>OW052046.1:10967500-12212442 GCA_932526495.1 Bombylius major
CGAATACAACTCTTTCACAAAGGATATCAGGTTCTGGTAATAATCAGACAAATCCTACTAATGCATTGAATATTATTGCTTCTGATCAAGCGGCAATGGCAAACAATTTTAATGCTGGATTCAATTCATCCAGTGGTCTATTTCCCGCAAATAATAGTGCTGGTAATGTTCAATCATCGAGTAGTGGAATGCCACATGCTCCTGGACCTCCAAAAGATAGTAAAGGTCAATCATTATCTGCTCCACATAATCAACAGTCTCCTCAAATTCCCAATGTATCATCACATTCGAACATTCAACATCAACAAAAACAACAACGGCAACAACAAGGACAAATGAATACTAGCAATTCATCGTTGACTATTCATAACAATAACAGTGACAGTAACACAAGTCAAAGTGGTTCAAGCTGTAAGACTAGCAGCAGTGGAAGCAATCCTTCTCAGGTAGTGTCAATATCGGCTACTATTCATCATACAATTTCTGTGGCTTCAAATAATTCAACCGGAGGAATTGCAAGCTGTGATGAAGATAATGCAAGTCCACCAGCAAAAAGACCAAAATGTGATCTCAAAGACATGGTAGATATTTGTGTAGGGACATCTGTGGGTACAATTACAGAACCAGATTGTCTTGGACCATGTGAACCAGGAACTTCAGTTACGTTAGAAGGAATTGTTTGGCATGAGACTGAAGGAGGTGTTCTTGTTGTAAATGTTACATGGAGGGGTAAAACATATGTTGGAACATTACTTGATTGCACAAGACATGATTGGGCACCTCCAAGGTAATTTTAATTGTTATATTTACTTACTACTTCATAAGTTTGTGATTATCTACTTTTTTTTAAAATATAGATTCTGTGATTCTCCAACTGAAGAACTAGACTCTCGAACACAAAAAGGTCGGGGGAAACGAGGACGAAGTGCTATGTTGACCCCAGATTTAAGCAACTATACGGAAACGAGAAGCTCTGTGAGTCATGAGTAACTTTTTCTATCAACGAAACAAATCTTTATTTTTGTCTGATAAACATTTACAACATCTAAATTTTGATATTTTTATGGCTATTAATTTAACAGGTGCATTCAAAATTACGAAATGGAGGGGGAAAAGGACGAGGAGGTCGTGGAGTTACCACGGCAAATTTGACATCAACAACAACAACGAACACAACGACGACAGCGGTCAGTACATCAACCTCGAGTACCACAAATACAACAAGTTCGAACCCTACATCAACATCACCGACAGTTTTTCTTTCTCCGCGGCCAGAAAAACGTAAATCAAAAGACGAAAGTAGTCCATCACCAGTAAATGGGGACTCGAATCCTCAGCCATCACAATCACAAAGCTTGGTAAATCCTATAACAGGCTTGAATGTTCAGATATCAACTAAAAAATGTAAGACTGCCTCTCCTTGTGCGATCTCCCCTGTTCTTCTTGAATGTCCAGAGCAAGATTGTAGCAAGAAATACAAACATGCAAATGGTTTAAGATATCACCAAAGTCACGCACATGGTTCAGTTTCAATGGATGAAGATTCGTTGCAACTTCCAGAATCTCCTCGCAATATCCCACCAACAACACCTCCTGCTCCTGCATCAACTCCGCAACCCCAGGCTCCGATATCTACAACAACAACTGTAACAAGTTCAAGTAGCAACGAGGGCAGTAACAATAGTAATGGCGGTACTGCCGATCAAGGAATTCCTGCACCTCCTCAATCTTCTTTATCTGCAGCTCCATTACCTCCATCACAAGCTTCATTGCTTTTGACATCTTCAACAACTCAACCATGTGTTACATTAGTGAGCGCTGGTGCTGGAACAATTGGAGGAAGCTTATTGACCACTGTCCAAGCCTCTACATCACCCTCTCAGACAACACAATGTCATCAAACTCAGCAGCCAGCACAGTTACCTCTTCAACATACTGTGCCCGGTGGAAGTATTACTGCAGGAATCTCAGGTCAAGCATTATCGCAACACCAACAGCAACAACAACAGCATCCAATGCTTGTTGGTTCAATTCCACAAGGTAGCCAGATGATTTCAAATAATAGTAAAATGATGTCAGAAACAAGACAAGCTTCTGTGACATCACAGCAACCACCAAGTCAACAGCAACAGCCACTACCAAGTCATATCGGCCCGGCAGGAATAACTACTACAACAAGAGGCGAGCCATCAAGTAAAGGTAGGTTTCCTATTTTCATTTCAAAAAACAATTTTTACTTGACTACCTATTTTCTGTCCATTTATTTCCAACAGTTAAATCTAGTGTATTGCGATTTGGGCCACCACCTACAGACAGCATTTCTGTGGGACAAAATACATTATCTGGACAAAGTCCACTTAGACCAACACCAACATCTGCCATGGCGCCAAATTCCGGTTCCTCAAGTAGTGCACCTGAATCTGCACATCAACTGACTTATAATCAACCTCTATCAGCTCAGCAAGGTAACAACAATGATTACAACCGCTGTAGTAAGCATTTGATATCAAAGACGCAGTAAATTATATTTTTTAATTCTTTGTTTTTGCAAGGTATTTCAGGAAATAAACCTCAAAATTACGGTAAACAAAAGAAAAACCGAAAATCTCCAGTTCCAGGTGATTTTGAGAACTCAACCTCTCGTGATGATGTGCAAAGCCCTGCATATAGTGATATATCGGACGATTCAACACCAGTTGTTGATTCAGAAATAAGTGGTACGTGTTGTTGTTTAATTCATGTTTTTGTTCTTATTTTTCACACCCTTTTAACAGATAAATCGCAATCAGTTAAACATTCAGATGTTAAAAAAGTTCCAGAGGGTGCACCACCACAAATGCCTACACTTAGTGGTTACGGAATGTATCAGTTTTATTCACAACAACCGTACTTAGTTCCACCAGAACACCAGCAAACAAAACCATCTCAGTCATCTATACCACCATCATCACCGGCTGAAGCTTATAATAAAAATAAAGAACCTCCACTAGATTTAATGACTAAATCAGCTCAATCGAGTGGTGATCCAAACAATATGAAAGAAGCAAACGTAACAACTTCAACTGGTGCTCATACACCAAATAAACCAATACCACATTTTTATCCTTATAAGTAAGTTAATTCGAGTTTAAAAATTAAAATTAAATGTTATCTTGTCTTTTTTTTTTCGTAGTTACATGCCACAGGGTTATTCTTACAATTTAGATCCAGGCTATGGTTCAGTTTCAATGGTAGCTGATGAAAGTAAGCTTGCATCAGTACAAAATCCAAATCCTTCTATGAAAGAAGAAAGAACAAAAGAGAGTCCTAGTCCTCATGAACATGGGAAGCTTGGTGGTCAGGTAAAGTGTTTAATAATTTATGAAGAAAAATAGAAGTTTTTAATTCAAATAAAATTCCTTCATGTATGTAGATGATACCGACAAAATTGATTAAAAATGAACAAACCGCGAAAGATATGAAAATTGAACCAACAAATCATCCGTCATTACATCCAAAAGAACCACAAATACCAATGCAATCCCTAAGTGCATATTCAGGATTATATCAGAGACATTCCATGGGAGTTTCATCTCAGCCGCAACAGCATATATCTAGGGATGATGATTTGAGAAGGTATTTCACAGTCTTACGATGGATTTAATATGTTTTAAATTTTTTTCTCTATTTATTTAGATACTATTTATATCCGGATCAAAGACGATCTAGTGGAGCACTAAGTAATACACAGGGTGGAATGCCTCCAGGTTCGATTAAAGAAGAATCACCTTCACCATCTCAACCATCAATACAACATCCATCTGTCATATCAATATCACAGAGTCAGCAAATCTCACAGCAAATTCCATCTTCTGTTCAAAGTCAATCTCAACAGCAATCACAAAGCTCTTCACAACAGCAACAAAAGAATGTTAAAACAAATATATCAAGTTCGCAATCGTCTGTTCAAAAACCTACTAATTTGATCAAAGACTCTTCAAAAGAGGATAAAGAACCACCAAAAATTAAACAGGAAGGACAGAAGCCAACAATGGAAACACAAGGACCTCCACCACCCCCTACATCACAATATTTTCTCCATCCTTCGTATATAAGTCCTGGGCCCTTCGGTTTTGATCCAGGACATCCAATGTACCGAAATGTTCTAATGTCAACGGGACCTTACAATACACCACCTTATCATTTGCCAATGGCACGATTCCATGCACCTGAGGATTTGTCAAGAAATCCTGGAACAAAAGCGCTTGATGCTCTCCATCACGCTGCCAGCCAATACTATAACAGCCACAAGATTCATGAATTAAGTGAACGAGCGCTTAAAAGTCCAACAAGTAGCAACGTTAAAGTGAGTGTATCTAGTCCAAATGTGTCACAGCAAAGTGGTAGTGGTCCGAATACTGGTAGCGGTTCAAATGGTGGACCAACAGGAGGACCTGGTGGTATTTTACCATCATCAGGTGCTTCATCTGGGGGACCATTAAATTTACAGCCTCCATCTGGATCGATGCCACCAGGAATGGGAGCTGCAGGAGTTTCATTGGGAGGCAATCAGAAAGGTGATAGTAAGGGAAGTAATGATCCAAGCGGAAAAGGCGGTGTTATTGGAGGCGGAGCAGTAGTTGGTGGAAGCGGTGCAGCTGATAGTCGTAGTCCACCACCTCAAAGGCATGTACATACACATCATCATACTCATGTAGGACTTGGATATCCTATGTATCCGGCGCCCTATGGAGGTAAATATACAAATGTACGATAATATTTCACAATTAATGCACTTATATATTTTCATTTTTTGATTGAAATTTTTCTTCAGCTGCCGTTTTAGCTAGCCAACAGGCTGCTGCCGTAGCTGTGATAAGCCCTTTTCCACCAGGACCTACCAAATGAGATAAACTTAACGATAAGAACCCATACTTGAAGTGATAAGTTGTGTGTATAAATTTTTTCTTCGATTTAATTTTAAGTATGTATTTTATTTTTTATGTGTTTTGAAAAAATTATTATGATGAAGTGATAAAGTTGAAGAAAGCTTTGAGAAATGCTTAAAATAAATTAGACTTAAAATAAAGAAAGTAATACAAGTATTTTTCGTTAAAATAAAGTGAAAAAAAAAAAAACAATTTTTTCAATTAACACTTTTATTGTAATTGAGTATAAGAAGAAAAAAAAATAATAATTTAATTTGTGTGAAAGAACATGCGTAAATGTGTAAATACTTGAATTAAAAACAGTTTAATGAATATTAATGAAAAAAATTCTTAGTTATAAATTTATAAAATATAAAAAAATAATCAAAACAAAAATTATTTAAAAAGAAGAATAAATTTTTATGTGTGTGTAGTAGGTTTTTCAGTAAAACATTTGAACTCTATTAGAAAAAAAAAAAAGAACAATCAAGTTAGTGTAGCTTAAGATATATATTTTTTTTTTTTGGAATATTTAAAAATTAAAGTTTTGTGTGCTAGAAAAATATAATATAGAAAACGAAAAACGATTTAAAAAAGTAACTTAAAGAAGAAAAAAAAAACAGTTGAAATTGAAATTTGTGATGGAAGAAAAAATATAAAAGAGAGAAAACAAGCGTGTAAAAACATAAATTAAAGTGCGTGCGTTCTTTTGTTTTTTTGTTTTTTTTTTATAATTTTAAAATTAATTTTTTAATTTAAAATTTTTATTTTTATACATTGATGGTGAGGCAAATTTTATAACGTTATTGTGAAAATAAAAAATAAATTTTAGAAAAAAACACAAAACAATATAAACAAGTAAGAAGGCAAATTATTGATCAAATTTATGGATCTTCTTTGCTTATTTATTTAAAAATTAATAATATTAATTATTACACCAACAAAGATGATAACAACAAACTTAACACATCATGTCATGGGTTTTTATTGAAAAATAAAATTTAAAGAAAAAAAAAAATGAAAATACAAGAATTACATTACCTACAACTAGTTACTACTTTTTAATTACTAAAATTAAATAGAAATTTATTGATAAAAAAAAACGAAACAAAATATTAACAAATAAATTTATGTAATAAGTTTGTTGCTAACTATAAGAAGAAATAAAGATTTGAAAAAACAGAATTAAAACATACATATATATTTTTTTTCTCTTTTTTCTGACAGATATTCGGCTATCCCAAACCTGTCTTCTTCAGTTTCAGTAAACCGGTTTATTAGAAGAGAGAAGGCGAGATGAAGTACACTAGCTAGACAAATGTAATCGATCGATTCCATTGGAACCGATAATGAATTGATTCCAAAATGATTCTTGGAATCAAAATGTAATCAGAAATTTCTTAAAATATATTTTAATGAAACAAATAAGTCTAAAATCGATTCTAATTCGATTCCTTAGAATCGCGTTGATGTGAAACTGGTTTTAAACTGATTTTAATTCGATTACATAGAATCATACATCGAAGCAATGCAAAAAAGCTGACACTGTTCATATAGAATAATCGCATTTTCATCAGAAAGAAATCGATTTTTCGATACCAAGAATTGATTTATAATTTATTTAGAAGTGATTTTTATCTGGCTGGGACATTTTATCCAAAAGTGGAGAGAAATGGATAGAAATTTTGTTGACAAGAAATTTCTGTCTTCACTGATCATCAAACAAATACATACAAAGTTTACTATGTTATTATGTTTACCACTACGATAGCTTATGTTCTACACGTATATGATTGACGACAAGTAATATGAAGACTACATGTGGTACTGTAGTATCATCTCGAAGACAAAAAAAACCTATTTACTAAAAGAAATAGGTATAAAATTACTGAAACTGACACTCTCAGTGTGGTCTCAACCATTTACTAATTAAAAATATCACACACTTTTCTATTTTTCCTTGTTTTTTGTTTTTTTTCTTTAATTTCCGATGTTCCATAGCATAGATAGAAAGATTAGGTCTTTTCGAAAATGTAAAATTTTATAGTATCGATGCCGTACCGATGCTATTGTTTTGAAGGTTTTGAGGGTTTTTGAAGAGTATTTTTCCATTACATAATGTACATAGTTTTATTAAAACGAACAAAAAAATAACCCAACTTAGAAAGAAATTAACAAAATTAACACATCTATTCTGCTCGTCATTCTCTACAAAACTTCCTTTGACACCAAAAATGTCTATGAAAACAGTGCACCTTGTTACATTTTTTGACTCCTTAGAAAAGTATGTTCAAGTGGGACTACGAAGCTGAAATTTGGCCAGGATATTTACTGAAGGGTCTGTTCTCTAGGATTGCAATTTGGTCACGATGTATTTTGAACGGTTCTCTTCCAAACAAATTCTAAACAGTAGAAATCCGTCGACACAGTGTCCGAACTTTATTTCGTGTACGCACACAAATTTCCTTGTTTCCCACATTGTGCGCGGAAACATAGCATGCAAGTCAAAGCAATTTGTCCGCTAATAGCAGGTGTCCGATAATAGCAGGTGTCCGTTTATAAGAGGTGTCCGTTATGAGAGGTTTCACTATATATATTTTTTGTTAATCAAACAAACATTTTATTAACGCTCACAAAAATTAATTCATCACATTCTGATTCTTCACTTGAGGGCTCTTCCTCCAGGTCCACTTCAGTAGGTATCATATTGGTCAATGCATATTATGTCGAAAATGTTCTTTGAATTGTTCATCTGTATAAATTTGTACAACATTTTCTACATCATTTTTTAATTTTAGCCTTTTCGTCAGTTTCACTTTCATCAAACGAAAATAAAGACGAATCAGAATAGGAATTAAATGAAGATGAAGAACTCGAATCGTATAAAATATTTGAAAGGAATAAAAAAATTTGCATTTGATGACTTAAATATTTAACCTGTCTACTTAAATATTAATACTTACTTACTTAATAAAATCCATCATAATTGTAACTTTGCTAATTTTGTTTAATAACCTCTTTTAATTTGATGTACAATAAGTTGTATAACAGTATAACCTACAAAACAACACTCAACTGAGATTAACGCGTTCCATTTGTAATAAATATCAGTTAGCCTTAGAAAGAAAAAAAAACTGAGATTCTGATATTTTTCAACTTAGAATAGAATCTCTGTTTTCTGTTGTAAACTCCCTGTTTAAAGCTTTGTAATTACATATTTCAAAATCCCAAACGACAGCCTCTGTTACGACTCACACAGTCACATTACGGTCTACGTACGAGTATTGAGTAAACATATACCGTACCCCAGTTGGGAAGGGGAACGCGTTCAGAAAGAGTTTTGAATTAATTCTTCACATTCCGAATTGATTCCACTTTAGATTACTAGTCAAAAAAAGAATTAATTACTTTTTCACAGGCATATTATACCGCCTCAGGGCCGTATTTAGGATTTGTAGATCCTGTGGTGTAGGCCCAATCGGGGTTGTGTATTTCTAGCAAAAAAAAAAAAAAAACGGGTCCCTAGGCTGTAGCCTATGCTTAAATAGTTAAATTAACTACTTTTTTTTTTTTTAAATTTTATTGTTGTATTTTTATTTATACTTTTCACTACTATATCCCTTATTAATTATAAAATTTCTAATTATTTCACTTCTAACACAATTTATTTTCAAAAGACTTTTGTTGAAACTAATTAAAAACAATGTTACTTTAATAATAAAGTTGCGTATTAATGCAGCAATATTATTTACCGGCGACGAATGGAAAATTTTAACAAATTTAATTGCATTTTTTCCAATTACAGTTTTTCCAGTTTTTGTCTGCATTACAGTAATCTCTGAATTACGGAAAATCAAAAACGGAATTAATTTGCCCCGTTTCATAAATACAACAGTTGCATGCGCAAATGACGTATTTGTACTGGAAATTGGAAATTTTTATCTGGATTGCAATCTGACTGAGTCAACAAAGCAACTTCTGAAAAGTATTTGCTTATTTGCAATCATTTGCCTCTGCAAGTTTTAATTTATGAAGTTAATGCTTTTGCAACTTGCACTGTAAAAAATAATTGAACATTGTGTTTGCGTCATTTGCGCAACTTGCGTATTGATGAAAGGAGCCTTTATTTTTATTGCATTACTAAGAATCAAAAGTAGAATTAATTGATTGTTACGTTCCGAATTTACTTATTCTCTTGAAATCATTTTTTCTACTGGGATGTAGTGTGAACTGTGTGTGAGACGTTAACATATAATCATAATATGATCATTTCATACTAAGTATATACATATACATAACGCATGTAAGCATCATGATTTATGATGCATACAGTATATTCAATTCAAATTTCAATGTTCTCTTTCTTTAATATCCAGCACAAGAGTAGTTGAGCTAAGCTGAGATTTGGCAAAAGAAGGCAATTCAATTCAAGAATCTTTTTAGTTAGTTAGTTTAATCAATTAATTCATTTTAAAGTTGGGATCTGGGGATTTATAATACATATTTGAGAAAATACTGAAACGTATACATACATGTAAGATTTTTTTAATTGTTTATTTTTGTTTCGATAAGAATTTAAATAAAAACAAGAAATAATATATTTTTAAAATTGAAAAAATTCACTTTATAATAAAATAGCTACCTAAGAACATTATTTAAAAAATGTTAGTCATTTTTGTCCATGTGTGTGTTGTTGTTAACTTTGATTAATGAGACAAGATAAGTAATTGGAAAAAAAATAAAAAAAATTATTGCATCAGTAAAATTTTATAAATTGAGAATTTTTGCAAAAACAAAAAAAAAAAGCAACAGTTTAAAAAAAATTGAAAATAGTAAAAATGAAAATAACGAAAAAATAATTTAACGACAGGAATTATTCATTTCAAATAGATCGAACACGGTGTATTTCTATCTGATTTTTAAAAGATCAATTTGTGTATTTTAGACTAACAATATTTTCAGAAAATTCATAATTATAATTTATTTCAAAAATTTCAATAGTATAAAAGTAATTTTATGTTCAATTACTATTGTGTGAAACAAGTGTATCTGATGTGAATACTGGAATAATAATAAAAAACTAAACATACAAAATATTCATCAAATGAATTTAGACTTTTAAAAATAATTTTAGAATATATATTTTTTCATTTTCAAATTTAATCGAAATACCTACATTATTTTACTGATGAATGTGGAAAATATTTGAAAAATACAAATTTCAAAATAGAATTTAAAATAAAAACGGATTATTTTTTTTCAACAGAAAAATCTTCAATTAAAAATTAAAAAAAATAATAAAAATATAACAAACAAAAAATGTCTTCTGTACCAGACAAACCATTAACATCAACAATTGTAGAAAAACGTGGTTTCTTCTTAAGAACAAGTTCAATAAAAAAAATTAAATGTTCTGCAACATATCCATTTCGGCTAGCTGGTAAGTTAGTTTTTTTTTCTTTTAATTAAATAATTATTGTTTTACATTGATTGTGCTTATTTTAATTAATTAAAATTACAATAATATACAGTCCCACGGCCGTATTTAGAATCCGTAGGCACCTAGGCTGGACCTGTGGTGCGGGCCCTACCGGGGTTGTATATTGTAACAGTCCTGCGCTCAACCAACATTTTATATTTAGTTTTTTCAACCTTTATAGTATTCTGATCCTTTTGAAATATGATATATGGAGAATTGTTATGTTATTTGTCTTTAAATACCAGTCATAAAGTAATATATTTACCCTTGTCCTTTCTCCTTCAGATCCGGTGGTACCCAGAAGTAAAGATTTTTTTCCTCGTGTACAGCTAATTATGATTTATTAGAAGAAAATTATTTTTCCCAGAATTAAAAAAAAGTTTTTGGAAGAATTGGTTCAAAGTATGTATGTATATTAATAAAATTAAGCACTCCTATCATACTTGAAAAGATTTTTGAAAATTTCACAAGGTGACCCATAAACAAATAAAAATATGTACTGGTCACATATGATACCACGGGCACGGGTCGAACTGTGTTTTAAAATATCGCAAATAGCATAAGCAAATCCAAAAATTTCGAATAAATTGGGTTGTAATGTAAGAAAAATTATGGACAAAATAAATCATTCTATATACGAAACATAAAATACGAAAACTCTTCTAATTTTCACAAAGAGCATGTTTTATAGCAAATGGCTAAAAACAACTAAGTGTAACGTAATGGATGATTTACATAACAGATTAAAACTTAAATTTTTATATATTTTTATATATATATATTTTTTATATAAATATTCGTCAGAGTAGATATTTGCTTTCGCATTTGCGTATCGGAATGAGATTACAGAGTCAGCGTCAGATTAAGGTATCTTTCTAATTTTCAATACAGATGTTCGAATAAATTAATTCCTCACTAGTTTTTGAAAAGTTTTCATCCCACTTTAAATTTCAGTTTTTTTTTTAAAAAAAAGTTCTATGAAAAAAATCTAACGAAAAATTGAAAAACAGCTGTTTTTTTCGAAATTTATTTAATTTTAAACAGGTAAAATTTTCTACGTTATGTTGTAAACGATACATAAAAGTTGAAAAAAACCAACATGAAATTTTTCTACTCAAGCGTTTCTATGATTATAAATAGCCCTTATTCCGAGAGTCGTTTCGATCGACAATCGACTAACGACTTTTCAGTCGAGGCAAAAAAAAATTTTGTATTCTGTAAACAGATCGTTTCGACTTAAAAATGTTACCATATCAAACACGATTTAGTGTCAAAATGTAACCTCAACTGATGATTAGGTGATTGTCAAAAGCTACTCGACTAATATAAGTCGATATATCGACTCAAATCGACTTTCGTGATCGCAAAAATTGCTACCGAGTCGAAAAAGAAGTTGATTGTCGATCGAAACGACTCTTGGAATAAGAGCCAATATTGATAAAATATCTTTCAAATAATTATGATATCAAATTCTCTAGATGAATGATAATATGTAATTCAAAATCTGAAGAAAAAATAATCATAATTTTGTATATGCATATTTAATTATAATATGATCGTACATATATTAAAAGTATCGTTTTTCACTTCCCCAGTAAAATTATTTAAAAAAAAAATAATAATAATAAATTTTGTCATCAAATTTTCTCTAGAAGGTTGTTGTCATGTTGTGAAATTTGACCATTTTTATTATTTATGTTTTAAGTAGAAACATGTAGGTACATATGTATGTATACATAATGATTATATTTTAAATTGTTTTCGTATAAAAAAATAAATATATTAAGTAGTAATCAAAAATAAAAGAAAAAGAAAAAAAAAACAAACATCAGAGAATGTTTTTTTAAAAAAAAATACAAAATTCAGCAATTTATCATGCAAAAACATCTAAATTACGCTTTAATTTTATTTTTAGAAGAAATTTTTTTCAAAATAACTTTACAAATTGATTAAGGGGGTTTTGCAATTGTATCATTTTTTCTCTTCTTATTCCTATTCAAGCATGATAAGGACAAAATTAATATGCTTTCCTACATAATTTAAAAACCCTGAATGAAGACCAATAATACAGTTATTTAAAAATTATATATAAAATTAATATCAATTTTAATATGAGTGTAAAAAGTTTAAAATACAGTAGACTCGCGGTAACGTGAACTCTGCGTAACGTGAACTCAAAATTTTGACCATTTGTATTCCTTATAATGTGAACAAAAAATTGCCCGGTAGCATGAACGAAAATTTTCTTATAAAGGAATACGTAATACATATGCATTGTATCAAACGCATATTTGAAAATATATTATACCGTTATTTTCTAGTAATTTTTTAGATTTTAAAACACATTTTTAAAGTACAGTCATACGTATTAGAGTCAGTTTAACCCTAGGATCGCCTGATCGACAATGTCAAAATTTTAACCGTGCGTATACAAATGTATACATACCACACATTTTATATGGGAATTTTAAAATTTGTTTTTTTTTTCAAGAAACAATATCTCAGAATCCCCAATGGACCAAAAACTGTAATTCTTTTACCTTGATATTTGTTAAAGTGTCCTTTTTAATTAACTCGTACGATTTCTGAGGTGTATAGGGAGGACCCCCAATGGAGGAATTGGTGAATTTTCAAGGTCCTAGCTCAAAGGGATCATATTTAAAATAAGGTTTAAAATCCGAGTGTATACATTTGTATACGATCAGGCAATCCAAAGGTTAATGCAGTTAAATTTCAGTTGTATGTTATACATGCATATTTACATTAGTGCGTTCATTAAGTTTTGAAGTACATATGTAATTACTTCTAATGGGAACCGTAAATAGTGGAATTTTTAACTTTAAAAGAAAAATGTTCTACTCTAGAAGAAATAGCTAATGGAAATAAGGTAACATATACCTTGCATATGTATTTGTTTCACATATATTTAAATACACGCTTACAAACAAAAATATGCTTTTTTTTAAATATAATTTTTAAAAATTTCACAAACATGAACAATCTCGTAAGCATTGAACTCTGCTTGTCTGATATAAGTTCACGTTACCTTGAGTCTACTGTAATTTAATAAAAATTTTGCGTTTATTTGTTTATTTTTTTTAATAAGAACTAATACAGTTTTTTGTTCTCAATTATAAACTTAATATTTGGAAATTATACAGCTATGTTCTAAATTTTTAAAATTAATTTTTTTATTTCAATTAAAATTAGATCAAAATATGAGGTTATCGTACAAAATAATGTACTTACAAATACAAATTATTATTATGCCATTACGTTTGGAAATTTCTTCGTCAGCGAAAATTTTAAAGACATTGTTTTTTTTTCGTTATTGAATAAATAAATTGCTTATTCTTTTAAAAAAAGTTTACAACAAAAAAAGGAATAAATATGTTGTTATCTATAAAATACATATATGTACATAGACATACATATGTAAACAAAAATTTTTTAAAAATAACATCTCTCGTGCCAGTCATAACTGATATGCTATATGATGTACAACGTATATGTATACCAATAATTTTTTTCACATTGAATTGACTTACATACACTCTTAATTAAATTTGAATAACAAATAATGGGCCTTATTCTGGCAATATTCTTTAGTTATTTAATTTTTCTTCTAAAAAAGTTAGCAGATTGTGATGGTAGCAGATTTTTAAAAACTCGTATTTTGGTCATATGTCTTTTCAGGGCCGGATTAGCCATATAACACAAGTAGCAAATGCTACTAGCCCCGCGCTTAGAAAACAAATTGACCTTTTTTATTTTTTGCTCGTTAGAAAATTCAAGTTAACAGCCGTAAAATAACATTTGCTACCGGCCCCGCGTTGGCTTAATCCGGCACTGGGTCTTTTTCGAAACTTTAATGAATCTGTCAACAGAAATTCGAAATTCTGCTAACAAATGTCACTTTAGAGAAATTATTTGTCATTAAAAAAAATTAATTAAGTAATTTAGGATCATAGAAAGGGTAAAAAAAATATTTAGCACATCCATGATCCTTAATTACATGATAACGGATGGTGGTATATTGAACTCAGGTTTTTTGTTTGTTTTATTGTACACATTATTATAGCCTTTTGAATAAATAAAAAAAAATTGTTTGGTAGTGAATTTTTTTTTTCAGGAAAAATAAATCATAAATTTCAAATTTATAACATTTTACTTATTTCTTGAAAACGAAACTATTACATTACAATAAGTAATACACACAAATGAAAGATAATTTCAATAATCATTCATAATAAAAAGGAAAATTTCGATGCATAAGGTGCAAAAGTTGAGGCTATGTATATTGTATTGAGAGATCTTGCATAAAACTCATAATTTTGAACGCCCGCTATCGTTGAAAATAGACACGATAGAAATTCCTTCTACTAGTAGAACTTTTCTCATTAAAAATCGTGATATCAATTTTGGTGTGTAGAATAAAAACACCCTGTATAAAATTTATACGATGTATTTAAAAAACAAAAACGAAATAAAGTACATAATATATAATAAAAAAGAAGATTAAATTTAAAAAAAAAAAAAGTACATAACATGTAAGTAGAAACTGGTGATAACCAATTTCATCTGAATGTTTGATAACCTTTTGTTTCCGATGACCTTATAATTTATTAAAAAAAAAAAAAAAGAAAAAGCAAAATTACTCTTATCACATTTTTAGTTCTTTACAAAAAAAAAAAAAAGGTGGAAAAACAGAAAAGAAAAGCAAAAAAAAAATATATAGTTGATGTTAAAGCTTATGAAGATTGGTTAAGG
Source organism: Bombylius major (assembly GCA_932526495.1). Lineage (NCBI taxonomy): Eukaryota > Metazoa > Arthropoda > Insecta > Diptera > Bombyliidae > Bombylius > Bombylius major. Next base: position 10,982,657 of record OW052046.1, read on the forward strand.
CTTATATAATTTTCTTCTTTAAATGAAAGAAAAAGGATCTTTCAATCCTCTTTTATCTTTAAATTATTGACGGAGCAGATGGATTCTCAACTCAATTAGTATTTCCATTCCGCTGGGTTCCAGGTCACGTCGACGTGGAGGGAAATTAAAAGGCTGACGAACTTTACAGAAAAGGATCCGACACAAACTCTGATCTTATTGCTGAAGAGGTAGACCCTCCTCTCAGCAAGGCAAACACCTTATAGATTCTTTTTTCGAAAACATGACTGCGGAGCAATGGAGGGCTACAAGTGGGTGCTCCATAACCCGTAGCATGTGGCCGGAAATAAACGGAAAAAAGACCGCAACTCTACTAACGTTCCAAAGAAAACAAGTTCGAAAACTTGTCGGGGTGATTACTGGACACTGCCTAATAGGGGCTATGGCCAATAAACTCGGCATACCATCGAACGATTTCTGCCGAAGTTGTAGAGATGAAGAAGAAATAGAGTCAATAGTGCATTTACTCTGCGAATGTCCTGCTCTAAAAGAACGAATGCTCGCTTGTTTGGGAGCAAGGTTCTTTGACGGTTTGGACGACTTAGCAGAAATAGCACTAAAAGACTTAAATAGATTTGTACAAGAATCGAAATGGTTTTCAAGATAAAGTAACTCCGACGAACAATAATAAAAACTAAAAGGGCATTCACAATGGGCCTTTAGGCCTCCGAGTGGAATTGCTTCTCCTGAAGCAAACAGCCCTTCATACAATACAATACAATACAATCTATTCCACGAGCGTTGAGAATAAATTCAAACATTGAGTTTGTAAATATTGATTATCTTATCATCGGATCATAATGGTAACAATTAATCACTAAAGACTGCTTCCAGTTCCTTCAATTCTAACTATACACATATTGTTTTTCAGTTTTACAGGGTGATTCAGTTCAGGTGTCCGACCCGGAAACTACGGATAGGTCTGGGAGAGAAAAACAAAAAATTGTATGAGAGGAGGGTGGTGCAATCACAATTCTCAATTGTTACGGAGTTAGAGAGAGAGAGGGGAAAAGATTTTTGATACTTTTTCCTTGTTTTATCCTATAACTTTTTACAGGGGCACCCTAGAATCACTTTTTTTTTCTTCTGTCAAGCTGGCTGGCATTTCTCTTTTCGTTCTCCACTGTTTACTTGCAATATTTATACATATATATTTTTCATATAATTTTTCCGAATACAAAATAAATAGTAAAAAATTGAAAATTTTATTATTTTTTTCAGGTACAAAATTCAATAGGGATGCTATAAAACTGTTATTTCAGACGCTTATTATTAAAGCAAGAATAATATCACATAAAGCTTTCATTGATTTACTTATTGCAACATTTAAATTAGTTGGTGTTCTGATGACACTTTGGATTGGTGCATCAACTAAAAAAATCTGTGATACAGAAAAAGTAAGTATTGTAGCATCTATGGCATTTTTTGTGTTTCTGTAATTTAAAATATTTATCATTATTTATTCTATAATATTTAAATGTCTTCTAGAAGGATTTCTATACATTTTGTTTTTTTTTTTAATTACAGAAGACAGAAAGTGTATTGGGATTTCATGAAAGACTTATTGAAAAAATTCATAAACTTCAAAAGCATAAACAACGTTTTGAAAAGAATACTAAAGATTTGTCATCATCATCATCAACTTCTGAAATTTTAAATTTATTTACAAATAAATTATTTAATAATGATAAATCAAAATTTTATTATCAAAATGATTCTATAAAATTGAAAAAATTAAATTTAAAAAATCATAAAATTGAATATAATAATAATTCAAATTTAAAAATACAATCACAAAATGCTGTATCATCATCATCAACATCATCATCATTAAATGAAATATATGAACCAAAAAAGAATTATATTTTAGTTGTTCTGGTTTATGCAAGTGAAATTATCATTTATTTACAATTATTAATTTTAACTGTTGCTTTGAATACAACAGAAAATCTTCCACCCGGATTATTATTTTTAATTACTAGTCTTTTTTTGATTGCGATTATCGTCTTTAAAGTAAGTAGATACCGTAAAAGGAAAGAAATAAATTAATTAAAAAAAAAAATTGTAATGACATTAGAAGAGTAAAATTTCAATAATTAACCAATTACTCTTGTTTTCTTTTTTTTCTTGAACAGGTATTTTTAATTGAAAAAAATGATAAAAATGATGAAAAATTTGTTGGTAAACAAGTTGAAAAAAATTCGGTAGATGAACAATCATCATCATCATCATCGTCAACTACAACAACAACAGATACAAGACCAACACGATCAAAACTAAGAAAAATTTCAATGATCGATTTTAAAACCACAACTATAAGCAAAATAAAAATACTTTAAAGAAATATACAATCAACAAAATACAATATTGAATTAAAAAAAACTATATTTGAATGTGAATTACACGTTGTGTATGTACGTACAGGGCCGTATTTTGGATCTGTCGACCCTTAGGTTAGACGGTTAGACCTATGCCTGTGGTGCGGGCCCTATCGAGGTTGTATATTTCTAACAAGCAAAAAAAAAAAAAAAATAACATTCGTTTTTTGTGATGCGGGCCCCTATGTAGCCTATGCTTAAATACGGCCCTGTGTACGTATATGTATGTTGCTTATCATATGAATAATTTTTTTTTTTAAATTATAATTTATTTAAAAGAAAATATTAATTTTATGCAAATAACTTTTTTTAGGTATTACTTAGATTTTAAATACAATATAATTAATAATAGGTAATTAATGAGAAAATAATTTAGTTGAATTAATTTTACAATGGAATTACAACAATTTTATTAATGATTAATTATCAATTTAATTATTATTATTTTTTAATTTTTTATTAAGGCTCATTTATTTTAGAATTCATTTTTAAGATTTCTAAGATGTAATAAGAGTAAATAATAAGAATAATAAATTAAAAATATGTTATACTATGATTTTACATTCAATAAAGAAAGAAAAAAAACACAAACAATTACATTTTAATGCAATATGGACTTTTATCCCACTCAAAGAGTAATTTTGGTAATTTTACTGAGAGTCATTTCGATCGACAATTGACTATCGACTTTACAGTCGAAGCGATAAAAAATTCGTATTCTTTATACATAGATTTGTTTATATTTACATATATACTTACATTTTAATACTGCGAAACAACACAACAAAACAAAAATGGAACCTCAACTGATGATTACACTCTAAAAAATTTTGCTACTATTATAGTAGGCAACAGTTAACAGACTATAATAGCAGTTAATTTACACACTACACCATGGTAAATAGAATAGGAAGGTATGCTGAAAAGGGGGTTTTAACCTAAAATAAAAATATCAGTTACAGATGACGTAGCTGCGAAGAATTTTTGAATTTTTAGAAATAAAAACTGTTGTACGTTCACAATAATTTATATGATTATTTATTTATTTCATTAATACAATAATAAATTTTATAATAAAAATATTGCAATTCTTTTTAATAATAACACAAATACTTATACTACTGTACTTTAATAATAATTTATTGTTATAATACTTGTATAATTAATTAATATTAACAAATTATTAAAGTGCAGTAGGTATTAATTATTTACCTGAAGGGTTTATAATTTTAAAATGCTAACATTTCTGTTTGGTGCTTCTGTAACTAATGTATAAATAAACACAACTTTGACTATGACAATCTTTTATCACATGTTTTTAAGCATGAACAATACAAGCAATTTTAATTTTTTGGAAAATGTATGTATATGATTCTTGATGATTCTTCATCATTATAATCAGAATCTTTAAATGTACTTGAACCACCATCATCACCAATTATATTATTATTATTATTATTATTATTATTTATTGTTGACTTTATAGGTTTTATACAATCATTTTTATCATTTATTAATTAACTATTTTGTGGTATGTATTACATATTTTTACAACTTTTAATTTTCAAGATCAATTTAAATACATACTTTGAAATTTATATGAAAAAAAAAACATTTAAATATTTATTTGACAACATTAACATTAACAATAATAATAATAACAATTATTTCTCATGTATTCAATACATTTTACTGGTTTCACATTTTTTTCAGATGGAAATCTGAAAAATGTTTTTCCTGTATAACTTTTACAGGACATCACCACACATTTAACCATTTTAATAGATTTTTTTTTTTTCAAATATATAGTCAATTATAGTTTTTTAATTTATTTATAAGTCACTTTATTTATAAAATAATTAGTTAACCATTAGCCACTATGAAAACAAGATATAAACAAAATGTAAACAAAAACTTTTTCTTCGCAGAGTACGTCATAAACTTATTGTAATGTCACTAAAAAACGAAAAAAAATCTCCGCCATATTGCTTTTCAGCATACCTTCCTATTCTATTTACCATGCACTACACTTTTGCACACTTTTAAATTAAAATTTTTCAACTAAAAATGTGTAAAAGCCATTGTTGAAAATTCAACAATAAATGTGTAATACAATACAACAGAAATTTTGCTTAAAATTCAACATAGAATGTGTAACACAAGAAAAATTAGTGTTGAAAATTCAACGAAAAAAGTTTAATAAAGCAGTAATTATTGCTGCAAATTCAACAAAAGATATGAATAAAACAACAGAAAATAGGATTCAAAATTTAAAAAATTTGTATAAATTTTTTATTTTAATTTTATTAAAATTTATTTATTTTTCTAGAAAAAAAGGAACTTTGGTTCTCAAATGTTTTTCATTTTATATTAACTAATTAACTAAAAAGTATTTATGTACATAGGTATACATATGTAACATATACAGGGTGATTCCGTTACGGTGTCCGACCGGGAAACTACGGATAGGTCTCGGCGAGGGGAACAAAAAATCGTATTGGTGGTGGGGGGGGGGGGGTAATCTCAACGATTTCAAAGTTAGAGGGGGTTAAAGATTTTTGGTACTTTTTTCATATTTTACCCTATAACTTTTTACAAGGGCACGCTAGGCTCACCAACTCTTTTACATAATTGTGAAGGATTCCTGTGCCTTTCCATCAACATCTTACCTACTGCTGTGTATCCGACCATTCAGAAGTTATAAGGCCTCAAATCCATAATTTTGTCATTTTTTCACAGATTTTTGGACTTTAACCCTGCTTTACTCAAAAAAGGCTTAAATTAACCCTCATTTTTTTATTGCAAAAAATGAAGGCTCAATTAATTCTACATCGATTTGCTATCTTCATTTTTTTCGAAAAATGGATAATTTTTGGGATATTGAGGAAGACCTCTTAAAAAATCTAAAAATATTAGTCTGAAATTCATTATATTATTGGACACGTGCTTTTATTACAGTGTAAATTGAAAATAGGTGCTTGGAATGCTAGTTTTCAAGTGCAAATATCTGGAAAATTCAACAAAATTTTGATAACAATTTTCAACAAATTTTTTAGAGTGTAGGTGATTGTAAAAAGCTATACTCGACTAAATATAGTAAGTCAAAATATCGACTCACATTGACCATTGTGATCGTAAAAATTGCTACCGAGTCGATAAAGAAGTCGATTGTCGATCGAAACGACTCGGAATAGGGACCAATGTTTGTATTTTTAAAATATTTTCTTTTTTAGTGCATTTGATAAGTTGGTTTTATCACATAAGCTTCCTCTTCCCCACGACAAAGAGTTACCCGACACAAATGAAAAATTTTCGTATTATTTCGTTGATGGTTGATGGTGCTACTTTCCCCTATCTCTATCTATCTAAGACCATTTCTGAGGAAAATATTTGTCACTATAGTATTTTTATTTTTGGAAGTCAGTATTGTGCTTATGGAGGCAGTAACCGATGAGTTTTTTGCCTTGGTAATATTTAATTTAAAAGACTTCCCTCGATTAAAATTGAGATCTGATCACCCCACACACGAGACAGATTTATTCTAACAATTTGTGAAAGAATATAGAAAAGTATGCCTATCTTGCCTGTACTGACTTCCAATTATAAAAATACTATAGATAAATAATATTTTAATGAAAAGTTATCTGTAGCGCTAGAATCACTATTAAAAATGCATTTGGGATAATGGCATGTAGATAAGGAATTTAAAAAAAAAAACGGTCATAACGTATTTTTAAATTTAATGCTCTAACCGATTCCTTCTTGTCTGTATACGCTCTATGAACAGATTTAGAACTAAAAATTCATTTTTCAATAACTTTTCTGTTTTGAAATATCTACTTTTTTTGTGTTTATCTTACAAAATCAGACTTCTTGAATTCAACTGCTGTAATATTATTATTCTTTATAGTCCTTCTTATCATAAAGCTTTTACTGTATATCGTTATAAGTATAAATTATTACTACATATTTTTGAAACAGGAATATTTATTTTATAGTGGTACATTTTTATGTAATATTCGATATCTACGTACATGTACGTATATATGGCTACTATATTCTAACAACTAAGTAATAATAGATGTTATAAATAAAACCCATATACCTACCCATATACCTAAAAACATAATATAAAAATCATTAAAGTAGTAATTAATTTAACAAAAATCATAAATAATACATATTTAATACAATTTACAAGTTTCAACAATTCTAAGAAATCACCACATTTGCTTTCTTCATCATTTTTACCCATTTTATTTTTCTTTATTAAAAATCCAAAATTTAATTCAAAATTCAAAATTTAATTCATTTAACTAATTTACATTTTTTTTTGCAAACTTTACAAGTTTTAATAATTCCAAGAAATCATTACATTTATGGGCAAATAAACCGCGACTAGTTCACATAGAACAAATTCATACATTTCCCGCTTTGCAGACATTAGGTCAGCAAAATTAAAAACAAAAATCTAAAAAAACAGAAGTAACGAAAAAAGGTGAAAAAAAGCAAATAGTTGAGTTTGATTTTTGGGTTCGATTCGAAAAGTTAAAATTAGAAAGCGGTCTCTGAAGAAGCATTTAAAAGATTTTCTTTTTAGTTAATTTGTATAAGTCAAATTTGTGAAAATTTAAAAGATTTTCTTTTTAGTTAATTTGTATAAGTCAAATTTGTGAAAATTTAAAAGATTTTCTTTTTAGTTAATTTGTATAAGTCAAATTTGTGAAAATTTAAAAGATTTTCTTTTTAGTTAATTTGTATAAACCAAATTTGTGAAAGTTTAAAAGTTTTATAAATAAAATTTTTTTTTTATAATTTACAAAGGAAAAGATTTGTGTTTTCTTTTAAATATTTTTTTTTATTCCTGGATTATCGGGACTTAAAACTGGCGCAGTCGGTAGGATGTGCCAAGTGTTTAATTAAAAGATTAATTACACTTATGTCTCAACATTTAATGGCACATTTGTAGTAGGATTTCGCAGGCAACCAGAAGAAGTGATTGCCAGCCGAAACCTCTTAAAAGTTAAAACTAAGAAAAAAAAAACTGAAGAAAGAAAAAAAAAAAACTGAAAAAGGAATAAATGAAATCAATAAATTGAAAAAAAAATTTTGTGTGACACTTTTGTGAATTTAGTTACGTATACAATAATTCAACAATTTTAAACCAAACTTTGGGAAGGAAGTAAAGGACTAGAGGATCTACAAGAGAAGCAGAATACAAGCAGCTCAGCGGTGACTCAAACAGGATCAAACAACAGTAAAGCGAAAGACGTTGCCATCTTTCTTAGGATCTAAGGTATGAGCAATAGTTTTTTAAGAGAAGAGGATTTAGAAGAACTAGTAGATTTAGTAGGGAATATTAATTTAGAAGATTTAGATATAGGTAGGCAAGAAAATAATTGTGAAATAATTCAGCAAAATTCTATAAAAAATTCAAATTTAACAAGTGAACAAAAAAATAAAAGTTTTATAAATAATAGTGTACAAAAAACTTCAGATTTCCAAAATTCTGCACATATCTTAAAAGAAACAAACTCTAATATCTTTGAAGTAGGCATGGCTCTATCATTAACTATAGATCCCCTAAAATACCTTAGTAAATTACCAGAATTTACCGGTGATTATAGAGACCTACAAAATTTCATAGACCTCATTGATAAAGTACACCCAATCTTAAGTCGTTATGATAACATATCTCAAAGCATTTTTTCGGACATAATTAAATCAAAATTGAAAAGCAAGGCACGCGAAGTCGTTGAAATAAATAATCATGTGACATCTTGGGAGGATATAAAAGGTATTTTAATAAATAATTTCGGCGAACGCGCTAGCATAGTAGAACTATTCGATCAATTGAGAGGCGTTACTTTTAAAACAAATTGTGTAGATTTTTATAACGACATAAAAATAACATTAAGACGACTTAACATAAAGACAAAAATGTCTTCGAATGGAGATTCAGAGTTAGCAGAACATGCGATTTCTAATAACAAAACGTCTGCTTTAACAATATTTAAAAATAAAATCCCAGAACCAATGCGTTCGATACTTTACTGTAGAAATCCTGATAGCTTAGAAACAGCAATGAATATATTATACGAAAGTGGCTACGCCTATTATAACATTGGGCCACATCGTGCAACCAGCAAAGATTATAAAACGAATAATAGAAACACCCCACGTCAAGGTAACAACAACAATTTTAGAAATAATATCCCTGATAATAGGACAAATAGCTATAATAATAACCCAAATTCCAATAACAGTTTTCGAAACACAACATATCCTCGTGCTCATAGAGATGACAATCAAAACCAACGCTGGCAGCGCTCAAACTTTAATCAAAGACCCCAAAATCAATCTCTGCCATATAATAGTCAAATAACCAACAACACCCTTTCTCAACCTAATCCTCAAAATCCACCAGCAAACCCCTTTAGTAACGTTTATCGCCCAAGTCAATTCAATAACCTGCAACAAAATCGGTCATTCAACAACTTTCAACAAAACGGAAATCGACTTCCACCACCTGAGCCCATGGACATAAACATAACTGAAAGAACACAATCACCACAAAATTTTCCTTTACCAGCCTCAACCACCAACTACCCTATATCTTAGTTAACAGTAACACAAAACCATTAAAATTTATTATAGATACAGGAGCCACACACTCAATTATTAACCCGAACATATGCCACCCTAAATTATCAGAACCCCTCAAAGAAGGAATATTCTTTAAAACTTTAAACAAAGGAGTTGAAATAACCCAAAAGGCAAGATTCCCCTTATTTAAAGAGTTGGGAGACCCTAAGATAAAAATTGAAATGTACATTTTCCCCTTCCATGAGTATTACGATGGCCTAATCGGCAATGATATATTAATTCCCCTAAAATCAAAAATAGACTTCGAAAAACAGATTTTAAAAACAACACACAACGAAATTAAATTATATTTTCAAAGAAAAGAAGAAAACTCTAATCTTAAAATTGAAAGAAAAGGTATTTACAATGCAACTATTCCCGTCCTACAAAGAGAAGGTTTGGCATATTTACAGGAGCAGAAGTCCTCAAATGGTCAAGTTATCCTTCAAGAAGGAATATATGCAGTAGAAAATTATAAAATTAACACTGAAATTCATGTAGAAACCGATGGAAATCAAACTATTCGCTTCGAACCACTTCAAACTCAAGTAGTAGATAGTTTAAACTTTAATGTAATAAAAGAAAGAGAAGATAAGCCCCTCCTTGAACAAATTCGCACAAACCATTTAAACAGTGAGGAAAAAACAAAACTGTTACAAATTATTAAACGATTTTCAAATATATTCTACAATGAAGATTCAAATCTGTCATTCACGAATGCAATTAAGCATAGAATACGTACCACAGATGACGTACCTATACAAGTTAAATCCTATAGATATCCACATATTCACAAACAAGAAGTGGAAAAACAGATAAATGAAATGTTGGAGAAGAACATTATTCGCCCTAGTAATTCGCCCTATTCCGCACCTGTATGGATCGTCCCGAAGAAGACGGACGCCAGCGGTAAAGCCAAATGGCGAATCGTCATCGATTACCGTAAGTTAAACGAGGTAACAATAGATGACAAATACCCGATCCCTAATATTGATGACATATTGGGCAAACTGGGAAGATGCCAGTATTTCACCACCCTCGACCTCGCAAAGGGTTTTCATCAAATAGAGATCGACGAAAGAGACACTCACAAAACGGCATTTAGCGTCGAAAATGGGCATTACGAATTCCTCAGAATGCCTTTCGGGCTGAAAACAGCACCCGCAACCTTTCAGCGCCTTATGAATAATGTTCTGCGAGAATATATCAATAGGATTTGCCTTGTTTATATAGACGATATAATCGTTTTTTCAGCTTCTCTAGAAGAGCACTTAGACTCCTTAAGAAAGATTTTCAAGAGACTCGAAGATGTAAAACTAATGGTGCAATTGGACAAATCTGAATTCTTAAAGAAAGAAACCGAATTCCTAGGTCACGTTATCACATTAGAGGGAATAAGGCCAAACCCAAAAAAGGTAGAATGCGTTAAAAATTTTCCTGTCCCTAAAACCCCCAGACAAATTAAACAGTTCCTTGGCCTCACGGGGTACTACAGAAAATTTATCCAAGATTATTCAAAGATTGCTAAACCCATTACAAAATACTTAAAAAAGGACCAAAAACTGAATATCAACGACCCTGAATACATAAATAGTTTTGAGACACTAAAAAGGCTTCTGATCAGTGAACCAATATTAAAATACCCTGACTTCGAGAAACCATTCACAGTAACGACAGACGCAAGCCAGTACGCAATAGGAGCAGTCCTGTCGCAAGAAAACCACCCTATAAGCTATGCCAGCCGCACCTTGAACGAACACGAGCAGCATTACAGCACAATAGAAAAAGAACTATTAGCAGTGGTGTGGGCAACAAAATATTTTCGCCCATATATTTTTGGACGAAAATTTACAATAGAAACTGATCACAAACCTCTTGAATGGCTGTTCTCTATAAAAGAACCCAACTCCAAATTAGTTCGCTGGCGACTGAAACTGTCTGAATTTGACTATGAAATCAAATATAAGAAAGGTACCAAAAATAGTAACGCAGACGCGCTATCACGCATTGAAATAAACTTAGTGCAAAACTCAAATGAAAATGGAATCCCAACGAGTAAAACTGCTTTAAATGTATTCAAAAATCAAATCGCGATATTTAAAAGCAACTCTGGTTCGCTTAGAATTAAAGAAACAAAAATATTTAATAGGCATAGAAAAACAATTTATTTAAAATCTTTAGATAACGAAACTGCTGTCACCATCCTTAAATCTCATACTAACCCAAAATCCCTTAATGCTATTTATGCAGAGAATGCAGAATTTTTCGAAATTTTGGAAAAGGCTTTTAAAACCCACTTTTCTAGCAATGGACAACTAAAACTTATAAAATGCAACAAGTTACTGGAAGATATTACAGATGAAGAGAATCTTGCCCAATTGATTGAGAAGGAACATCTAAAAAACAATCACCGTGGAATCACAGAAGTTTGCAAAGAATTGCAATCGAAATATTTTCATCCAAAATTAACAGCAAGAGTCACACAGTTTATTAATAACTGCGAAATATGTAATATAGAAAAATATGAAAGAAAACCTGTAAAACAAAAGCTCCAATTGACCGAAACCCCAACAGCCCCAAATCAAATTATTCATATAGATGTATTTTATACTTTAGAGAAAAAGTTATTTGCGACCTTTATAGACAAATTTAGTAAATTTGCTCAAGCAATTAAAATAAACTCCAGAACCTGGGTGGAGTTTAAAAGAGTAATTTTACAATACATGTCAGTAGTAGGAAAAATAAAAAAAATCGTTGTTGATAATGAACTCGGTCTTAAAGCACTTCCTTTAAGAGAATTTCTAAAGAATGAAGACGTTGAAGTACATTTTACGTCAAACAATAACCATACATCCAACTCGGACGTAGAAAGACTTCATAATACGATAAACGAACACCTAAGACTCTTGAGACATGACGAGAATAAACATATCGACAGCGTAGAGGAAAAAATATTGAAAATCATATATTTTTACAATAACACCATACATTCCACCACAAACAGAAAACCTATTGACTTCAATAATGGTAAGGTAAAACCTGAAGAATATAACGACATTAGAGAAAGAGTTCAAAAAATTAAAGAGAAAAAGATAACTAGACTAAATCGTGATAGAGAAGAAGTTGAAGTAGAACTAGGTCCTAATTTTATCAAAGATACAAGAGGAGGGAAAAACCACGCAAAATTTAGAAAATTAGAAATAGAAAAATTAGACGAAAACCACGTAGTAGACAAAGATACAGGACTTAAATATTATAAATCTCATGTTAAAAGAAGCAAAAAATTCCAAAATAGAAACCACCCTACAATTAAAGCAAAAATTAAACCAAAACGTAAAATCAAAAGAACCAATTCTCTTTCAGGCTAAAATGAATGCAGCAATTATCACAATTTTAGTAATTTTCCCTTTAGTGGGTTCCCAGTCAATCGAAATTCAAAATTTAAACCACAACAACGGTTATATTACTATCAAGCTAGGAGATGAAAAGATCATCGAAACATTTCAAAAGGTTATACATATCATCAATGTCACACAATACGAGTACACGAAAAATACAATTCGAGAAAATATTAAATTAATAGAAAATAGATCGCATCTTATAAAACCAATGTACGACACTATCAAGTACAATTTTGACACATTAGAGAGGAAAATATATTACTTACAACCACACAAAAGACAGAAAAGAGGACTAGCAAACATAGTAGGTACTGGACTAAAATACATAGCAGGAACAATGGACCATAATGACGAGGAAGAAATTAGAAATAAATTAGAAACATTATCGCAAAATAATAGGGAACTAATAAAAGAAAACAATAAACAAGTTTCAATAAACAACGAGATATCAAACCAAATTCAAAAGTTAGCAAATCAATTGAACACCCAGCAAAATTTAATATCAAAATATTTAAATAAATTCATGGAAGAAAAAGGAAATAGAATATTACAAATCGAAGATGAAATAGAATTTATGCAATATATTTATCAAATTAATTACGATATCAAACTGCTAGAAAACCACATAGACGACATTGAGCAAATCATACTTACCAGTAAATTAGGCCTACTTTCTCGAAATATTCTTACAGAAAAAGAACTCAAATTGATACCCCAACCAGAATACTTCAAAGATATTAAAATTGTAGTTGCATTTCATTTAGATCAAATTATAATTATCGTGCAAATTCCACAGTATGTTGAAAAGCCATTTTCAAAAGTCTTAATAGAACCATTACCAGACAAAAACAATAAATCCATATCACTAGAAGAATACAATATATTAATCGACCATAACAATAACATTTACAGTACAAACGTAAAAGACAATCTAAAACGTAATTTGATCGGAATTAAAAACAAATGCATCTACAATATTACGAATTTCAAAGAAGCTCATTGTCATATGAAAGAACTTTGGAAAAATGAAGTAAAAGAAATTATTCCTGGTATAATTATTACCAAAAATATCGCAAAAACCAGAATATTTCAAAATTGTAATAATTTTAACATTAGCATTCTAGGGAACAACTTAATTAAGTTTCAAAATTGTAAAATTAAAATAAATGAAATAACGTATGAAAATTTATATACAAAAATACAAGATGATATTATATTACCACACTATGTAACAAAAATTATAGAAAATAAAACAACGAACGTAGTAGCACTAGAAGAATTTCATATAAAGAATATAAGTAATAATAGGAAATTAATTAATGAAATTATAGATAGAAAATATGAATTTCATTTTATTAACACATCAATAAATATATCAATTTTATTAATTATTGTAATTCTTACTTTTATTATCAAAAATTTTATACTAAAAAAAAGAGGAAATATTGTAATAAATGCTTCGTCGGAGCCTCACACTAACGGTGGGGGTGTTATAAATAAAACCCATATACCTACCCATATACCTAAAAACATAATATAAAAATCATTAAAGTAGTAATTAATTTAACAAAAATCATAAATAATACATATTTAATACAATTTACAAGTTTCAACAATTCTAAGAAATCACCACATTTGCTTTCTTCATCATTTTTACCCATTTTATTTTTCTTTATTAAAAATCCAAAATTTAATTCAAAATTCAAAATTTAATTCATTTAACTAATTTACATTTTTTTTTGCAAACTTTACAAGTTTTAATAATTCCAAGAAATCATTACATTTATGGGCAAATAAACCGCGACTAGTTCACATAGAACAAATTCATACATTTCCCGCTTTGCAGACATTAGGTCAGCAAAATTAAAAACAAAAATCTAAAAAAACAGAAGTAACGAAAAAAGGTGAAAAAAAGCAAATAGTTGAGTTTGATTTTTGGGTTCGATTCGAAAAGTTAAAATTAGAAAGCGGTCTCTGAAGAAGCATTTAAAAGATTTTCTTTTTAGTTAATTTGTATAAGTCAAATTTGTGAAAATTTAAAAGATTTTCTTTTTAGTTAATTTGTATAAGTCAAATTTGTGAAAATTTAAAAGATTTTCTTTTTAGTTAATTTGTATAAGTCAAATTTGTGAAAATTTAAAAGATTTTCTTTTTAGTTAATTTGTATAAACCAAATTTGTGAAAGTTTAAAAGTTTTATAAATAAAATTTTTTTTTTATAATTTACAAAGGAAAAGATTTGTGTTTTCTTTTAAATATTTTTTTTTATTCCTGGATTATCGGGACTTAAAACTAATAGACTTTTTTTCATCACTTAAATACCTTTAGATAAAAACAAAACAACAAAAAAAAAGGGTATATATGTTACAAACTAAAACTTACAAAGGATACAATTTATACTGATTAAAATTCCATTGTTAAGAATCACATTATGATGTGTTTGTGTATGTGTTTAAGTGTACCTACTTGTTTTTTTTTTTGATGAACTATGATGATTATTTATTATTAAAATTCCTCTTTGATTGATTATTATTTGCTCATTATTATGATTATTATTTTATGTGTGTGTTGTCTAGTATATACTGCGGTATACATATCATCACACACAAATAATAACAAAACACAAAGCATTCTTTTGTTATAATGAAAAGTAGCTTTGTTGTTTAATAACAAAATAATCCTGACTCTTGATAGTATAACTAATAAAAAAAAAAGAAAAATAGAAAAAAGGACGATATCAGTACTGATAATA
Organism: Bombylius major; assembly: GCA_932526495.1. NCBI lineage: Eukaryota > Metazoa > Arthropoda > Insecta > Diptera > Bombyliidae > Bombylius > Bombylius major. Next base: position 10,997,871 of record OW052046.1, read on the forward strand.
TATCAATGATTATATTTTTTCTATCATACTAGAATGCACGAGATGTATTAAACCAACTATAACCAATTTTTTTCCCTTTGTTGTTCATGTTGCTTTTTTTTTGTCATATAGGTAGTTATTATAAAATATTTTTTTTAAAATTTGTAATTTTAACTATCAACTAAGCAATCATCTATTTTTTACAATCTATCACATCACTGTGATATCATCATCAGTATTTTTATGCATACCTATATTAGCTATTTTTTGTTGAGTATTTAATTTTAAAAACACTATAATAATATTCGAGTTATCCATTATGTAATTATGATTAATTTTACACATAATATGAGTAAAAGCAGTAGGATAAGCAAGTTTTGTTGTGTGTTTGAAAAGGTTCTTTTTGAACGAGTTTAATCAGAATGTCATGCGGTTTTTTGAAAAACTAAAAATTGAGGAAAAATTGTAATTATTTTTTGCAATAATTATATAATAGGAAAATGGAAACGTTTTTTAAAGTCAGGAAATAAAAAAAAATCCTTCAAATAAGGATTTTACGAAATACAAAAACAAATTGTCCCTGTTGAATAAAAATAACATATTTTCTCTCCTTTTTCTTTTTTATTTTTTCAAATAGTTTGTCTTCCGTTTTTTTTTCGATGACAAAAAAGAGAAAAAAGGAATGATGAAGAACAAGAAAAGAAAACGAAACATTGAAAATAATTTTGCTCTATTTATTGTTATCGCCAGAACTTTGTGAAATCAGTTTTAAGGATTATTGGTTCAGACCAGACCAGTCTTCTTTCAGCTTCAACAACCGGTGTTTTAGAAGAGAGAAGGCGAGGTGAAGTGAATTTTATCCAGAAGTGGGGAGAAATGGATAGAAATTTTGTTGACAAGAAATTTCTGTCTTCTTCACTGATCATCAAACAAATACAGTCAAATTCCTCTAACTCGAAATCTCTATATCTCGGATTTTCCTTTAACTCGAATTTTATAGGCCTTTTTTTGGCTCCCTTCAAATTTCTTTAGAAAAAATATCCTCTAAGTCGAAATTCCTCTAAGTCGAAAATTCCTCTAAGTCAACATTTTTATCAACGTTCTAAACGCTATTAAATTAAAAAATTAATTTTCAATGAAAATTTGCAATTTTGTAGATAATGGCCAAAAGAAAGCTGAATACGCTAAATCTAGCAACAAAAATTCGTTTAATTCAGGAAATTGAAAAAGGAATTAAGAAAAAAAAAACAGATCACAGAAGAATTTAGTGTACCGTTTAGTACACTATCTTCTATATAAAAAGAAAAAGAAAATTTGAAATGTCGATATAACAGTTCTAGTACAAGTGGTTATGTGAAAAGAAATAGGGCTTGTACATATGAAGATCTTTATAAAACTGTATGTAAATGGTTCGAAAATATGCGTGGTATTAATCTTTCCATAAGCGGTCCAATTTTAAAACAAAAAGCTCTGGAATTTTCCACAAAACTGAAAACTAGACACGGTATTACTGGTAAAGTTTTATCTGGTGAAAGTGCATCTGTAGATTACAATAAAAGTGACCAGTGGAAAAACCAGATTTCAAAGGTTTTATCTGATTTCAAACCAGATGATATATTCAACATCGATGAAACAGGCATTTTTTTTAAATGTTTACCTTCACGAACTTTGGCATTCAAAGGACAAAAGTGTTTTGGAGGTAAACTTAGCAAGGAAAGAGTTACTTGTTTAGTAGGATCAAATATGAGTGGTTCCGAAAAACTAAAACTCGCTGTTTTCGCCACATTAAGTCTTTATCAGTTGATTACACATCTAACAAACGGTCTTGGATGACTGGAGACATTTTTTCAGACTGGCTTGTTAAACTCGATTCAAAGTTTGCTAAAACGAAGCGTAAAGTGTTATTTGTAATAGATAACTGTCCTGCCCACCTGAAACTAGTTCAAAATAAACTTCAGTTTATAAAATTAGAATTCTTTCCACCAAATATGACCTCCATAGTTCAGCCAATGGATATGGGTATTATCCAGAATCTCAAAATCCACTACCGGCGTCGCATATTAATAAAGGTTTTAAATAACTTGGAAGCCAAGAAAGAATATAAGATTTCACTGTTAGACTGTGTGCGATAAATTTCAAGAGCATGGATAGAAGACGTCACTTCTTCAACTATCCAAAATTGTTTTCATAAGGCTGGATTTAAGATCGGTGAAGACTGGGACGACGAAGATAACTTGCCACTGCACTGGCTTCACTACTACGAAATAATGTTGAAAGTGAAATCGCGTATACTTGGGGATGCTTAACGGAAAAGGGATATGATGTAAGAGATAGTAACTGGAGGGATTATGTTGCAGTTGATGATAATATTCCAATTGCGGAAACTCCGAGTTCAGCCGATATTTTAGAAGAGGTAATTGGCAATCTTGATGAAGACAGTGATGATGATGATGATGATGACACTGAGATATTCGATGTTTCAAAACCTACCAACTGTGATATAGAACAGGCCATTAAAACGCTACAGAAAGCTATTGAAATGACTGCTAATGTTCCTGGTGAGATGCATTTCAGTTTGTATAAACTTGAAACTTTTTTTAAAAAGAAAAATATTCAATTAAAAATTACAGACTTTTTTTCAAAATAATGTAGATATGTAAACACATACATACATATGTATGTACATATATTCTTATTTCTTTTGTTTGTTTTTAAAAAAGCAAGAAGCTGTTATTTTTTTGTAAAACTTTATAACTGTGAATTTTTTAAGTTTTAATAAATGATTTACATTACATAAAATTTATTTTTTTTCCAATCTCTATAACTCGAATTCCTTGTAAAAAAGGAATTAACGTGTCTTGGACTGTATATTTATCAGTTTTAAAGGGTTTTTGAAATAATCGCGTTTGGAAATGGTACGTTCGCAACAAAATGTTAGGTGAGAAATAATTGCCCAGTTTGTTGAAAATATTTATATCAATACAAACGATTTAGCCGCAATTGTCGAAACATCAGTATGAACGGTTCGCAGAACTATCGAGCGGTTTATTAAAAAAGGAACAGTCGCGGAAAAACCTAAAAGTGGCAGCCCGCAAGGTATTTCAAAGAAAGATGTGGAGCAGAAGATACTGCGGCAGCTGCAGAATTGTCTTACTCGGTTCATTAGAGATATGGCTAAAGCCGCAGGTACGTCACACACCACGGTTTAGCGAGTAAAAACAATCATCACTCTAAGACCTGCAGAAAACAAAAAATACTAAAACGTATAGCAAAACAAGAAAAATTTGTTTTTAGGAGAAGCCGAAAATTTTATTACCAAATTTTAACTGGGTAGATTGCAATGTGATGGATGATGAAACCTATGTAAAAGCGGATTTTAAGACATTTCCTGGACCACAGTTTTACACAAAAATGAAGACGAAAAAGGCTAGTAATGAATTGAAATCTATCTCATATTAAAAAAAATCCTCATCGATTCAGAATGCTTTCTTCAGCATTAGTTCAGAATGCATTCTGCAGAATTAGTTCAGAGTGCATTCTGCAGAATTAGTTCAGAATCAATTTTATTGAATTGACTCAGAATTGATTCAGAGTAATGCAGATAGGAATCAATTCATTACTGGCCTATGACATGCCCATGTAAAAGGAATCAATTCTTTTCCCATTTGGTAATCTAAAGTGGAATCAATTCGGAATCGAAAGAATTCATTCTGAATTAGTTCTGAATTGATTCGTTTCACAACTGGGTGTAGTATCAGCTCGAAGACAGAAAAAACCTGTTAATTGAAAGAAATTTCTGAAACTGACACTGTCAATGTGGTAAAGACCATTTACTAATCACAAATATCATACACTTTTCTATTTTTCCTTCGTTTTTTTTTCTTTCTTTAATTTCCGATGTTCCATAGATAGAAAGATTAGGTCTTTTCGAAAATGTAAAATTTTATAGTATCGATGCCGTATCGATGCTATTGTTTTGAGGGTTTTGAGGGTTTTTTGTAAAGTATTTTTCCATTACATAATGTACATAGTTTTATTAAAACGAACAAAAAAATAACCCAACTTAGAAAGAAATTAACAAAATTAACAGTTCGCCTATTCTGCTCGTCATTCTCTACAAAACTTCCTTTGACACCAAAAATGTCTATGAAAACAGGGCACCTTGTTACATTTTTTGACTCCTTAGAAAAGTATGTTCAAGTGGGACTACGAAGCTGAAATTTGGCCAGGATATTTCCTGAAGGGTCTGTTCTCTAGGATTGCAATTTGGTCACGATGTATTTTGAACGGTTCTCTTCCAAACAAATTCTAAACAGTAGAAATCCGTCGACACAGTGTCCGAACTTTATTTCGTGTACGCACACAAATTTCCTTGTTTCCCACATTGTGTGTGGAAACATAGCATGCAAGTCAAAGCAATTTGTCCGCTAATAGGAGGCGTCCGTTTATAAGAGGTGTCCGTTATGAGAGGTTTCACTATATATATTTTTTGTTATTCAAACAAACATTTTAATAACGCTAACAAAAATTAATTCATCACATTCTGATTCTTCACTTGAGGGCTCTTCCTCCAGGTCCACTTCAGTAGGTATCATATTGGTCAATGCATATTATGTCGAAAATGTTCTTTGAATTGTTCATCTGTATAAATTTGTACAACATTTTCTACATCATTTTTTAATTTTAGCCTTTTCGTCAGTTTCACTTTCATCACACGAAAATAAAGACGAATCAGAATAGGAATTAAATGAAGATAAAGAACTCGAATCGTATAAAATATTTGAAAGGAATAAAAAAATTTGCATTTGATGACTTAAATATTTAACCTGTCTACTTAAATATTAATACTTACTTACTTAATAAAATCCATCATAATTGTAACTTTGCTAATTTTGTTTAATAACCTCTTTTAACCATTATAGACCATTAGGTGTAAGGAAAGGTTTGATCGTTGTCGTTCCTTGGTAAGAATTCTGATCTGACTGAAATCAGTTTGAGCAGGTAGATTAGCATATAGAAGAAGTTTTGCCGTATGTTAGTCAGTTTCTTTAAAACTTTAGAACTGTCAATATGACTGAAGAAGAAGTTTACTTAAGACATTGTATGCTGTATAAGTAACGTCCAGGCAGAAGAAACTTGTGTGAAGTGCTTGAAGAGGCGGCAATAACAGCTCGAACATGCCAAAGACGGTTTACGAAATTTCATGCTGGTGACTTTTCTTTGGCAAGTGAACCCAGATTATACAAGTCATCAGATATCAATGACAAATTTCACATTAACTTCCTTAGATTTGGTCATCAAGCTTGCAATTCATCACATAACTCTCTGTTCCGGTGCCACATTAAGCAAGAAAAATCTATAGAGGATAGAATTTCAATATGTTCTTCAAATCTTGCTTTTCACAAAAGAGAGCCGTTTTTAGACTGCTTGGTGACTGGAGATGAAAAGTGGATAGTAGTTAAAAAAAGAGCTTGTTTTTACAGTAAGAGAAATAAAATGATTAATGCTGATCGTTATTGTTTTTCAACTTGATGTTTCGAATACAGAAATTTAGCATAAGGGTAAGCCAACAGAAAGGGTTTATTTACTCATATACTATTGATTTTGATTCGTACAAAATTTATTTTCTCTATCAGAACCTTCTTAGCTGACCCTATATGCAGGAAAAAATACATAGAACTAAAAAAAAAATTTCCCAACAAATTTTCCATTTTGGAATGTCTAAATGTAAATTATATAGTTTTTGACACAACACAGTACATTAGAATGTTACTCAAAAAGCTTTTAAAAAATAAAACACAAGTATTTCTACTATGTATATGTATGTGTGTATACCTCGAAATTATTTCATATTATTGTTTTTCAATTCAAATGCACATTTAAATATTACTTCTTGTTTTTTGTTTTGTTTTTTTTTTTTTTGTACTCTTATTTCTGAGTATGCACTTAAAATATATATATTCTTTCTATAAAAACATATACATATTCAAAAAAAAAGGAGAAAAAAAAAATTGTAAATGACTTTCTTTATTTTTGCTGTTTTTTCAAAAAAAAAAAAAATTTCACACATCGATCACTTAAAAATCCTTAAACAAAAAATATGTACACAACCATAACAAAGAAATAACTTGAAAATAAAAACGAAAAAATGAAAAAAATTATAAGTTATTTCTTGATTACAAAATTTTTTGCTAAATGGAAAAGAAAAAAAAAACAAATTGAGAATAAATAAAATTTAAAATCTATGTAGTACAATATATATACATGTATGTATGTATGTATGTATATAAAATCCTTTTTTTTTGCCTTGCAAATTTTCTGTTCATTTTTTGCAATATTAAAATAACAAAATATAACTTCATATTCATGGTAGGTATATACATACATATTTATTATATACAGCTTATTGTACATAGAAAAAAAAAGTGTACATTAGACTGTCCCTTATTTGTTCTACGAAAATTTTTTTTTTTTTTGAAACTTGCCTTCTAACCCTCAATTTTTTTTACTTATTACAAAATAAATAAAATCCTAAAATTTCATAAATTTTGGAAGTTATTTACACGTGCCGACAAAGGGTTCTTTTTACCCGAGAAAAAGTTCTATACTTTATTCACTAATTGTAATTAGTTAGCAAATAATTATTTGCACCACACAGTTAATGAATGTCTCGTTTCCTCTCGCAGAAACCACAATAGATATGTTTCAAAAAAAATTGATCGAAACAGAGACATTGCTATTGTGGTTTCTGCGAGAGGAAACGAGACATTCATTAACTGTGTGGTGCGAATAATTAGTAAATAAAGTATAGAAATATAAATTCGTATGTAAGCAGTATGTTAGTTTTCGTCAAAAATCAGATTTCAAATTTGAATATATCTGGACTTCGTGATCCGAAAATCTTGAAATCTTTCTGCAGGGCGTTCTTCTTGTCATTCTATATTAATTTTTCTTTTGAACAAAAAAGATCCCTGCAACAGGGAGCATGCTACAAGGCACCAAAGAAAAAAACTCCTTTCATCTATGTATGTTAAGGAAATTTTTATAGACCTTTTCGTGCCTTTAAAAATATATGTTCCCAGAGAAGTAGAAAGTTGAAATTTGGGCAGTATATTCCTTGAAAGGTTTTCTTCCACACAAACGAAACGAATGAAAAAAAAATTGTTAACTAGGGCAAAAGGTATAGGGTAAAGTGCACAAAATCGTCATTTTTCGAGAAAAAAAAACAGTGAAATCGGCACGGATAAATGAAATTAAATTTACCTGTTTTTTGGTATTTCTATAGTTTAAATTGAAGAACGAAAAAAATTAGGGTGTAGGACACTGAAAATCTGAAAGTTAAAAAATAAGGGACACTCTAATGTACATATTTTCAATTCAATACACCTTTATGTACAATATACATATTATCACACCTATACACTAAAATTATTATAAAATGTATATCCATTAAACTTAACAATTTTTTTTTTTTAAAGGAGCACTTTTGATACATAAGTAAGTTTGTACAATTGTTTTTTTTTCTCTCCCACATTTTCTTATAATATTTATTTTTTTTTGATTTTTTTATCATATTCGATGTGTTTTTTCGATTTTTTTCGTTTTTTTTTCCATTTTATAGCTATTATAATCAAACCTATAGTGGTAGATACCATTTTTTTTTTCATGCTTATATCTTTTGCTTACAAGTTTTTTTTTTTTTTTAAATGTTTTTACTAATAATTTTTATGTGCATATACCATTTTATCTTAAACTTTGTTACATTGAAGTTGTTATACTTAAATATTTTTTTTTGCCTTGTGGAGGGGTTTTGGCTTTTAAATATAATTTTGTTGCTTTTCCTTTTAACATGATTTTATCCAACACTTTCTATAACAGAGTACATACTTTAAAACCATATGCTCATTTTGAGTTTAAATTTTCTTCTCATTGGAAACGATAAAAATAAGGAAAAGGAAGAAAGATCATCATATTATTTTCATTAGTTTGAGTTCTTCATTTTTTTTTTCCAAGAATCACTTGAATATGTATAGGATAGGTATATCTGCTTAAACGTTTAATATTTTCTTTTATAAATAATATATTTGATTAGATGATGGGTTAAAACAAATGTAAATTTTAATTTAACATTAATTTTAAGGCTGAATAAAAAAATTAACAAAATCGAAAAAAAAAGCACAATTCTGTAATTTGCTTTCAACCAGCGCCGGTATCAAATGACGAATTTGCCCCCCAATTTTAACGAATTTTCTAACGAGCAAAAAAAAATAATGGTCAATTTGTTCTCTGAGCGCGGGGCGTCCAGAAGCGCGGGGCCGGTAGCATTTGCTACTTCTGCTATATGGCTAATCCGGCCCTGGCTATCAATAACATGCTGAAACTTTTTACATATCTCTTCGGAATTTATTAGAAATACTAAACAGTCTTAAGTTTAAAATTTAAAAACAATAACAAAAAATGAATTCTATATGTATAATATTAAACATTAAAAATGAAAACTATTCTTTTATGATTTTTGACCTGTACCTATATTAGATTAGATTAGATTAAAGAACCAGCCTAGAGGTGGGATTTGTTCCCTTGTTACTGCGACCCGAATTGGTTTTCAGGATAAGCCACGAAAAATCCCACAACAAATTTAAAGGACATTTACAATGGGCCTGTAGGCCTCCGAGTGAAATTGCTTCTCAGAGGCAAACAGTCCTTCATACCTAGCCTAAACCTAACCTAGGCTTGTGTAATGTGCTTACAAATCCTAAAGTACTGTAAAGAGGGAGTAATAGATTTTGTTGAATGTTCATTAAATTATTATTATTGATATAAACTGTATATATGAATCATATGAATTTTACAATTTTCAAAATGAATATTATTATTTTTTATTAAATGCGTCTTAAATCATACACTCTTACACTCATATTTGTTTTAAGTATATTTTTTGTTAAAATTGGAACATTCTCTAATTTTAAAATTTCTGAATTTTTATTTATTCTAAATTTTTCAATTATCATACATAAATGAATGTTTAAAAATGTTTACAAGAGATTTGACTTGTCATAAATTTTTTGATTGTTAATGTCCTTATGTATTGAATCGTTGAATAATGTGTAATTGAATTTATCGATATCGATTTCGTTCTTATTAGAATTTGATATTGGTATAATTTTCAATTTAAAATAATCATATCAAATAATCGCTATCCGATCCTGCGTCTTGTTAATATGACGCTATATTTTCTTGATAAATTGGTTGATTGTTCGTCCATGCATTTATTTTGTTTAATTTCTTTCAGTTTACTATTTTCTCTTTCATATATTTCTTTTCATTTGTTTTGTATTTGATTTTTGATTGTTTTGTGTAAATTTCGGCTCAATATTTTAAAAGATGTGTTTACTTCTTCTTTTTCTTCTTCTTCAGTTGTTACTGCTTTTGCTAGGCTATCTGTGATTTAATTTTCTTTGATATATATGGGGCTGGGTATCCAAAGAAAAGTATATATTTTATGTTTTTGTTTTTATAGATGGATTCTTCTATGTTTATTGCTTTAAGGATTATTTGGATGTAGTTGTTCTATATGGTGGAAATTGCACTTATATATTGAGTCGACGCATATTAGTATGTTTTGTTTTGTTTTTTATTTATTCTATTGCTTTTTGGATAACGTATAATTCTGCAGTACATACATATACTTAAGTATGAAAGATCTATTATGTATTTTGTGTTTTTGTTTTATATTCTTTAGTGTAATACGCACATCCTGTGTAATCCCCTTGCAAATTACCGTAAGATTAATGAAAAGTACAAATAAAAATAATACAAAAATACATAAAAAAAAAAAGAAGAGAAAAGGTCCGACTGGACTGTGGTAAAATGAACAACAAGAAGAGAAACATAAAATAAAAAAAAAATAAAATAAAAACCTTTTAGTTGTCTCATCTTAATTAAACCGATTTAACCCCATAGTGCCGTTTTATCGTTTCTTAATGTTAGATATGTACCCATCCCTCCCCAAAAAAAAAACATACATTTTTAAAATTGTGTTATTAAGTATATGATATCCTTTTCGATGATGGTAAAAAAAAAAAAAAAAGAAGAAAAAGAAGGGAGTTTGGTTTTTATGGTTGTCGTCATCTCCATTTTTTTTTTTGTGGATGAGGATACATACTATGTGCATGTTGCGTGTTTTGGATTTTTTTTTATTACATTTATTGAAGTTGGGATATAACATAAATAAAAATTTAGTTTGTCAATAATTGTGTTAACCTGATGTCTAGAGAGATGGCGAGTGTGTTATATTTATTAAAACTTTAATAAAATATACGATATACGATTAGATAATAATATGAATACATACATAAACAGAGTGTTTCCGTTATCACCGACCAAAAGGATACCATAGATAGGTCTCATCGAGATAAACAAAAAATCGTATCGGAGGAGGGGGGGGGGGGGGAATCCCAACGGTTTCGCCGCTCGAGGGCGTTGAAGTTTTTTTGCTCTTATTTCACTGTACACCCTATAACTTTTTACAAGGGCACTCGAGGGTGACTTTGTGTTTAGAAAAAATGTAGAAAACCCTTTGCCTTTTTCAACGATACCTTACTTGTTCCTTTTTTTCTAACTGTTAAAAAGTTAGACTCGTTTAAAATCGAAATTTTGTGAATTTTTGTTCAAATTTTTGTGTTTAACCCTGTCTTTCTCAAAAAAGGCTTAAATTAACCCTGATTTTTATTGCAGAAAATGAAAGCTCAATTGATTTTGCATCGATTTGCTATCTTCATTTTTTTTAAATGCATAATTTTCGAGATATTAAAGAATAGTTTTTGAAAAATTGAAAAAATAAGTCTGAAATTCATTAGACTATATTGGACACATGTTTTTATTGTAGTGTAAATTGAAAATAGGAGCTAGAAGTTCTAATTACAAATTCAAATATCTCGATTGGGATTCCCCCCCACCAATACGATTTTTTGTTTATCTCGATGAGATCTATCTATGGTATCCTTTTGGTCGGTGATAACGGAAACACCCTGTGTAGTTACATAATATGTAGGTACACATAATATGTGCAATTAATATACGAGTATTACATACATATATGTACATGTATATATGTATGTATGTATACACATATTTTTGTCCTTATAGATTCTCCATGCATATTATATCCGATATAATAATAGCGATGATCATGATGATGATGCCTCATTGTTTATTTATGTTTATTTAATGTTTGTACAACATATAATATGTATCTATATTCTATATAGTGTATTTTGTTGTGTAATACAAGAAAATTGATGATAAATATCGAGATAGATTTTATTTTTGCTTGATGCTCTCAAATTGATCAAAAGCCAATTTTTTAAAAAAAAATACAAATATGTATTTTATCAAGTTTGGTTAAATTTTAATTTTTTTTTATGCATATCTGTTTTTTTTTCTTTTTACAAAATTGATAAACTTGTTGGTGTCCCATTTTGGACAAATTTTCTTCTGTTGTTGTTTCCCTTCATTATTTATAAATTCGATAATTAGATTTCTTGTGTGAAAAGATGTTGTTCTACAACAAATATGTTTATTGTGAGATGGTTAGATGCTTTTTACGTTAGCTGTAACTACTTTTCTCCACAATCCACAATTAGACAGTTTATAAGGGAAAAAATAATCCGAATAAAAACCGAATTTGGAATTAAATTGGGAGTACGCTATAAACGGTAAATTGGGATTAGAAAAATACATGCAAACGTTGATACTTTTATACACGGATAGTATACATATTCCTCTTTCACAAAAAAAAGAAGAAGAACGTGACAGCTTCACTCTCACCATAAAAATTAGAATCCGCCATATTGCATTTTACCTCACACATACATATACAAAAATTGAGATTAAACCCAAATAAATTGGGCTTAAGCCAAAATCCGAATTAGCGAGTTTATAGCAGATAAAATTGGGAGTAAACCAAAATCCGTATTAAAAGCGAATCACGTATAAACCTGTACAATGTGAAAAGTATGATTTTTTCATCCTCTCAATCGGTATAACCCGATATAGCATGTACAAAGCTATCTACTAGCAAATACCACTTTTTCTGCATTTTTAGGAAGTATTTTCAATGTTATTTGAAGAATACTCTAATGAGGAGCTACTAACACACCACAAAAATTTTCTTCATGCATTTTTTATAATTTTTTTTCCTGAAAAACGTTTCATTATATTATCGTGAAGTGGAAAGGTAGCATCTGCCACAAAAAAAACTGTGAGATAACTTTTTGTCAGAGTTTGGTAAATTTTTAGCACATTGAAATTTCCAATTTTTAATTTAGTATCCTTTTACCAAAACAGGCTATTTTGGAAAAAGTCTGCAATTCATATAAATAATATAACTGAATAATAATAAAATTTTGTAAAGGCTTTTTAACTTACCTCCATCACTTTGTGAACCATATGCACCAATATCAACATAGGTGAAACTATATTTTGCATTGCATTCTGCCATTATGACAATGCTATGGTATTTCTTGTAATTGAAATATTCTGCTCAGAGGGTCTATTCTGTTTCGTCGAAAAAATGAGAATGAGAAATTTCCAAAGTTTTTCCCAGTGTTCCGATTCTAATTCAATGAGAAAATGACAAAAACTGTCAAATTATTTTCATATGAGAAAAAAAGTTTCATCACTATATCAGCGTATGAGAATTCTGAAAACAGTGTTTGAAGTGCATTTTTAAATTAATAATTTAAAAAAATAGTCGATTTGGTAACGAAGAAGACATTTTTTATGAGAAATTTAACTAAAAATTGTTGGATAATAAAATTAGAAAAAAAATATTGAATGTTCTCTGAATTTTATTTTCAAATATCAAAAAATTCATATTCAGTATTTTTTCTCTCTAGAATAATTATTAAATTTTTAACTTCGATGAAAAACATTTCAATAAAAAAAAAAAAATAAAGAAAGATGAATTAGGTAGATTCTCTGGTAACGCAGAAGACATTTTTGTGAGAAATTTTATTAAAAAATTTTTGGATAATGAAAGTGTAGAGACTTGATACTTCTACATTTATTACAATTTACCTTCACTTTTGAAACTACATATGCTTATAGAACATTCCATTTTTTTGACCTTTTGTTTTAAATTTAGCTGAAAAAAGGCGTTAACGCAAAAGACTCGTACACAACCTTATTAATACATTCTTAATATTCCCTTTAAGAATTCTGTAAATTGTTAAGTATTTAATAATTGTCACTTTTACTGAAGAAAGTGAAGATTTTGTTTTCAATTTACAAAGAATTGACCAAATACATAAATAAAATAAAATAACAATTTTTATTTTTATTAAAATAATTTTGAATGCAAGTAATGTGATATATTTCATATTTTTGTAATTTATTAACTACATTTTCTATAATTAAATTTTTAAGTATTCAAATATTTCAAGTATTATTTCAAGTACAAAAATGTAGTTAATGTATTACATTTTTACAAACCGATCAAGTAATGAAGTAAATAATATAGGTACATATCTAAGAATGTAAATAGTATAACCTGCTGTCAAATGTCAAAATTCCAAAATCAAATGAGAATTCCAATATAATTCCATTCAGCTGGAAACTCAGCAACAATGTTTCATTATGCAAAACAGAATCGCTTTAATGAGAAAAATGAAAAAATAAAATGAGAAATTGGAATGAGAAATGAAATGCGAAGTTTTTCTCATTCTCATTTTTTCGACGAAACAGAATAGACCCTCAGGGCCGTATTTAGGATCTTTAGACCCCTAGGCTGGACTTGTAGTGCGAGCCCATAGGCTGCAGCCTATGTAGCCTATGCTTAAATACGGCTCTGATTCTGCTACCGAATTAGAAGGACAACGAATAGCAATGTGCTTCCCTTACCACCGTCGAAAGCGCGCCAATGCAATTTGGTATATCATACAATTTTCAAAAATCAATTAGCTATTGGCCCCTATTTCGAGAGTCGTTTCGATTGACAATCGACTTCTTTGTCGACTCAGTATCAATTTTTGCTATCACGAGAGTCGATTTGAGTCGATATATCGACTTATATTAGTCGAGTAGCTGTTGACAATCACCTAATCATCAGTTGAGGTTACATTTTTGTTTTGTTGTGTTGTGTTGTTTCACAGGTATTAAAATGTAAGAATGTATGTATAAACAAATTTTTTATATTCTAGTATATATTTATATTAATTCTTTCAACTCTTTCTTCTTCATATTCAATAAAAAATTCCATTTTTGAAATTTTAAAAAACTCACTTTTTAAAAAAAATTAAACCACAAAAATGAATAACTTCTTAAATTTTTTCAAAAATATTTTATTTTGACAACTTTTGACAGTTTAAATCGACACTAAATCGTGTTTGATATGGTAACATTTTTAAGCCGAGGCGATCTGTTTACAGAATACGAATTTTTTATCGCCTCGACTGAAAAGTCGATAGTCCATTGTCGATCGAAACGACTCTCAGAATAGGGGCCATTTTTCCAGTTTCTCTTCATTTGGTTTGTTCACAAAATGTGGCAATGAAACATTCCACAAAACTCTACAAGTTTCGTATAGCTATAATGATTCTAACCTTTTTTTTTTTACCTATTTTCCATGACCAATATAAGCTCTGAAAGGAACATCTTTGAGATAAGTACATATATCTGAAATACATACTGTTAATTCTAAACACTGTTTTCCATTTAATGGTTTTATTATAGATTTTATTTTTAAATGTATACACAAACAATGGACAATATACATAGATATTTAAACATATCAGTTGTCATTCTTTAATGAATTTTTCTTGTTTTATTATATACTAAATATTTGATTTTTCTTTCGTTTTTTTTTTTTATTTTTATTTTTTTTAACTTTTTCATTGTCTTAATGTATTTTTGCCCACAATTAAAAAAATACTGGTGTATCATGAAGTTTGTTAAGATTTTTGTTCAATGAATATCTTTTAGATTGTACAGAAAATAATTGAATCCTCCCCATTTTTTGAATTTTTTTTGTTTGTTCTTATGATTTTAATTTTTCATTTCAATCCATGCAAATGAATCATGATTAATAATGCGCTTCAACTTGAAAACACACATTTACTTCGTATTTTCCATTACAAATTTTTTTTTTTACTTTTTTCAAATTCAAAATGGTAGAACAATGATTAAAAAAAAACAAACAAAAAAATGATGAAAAAAAACAAAAGTAAATGAAAAATAAGAAATGTGTTATCAGTTGCAAAAGGGGCCTTTGTTATGTTAAGTCATTTTGAGTTATTAAGCAAAATTGTTTCTGGAAGAAACTATCAATAAATGTAATGAAGAAAGTGGAACACCAAATTGCTTATTATCATTAATATAGAACCATGTTTCAACAAAAAAGTAAACAAAATAATAATTTTGATCGATTTATTGAATAAATTAAAATGGAAATGATCTCTTTTGCAACTAACCTAGTATTATTATACTAGAAAAGAGTACAATTTCGCATCAAAGGTTCTCTTTTCCAGTACAATTACAATATTGTTGGAGTAAGAGACTATAATATGAAACTGAAAATTTGAGGAAAAAGTACCGTTTTGCAAATGAGCTCATATTTTGGTACAGAGGAAAAAAAAATTTTTTTTCTTTTAAAAGTAAATTAAATAAGTAGATTTTTAAAAGACCTTTCAAATGACGTATATAACTTTTGGCCCTTTTGCAACTGATAGACACAAATATGTATACATATAATCAAAATCATAAATTAAATTATTTTGATATTGTTTTCACCTGTTTGCAACATTGAAAAAAAAAAAAAAAAACATAATTTCATTCATCATTAAGTAAAAATTTAAAGCTATAAACTGCAAATCAATTTTCTATAGTTTACTTTCTGAAATAGTTTCTATATATTTTCCTTTATGTATGTGTGTATGTTTTGTACATACTCGTATGTATGTATTTCTCTTATTATTATTATTATTTTTTGTACATTTGAAAGCAATTCAATGAACTTGAATTAAATCTCATATATCTTATAGTAAATTTTTTATTTTATCCACAATATAAATACTGTCAAATAAAGGTACATAGTATGTACATACATATATGTATGGACATATATATACGTATTTATGTATGTCCAAGTCCATATAATAGTTTATATTGTGAAGCAAAGCAAGCAAAAGAATCTGAAAATGTTTCGACATCTCTAAAAAATTTCAAGTAGAAGAAGTAGAAGAGATTTTATTTCTTACCCTTTAGTTTTTTTTTCACTTTTTATATTCTTTTCAACTTTTCTATATATTCATATACCATATACATATGAATAGTATCCCAGCGGCAAATGAAGCGCTCGAATAGCGCTGTTGAAGCGCTTCTTCTGAATCAGTAAGTGCTTACTCTCTGTATTCTGCTTCATTACTTTTTTAACATTGTATGTTCTAGGACGTAAGCGCTTCTTTTTTGCGCTTTAGAAGCGATTCATTTCTGTTCAGGTGGAAGGGCTTTAGAAGCACTTCACATCTTTAAAAGCTTTTAAAGCTTTTCTGAAATTTTGGTACTTTATATGGATGTACTAGCCTGAATATTTAGGCAAAACAGGTAATAAAATTTATCTCTAATTAATTGGGAATGAGATTATTTACTTACCACAAATATTTTTGATTCACTTTAAATAAATTAAATTATTATAACACAAATGTTTTTGACTTTTTTTAACATACTTTATTTTGACAACAAAACTAATATACACCACTTAGCACTTCGAACAAAGAAATGAGACTAAAAAAAATGCGTAGTAAAAAAAATCAATATTTTACCTATGTATACATATATTTATGTGAAATAATAAACAAAGAAAATAACCCTCTTTGAAGCACTTTAAAATTCAGCCACTGGGATATTATATAGTATACATATACAGTATATACAGATATATAAATATGTGTATAGTATATACATTCTGCTCTCACTTCATTCACCCTTTATTTTTACCCCTTATTGCTAGATACTAAACTACATATACTTATACATACATAGGTACCATCATACCATTTATCCAATTTTATTACTAAGTTTTTGTGCCTATCAGCCTAGGAGGTCATTAAGGCATTTAATTTAAGTTTTACATTTTCATTTGAATACTTATAAGATAAGATAAGATATTTAGGGGCTATTGTTGCATGTCGATCTTTACAAATTTTTTGTATAGCCCGTGCTTCTTATAGGTTTAGACTTTTAATAAATCCTTATGGAACAAATCATCGTAGCAGCTGGTATACGCTGATGAAAAACAGTGAACGAATAAAAGACCAAACTTAACATGGCAGATGAAGATAGTAGAAATCCTAACAAAAACTGCAGCGTGGAAATTGATGTAAAGATAAAATCTGCTGATAGATGCTTCTTCAGATTAAAGAAACTTTCTAGCTCGAATGTCATCACGAGGGCAGCAAAAACAAGAATTTATAAAACATTAGTACGGCCAGTCCTGACATACATACATGAGACCTGGACGATGACAAAAACTGATGAAGCGGAACTAGATCCTTGGAAAAATATATGGTGGCTAAATCATTAAAACTGGAGAAAAGTAGCTCGCGATCGGATAGTGGATAGACGTGTTAAGGGAGGCCAAGGCCCTTGACGGGCTGTAGCGCCATGGAATAAGTGAGTAAGTATTCATTTTCCTATAGGTAAAAAAAAGAAAAAAAGAAAAACAAATCAAAATGAATTTTATTAAAATTATTATTTATTTGTGAAATGCAATTATTTTGTATTTTCAATAAAAATAATTAACTATTTACAATTTTTGTGTCCTTGATTTTTTTTTTCAATGAAATATTTGATTTTAAAATTTTTCATAATTGGCATATTTTATTGTTGTTTTATAGTGACACGGGCCCTTATCAGTTCTCCGTCCAGTTGTTTTTAAATCACACGGGGCGTAAGAATGATAAGGGTTCGAATCAACCGGTGCTCCTTATACATATATTTTTTTTTTTGCATTTTCTCGTTGCCATTTATTTCTATTGCTTTTTCATATATGTACTATTTTATATTTTAATTTTTATGATCGAGTTTAGATACTAAAAAATTTTTTTAACACAATTTTGGAGCACCAAATATGCATATTTAGATTGTTCTAAAAGAATATGTGCACTAATCACTTTTTTTTCACTTACCTTATTAGGGAACTTATGATGACTAAAAAAATCGATATTTTGATGTAAAAGCTTCCCACAGAATTTTCAGTTTTCTTTATTCAGTTTTTCTTGTTTATTTTTTTTTAAGAAGAAGAGAAAGAAAAATCTTTATTTTAGAAAAGAAATTGCAGAATAATATCATTTCTATACTATCATATAATCAATCAATTTTAAATGAAATTTTGCTTTTTCCAAAAGAAAAAAAGATACATTATAGATAAAATTTACATTAAACGAATTTTAATTTTAAAATTACACATCCTTTCACATAATGAAAAACAAATCTTAAAGATATATTTTATATCCTCTTCAAAATTAATTGTTTTTATTCATAAGAATTTTTTTTTCCCCCAACATTAAATGCATTGTAAAAAAATTAAAAATAAATTCTAAATAAAACAGTTTTTTTAATCGTTGATTTTTCTTTTTGACTTTTTTTTTCACACACACACACACACATATACACACTTAAAATCAAATCTTTTATTGATGATTACACTCATCTGGCATTTCAAATTTCCATCAGATATTTAATACACATTTTGGAATAAATTTGTTTATACAGGAAATATATAAAGAAGAAAAATAATTTTTTTTCTTTTATACTGGAACTGTATTCATTAAGTAGATATTAAAATGTAATTTATTTGTCATCTACTGATCTACGCATATGTATGTATATGTATATATCGATACATTATGATATCTGATATATCATATCTTTGAATATCTATATGTATATATTTTTGTTTGTTATGATAATAAATATGTACTATGTTCGAAATTTTTCAAATTTTTGACATATTATGTTTTTGCATATATTTTGAAATTCACACTCATTTTCTCAGAAAAATTTATCCCAATCAAAAAAAAAAAAGAAAAAAAAAGCACATGTGAATAATTGCAATAAAGTAATAAAAATAACAAAAAAAGTAATCTAGACTTTATTTTCTTTGTTTTCCAATAAAAAAAAATTAATGATAAAAATGTGTTGAAAAACAAAAACCGTATCTGTTTTATATTTTATTTCCTCTTTTTTAACATTTTTACATAATAAATATTTAACAATATTGACTATGTACATATAATATGATATGATACAAATGTATATGGATACATATATGTATGTATAAAAATGATAAAATACCAATGCGGTCTAAAGTATATGGGAAATTCCATTTGTAACGGGTATGACATCCTGACTCTTAAATATTAAAAAACTCTTACATCAATTATATTTCATTCTGATTATACTTTTATGTGTGTCTATCAGTTGCAAAAGGGATCTTTTCCATATTTTGAAAAAATGAGTTATATACGTCATTTGAAAGGTCTTTTAAAAATCTACTTATTTACTTTACTTTTAAAAGAAATAAAAAAAACCTTTTCCTCTGTATTTTGATCGTCAAAATATGAGCTCAGTTGCAAAACAGTACATTTTGTCAAATTTCAGAAACAATTTTGCTTAATAACTCAAAATGACTTAACATGACAAAGACCCCTTTTGAAACTGATAGACACATGTTCCTTATATGCGATCTAGTGAAAGCAAACGACAGTGGTTACGAAAAAACCAGAAAACTTCAAATATTTCTAATCAGAATCGTCATTTTAATAGCGTAACGGGTGTGACGCTGACGATTTCGAATCTCACGTATTTCCGTATATTGCACTGAATATCCTTGAATTTTCATATAAACAATTCCAAAAATTATTTTGAATTATACTGCACATACTTGGAAGAATCTTTTGGAAAAATTTGGACGAGGAACAATGCAATACTTTTCTCATAATTAAAAAAAAAGGAATGTAAGGGGTGTGACATTTTTTGTAACGGGCATGACAGCGAAAAGAGTTTCTACTGATAAGTAGCAAAAAAAATTTTTTTAATACTGTTCTCCATAGTGATATCGTAAATAATTTAACACTAGATAAACCAAAAATTCATATACATATTATACCTATCCAAACTAGCTTCATTGAGCGCGTATACTCCGTAGTACCAAACCGGTACTATGTAGTACTGTTTTGGTCCCGGTATATACGCATGGTACCGAACTATTTTAGGCCGACCATTTTGGTGCGAACCAATTAATTTGGTCCTCCTTTCTTTGTTTATTTCCAATTAATTTTGCACAAAAAGAAAAAAATTATTGATAATTGACACTATACACAAATAGAAATTATGTATTAAATCAATTAACAATGAATGAAATATTTGAGTTTGACAAGTATTTTTTTCTTTCTTTTTTCATTATTGGCACTTACGGTATATATAGGCAATACTAAAATGGTTTAGTCGTGCTAAAACAGTACTAGACCGGTTTAGTACTGCGGAGTATACGCGCTCATTCATATTAATTTTGAGGTAAAAAATGGTAGATTTTCGTGGAAGTCCCCATATAGGTACAATTTTTTTTTATATTACAATTAAAATTGTTCGTTATGTGTTGTATCTATATATTTAGAATTACAAATTACTTGTATATTTATTGTTGTTATACTTTTTTTTCATAATTTTTTTTTTTTAATTTCAGTTTTTCTTTCAATTTTATTTTTACTTACAGTCAAAATCCCCAATATTATTAATAAAAATGAATATCTATGTATGCCTTTAATCAATTACATAAATTCATAAATTTACTTATTTATTATACATATGTATGTACATTATATGTATGAGGATTTGAACATGTAGATTGTAGATATATTATTTATACTAATTTAGATATACATATGTATAAACAGTGATTTTTTTTATTTATAGTTTATTTATCATTTTTTTTATATAGAAAATACATATTAAAAAAAAATATGTATCTACACAATGTATAGCTTAAACTAATCAATATTGATTTTGTTTTTATTTTATTGTTTTCTGGTTTTGGCTTCTTTTTTTTTTAAATTTAAATTAAATTTTTTTGTTGTTTTATGTTGAATATTGATATTTTTAATTGTTTTATAAAAGACATACATACATAACATTATTGTTCTCATCTCACCACACGAATTTATTCTAAGATGATTTTGAAGTTGCTCAAATCTTAAGCGTACTGTGAATACTGTGATACCTAACCTACAGTAAATTTCGGAAAAAATGGTGTAAACAACTAAATTTAGCCCAAATGTGACTTAGTGACTTTTCACAGAATGGCGACGATATGGTTTGCGAACGATTGATATACCTAATCATATAGGTAAGAGAACGAACCCTTTTTAAATGCAGTTTGACAATTGACAGTTTAATTTCAAAAGCTAATAATATGTATCATACATCTTCACATCATCGATGACACTACAACCGAAGCCAAACCAAAACCAATTTAACTTGGGTTTTCTAGACTATGTACTTGATTAGCCAATTTTTCACTTTTTTCGATTACCGAACACTATGTATAATATGTACTAAATACATGCTTTGCTTACTATACCACTTGAGAATTGAGATCTTTCCCTTATCATAAAGTTAATTTCAATCTTTTTGCTTGTCAGCAGAATTTTTTTTTGTAATTTTAACAACTCTAAAAAAAATTTGTTTCTATTAACATTCCTCTTTTTCAAAGAACTAAAAACATTCTTTGTTCTGTCTCGTGTGTGACTATTGGGACGAACAATAGTTTTATATATAAGTCTAATTTTTTCTCTATACAAATTCAAATAATAAAAATTAAAAAAAAAAAAACAAAGAACTCTTTATCAACACAACTTCCATGCGTATGCTTTTTTGACTTTAAAGGCCAAAGTTTTTTTTTAATATCGTTTTTTTTATCTTACAAATTCTACAAATTCCTATATTTTTTTTCTACAAGTCCTATATTATACATATATTTCTCATCTTTTCCGTTGCTTTTATTTTTATTTTTATGATAAATTATTATAATGAATTATGAATTTAAGCATTGAAATTCGAAAAAAAAGTACGTACTTTTCTCATTTTTATTTTATTGTTGTTGTCATGTTGAAAAGTATCAATTTATGCCCCTTAATTAAAATAACGGATGTCATTTTATGTAGGTATTGTATATATGATAGTACAATACTTCAGACACATATGTAAAGTTGTCTTTTCGTTTATAGTTTTTGTTAATATATTTTTTTCTCATAGGAAAATACATATGCTGTATGCTCATGTAAAATTTTCGTTTTAATTATTAAAATTAAAAAAATTTTAAAAGCTCGTCATTCAAAAAATATAAGTTTTATAATAAATTGAGAAAAAAAGTTACATAGATATACGGTGTACGGTTTAAATGTTTACAATATGTATGAAACCACAGATAGATCTCGCCGAGACCAGCAAGGAAACAATTTCATGGGCGATTAGCACTTTTGAGCGCTACAAATTACCTAGCATATATTCAATTATACTAAAGAAACTGCAAGACATAGTAGTTCTTGACTCATAGTTACGTTCAGAACAAACATATGGCTCGGACATGTCCACTCGAGCTGGAGGCTCGTACGGATAGTTTTTATATCGAAGTATGGGCTGGGGTAAGAGGCCATGAATCCACGAAGGATTTCAGGCCCATCAGCCTCACTTCCGTCGTGTTAAAGACTGTGGACAGTGTGGACTTGTGGAGAGACTCAATCTTTGGCAGAAGATGAACTAAGGCGGCACTGCATAAAATAGTGCCTACATTTGAAAAAACAATATGTACATCAAAAACAGTAAAAATTAGTAGCCTTCCTATACATCGAAGGTGCCTTTAATAGCGTTTACACGAAAACCATCTTAGACTCTAACCGATTTTGAGGTTGAAGAATGTCTAAGACAATGGCTGATCTCAACGACTTTAGATTTTATGCTTCGGCTAAGGAGGATGTACTTCTTTTTGCCATAATAAGAAAAAAAAAAAAAAACTTTAAAAGTACAGCATGATTAATTCTCAGAAATTAAAAAATTAACAAACAAAAGTTGGAGTATCTATGACATTCAAAATCGGAAATTATTATGATATTACCAATTTAAGATACTTTTTTATCGAATATACAAGAATGTGAAATTCGTACAGAAATTCCCTTTTCAGAATTTTTTTCTGAATAAAAAAAAGTTAAAATGATTTCTCCACAATTCAAAACACCCAGGTAATATACAGGGTGTTTCCGTTATTACCGACCAAAAGAATACCATAGATAGGTCTAATCGAGACAAACAAAAAATCGTATCCTTTTGGTCGGTGACAACGGAAACACCCTGTATATTAAAATTTAAAAAGTACTATTTTTTAGGGTTGACAGAGATATATTTTTTAGAATTTCCTACAAACAATTATATGTGAATTTATCAGAAACACATCGGCTACTGCTTTCATAATTACAATACTGACTTCGATTTATAAAAATGGTTTAGTTTGTGAAAGATTATATTATTCTAATCGCAAATTAGAAAGCTGGTAAAGATCACACTATGAAAATCAAGTTAATCCAGCAGAAGTACATATTCTTCTGCTTCTGAGAAAATTCTGTTTTTTTTAAATTCGAATTAAAAATATAAACTATCATATCATATAAGAGATACCCTATACAAAACAAAATTATTTTTTATATAATATTTTATTGTCTTTAATCAACGCCAATTTATTTAGATTTTGGTTTTTATTGTTATTCTGTACAAAAAAAAAAAAAAATATGAAAGAACTATTTTAATAGTACGATTAAATGAATATGTACTTTTTTTCAACTAAAATGTATCTATAAATTAATTTTTATATTTGAAATTGAATTTTGTGTTTTGTGTTTTGTTTATTTTCCCCTTCTATATTTAATCAGTTACAATTCTGATAAAATTTAACATATAGCTACATATGTACTAGCTTTTTTGTTTGCTGTACAATGTCAAAAAAAAAAAAAATAAAATAAAAAACTTTTGATAAAAAATATTTTTCAACAAATTAAATTTTTTCTTTTCTTTTGGATTTTTTTTTGAATTATTTTTTATGAAATAGAAAATTCATATTTAATTTGACGAATTTTTACAACACAATCTCCTCTATGGAAATTGTTAAGATTAATTTGTATTTCAGTTAATTACATATATCATACAAATATTGGCAACTCAGAATTATGTAAATTGATTATGTGTGTGAGTGGGTTGGTTTTGGTTGGTGTGACGTGGCGATTCTTTGGATTATTTCCGAAAACCCAATTAGTACTAACCGTGCTGTTTTGATACCACACATTGACACACCTCTCAGTTGTCAGTCAAAGGGTTGTAAGCAGTGATGACACTTAGCCTGACTTGTTTCGTACCCATTTCGGAAGCTCCAACGTACCAAACGTACCCACTCATTTTTTGGTGCGTACCAAAATGATACCATGAATATAAAGACAAATTTATTCATAGAATTTTAATTTAATATAAAATACATAACAAAAATTATTAAAAAAAAAGTCTAAAGAAAATGAAAAACAAAAAAGTATATATAAAAAAATAATTCTCTTCTAGAGATTACTTTGATTACACAGCACAATTACCAATTCACAATGACAAATAGTGACGATAGAGTAAAGCCATAATCCATACACCTTACCTAGGCTGTGTTCTTATCTGATATGCCAGTTTGAGTAACTTTTTTGTTTGAAAATGTCAAACTTACTAAGTAAAGTTGACATTTTCAACTAAAAAAACGTGAAAAAGTAATTCAAACTGGCATGTAGGAACACAACTTCACTTAAATAGTAAAACGTAACAACTTCCAAAAAAACGTACCAACGTTCCAAAAAATAAGTTTTTGTAAAAACGTACCCAAAACGGTACGAACGTACTAAAAACGGCATCACTGGTTGTAAGCCCTTCTGTCATACATGCACCTACAGTTTAAAATGGAATGCGAACCACTAAATTCGTTGGTAGAGAACGAATTTTATTCGTACATATGACAGGGCTTGGTACTAATATTTCTTGTAGTTTTTTGTGGACTAAGCTTATGGTCTCTAAGCAGAGCCACCAAACTATTTAGTACCGAGCTCTTATACCCCAAAGTGAATTGGTACTCATTCAGAGCGGAGTGAACTCAGGCGGACTCGAACCCGAGACCTTCAGCATCAGAAGCCAATACTCTACCGCTTCGTCCACTGCCCGCCTCATGTGTGTGGGTTAGAATCAAATATTTTGTTCTCTCATTTTTGGAAATTTTTTAACTAATGATCTAACTTTACATCTACTTTTCTATATAATTTCGATTTCTAAATAATCAAATTTTACGTTTTTCATTAAATAAAAACCCGTTGTAAAAATTGACTAAAATTTCGAAGTTGAACCATTTTCACAAAAGACAATTTTCAAAACTAAACAATTCTCATATAAAGTAAATTTGCAACAAAACTGAGTTTTTTTCTTCTGGAATATTGATTGCTTTGTTTTAAAATTTTGGTCTTTTCCACTGGCAGGCAAACATATGTTTTCCCGTTATAATTTACCCATTATTTATTGTAATCGTGTAATCCAATATTATAATATCACGTAAAACTGTAAATTATTACTATAATTTTTAATCTGGATTAAGCATTATGTACATTAAGCATTAAGCATTTTAGTCTTTATTACGACTCTGTAGAGGATCACTTGCATTTAAAGATAGACAATATCCAAAACAAAACAAAAAAAATAAAGACTTTGAAATACCAGGATGATTCATTCTTACAAATAAAAAAAATAGCAAACAAAAATTGGAATATTTCATTAAAAATCGCAAAATTTTTATGATATTCATTCAATTTAAGATACTTTTTTCGAAATTCATACAAAAACTCCCTTTTTAGAATTTTTTTCTAAATAAAAAAAAAAGTTAAAATGATTTTTCCACAATTTAAAACACCCAGTTAACATAATGTTAAAATTTGTAAAGTACCTTTTTTTAGGGTTGACAGATATATATTTTTAACTGAATTTGAATTACAATTAAATTTAAATTTGAAAAAAATTAAATTAAACTATCAAATAATGAAGTTATCCTTAAATAAATCAGCAATTTACCTGATGTTTGCACGTTATTCCGATAGGATTTTCCAACGTATTAAAATTTGAATTTGAATCAATTTTATCGAAAATAGTGCATATACATTGTTTTTTTGTTTTTTCGTATGAAGAGTGGTACCACGATATTCTCTGGACCACTTCAATTAATATAAAAAATTCCAGTTTAATAGCGCCATCCGTTATCACGTACTTATAAGGATCATAGATGTGATGAAAGGGTTAAATATACCACTTTTGGTACGTAGGAAAAAAAACACCCTGTATAAGATCGCCTGGTGTTCTGATTGTCGATCGATATATGTATATTCAATCGAATTTGAATAAATATTTACAATATTTTGTGTATTTATCGAACAAATTCTATGAATATGTAATATTCATTTAAAATATCTAGTGATCTATGACTTTTGAATTTTTTTTATTAGATTTCAATCGAAAATTATTCCGACCGATGTCTTTTTTTCGAATGATTGAATGAAATTGTTAAACAAAAATATTAAAAATCATAGATTACTATAGATATTTTTAATGAAATTTATGTATTAGCATTTTTTCGATAAAGACACAAAATATTTTAAATATTTATTCAAATTCGATTGAATATCGATTGAAATTTAGAACACGGGTGATTATGAATTTAAAATTAAAAGTGATTTTTTATACATAATAGAAATATGTACCTCTATAGGGGATAGTAGCCAAAAATGACATACCACTTTTATTTTCGACTGTATTTACTTTGTTTTCATACTAAGCGTATATATTTTTAAAGACATAATTTAAAAAATGAAAACAATTCTTCCAACTTACAACAAATAACAACTTCATAATCAATAAGATACATTACAAAAATCCTCTTTATTATCAAACAGTCTAATGTGTCGTTTTAGGACAGGGCAAGGGTAAAATGACATACTATTATTATCTAAAAAAGTGGAACATAAAGTAAACAAAATCCATATTTCTAGAAAAAAAAAATACATCTGTAAGTATAAATAATTAATGTATAAAATAATCACAGCATAGTTTGCATCGTTGGAGGTGTTTTATGTCCAGTTGTCAAAATTTGGAAAAACGCGTCTGCATTCTTTACATCTGCGTTCTCTATATATTTGGGTGTCATTTTGCCCGTGACAAAGGTATGTCATTATTTTACCCATTTAGTTAATTCAAAGTTTAAAAATTCCTTAAAAAAAAATAGAAACAACAGAGCTGCTAGAAACACCAGTAAAATATTCGTTACAAAGTTCTATACGAACTACAACATGTCACTACATGAAACTGTTGCTATATTTCCGAGAAAATCGAAAATAATACATATTTGAGAAAACAAAACTTTGACACTTTAGTTTTGTTGTATTCGGCTGTAATTCAATACGGATTGAAGCGTGGCACGACTATTCTTGTAGGAAGCATAATATGAACCGATATAAGAGAACTTAATACTTGTGCATACAAAATCCTGAAGAAGAGATAAGGCTGATGTGTCATTTTACTCTAACTCTAGTATGTCATTTTAGGTTACTTTCCCCTACATAATATTTATGAATATAAAAAAAAAAAAAAATAGAGGAGACAAAAAGCCAATATGTACATATTATGTTCATGTAAAATAATATTCATATGTAAATAAACTGAAAACACAAAATAAAAATGAAAGATATGGAAGTATAAAGTTCATATGTGTTTCATATTATAATATAAATTTATTGTTGTTATTATTATTATTATTATTATTATTGTCATTTCCTTTAAATTAGGTAAAATATATATACTATTATTATATTATACTAATATAACTGTAAATAGTTAACGTATTATATGATAAGTATTAAGTACATAAAACTTTAAAATCCATAACATTTATGTGAAAGCATGTATATATGTATATATATGTATATATTACAACTACACGTGCATACACATACATATGTATATACATATATATTTTCATATTTAGAAAGATAGCTAGATACTTTAAAAAAAAAACATTTATTCGATGGCAAAAATATTGTAATCTCTCGTTTTTTTTATATAAATTCATAATGTATTTTGTATGTAATAAAATAAACGAATAAACAAATAAAGTTTATCAACGATTTCCGCTTTTTTCTGTGTGCACATCATGGTATATACTATATATGTCCCTAGATGTGTATGTATGTACATTGTAATAGAAGTAAAACATATTAGCTGTGTTTTATTGGAACTGATATTAAGGTACATAAGTATATAAGTCATCACTTCAGTTTCTCTGAAATTACTTATCTTCTTCTTCTTCTTGAGAATAGCATCACTTTGAGTGTCCAAAAAACATATTAAAAAATTAAATTTTTAGATATTTGAACAAATTTTACTGAAAAAAATAATCCAACATTACGGAACAAGTCAAGAAAAAATATGAAATACGAATTAAAACCACGTATAACAACCCCAAACTTCAATTCCATATTATGTTACTTTTTCCCAACAAAAACTGAAATTTATGAAATGATGAAATATAATTTTTCATCAGTTCTTCCACTAAAGAACCGATATTTTTCATAGCGACCTCTATTATTGAATAGAGATACAGAGTGCCAAAAAAATATCAGATTCATCAGTTCCAATAAAACACAGCTATGTATGTATCTAAAAATTATAAATATGTATATAGGTATGTAGGTGTATTTACATTTTGTTACTTTGAATTAGAAATATGATGTGTGTATAACTATAGAATCTATACATTTATACATAAATATTTGTTTTGTAAAAGTCAAAGAACAAGAAATTTAAAGTCTGTCTGTGCTGTTATGGTATAGCTCGAAGCAAAGTCAATCTATTGTAATAGGTTGTGACACTGATGACGTGTCATCTTAATTTTACGCAGCCTAGGTCCCGTTATTTAAACGTTCTTAACGGATTTGCGAAAAATAGATGATAATAAAGAGTTTGTTTGTAAGAAAAAGATACAAAGTATATCTAATGTAGATTCCGCGACATGAAGGATTCAAGGGCAACGAGCTGGCAGATTCCCTATCAACAAAAGGTGCCAACTCCAACTTCCTTGGACCATAGCCTTTCTGCGGTTTGCCCAAAAACCACACAAAAAACAACATAAAAAAATGAGAAATGGAAAAATGCATCTCCCGATGGAAGAAAACTCCCGAATATCTATAAGCAAAGGAATTCATCTTACCTTCAGCTAGCATTTCCAGAGAACTACTCAACCTCAGTAGAAGGGAGCTAAGAACCATCACAGGACTCTTAACCGGACACTGTCTTCTCAATTGCCATCTTAGTTGGATAGTCTTATAGGAGGATGATAAGTGCAGATTCTGCAAGTAGGCCAAAGAAACCTCAAAACACATTCTGTGTGAATGCGAGTTGTCGAAATCTGGTGTGCACCTTCAAATAGAATTTTAGGATTTATCAATGGCCTAAATCTATAGGAAGCACGGGCTGCACAAAAGATTAATATTGTTCGAAGTGCAATGATAGCCCAATAATCTATCTATCTATCTATCTACACTTGAAAGTTTGTGCTTACAATTATTATTATTATTCAATAAAGTATAAAAAACTATTAAGGAAAATTTTTCATTTGAAGAGCCTTTTTTTTTAAAAAAAAAAAAAACGTAGTAAATCAGGACTAAAGAGAACACTTTAATACATACATGCTCTTTGTAGTATAAAAATATTAGTTTCTGGTTTACGTTTAGGCTAAAATTTCAAATTGATGTCCGCGCTTTAATCTTAAAAAGTGAGAAAAAAAAAGCGAAAATTTTTATAAATATTTTAGTAAAATATTACAGATTTTTATTCATTAAATTTAAAATTTGAAAATATTGTAATATAAATGATTATTCATTCTACTCACCTTAAACTGTTTTTTTGATAACATGAAAAATATTAATTGTGGGGATTATCATTCTTCTCAACTCCGCACGCCAAACATTTAATGTGATGTTTACCCATTATTAAATTTTCTTCACCAATTTATTAAAGTTTAACTTTACCACTAATTTTAATGTTTTTTTTTCATATTTTTCTAATAATTTAAACTTTAAAAAAATGTATAGATCAGCCTACACTTTTTTAGTTCACAAAATTATATTATGTATATGCATTTCATTTTGTACCGCTTTTAAAAACACGTTGGAAAAAAATGTAAACAAACTATACTCTATTCACAAATTTTTTACATTACAGGTCTTATGGACATATTTTGTTTTGTTTTTCCTTCTAGTGATTACATAAATGTGTTTCTGATTTTCGTCACCGGCAGTGTTGCTTTTCAGTTTAAATTTTGTATCTAAAATCTGTAAGTGCTGCCGTCTTTACATTTTAAAATTTCATAAATTTGTAAAAATTGTTTCCTAATAAAGGAAAATTATAATATTTAGGTATTCTTTTAAAGTTTAATTATTAATAAAAATTGAAAATTTTAATTATTTGAAAATATTTTTACAATATAACGTACAAATAAATGTAATTATATTTTGTTTTTTAATAATATATAAAATTTAAATTTTTTATTATTATACACACATCGCGATTATTCAATCAACCAACTTTTAATTTATCAGCGTGTGTGCGCATGAATTTTTTTTTAATCATTTTTATCTTTTTTTCATACTTTTTTAATTTTTGTTCATCCAGAATATATATGTATGTCTGTAATATGTATGTTTATTACTTTTGCTTGAATTGAAATACAAGAGAAATATGAAATAATCATTTGCCGTACAGCTGTGTTACTGGTGAGAACAAAGGGATGGTTGTTATTTTTTTTTCTATTTACCAGCGTCTTATTGCACATTTATTATAAATTGGGGTTTGAGTAACTTAGTATACTACTATTAAAAGTAGTATTACGACAAAATAGCGACAATTTTTTCAACAAATCCATATATACATACGACAAAATTTGTCACATACGACAAATTAAGTTTTTCAGCATTTCTTTATCGTAAATGATGATTTAAAAAAAGTATTGAATTACGTACAAGTACAACCACACACTGTTTCATTTGCACTTATCAGTTCTCTTGTATGTCTCTTCTATTCTGAGATATTCAGTGTGTACTTTCAACTTTGTCGTATGTAATCTATTTTGGAAGATTTTCGGTAAATACGACAAATTTGTTCCGAATTCAACAATGGTTTTTCTTTAATATTTAATTGCCGTATGTTACCTTTGTACCATAAATGTCCAATAAGTTGTATATGTTACATATCATTGAAAAAGAAGAACAAAATTTAAATAAATTCAGTAGTGATTTTGACCACGAATTGTGATTATGTCTTTATCTCAAGCCATACTTTTTCTAGTGAGGTTGCTAGGATCTAGGGATCTATACTATTTTTACTTTTGGAAGTCAGTACAGGTAAGATAGTCATACTTTTCTATATTCTTTTACATTGCGTTTGAATAAATCTGTCTCGTGTGTGGGGTGATCAGATCTCAATTTCAATCGAGGAAAATCTTTTAAATTAAATATTACCAAGGGCAACAAACTCATCGAGTACTGCCTCCATAAGCACAATACTGACTTCCAAAAATAAAAATAGTATAGGCAAACAAGGTTTTTTGATTTTCTACGAAAATTCATTGGTGTTACTATACTAAAGAGTTTTTAAATCAATAAAACACTACGGCTTCTAAAATAGGTGATTTCTACCTAATTCTAGAGTATTCAAAATTGAAATAAACTTTTTTTTTGTATACTTGTATACTCCAGTACCTTAAAGAAAGTAAGGTCAATAAATAAGTGATTCTAGTGTAATATGTACTTTCGCACGGTACCATAGAATTTACAGCGGGTATATATGACACGTCTTATTCGCTATATAAACACTCCCTTTATATAAAAAATAAATTCCTCGTAGTATTGTAAATAATTTTATTAAAAATATTAATCTTGAGAATTTATATTAGTCTACATAGAAAAAACTTAATCTGACCCTATGAATTTCCTCATTTTACTAACCACATTATTATTATTTTTTTTTTTTTTGTTAATCAGTTAAACTATTCATCGAAAATCTCTTTTAATTCCTTGAAGATTTGAAATTTAATATAAAATTTAATTACTATTAAAAATTTCCGTTGTACGCTTTTTTTTTAAAAAGAGAAATTAAGATAATAAGTGAAACAAAAGAAAAGAATTGTTAAGTTTTTTATCTCAATAAAAAAAAAAAAATCATAATGTAAATTGAATACGCATATAAAAAATAATTAATTTTATTACTTATATCGGCCCCTGTAAACAATTATTATTATTAAAAAATTTTTTATCCGCCGTCCTTTAAAACGATTTATTACTGAATTCCTTCTTATTTTTGTTGTCTTTTTCTGCATGGCGTACCTATTTTTTTTTTTTATTTATTTATTTAAAAATCAATTTCGCTTATTGAGCATTTTAATTTTTAATGGAAAAATTATGTACGGTGAATGAAGAAATAAAATACAGGAAGAATAAAAATAACGGAAATGAACAAAAGAACGATTTATTTTTTCATACAAAAAAAAAAAATACCAATTGTGGTAATCAGGAAAAAAGTTATACATATTTCAAAAGACCTTTTCATTCATCTTAGAAAAAAAAAAACAAATTTTAAAAGAATTTTAATATAAACAAATTTTTCAATTTTCAAAAAAATGAATCATAAATACATACATATAGCCAAAATTTAATTCGTAAAAATATTTTTTTTTTTTTGATGAATTTTCAGGCAAAACAAAAATAAAACCGAAATGTTTATACAATCAGATTCTTATGGTTATGTATGTGCTATCCTCAACAAAAACCATTGACTGCGTGTCGAAATGATTGCTCAAATATTTAATAATAATTTTTCTTTGAACTAAATGTTATTCAAATAAAAAAAAGGAAGTTTTCCACAGAGACTTAAATTTCAAATAAAGTACAGTCAAATCTCTCTAAGTCGAACTCTCATGATCAGTCAAAATTACTTCGAGCTAGAGAAATTTTATAAGATTTTCGACTTAAAGAAAGTTTCCTGTTTAGGTTTTTTTTTTCTTAATTAATATTTAAGAACTCAAAACAAAAACACATTAAAAAACCAGTTTAATTGATGTAAGTTCACTTTGAATATGTTTTGCGTGAGGCGGGCAGTTATCTATATCAAGAATAATACTTTACGTCCAGCTTTAATAAATTTCATATCAATAGTTTACAAAGCCATTTTGTAAAAATATCTCCTGGAGTCCTTTCATCCAAGAAATTTTGTTGGCAAGATAATCAACTGGTAACGATTTGATTCCTCGAAAACAACGCGGATTTTGGCTTTCGATTCGAGTTATAAAATGAAAATTTTGACAAAAAGTTACAAAAAAAATACTCCGAGTTAGGGAAATTTTCGACTTAAAGGAATTCTGACTAAGAGAAATTATTTCCAATGAAAATTCCAAGGGAATGTAAAAAAAAAGTTCGAAAAAACGTCGAGTAAGAGAGAATTTCGACTTATATAGATTTTTCTACTTAGAGATTTGACTGTATTTAGTAGTACTTTCAATGTGCTGTGTTGTATCACAATGCGAGGCACTGGGCACAGGATGTTAAGATGAAAATAGATTTTTTGTTCAGTTATTAACTTGTAGGCGTGGTATCTCAGATACAAAAACTCATGCTTGTATTTTTTTTTATTCAAGCTTAATTTCTATTATAAATGAAGTGGAATATAGGAACATTTGGCAAAAATAATAATATCATATTTTTGTTCTTCTTGTTCTTTTACAAAAAAAAATCTAATGATGAAATTTTTTAAAAGAAAAATTAAGGAAATTTTTTCAAGAAAATATCAAGAAAACGTATTCAAAAAATACTGACTATTGAATTTCCAATGACATTCTATAGTCAATATTAAAATTATAAAAAAATCATCAGAACAATTATTTTTTTGTAAATTGATAAGTCAATTTTGATAAAACCGGGGAAAAGAACGTTTGTCTGATTGATTAAACATGAAAAAATTTTCGTATCATCATTTTTGTTCAAAAGAGGCTCTGGCGACATTCAGTATCGGCAATAATTTACCTATATGTAGGTACGTGAATTTTTAAAAAAAATCTATAACCTTTAAGCATTAATTTAAATATGACCATAACTCATATGGTTGGTTGGTTGGTTGACGTGGCGGTTTTCGAAATCTTTCGAAGACCCAATTAGCACTGAAAGTGCCGTTTTGATACCACACCTCGCGTAACCTTAGGCAATACCGGTAGATCACTACTATAGCCATCCTGTTCCATTCAGGAATCGTATAATGTCTCCTACCGTAACTTTTGATATTTCTTCAAGGCCTTTGAAGGAGAAGCTCCCCAACGTCTGGAACCTTGTTCTGGCAAGTGCCGGACAGTTGCAGAGTTATAACCTTGAAACTTCACTAACTCCTCCTTTGAAAGGGTCCTACGTATACACTACAATTTTGAAATCGGTAGGCCAAAATATCCTGTTTTTTTTGTAAAAACACAAAATTGGCCATGCGTATACTTTGTTTTTTTGTCCCTACCTGCGCAGGTTACTTAATTTGAGATATGAAAGGGTCACCTTTTTGTAGATAATGAAAAAAATACAAATATAGAGTTCTTAGAAAATGTACCTATTTATTTTGTCATGTGAACTTGTGGAACTTGTAGATGTCATTGTATAGCCGCTAAATGGCAGTGGTAATTGTTGTGACATTTTAACACTTTTTTTTTATAAATTTCAATTTATAATAAATTTAGGGACAAAACAGATAGATAGATGGCAGTTATTTTTTTTTCTTTTTGAATTTTAATTAAACCTCAAATAGAGTTTAGGCTCTCAATTCGTACGGCTTAAGTTAAACTCAGTTTAACACTTAAGCCTTCACTGTGAAACTGAAAAAAGTGGTTAAACTTAGTTTAAGAGTTAAACTCTGCTTAAGCTTCGACTGTGGAACTGACCATTATAAATTTAAAAACAATTTTAATATTGAAACATGGCTTTTTTTTTTTTGCAGTAAAATATGCTTTTACCCATTTAAAGTACAAACATACGGAAATATGTCATTTCATTATAGAAAACTGGAGTTAGCGATTAATTTTTTGTTCAGATAACAATTAAAAATAACGAGCAAAATACACTATCAGTATCATACATATATGTATATATAAAAAAAAATTCTTAAAAATAAATTTATGTACATATGTGTGCGTGTATTTTGCATTTCTTTTTGAGAATTTATGTTATACATTTCACACCTACTTCCGTTATGATGTATTGTACATATCAACGAATTCTTATCATTTTTTTTTTTTGTAATCGACGTATGTATGTTGAACTGGTGGAATTTGTTGTTGTTTTATTTGATTTTTTTTCCTTATATGAATGAGTTATCTATTAAGATATCACAGAAAAAAAAAACGGTGTAGATATATTCGAGTATATAATTTTTTCTATATATTTATCTATTATTTTTGACTACTATTCAGAGAAAAAAAAAATACAATTTTTTTTTATTATCAAATTTGTAATCAGTAAAATGATAACAACCACCAGATTATCTTTTATATTTTATTAATATTTAAACGCAAGAATTTAATACAATATAAGTAACGACAAAATGAATATGATAATAACTAATATGTGTATAAATTACATTTTAGATTATGCATTTATGTATGTGTTGTAAGGCACACAACCGTGTT
The DNA here is from genome assembly GCA_932526495.1 of Bombylius major. NCBI lineage: Eukaryota > Metazoa > Arthropoda > Insecta > Diptera > Bombyliidae > Bombylius > Bombylius major. The sequence continues at coordinate 11,033,719 of OW052046.1, forward strand.
GTAAAAAAAAAAACGAAAAAATTATAATAAATGTTCAAAAAATAAATGGCTTAATTCGAAAACGCAAAAATGTACGATTAATTGATCGTCAGTTAACGATCGAACTGCGTTAGCATTCATAAACAAAAATTGATTTCATAGCTGGGCATCACTTCTACCTATCCTATTTTTTGACATTTCCGAATACGTTTTTGATCTTAACTTTCAAAGATATACTAAAAATGAGTTCTCTTTCACTTGATATTATTTTTGATATTACATATAACAAACTTATACTTATTTCATAAACATAAAATTAAATGCAATAAATACCTAATATTTTTAACTTTTTTCTATTTTTTCAAATGTCAAAAGAATTGGATTTTAATATGCTGCAGTAAAATTTTATTCACTGCCGTATTTGCAAGTATTTTGATGACGTTGACGTGATTTTGACGTTTACGATCAATTAACTGCATTATCATTGCAGTAATTTGCACAAAGTATATGTTTACGAATACATGACTATGTAGTAAGACGATCGTCTAATACGTTTTCGAAGTCGCAGTATACATATTTATATTTGTACATATGTTTATATGTATGTATACATATATACATATATGTATATGTAGATACAAAAATGCTCGTTTAATTATTCCGTTTTTTTCATGAAGTAAAATACATTATCCGTTGCCGTGAATTTATTTACATTTGAATATTTTAACTGTTGCTTCATTTTATTTATTTACATATCTTTGAATTAATGTTCTGTTATATCAAAGAACGTATGAAGTAGAAAATACCCAAAGTCCATATAGGTATCCCTATATAGCACACAAAAAATTGTATTAAGAAGAAATACAAAAATTATCTAATGTATTACTTTTACAGAAGTAAAAAGTCTTGTGTCTAAAATTTTATTACTCTAATGTAAATAAATACGATATAATTTTCAATTTTCTTTTTTCCAATATTAGTGATTTTTACAGAAAGCCTGTAAATTTTTTTTCACTAAATTTTGTAAGAAAACCTTATTTCAAAATATTACAGTAAAAAGCAATACTAAAGAGAATACATCCTTCATAAAATATTTTGGTAAGAAAATATCGGCTTTTGATTCACGTCCTTGTTGTTTTAAAAAGCAACATTTTTTTTCTTTCCACTGTAATATTAATCTACATGCAATTGTGTTTTAAAAATTTGATTTAAAACCATATAGTGAGCCTTTAATACTTCAAAAAAAAAAATATCTGAAAGTGCATATAAAATTGCAAATTTCCAATTTCTTAAGTACCTAAATGTGTAAAAGGAAAATGAAAGAATTCCTTGAAACACTTTCTATTACTCCATAGTAATCTTGAAAGCATTACTTGAATACTTATCAGCCCCCTTGGTAATATTTAATTTAAAAATTCACCTAGATTAAAATTAAGATCTGATCACCCCGATCTCCCCCCCCCCCACGTCCCAAACACACACACACACACACACACGAGACAGATTTATTCAAACGCAATGTAAAAGAATAGAAAAGTATGACTATGTTGCCTCGTTGCCTGTACTGACTTCGATTTTTTTAATATTTTATGAAAGCGCGACTTAAAATGCGATATAAAACATTTAAATATTATACGCTCTACAATTATGTCAAAGTAAATTTTACAGTACAGTACTTTAATTCAAGTAAACGTTATGATAACAACATTTTAAAATGATATAAAAATAAAATAGAATGGAAAAAAACCAACAATTCCATATTACACACATGAAAGCCGCTTCATATGTATATATTTTAAATTGTTATGCGTTTTGTTGTATATTTGTTGTTCTTTCTCTTTTTTTTTTTGTTCCTTCCTTACAAAATTAATAATTTTAATTATACTACAACTATAATTATATGTATATTGTATACATACATCACTATATATATAGTCGAATAACACAATCATTGTAAATAAACAAATAAATATAAAATTGTCGTTTTATTATAAATACATAAATGGTCAAAAAGGTCAATTGTTTCAAGGGTTGCGTAAATAAATTAGTTAGTTTTCATACAAAAAGATAAAACAAAAATAAACATGAATGTAAACTCGTCGAAAGAAAACGAATAAAAAGAAATTAGGTATAAATTTTATTAAATTTGAAAAAAAAAAATGCACTTTCACGAAACAAAAAAAAAACAATTAAAAAAAAAAAGAAAATTAATACTGTTAATACCGGCGTTCAATTATAAAAAAAATTATGTAACGAAAAAAAAAAAAACCAAAACAAATTTGCGAATCATTATTACCGATTAATTTTTTATATATTTATCTTTTTTTTAATTATCACTCCACATTTCGAGTGTGCTCGTATCCACTCAAGTATATAATATGAAATCAACCACGCGACTTGAAATTCAAACGTTGACTAACCGTAAAATAACTGAAATGGCTAAGCTAAAAAATCGGTTCAAAAAAATTGTATTTTTCCTTTTTTTTTTTTCAAATTTCAAAATAAAAAAAACGGTTCAATATATTATAAAATGTACACAAACTGATACGAATCATTTGTATAGTCTCTTATATACCCTCCCTATTTTACATTTTGAATTAAAGCAAAGCAAAAAAAAAAAAAAAAATGTTCATTTCATTTTTATTTTGTATAGAATACTGGTACATACTTAAATTTGTACATATGTATCTACATTTGTACATTTATAAAATATACTTTAAAAGATACAGCAGACATGTGTACATATGTTCATTAATAATAAGTATGTATAATTAAATTCAGTACATATTTTCTTTTAAATATAAACGGTGATATATTATAACACTACTGTTGCTGTTCTGTTCCAGAGGGTCTATTCTGTTTCGTCGAAAAAATGAGAATGAGAAATTTCCAAAGTTTTTCCCAGTGTTCCGATTCTAATTCAATGAGAAAATGACAAAAACTGTCAAATTATTTTCATATGAGAAAAAAAGTTTCATCACTATATCAGCGTATGAGAATTCTGAAAACAGTGTTTGAAGTGCATTTTTAAATTAATAATTTAAAAAAATAGTCGATTTGGTAACGAAGAAGACATTTTTTATGAGAAATTTAACTAAAAATTGTTGGGATAATAAAATTAGAAAAAAAATATTGAATGTTCTCTGAATTTTATTTTCAAATATCAAAAAATTCATATTCAGTATTTTTTTTCTCTAGAATAATTATTAAATTTTTAACTTCGATGAAAAACATTTCAATAAAAAAAAAAAATAAAGAAAGATGAATTAGGTAGATTCTCTGGTAACGCAGAAGACATTTTTGTTAAAATGAGAATGAGAAATTTTATTAAAAAATTTTCGGATAATGAAAGTGTAGAGACTTGATACTTCTACATTTATTACAATTTACCTTCACTTTTGAAACTACATATGCTTATAGAACATTCCATTTTTTTGACCTTTTGTTTTAAATTTATCTGAAAAAAGGCGTTAACGCAAAAGACTCGTACACAACCTTATTAATACATTCTTAATATTCCCTTTAAGAATTCTGTAAATTGTTAAGTATTTAATAATTGTCACTTTTACTGAAGAAAGTGAAGATTTTGTTTTCAATTTACAAAGAATTGACCAAATACATAAATAAAACAAAATAACAATTTTTATTTTTATTAAAATAATTTTGAATGCAAGTAATGTGATATATTTCATATTTTTGTAATTTATTAACTACATTTTCTATAATTAAATTTTTAATGTATTACATTTTTACAAACCGATGAAGTAATGAAGTAAATAATATAGGTACATATCTAAGAATGTAAATAGTATAACCTGCTGTCAAATGTCAAAATTCCAAAATCAAATGAGAATTCCAATATAATTCCATTCAGCTGGAAACTCAGCAACAATGTTTCATTATGCAAAACAGAATCGCTTTAATGAGAAAAATGAAAAAATAAAATGAGAAATTGGAATGAGAAATGAAATGCGAAGTTTTTCTCATTCTCATTTTTTCGACGAAACAGAATAGACCCTCAGGGCCAGGAAAAAATACATAAAGCATCTTATTATAATCATTCCAATAAGAATGAAAGAAGAATTCAAGAACAATAATAGATAAGATTTAAAATTTTTCGATTTGTAGGTAATTGAGAAACAAAATAAATTTAAATTGCCAGGTAATAATTTCGAATAGTTTTTTTTTTTTTATCTTGGCATTTTTTTTTTTTTTTTTTAAATTCAAAAGTAAGAAAACAAAACGACTTATCGAAGTTCGATGAAAAAACATTAGGTGACAAATAATTATCAATTTTGATTAAAATAATTAATTCCTTTGAAAAAGGAAATTATTATTTATTAAAAAACAAACAAAAAGTTTTAATCGAAAAAATTAATTTGTATTTTCAGGATTATGGAAGATTTTTTTTCATTTTTAGATTTCAAAAGAAATCTCGTTATAAACAGGAGGGTTCGGTCAATGTAGAGAGCTAAATAAAAATTATTTTCGAAGAGAACCTTCACACCTTTCAAAAAAGTGTCTTTTATAAAGTTTTATTATAAATGGAAATCCTGTAGTCCTGAAAAGAACTTATTGTTTCTTAAGAAATGCGTTCTACAAAAAGTTTTCGATGTGTCTTGCTTCATTTTGGATACAAATAAGAGCCTCCGGAAGAAAAATAGAGAAAAATAATTAACAATTAACTTGAAAGGCGCAATCAGATAAAGAGCTACAAAATGTTCTTTCTACAGCTACAACAAATCCTTTCCAGAACTACAAGGATTACAATAAGTCATACTCGGACTACAATAGGTCGTACTCGGAACTACAATAAGTTCTATTAAGAATTATTAACACAGAGAGTCAAATAAAACATGCCAAAAGACAATTAGAGTAGACAAAATAAGCTTTTATTGAAGTTAAAAAAAATAAAAAAAAATAATCGGGCAAATTTTCAAGATATTCGACCTTAAACATAAAAATGACGAATTTTTTTCAAAATTTTTTGACTTTGAGTTACAATAAGTTTTAAACCATTTAAACATAAAACTTTATAAAAGACACTTTTTTGAAAGGTCTGAAGGTTCTTTTCACAAAAATAATTTTCACTTATAGTATTTTTCTTTTTGGAAGTCAGTATTGTGCTTATGGAGGCAGTACCCGAGTTTTGCCTTGGTAATATTTGATTTAAAAGATTTCTCTCGATTGAAATTGAGATCTGATCACCCCACACACGAGACAGATTTATTCAAACGCAATGTAAAAGAATATAGAAAAGTATGCCTATCTTGCCTGTACTGACATCCAAAAAGAAAAAATAGTATAGATCTCTACATTATTGAGCGAACGCTTAAATATGTATGTTAGGAAAAGTGGAACTGGTTACTCTTCAAAAAAAAATTTCTTTAACCTTGAATATCCCGGTAACCATATTAAGATTAATATACACCCTCCCTTCCATACAATTTTTTTATTACTCACCGAGATATTTCTACCAACTTGTCTAGTTTGGCACATAAACTGTAAAACACGCTTTATAAAAAAACAAGATACAGATACATATGTATGTTTACTATTACTATTTAAAATGAAATAAGAATAAAAGAGAAAAAGGAAGTATTTAAGTGTAAAAATAATTTCAATGATCTTATATGATCCTTTTGCTCTAATATGATTGCAGAAAAAAATATAATAATTTTTCAGTCACTTGCCGAAATGAAGTAGAAATTTAATGTGTATAATATGTATAGCTAGTACATATCGTCGGTTTGCAAGAAAAGTGGCACAACTCAAAAACATGAATTTTCGAGGATGCAAAAGAAAAAGAGGCATTATATCTGGTAAAACAGTCTGATATTTTTTTTTGTTAACATTATACTCTACTAATACCATAAGTTGTTAAATTGAACACAATATATTATATATTATTATACAATATTGAACTGAAACATTATTTCAAAAATTCCATTGTGAAAAATTTCGATTTTGAGTTGTGTCACTTTTCTTGCAAACCGACGATATATCTAATTTTTTGAATTTTTGTAGTCCTTTCGAGTTCTACAACCGATTTTGAAAATAGAAAATGTTTTTTCATATACGTAAAAACAGGGGCGGAATTATGCACTTCCATACTCGATCATCGTTTGTTCAAAAAGTTGTAAACGATATCGTTTGTTCGAAAAATGAAATTGTACTAAATACTAACAAATGTGCAACTATACTTGATTTATTAATTGAAATCAGTATTGTGCTTATGGAAGCAGTACCAAATGAGTGTGTTGCCCTTGGTAATATTTAATTTAAAAGATTTCTCTCGATTGAAATTGAGATCTGATCACTCCACACACGAGACAGATTTATACAAACAATTTGTGAAAGAATATAGAAAAGTATGCCTATATCTTGTCTGTACTGACTTCAATTAATAAATCAAGTATAAGTAATTATCTAACTTTTGTCTAAAAGACATTTTATCGTTCGTGTGCATTTATTATACTTTTCACAACTGTCGTTTCGATATCTCTGAAGTGCAGCTGTGATAATTATCGATCGTTTGCATCGTCACTAAAGCACTTTTTTTTGCCAATTCACTTTTTGCCAATTCACTAATTCTAAAAGTCACTAAAGGGATTTTCATGTAAAGTAATTAAAAAGGATTTATATAATTTTTTTGATATTTTGTTTTGCAGTCATTTCAATTAAATTTCTCTTGACAGTTTTATGCACATTTTTACCAGAAAAAAAAAAGGACATTTTATTTCAAATTTACAGGTAATAAATTAATGAGTAAAATGTATTTTAACAAGTTGATTTTTATCTTTCACCGTTTCAGGATAAAATAAAAAAAAAAACTATAGAATTTTTGTGTGCTTTTTTTTCTCGATGATATTTAATTGAAATTAATTTCATGGTGAAATTTAGAGAAGAAAATCTTTTTGAAATTTTCACAAACCTTTTAAAGTACCTATCTAATCTATCTACAGGGTGGCGTAAAAGTTTCTCCCCACTGGCACTGCCTTAAAGATAACACTAATTGTAATCCTTCGTAGTTTTATATTATAAGTATCAATAATGTCGGATCTACAAAAATTGGTATAAATAGAGGAAATAGAACCAATTATGAATTTATTTATGAATTGGTCATTAAAGAAAACAGTTTTATATAACTGAAAAGTATTACATTACCTAAAAAAATGCTAAAAATAACATTTAAGGATTTCCCCACACGTGTGTAAAACAATTAGAACAAAATTTTGCAGATTAATAGATTTTTTTGTGTTGTGTGACATCCGGACATGAAATCCCAAAACAATATTTATACAGAATTAGTGATAAATAAGAAAAATTTAACAAATAAGAAAGGTAAGTTTTCGTAATCCTCATAATAAAAAAGTGTATTTTTCAGTATTGATAATTTAAGGTATCATCAACTTTTTTTATTTTTCCAAAATTCTTTTTTTATATTTATTGTAAAGATGGCATCAGAAAGGACTGAAAAAAATAAAAAAATCCAGATTTTATTTGATGTGGGTATGAGCATCAGCAAAATAGCCAAACAAGTAGGTGTTGACAGGAAGACAGTGAGAAAGTGGTCTAACAAGCCAAGAGGAGACGTGGTAGATCAACCAAGAAATGGCTTTCCATCAGTGCTTTCAGTTTCCAAATAAAGAAAACACAATAATAATTCAAGATGGTGCAAGAGCTTACACTTCCCTGAGGACCATAGAATCGATTTATAAGCACTTTTCAAATGTATGGAGCACCTTTCAAATGTATGGGAAGGCTGGCCAGAAAACTCGCCAGATCTTAACCCTATAGAAATCGTGTGGTCTTTACTAAAAGACAGTGTCTTAAGACACCCTGTACCTAAAAATATAGAGCAGTTAATTCGGCGTGTTCAAAAATAATGGGATGCAATTACGGAAGAACAGTTGACGAATTTGTGCGAAAGTTTCAAAAAAAAAATATTGCAGCGTGCAGAAAATAAAGTACTGCATACCAATTATTAAATACTTTATTTTATTTATGTTTTAGTATACTTTAAAGAAATAAACTTATATTTAAAAAAAAAAAAACTGTTTCTTATATTTAATTCGAAAAATTTAGTGGGGAGAAACTTTTGCGCCACCCTGTATATATATATGAAGAAGATCTAACAAGGGCAAGGCGCTGGAATTGCTAAAACTTCCAAAAAATGAACTAAGGACACTTGTGGGACTTTTCACTGGACACTGTCCTCTAAGATACCATCTAACAAAGATGGGAATAGAGGAAAATCAAAATTGCAGATTCTGTAAAGAGGAAGCGGAAACCTCAGAGCACATCTTGTGCCGGTGTAAAAGCAAATTACGTCCTATAGGCTTGAGCATATGGACCAAATGTACCTAACACCGGACGAAGTATGGCACCTACAACCTAAAAAAGTCTTGGGTTTTGTCAAAGCCCTAAAACTAGGTCAAAGCCAACAGTAGAGTATTACAAAAGATACAAACGGGTCGCAGTAACGAGGGAACAAATCCCACCTCTAGGCTGGTTCTTTAATCTAATCTAATCTAATCTAGGTACAGGTCAAAAATCATAAAAGAATAGTTTTCATTTTTAATGTTTAGTATTATACATAGAATTCATTTTTTTTATTTTTATATGAAATTTACAATTCTAAAAACAAAAAAAGGTATTTTTTTTTTTGCATTTTTTATTGTTGAAATATTTTTGTCTCATACAAAATATCCTTAAAAATTTTTAACTTTGAAAATAAATAAAATTTGGGAAAATACATTTCAAAGATACTTTTTGTTGGAAGTTTACAAGGACTTGATTATATCAAAAATACTTTCTTTCATAAAAAAGAACACCCGAAAATGTCAAAATTATTTTATTTTTCAATTCAAATTGCGGTGTAATAATTTACATTGCGTAAAAATTAAATTGTGAACAAAAATACACACGCACACAGAATATTGGAAAATTATAAATAAATAACCACAAATTCTATTGTAAGTCTAGATTCTAAACCACACAGGATTATTTGAAAATATAGGTAATTCTTTTTTCTTTCATCTAAAGCGTAGTCTCCACTCTCCAGCTGAAAATAAATTTCATGTTGGAAAAAGTGTATTTATTTCGAAACGAAATAAAAAATCTACAAAGAGAAGAAGAAATCTACATAAATGAAAAAAACTTTACATGAAGGGTGTAAAATCAAAGTCGGCAATCTCCCAATTTGGTGTTTTTAGATATTATCAAAAAACGGTTGCTTTCAAATGGGCGGCTTATAAAACAAGCTTTGTTTTCCAGTTTATAGTAAACACAGTATGTTTAACTTTTCAACAAGTTTTTTGCCTCAGTTATTTATTGTTTTGCCAACAATTTGTTTTAAATTTTTGAGATTTCCGACTTTGAATCCAAAAAGTGGATTTAGCTGTTTTTGAAAATAAGGCATTGGGAGATTGCCGATTATGATTCGATATTTTCTGTTTAATTTAAAAATTATTAAATTTGAATTGATATGATTCTTGTTTGAAAACAAATAAAATAGTTTTGGAGAAAAAAAACTCATTCAAAACAAATTAATTTTTATTTTAATACAACTTGATGTATATTGAATTCTTACTACACTCATTCACGATTGTTTACAATATGATATGAACTGTCACTCTGACGCATTTTGATTGGTCAAAGTGGATTTTTCCATTTTTGAAATTAACTCAGTGTTGGATATTTCCGACTTTGAAATTAATGCCTAATTTGATTGTTTATTTTAAAGGGTAAGGGGTGGTATATAAAACTTAATAATTTATTACAACATAGAGTTTGACGAGTGGAAGAAAATTACATCAAAATTTCATTTTTCCAAAATTTGGAAATTACCGACTTTGATACTGGACCCTTCACATATGTTTCTGGAGAAAAAATCACAAATCAGAAATCACAAAAAAAACGTACGTTTTAAAATAACCTAACTTCACAAATGTCAAACAATCAATTTATTTTCATTTTCCGTACGAAATAAATGGAATTTCATTTATTTCGGTTGGATATGAAAATAAAAGGTCTCCACACGCACAGCCAACGCCATCTATGAACATCTAGATTTTCAACTATTTTTATTTTCAGCTGAGTACCACTTACGAAATCGAAACAGAAAACTTTTTCGGTTCCATTTATTTATTTATTTTTTTTATATAGTTTTTGTATAGGCAAAATATCTAATTTTCAGCTGAGTACTACGCTTAACTAAATTACTAACATCAAAATGGTTATTAAAAAGACGTCTTGTTTGTGTTTGTATATGTACATGTTATGTACGAGCATATGTCATACGCAAATTATATGTAACTTTTATTGAGTGTGACTTTTTTTTCGGTTCTTTTTCACCTTCACAACAACAACAACAAAAAAAAACAATAATAATAATTGAATTCGAAATAAAGTATTAGATTTGGCACAATAAAAAATAAATTGAATTGAAAAAAAAAAAACAAAACAATAATTAAAATCAATTATATAAACAATTAGAAACTTCATAAATAAATTCACATATGTATATCGCAAAACACAAAGAAAAACACTAAACTCAAAAATTAATTGAATATAGAAAAAGTTTCAAAATTGAAATGTTGTAAATTTTAACATTTTATAATAAAGAGAATCGTAAATTTTTTTTTTTTTTGAAATTAAATTAAATTTAATGTTATAATTTTATATAGGCTGTGAAAACTGGCATTTAACCCTCCCAATATTTAGTATTATACTCAAATATGTACATCTACCATACTACATACATACATATAGGTACATAATATAATATGTACCCACCCCCATCAACATACAATATTATTTTCATTTTAGATACATTATGTACATATTTTCTTTTATTTCTTCTATATACTTAAAATAAGTGTAAATTTTAATGAAATTTAAAATTTTCCAATCAAATTTGGTATTGTTGTACGTATACGTATTAAATCTGTTTTTTTGGCGTTTTCCCAAAAATAATGTGTCAGTTTAAATTTTCTTCTTTTTACACTTTACTACATTACTTTCTTTCTTAATTTTCTTCTTTTGTTTTTTGTTTTTTTCTTTTTCTTTTTCTTTTTTGATATATTTTTTTTTTTGTCTGATGCTTTCTTATTGAAATAAAATTATCCTATACTACACTTTAATTAAATTATAGTTGATTTCTTTTTTGTTATTTTCTTTCCTTTTTCTTGTTCTTCTTATCTTATATCAGCTTCAACCCTATATAGGATTGCCTGATCGTATACGAACTTATACACATTCGGAATTTAACTGTTTGCATATAAGGTGGTTAAACCGGTTATTTGACGCTGGTTGTAACAATAATGGTATAATTTTTTTCCAATTTGGTATAATAAGAATCATCTAAAATAATTTTAGCTTCACGGTTGTAATACACTCACATTCGTAACAACTGGTCGTACTCCTTCAGATGTAATTCGAGCAGTTATCAAAACAGGTTATTAAACTGGTTTGCGACGATTGTTACAACCACCTAATGTGTACATGCTCTTTAAGCCTTGATTTAAATATATGTATGATCCCTTCAAGACGTCGAAATTTCACCAATTCATCTATTAGAAGGTCCTACATATACACCCCAATTTTCAAAGTCATAGAATATCAGTCATTATCCTTTTTTTTTGCTTTTACGAAAACAAAAAAATTGGCCGTGCGTATACACAAATGTATATACATACCATACATTTTATATGGAAATTTTAAAAATTTTTTCTCAGCATCCCCTGACAGTTACATGATAACCGTTAAAGACAATTTTAAAAAGGGTATCTATTTTAGCAAATATTTGAGTTTTTTGGTTCAGGTTTTTGGTTCAGGGGATGCTAAGGATGAGAGGACGCTGAATACAGTATTTTGAAGAAAAAAATTCCAAATTTCCATATGAAATGTATGTTTTACATTTGTATATATACATATGCATACGCACGGCCAAAAATTGAACAATGTCTTGATAGACTAATGTTAATCTTAGGGTTAACCACCTAATGTGTTAAAAATGGTTTTTTAAACCCTCCTATATATGTATGTACTTGTTATTGTTGTTGTTTGTGTGGGTGGGAGAGGGGCGGAAGCGGATTAGGCATCCACGAGCACTCAGACAGGTGAGTCCATTGTACTCAGCGCCCCGTCTCTAGTAAAATCTTCTCGTTTTCCTAATAAACGAGAGGATTTCTACTGTACTTACTTTTCTCACAATTTAAAAATTCACTTTAAAAAATCACTTTGATAAACATTTAAAACACACATTGAAGAAAAAAAAACAAAACAATCTTACCTGAAAAAAATTTCTTATTTTAAAACAAATTTTTAATGTGATACAATATTATAGCCGTTAATATATTTTAATAGTTGAAAATGCAAGAAAAAAAATGCATTACATACAACAAAACAAAAAATTCCTTGAAACAAAAAAAAAAAAAGGTTGAAGTTTAATAAATTTCCTGTACCGGAACAATATTTTCTTTTCTTTGTTTCTATTTCTTTTTTTTTTTTTTGATTTTATTTTGTGTTGTTCATTTTCAGATTTTTTTTGTTGTTTTTTGTTATCATAAATATCATAATAATGGGGAAAATAAAATTTTTTTTACCTTTTTTTTTTTTTTTAGATTTTCGACATTGTTTTTTTTTTTTCATTTCTTCTTATTTTCAAGAATGAATGAACTTTTAGACATTTGTTTTTCTAGAAGTTTTCAATTATTTTCTTTTCAATTGAAAAAAAAAATAAAATAAAAATATAAATTCATTGCTCCAAATATTAAATTTTATCCCCAACACTCCTTGAAATTTTCTTCATTATTCTTTATGGATTGTTTATGTACATAACCGATTGATGGATGGATCGTTCATAACATATAACGTGGAAAATTTTACCTGCGTTTATCCAACGTAGAGTAGTGTGAAGTTTAGTAATTTTGATGTTTTGGGATGTTTTCTAACTTATCATGCACATTTGAAAATTCAAATGCAAACTGACATAACTTTTTATATTCTTTGTTTGAAATATTTCGTAAAAAATCTTCACTTAAAGTAGCTTTACACTACTTGATTTCTCATATCACTTTACATACTACATGTCACTGGTAAAAGTTTGACAACGTTTACACTGTCTGATTTTGTTGAGAAACTTTCTCATACGACTTCACATTCGACATATCATGAAAATAGATTTTTTCTAATTTCATATGACATTTGATTCGACTTCGTGATACTTGAATTTTTTTTATTTCAGTGGATTATTAGCATTATGAGAAGTCGTATGACAATACATATGTAAAATAACATACATAAAATGATATGACAAATCAAGTAGTGTAAAGCTACTTTTAGTACGTTAATGCGTTCTCTTAAACAGATATAACTCATTGCGATATGACTTATACCGCTTTAAAAATTAATTATAAACGTACAGTACGTTATACGTATCGATTCCCGATATAGTATCAGTCGATACTATGAAATCCGAAACTATACAAAGTAAAAGGGAATATTAAATAAAAATATTTCTTTTATTTTGCTTGGAGAAATTAGTCAGGCAGCATTGAAGGCTATTAGTCCATATAAATGATAGATTCAAAGCTATTTTGGGACTGCACCATTACTTTGAAAGAACTGGTAAACAACAATAGACTAACAATAGGCTGGGTACCAGAGCATGAAGCCATAGCAGTAAATGAGGAATCTGATCGCCTGACAAAAGTAGGCGCAGAAGCCATCTTCATCTGTAGGAGATTTAAATAACAATGTTTAAGTAGTAACTAAGAAAAGTGAACGACATGACATTCGGTGGCGCATTGGTAAGCGCACTATCCCGGCAAGATAGAGGACTGTGGTTCGATTCCCAGTCGAGTCGAATGTCGTTTTTTCTGTTCTTAGCTAATACACATCGGACCTGAACCTTTCAGTGGATTACCCAAATCGCACAGAACAAACTTGATCAACGAGAATGGGAGAAACAGCAAAAGTTCTCGCACTGGTCAACAACACAAGGTGCCAGACAGGCCAAAAAAATTCATAAAAACCAACAAGGACAAGGCGCTGGAATTCCTAAAACTTTCAAAAAATGAACTAAGGACACTGGTGGGACTTTTCACTCTTTAAAACTAAGTTGAAACAGATAACTGTATACGTCATTTTTGTAATTTAAAAAAGTGTAATGTATGATAAAAGGTATAGGACAAAAAACCTTACGTATAAACTGGCTGTAAGAAAAAAATTCAAAATCGGCAAAAATCACACAAATGAGCATATTTTCTCTTCTCGTACACTTTTTTGTTTTTTTCAGTTCATACTCTCATGTTGAAAACTTCTTTTTTAATTTTCTGCTAAGAAGTAGATACACATTTTGAGAAACAAAAAAATTTGAAATAAAAATATTTAAAAAAATGTCTGAAAAAGGCTTAAGGGAAATGCAATGAGGCGATTGATAAATTTAAATAAAAAAGAAGTAAAAAAAAGAGGAAAAAAAAACAATAAAGAAAAATGACAACGAAAAATTCTTTACGTATATGATAAAAAATAAAAATGACAAGAAAAAAAAAGGTATGTATATGTATATGTGTGGGCATTGTAAGTTCGTTGTGAATATTAAGGAATAAAAAAAAATGGATAAAATTGAAAGATATGAAAAAGAATTTGCCCCAAAGGGGGAAAAATATCCTGTTGCAAGCTTTTTTTCTCTGGTTTTTATTTATTTATTTATTACTATACTTTTTTTGTTTGTTTGTTTTATATACATACATACAAGTATACATGTGCATATTTTTAGTCGCGTTTTATTATGTTGCATTATGTTCGTACTATACGTGCATATATTTTATACCCCGTATACCTTGTTCGGTTTTTACGTTAGACTTTGATCCTTTAAGTTTTCTTTTTTTTTTATCCACTTTAACTATAAAATATAAAAGGTAAATAAAATAACTTTTGGTTAGAGTGAAAATAAAGAAAAATTATATTCGGCTACCTACATTGTATAACAAGCAACAATATCATACAACTGGATAGAATTTCTCTATTAAACACCATATTGTAAAAATGGGACTAACTTTATATTGTTATCTCACTCTTAAAGAATCCGCCATGTTTTAATGAATGAAGATTATAATTGAATATTTGACAGGGGTCGGAATTGCACGAAGCTATGACAGAGAAAAGTGTATCTTCCTTTTGGTTGTGTGAAGAGAGTTCTCTTCAATCACGTTCTATAGCAATATCTAACACCCTGTGTACTCTCAAAAAAGACATAGCCATCTTAAAACAAACAGCGATGAGCGAACTGTAAAAGCCTTATCTACAGAAGCCGAAGAGACATTGCCAGGGTCACGGCATGTATCACAGGGCACTGACCAAGAGAGGATCATGCTGAGAAAATGGGTATCCTCTCCTCTTCAATACTAACTGACGTAGTTGCATTGCAGGGAAGACAATGAGAGAGAAACCCTCACTCACTATATCTCTACAATTACTGTCCGGCACTCGCCAGAACAATGTTCAAGACAATAGAGACTATGGAGAGTTTCTTTTTCAAGGACATTGAGGAAATAGCAAGACAAAATACGAGAAAAACCATGAAAACGTGCAACACTTTTAACTTTGCTTTCCATTTTATCTCGGAAACTAGAAAAAATACAGGACTTCAAGAAAAACAACACTAAAGAAAACACTTTGAAAAAGATTTTAATACAAAATTAATAGTTTTTGGTTCAGTTTGTGGTGTTTCATTTATTGTTATCCTGCTTTTTTGTTGTTTTGTCATGGGAATGAATACATATATTATGTACATACATATTTATTCATATTTCAATGTTTACTTTTATAATTTAGTGTTTGGTTCTTTTTTTTTTTTTTTTTTGTATATACATATGTATGAAATGATAAACTTTTGAATTAAAAAATAATAATTTAATGATCACAGAAAAATTCTTTTTCTTTTTTTCTATTTTTTTTTTTTTAAATAAAATAAAACATTATTTTATTGTGAGCCTGGCAATTCTTATTTAATAAATGTATGTACCATAATTTTATATAGTAGAATTTTAAATTTATAATAATTAAATTCAGTATGTAATGTAATTAATTTTTAATAAGAATCACTCTTTTTCGAAGTAAAGCCACCGTACGTAGTGTGAAGACATTATATATAAGTGTTTTTATTATATGTATTTTAAATTAAATACAAGATTATATTATGTGACAAAATATAAAGTGACAAAAAAAAAAGGCAAAAATAAAATAAAATATGAAAAAGAATAGAAGAATAGGAGAGAAAAAAATTAAAAATTTAATGTTATGAAAATAAATCATAATATGTAGTGCTGTTCATACATATGGGAAATTCCACGCAAATCGACCACTTTTTACCTTAAAATTCATATAAATGAAGCTGATTTGATTAGGTAGGTAGGTATATATGAATTTTTGGTGTATCTAATGTTAACAGTATTACAAAAAAAAATTGTTTGCTACTTATCAGTGTAAACTCATTTCGCTGTCATGCCCGTTACAAAAAATGTCACACCCATTACATTTTTTTTTTTAAATTATGAAAAAAGTATTGCATTGTTCCTCGTCAAATTTTTCCAAAATATTCTTTCAAGTGTGTGCAGTTTATGTAAATAAAAATGATTTTTGGAATTGTTTATATGAAAATTCTAGGATATTCAGTAAAATATACGAAAATCCGTGAAATTCGAAATCGTCAGCGTCACACCTGCGTTACGCTGCTAAAATGACAATTCTGATTAGAAATATTTGAAGTCTTCTGTTTTATCGTAACTGCGTCGTTTGCCTTCACTAGAAGGCATATTAAGAACATAAAAGTATAATCAGAATGCAATAATTTCTGTACGAGTTTTTCAATATTTAAGAGTCAGGATGTCACACCCGTTACAAATGGAATTCCCCATACATATAATACATATAATATGAAAATTTTTCTACACATTATATTTTCGAATAAAACTGAAGATGTTTCTCATTTATATGTACATATATGTATATGAATGTATGTATATGATAGTTTTGACATACTGACTGTTGGCTGTTGCTATTTTTTACTTTCTATATTTTTTCCCATTATTTTTGTCCTTCTGATCCTTTTTTTATGATATACATATAATAATGAAAAGGATGATAATGATGAATTCCATACTGCCATATTATTTGTATCACATTCAAGGTGATAATGATTATTATTACAACCCTTTTTTTTTTGTATCCTTTTGAATATACATGCAATTTTTGATATCATTATAAAAATTGAAGAAAACAAAATAATAATAATAAAAAAAAAATATTGAAGGATATATTTGAGATTGATTTAATTTGAAAAACTCTATTATGTAGGTATGTATTACTTTACTCTTTAAAATTATATACAAAAGTCTTGAATATTAAGAATAATAAACCGGGGGAAAAAAAAAACAACGAAATTCTATAGAATTTTCTAGTGTCGTCATATAAATACAAATTTTTACGATAAATTTAAATAATTACATATTTGAAAAAACGATAGCAAAATAACACAGTTCAGAAATTTGAATATCAATTTTATAATTTACTGATTTTATAGCTACTTTTTAGTATATATAATTAAATCGGCAGATATCATCAAACAAAATACGCAATATTTTGCAAAAAAAAAAAAAATTTAACAAAAAACCACAAATTTGAAATTTTTGTTTGTTTTAAATGCCAAGGATCTGCATTCATAATGAATAATTATTTTTTTTAATTTGAAATTTTTTTGGAGGAAAAATAATAATGAAGAAAAAAAAAATATAAAGCCAAAGTACTGTTATTTTTATAATAATAAATAATTTGTATTCTAAAGGCGACATTTCTGTAAGTAAAATATACATTTGAATAACAATCTTTTTCTTACCTCTATACGGGCTATCTCATAACCATAGTTACAAAAAGCCTGGCCAAATACAGTATTGCACAGAGACATTTCGAAAATGATTCAACAACGTTGCATCAGAAACTAATTTGTAACTTTTCAATGTCTGCAACTACGGTTACAAAATGGTTCAGCAACAGTTTTTCAACATTATTTAGTTGCTTGAGAAAGGATTAACAATATTGAAGAAATTGTAAAAAATTAAAGTTCTCAAAGAAGAGAAGAATATTCTCTAATTAACAAATTTGAAGAAGATTTAATAGAAGTGATAGAGTGATCAATAATTTTTTAAGGACCCAGAGGATTACGGGTGATAAAAAAAATAAATAAAAAATAGCAATTACAGAGCGGAAACTCAAAAACAAACAAAAAAAAACCTTAAGAATTTATATATTCACACAATCGTGTATCGCGCGCAATGTACATAATATGTACCTACAATATTTTGGAGGATTTTTGTTCAAAATTAATTATGAATCTAAACTGACTTTTGAAATGAAAGAAAAGCAACAAAAACAAAGAAAATTAATGAATTTTCTTTTTAAATGTTTTTTTCGTTTTAAGAATTTTTTTTCGTTTTCTTTAAAAAGAAAGCTCGAAGATTATTATTACATTTTTTTTTTTATTTCAAGGCATTTAATTAATTTAAACAAAAGGATAATTATTTATATACAAAAATTTGAGGAATTTAGTGCTTTTGTTGTTTTCTTTTTTTAAAGAGAAAATATGTACAGAGAAAATGTAAAATATAATTGATTTCAAAAGGGAAATATTATTTTTAACTGGAATTTACAAAAAAAAAAAAAACAAAAAAACACAAAAATAATTTGTTAAAGTCATTCACGATTATTAAATGAATTCTATTATTTTTTTTTTTCTTTTTCAAATTTTTTTTTTGAAATAAATGTTTGCAATATTAAACAGAGAGGACCGTATTTAAGCATTGGCTACATAGGCCACAGCCTACACAAGGGGGCCCCCGCATCAGAAAATATTAGCGAGGTTTTTTTTTTGCTTGTTAGATACAGATTCTTACGTTTGCACAACAAACTAGAAACAAGAGTAGGTTTTTTTTTCTGCTTGTTAGAAATACAATCCCCGGTAGGGACCGCAGAACAGGTTTACCCTAGGGGTCTACAGATCCTTAATACGGCCCTGATTAAATAGTTTTATTTGTTAAATTTAAAAATTTGGAATTTAATTAAATATATATAGTATAAGTAGAAATTATTATTTAAAAAATATAGAATCAATAAATAAAACTCTGCAGTAAAGCGTACAAAATTATTTTTTTATCGCAAATACTGCAGTAAATTTCACTAAAAATTACTCCATTTTTGTTGTTATGGTGTTTTTTTTTTTTTTTTTTTTTTTGTCCACATTACGAAACTAATAACTATAATATGTATCTTATTTTTAACCCTCAGTTTTACATTAATCATTGATCCTTTAAAATTCTTACAAGTATCTGAAGTATCTGTCATTTATTTTATTTACATATATACAAAAAAATTTTTTTCAAAAAATTCGATAGATAAAATCTTTCGAAAAGCTTTTAACTTAAAACTGAATAATTTTTTTAAAACATTTGAATCTTTTTCTTGAAAAAAAAAAAAATAATCTTATATATTGTATAGCATTAATTTTTTTTTTCCATATTTGAAAAGAAGTATGTCAAATTACTTACTCATAAAATTGTTAAATAGATTGAAAATTTCTTTTATAATTATTTTTAATTATTTAAAGAAAAAGAAAAAAAAATAATTAAGGATTAAAAAGAGAAAAGTTTTCTAATGAGAAATAAAATTGTAGATGATTTTCATAAAAACAAGAAAATACATATACATAATAATAAATATTTTTTATGGTATAAAAAAAGTGCTATTATATGAATATCATAAATTTCAATAGATCAAATTTCGATTTTGGAAAATGGTATTTTGTAAAAACTTACATATACACACTTCATAAACATGAAGTTCGATTTGAATGAATTAAAATTCGATGACTTTTAATATGTGTAAGAATTTTGAGATTAAGGTTAATTGATGTTTGTTTGCCGATAGTTAATGTTTGCTGATTGTTTGTGAATATGTATGTATGTATATGTATTGATATTATATACAGGGCCGTATTTAGGATCTCTAGAATCTTAGGCTGGACCTGTGGTGCGGGCCCTACCGGGGGTTGTATTTCTAGCAAGCGACTAAAAAAAAAACCTCCGCTCATTTCTAGTTTGTCCAAATGTACAAAAATCTTTATCTACCAAGCAAAAACAAAAACCTCTATTAATTTTTTGGGGTGCGGCACCATAATGATGTAGCCTATGCTTAAAAACGGTCCTGACTCCTGATTATATATTATAGTATTAATAAAATTTTCTATTATCATGCCCGTATTTAAGCATATAGGCTAAATAGTCTCTGGCCCCGCACCACAAGAAATAAGTAGAGGTTTTTTTTATTTTTATTTTTTTGCTTGTTAGAAATACAACCCCCGGTAGGGCCCGCACTACAGGTTCATCCTAGGGGTCTACAGATTCTAAATACGGCCCTGCCTATTATAAATTAATAAAAAATAAATAGAAAATAATACAAAAATTCTTTTTCTTGTGAACATGAGCCATTTTTGTTTTTTTTACACTATAAATTCTTCTGTATCTTTTATTTTGTTTGAAAAAAAAAATAAAATAAAAAATACCAATAAGCTTTTTTAGTTAAGTTTCCTTTTTTGTAAAAAAAAAAATAATAATAATAATATCTCACGGTTTATATATGTACTCACTGTACTGTATGTTTATACATACGAGTATATTCCAATGTATATTTTTATTATGTACATATATATATATTCATATATGCGAGTACATATTTATATGTATACATAATATTGTCATTTATACAAAATAATGTGTACATTTTGTATAGCAGCACATTTACACATTACAAATTTTTAATTAATTCGCGCCTAATAAAATATGATGATTATTTCTTGATACACAATATTTTTAACGTTGTATATATTTTATGTATATATACAAATACACATATGTACATATATATAAATTTTTTAATCTATATTTATGTTTATATTTTTTATAGGTATATAGGTACCATGATGATATGTTCCATATGTGTACATACTCGTATGATGTACCTACTAAGAATTCTTTAGCATTTAGCGTATATTTATGTATATTATTTTCTAATTAATATTTAAATTTAATTAATACAATATGTATAATAAAATAATATTGAGTTGATGAGGAATTAAACAAAAATGTTTTTTTGTTTTTTTTTTTCAACTGGAATAAAATTAATATGATATTATTTTTTTGTTTTTGAGAAAAAAAATACATATTTAATAAATATTAAACGTATATATACTCACATGTCATATTTGTTTCAATTATTGTTGTTTATACATACATATATGTATGTGTTACTGAATTTTGTAATTTTGGATCAATATATAATTTAAAAAAAAAAACAAATAAATAAAAAAAAAATAGTAATAATAAACACACACACACCACTTTGTTATTTTTTATTTATTTTACAGTTCTTTTATTGATGTCATTTTTTTTTTTTTAATTGAATAATTTGTAATTTAATTAAATAAATAAAGAACAGGACAAAAAAATAAAAAAAAGGATGAAAATAAAAATAAATAAAAGAACAAAAAATTTTCATGAAAAATAAATTCTATGTTTTTGTTTATTTACATATATTATTGAAAAGTCTTTAAATATTAGGAAAAAAAAATAAATAACTGTTTAATCCATAATAATCAACTTTGTATTATTGTTACTACCTACATACACATACATATATATACAATACTAAAATTGAGTAGTATATAATGGAAAATATAATATTTAAAACTGTCATTAATTAATTTTTCAAATTTCATTTTACTTATACTTAATATTTAATTTAACACTTTGTAATTTATTTAAAATTCATTTTTTTTGTTTTTCTTATTATTTCAAAAGAAAATCACATAATTAAGAAGGATATACCTATGTATATAGCTATATAGTTACACTATATTCTTCTTTTAGAATTTTAAAATTGTCAACAATAAAAGCTGTTTTTTTTTGTCTGAATTTTGTTTTTTATTCATGATGTGAAAAATTGAAATTTTTTCTCTTTAGTTAAAGTTTTATTCAAAAAATTTCTTTTTTGGTTTTCCAAATATTTTTAAACACTTTTGACAAAAAAAAAAAAAAAAAAAAGAATCCTAATGTTTTTTTTTTTTTGCAAATAAACTCTTATTTTAAATAACATAAGCATTAATGCATTAACACCACCACCACCACCAAAGATACACTTAGGTAAAAAAAAAAAAACAGCACATATTAAATTTAATAAGGACACTTTTGGACGCGAACGATTCGAATTTGAGAGGAAAATGAATTTAACAAGAGCTTTTATACTATACGTTTTCATAAAATTAAATTTCCGGGTGGGGATATTTTTTGACATTATATATTATATTCCTTTAAATCTATGTTATATACAGTCATATATGGCTATATTATTATATGTATCATTGTTTGTGTTATTATTTTATATTCATCCTTTCTACATATTTATCAACACACTGTCGTTGTAAAATAAAAAAATATATGTACATACTCGTATATACTCAATATTTTTTGGGGTAGGACATCTAGAATTTAAGCTCTAAATATAGCTTTAGAAAATTAAAAAAAAAAAAAAACAGCAAAAAATGACTGGCAACAAATTAAAAAGCTTTTAAAAAAAAAATAAAAAAAAAATCAAAAACAACACCAACAATAATATGTACCAACAAGAAGAGGATAAAATGCAATATACATATAGATATAACTTATAGGTACTACATATAGTAGATATACTATAGAGAAAAATACCCGAAAATCATATTACATTATAATGATATTTTTATTTTAAATATTTCTATTGGTAGATTTGTCTCGTAAAATGTCTCAAAACTTGCTGAAAAAGCTCGCGATATAAAATAGTAATTTCTCCAGCAGCTCCCCATTAGCATTTTCTTTATAAACATGTTGTGAAAGGAGTTAAAAAAAATTTCTAAAGTAAAAATATATACAGAGTACAATGTATTGGAAAAGTATACCTATACAGAAAATATATATATACATACACATATACAAAGGCAAAATTATAATAGATATATAATTTTGGGATAATAAAGTAAAGTAGTATGATATTTCAGCATCCAATCCACTCATTTCGTATAATTTCGTATTATGATGTGTTCGGAAAATTTTCTATATATATACATATTTAAATATGGGTAAGTATTTTTTGTATATTTGTATTTGTTCAATTATTTTATATCAGTAATTCTGAATGTTTTTAAAAAGGAAAAAACTGGGGAAATAAAGTATCTGCAAGCTCAGCAACAGCAGTACAACTGAAATATATCTACAATAAATGAACAAACGGTAGATGAATGGATAGATGCTTGCTTACAGTAAAGTATCTAAAGTTTGTCTTAACCCTTTTATTACCGAAAAAAAAAATTGATTTGGAGAGTAAAAACACCAAAAAATTTCACTCAAACTTTCGCGCACCAAGAATAAATTATGAATGGTTTGAAAATGACCCCCCAATTCTACATAAGAGACTAAGAGACTGCAATAAAAGCTAAATACATATTTTTCAATATAGAAATTCACAGCGAATCCCATTAAGAAATCTGTACTTCATACTTCATTCGTATGAAATGTTTGTATTTTGTATAATATATAAAATAAACTTACCAGAATTTTCCATAATTTACTTTTTTTTAAAACTTTTAACAATAAAAAACAACTTATTTAAAACAACAAATTTAAAATTATACGAATGTCAAATGACAATCAGCTGATTTTGGTGAGTTTAAAATCTCTTAGCCTCTTACGCATGTTTATCACCACACGTCTGCTATGTAGAATAGTAGAGTAACAATTTCTGCAAATAAATCTCTTATGATAAAAAGTTTAGAGAAGTAAGAGAAATAAGAGACTCTTATGTAGAATTGGTGGGTGAGTGTACAAAAAAAAAAATGATGCCTGATGCTTATACTCAACGCCTGACGCCCAGTGATAACGACAACGACAACTGCTTCCGACCAGGGCCGTCTTATGCTATAGGCACAATAGGCACTGTGCCTAGGGCCTACGACTTACGATTCTACGAGGGCCTACGAAAGTATAATTGACTTTTTTTTTTTTTGCTCGTTAGAACATTTATTAGACAACTGTAGGGGCCCCGTGCATAGACAACAAATTGACGTTTTTTTTTTTTTTTTTTTTTTGCTCTTCTTAATCCAAAGTGCCTACGGCCTACGACAACCTTAAAACGGCCCTGCTTCCGACACCGACAAAATTAGAAATACATAAATCTAAGTGAACGACAACGTTGTCATTGGGCGAGAACAACAGTCGTTCTATTGATTCTAATTGAACGTCATCAGTGTAAACAATTAGACCAGTTAAACAATGTTCCTGTCTCATTTCAAACTAAAGTGACGAATTATAATTTTTATAAATTCATTTCAATTTTGTACCTTATATGGAACATGGACTAGTGAAAGGGTTAAAATTTTATGGTATACATACTATATGATATCCTATATACGATTTTATTTCTTTCTTTCATTCAATTCAATATTAATTTCTTCGTTTTCTGTTATATGTATGATAGAAAAATTTTAGACTATTATACGTATAGTTGAGGTCCCCTAGTCTTGTTTTTTTTTTTTTGGCATGAGAAAAAAAACAAGATGTAGCAGGTATGTTTGTGTTAATTTGCATTTATTCTTTTTTTTTATATTAGTTTTTGTTTTATAGAGGTAACATTCTTGGTATTTCTATTTTGTATCCAACTAATTTTTCTGTACATAAAGTAAATGTCATCAGTTTTGTATAGACACAAAGAGAATGTATGTTCAAAGTGAAAATGTACAATCTTTTAGATTCTTTCCTCTTTTTTTTTATGTGTGTGGCATGTTTTTTGGCTTTTTATTTATTTTTTGTTTGTTTTTATTTTGTATTCAATTTAGACTATACACCATTAAAAGTACTAAAAACATAACCTGAATGTACACGAAAATAACAAAATTATGAACGTATGATTCCACCTTACAATAACAAAACAAAAAGAAAAAATCCTCTTTTTCGGACGATGCCTATTCCGTCTTTTAACATAGTTTTTCTTAATGACAGTATTCTCGAAGAGTTCGTCGGCCAAAGGAGTAGTGCGGTTTCCTCATCTCTCTCTCCCATTTTAAACCAAACTGATTTCTATTTAACGAGATGAAGATACTAACACATATATACAAAAACAAATTTTTGAAGGATTTAAAATTCAAATACATTTAAAAATTTGTGTATGAGCAATATGAATTGAAAAGAAAGAAGGAATACCTGTGTAAAAGTAAAAATGTTAAGAATACGGTCGTTGGGAAGAAAACTACTCATTAGCATTTCGACAATAAACAATAATACTACTATATTATTTTCACTATTCGAAGTCAGTATTGTGCTTATGGAAGCAGTACCCGATGAGTTTCCGAGAAAACATCACATAATCACATATTCATAATTGTTTGTGAGAAAAAACCGAAGTATAAAATATAAAGTCGTTGCACAGCCGATGTCCGCTTAAAATAAATGTTATGTGATCCGTGTAAGCGGTAAGATGAGTATAAAAGAAAATATTTCCCTATTGAGGTTTTATTGTCATGTCACAAGACAATTTTATTCAAACAATTTGTGAAAGAATGTAGAAAAGTATGCTTTTTTTGCCTGTACTAACTTCGAATAGTGAAAATAGTATAGATATTATTTTCTTATGTATATGAATACATAATGTGTATATCCTTCTAAACATTCATCAATGGGATGAAGCAAATACGTGTGCATGACCAAAAGCCATCCATATAGTATCATCTCATCATTTTGTGGACGAAAAAAGTACTTTATTTTCTTGTTAGCTAACTAGCTAGTCTAATCCATAAGTTATCCAGATCAGCTTCACTTCTAACAAATTAAAGCTCTGTGACTAATTTTCTTTAATATGTAGCACACGATGCAACAAATTTTCCTAATGTATTTGTAGAAAACGTATGCTGGACGTTTTATCTTTTTCTTTTTTTAGTGGTTTTTTTTTCATTCTCATTCTTCTTACATTTTTTTTAAAATTTATTATGTTTTTTTTTGTCTTTATTTCATTTATATGTATTTATTTTTTTCTGTCCTTTTATTTTTATCTTATCATTTATGTTTATGTGTTGATGCTTCGTGGTTTATAGACTTTTATTGGTATTTTGATGGACTATACATGAGATTTTCCTGGATAAGGCAAGAAAAAACCCAGTTGGAAAAGTCAGAAAGCCTTCCTTAGGAAGGCATGTAGAAGTTTTGAAAATTGTAATGAAATTCCTGGGAAGGTATAAATTATGGTATGTATTAGAAGTTTTAAAAATTTTTTCTAGCCCATTTTTTTTCGTTTTTGCTTCTCTAAGAGCTGTTTGGAAGGTTTCTTTTACCTCCTGTAGAAGGTTATGAGAAGAAAACGAAGAAAAACAGAACATATACCTTCCAAGCCTAGGACCTAGGACATGCCCATGTAAAAAAGATATTATGTGGGATACGGAAAGGAAAGCTTCCAACCGTTTTTAAACTTCCAAAGAAGGCTTCTGCATGCATGGTGGAAGGCTTCCATTTCCAACTGGGAACCAGCAAAAATCACTAGAATAAAAATTTTAAAAAATACACACACATTTCTGTATTATCGCAGATGCAGAATTGCTTACACCGCCTAACCCCACCCCCAGAGAGGAAAATAAACGAAAAATACGATAAAACTCAACTGTGACGACGCGATGACAACGGAAAAATATAACGTGCAAAGTGGTATTCTTTTAATCGTTTTAATCTGTTGTTGGTGTTTGCTAATTCAATTAATTTTATAAGTTAAAGAGGTTTGAATGAATTTGTATTTTATTCACTCAATTCATTACGTTTTTTTTCTGGGAATTTTTTTCTATTCGTCGGTTTCATTATCTATTCTTCTTTTTTTTTTGTTCTGCTTTTTTTCTAGTAACATAAATTCTACTTCTAAATTTTTTTTTTTTTGATTTTTTTTATGAATTTTTAAATTATTTTTCAATTCCTTGTTTATTTTCTGTTATTGATTTTGTTTTCTTATTTTTATTGAATGTGATGGAAACATTGATATTTGGATTTAAAATTAATTATTCAGATTTATTAATAGGTATTCTTCTTATATTTTTTATTTATTGTGAGAATTTAACAAAGTCTAATTTAATTGATAGCATTATTTAAATACTGTAAGAATACATACGTTCGTACATTTATAAAATATTGTTACAAACCTATAATCTATATTCGTCTACAAAATTAAAATTTTATTAGTATAAATAAAATTAAAGAATATGTTCAACACAAATAACCATATCATTAGGATCAGTGCACAATCCTGATCTTTCATTTTCCTAAAAAAGAAAAAGAAAAAATAGTAAAGCAAAAAAAATAATAAATAAATAAATAAATTTAAATTTGTTGTTGCTACGCTATAGATGAAAGAAACTTCCAATTGAACACCAAATTTTAATAAATCGGTACCCAAATCATAAATCCGTATTAACATATAGCTGAATCTTTAATAAATTTAATTAATAGAAAGCAGAAAGAAACCACAACACAAGAAACAAACATTTCGCAAACAAAAACAACAAAGAACACACTTAAATTCGAAGATTTTCCATCAGTGATTTTCCACAAAAAAATTCGCGAATTCAAAAACCGTTATAGAAAAACACACGAGATTTATTCTTTCACAAAGTGTTGTTGAGTGCGGCAGTTTTCAAATGTGTTTTAGCGATTTCTTCTAATCTAATTATTTTCTAATACGCATTTTATTTTTATTCTTTTATTCATTTCTTTTCCTCACTTCCACTTTAATTTTTTTACACACTTTCTATGCACAATTTTCCTAACAATTTTTTCT
The DNA here is from genome assembly GCA_932526495.1 of Bombylius major. Classification (NCBI taxonomy): domain Eukaryota; kingdom Metazoa; phylum Arthropoda; class Insecta; order Diptera; family Bombyliidae; genus Bombylius; species Bombylius major. The sequence goes on from OW052046.1 coordinate 11,061,649, forward strand.
CTTATCACATTTATTTTAATTTTTTATTCCTTTTTTTTTTAAACATATTTTTTCCTCACCCTTTATTTTTCCTTTTTTTTCTGTTTTTTTTTCTACATCGTTCACATTTCTCATACCCTCATTTTTAATTTGAACTTTTTACACACATTCCACCCGCACAGCGTTTATTATTTCCGATTGAATTTCGTGACCGAATTATTAATTAATAATAAAAAAAAAACTAAATTGAAACTTGTATGTTGTTTGCATTTTTTGTACTTTCGCAGAAATTTAATTAACAACTGTCAAAATCAACAGTCCTGCCACAGTCACTAAAATTTGTAATTAACATAATTTAAATTTTATCAGTACTGCCTTCCCATAAATTTTTTTTCATTTAACCAGAGACGAAAGTAACAAGATTTCTCATCTTATTTATTTTTTTCAGTGGTCAAATTCGAAGTCATTTGTAAATTCTTCGTTTTATTTTTTTCTTAGGTTTTTTTTTAATTTTTCTTTTTTTTTTTAAATAAAAATTCAAAAATTTTATTCAAACCATAAAACTGTGTTTTATACCAATTTTGTTTTCTCGTCCTCTCACCTTCAACTTTAAAAATCCCCGTTGAGGTCGAAGTCGAGGCTGGGATTGAGGTCTAAGTTGAGTTTGAGGTTGAGGTCGAGGTAGAGGAAGGTCGATATCGAAATAAGGTAGGCAGTACCCGTGCAACCAAGCTATAAAGTTAGCTATAAAGAATTATAAAGATTTGCGTGAAGTTCTTTATAGAAAAAACCAAGGTTTTGATTAAGATCGACATCGATTTTATTCACGAAATTCGACGTCAGCTATAAAAGATTTCGATAAAGAGCTTTATAGGAATCTGTATAGAGCGTTATAGGAATCTTTGTCAGAATTTATAGACATATGTAATTAAAAAAATAATTTTTTTTCTTTTTTTCTTTCTTGCTTTTGTTTTTATTTATTTATATTATATGAAAACAATTCAATTTGAAAAATTTACTCTTGAGATTCGAACCACGGACCTTAGTGTGTAAAGCCATCCTCTTTGCATTGCGCCATTTATCACTGCACCGGCCATAGAGATCATTGTAAATATAAATTGTTCGTTTAAAGACCGATAACGATTCTTGACGATTCTTTATAGATCGTTGTCCGTCTTTGAAATACTTTGAAAATCGATAACGATCAATATAGATTTTGTCGTTGGCTTTCGTTATCATCGATATCTGCGTAAATGGATATAGATATTTAAAGATTTTTTCGTCATTAATCCAAAGCAATGTTAAGGATCGATATAGACCTATATCATAATATTTTTATATTTCGTCTGCAATAATTCTCTTGAGAGCAGGATTTAGATATCGATGAAGAACGTCAAATATCGTGCAATATCTATAAACATCTATATAGTTGGACAAAGTTACATCACGGCTGGTTGCACGGGTAGATAGGTAGTAAGTTCTCTATCAGTTTCAGTAGGTATATTTTTAATAGATGAGAAATAAGAGAGAAAATTATTGTGATACATATTGATTAAAAATTATCATTTTGCCTTAATTACTTAATTTCTATTAATTTTATGATATAACAATGTTTGGGAAAAATGTTTATTTAATAAAAATCTACAAATTTGTAGAACATTATAATTTAATAATTCTAGTAATTTGGGAGATATCAGGAAAAATTGATGATCAGTTTTATGTTACTTAACATTTATCACGTTTTTTCTTTAATTTACGTTGCTCATAGATATTCAATATATGTACATACCTATTAGGTGAAAATAAATCTAAGGATCTTTTCTACATTTTATTAGAACATAATTTTCATGTAGAGTTTGTTAAAAATTAAAAGCGAATGATCTGCGCATGCTATATATACTATACACAAAATGTTTATATTTGTTTTTCTCTCTTTACTAGAAGAAAAAAACCACTACTAGTGTAAAAATTCTCTAAAAATTATACCATTATCTCTCTGTGCAATTATACCATTTGCTTTTAATTTTTAACAAACTCTAACTTCAATTACAACTTAGGTCTAATTTAATAAAAACAATACGCTCAAAACATACACAAAATGAGCATTTTACGTCTAATTGGTACTATAGGAGTCGTTGGTGTGGATGTGTGTGTGTCTTTTTTGTCAAAGTTCCCTTTCTAAATTGCTTTTTAAACGATCAATCATAAGTATCGCACTTTTTTTTAGCATTTTTCATGTAAAAATACCTAAAATTAAAAAACATTAGAATATTCTACTGGTTCTATGTGTAAATATAGTATAAAATCTCTATGCAATGAAACAGAGGCAGTCGTTATTATTTTATTTCAACTCTTTCGAAAAAATTAATAGGTGTGGTCAATCATGTGTAGCGCAGTGTATCTATATATGTATACATTTTTTTTTTTACTTTTTATTATTACATATATATCGAATATGCAATCTGCCCAAGGATTTCAAATTTCATTAGACTGGATCAGTTTTATGAGAATTACAAAAAATAATATGTACCTACAACATTATAATATTGTATCGAAAGATAACTTTGACATCTTGAATATGTAAAACAAAAAAAAAAAACAAAAAAAAACAACAAAAAATCTCATCATCTTACACCCTTATCGTCATCTTTTACAAATTTTATCCTTTTTCATTCAAGTTACCTTTTTGGTGCTTTTTTTTCCATTTTTCTTCTTCTTATTATTTCAATATCTTATGATGCAGCTTACATTATATTACTTTTTCGTATTTTTCAAAAATACATAACGTATATATGTATGTTAAAGTCGAGGTTGTTTAATAAAGAAGGTAATCGAGAGCTTTGGGATTCGTAAAATCTAAAAAAAAATAAAAAATAAAAAATAACCCCAACGAAAAACAAACAAAAATAAAATAAAATAATTTTTAAAGGTATAAAAAGAAATCTTGTAGCATATATCGAAATAACAGTATATATGTGGGACTCAAAAATAGTTACAACAAGTATGAGAGAACAAAAAAAAAAAATCTAAAATAAAATAAAATTCAAGAAAAGGAATAGGAAAAGTGTCGTATATTCACTATACAGCTATGTGAAAAAGGCTTTTTTGTTTTTGTTTTATTTATTTATTGTTTTTCTTGGTTCCTTTTTTTTACATTTTACTTATTTTTCTCTGATTTGAACCATTACAATCAGGACACTATGTACCAGCTAGTGATAAAATGGATTTTCAACAAAAAAAAAAAAAAAAAAATATAAAAATAAAAAAGGAAAGCAATCATATTTGTCGTCAATATAAGGTAACCAAAAAACTACCATACAGATAGATGAAGAAATATCATAAAAATAAGAAAATAAGAAGAAAAAAAAATCAAATATGAAATTGAAATTTGTCTAAGGTATGTGGTGGAAATAATTCTCATATACCTACGACAAAAAAAGTAAGGGAAAAAAAAGGAGGATAGATGTGAAAATTTCTACCATATCAAGGAATCTTATTTTGCCTCTTTTTTTTTTCTTCATAAATTGTGTTTTTCCATGGGAACATTTTTTTTTTTTTTTTTTTTTTCGTATGTAGGTACATTATAGAAAATTTAGTTTATTTACAGTAAGAGGTATTATAACAACAATGGGGACACATAAGATAAATTTCGAAACTAAAAAAAAAAACACCAAAAACAACAAAATATAGTAAAGTGGTGGAATCTTTGAAATTTACTTTCGAGAAGTCAAATAATATTATAAGCTAGTCAAAGTATGGGGGTGGGAACCTACAAATGTAAATAACAGAGAAACTTACACAGTAATATAAGTTGAGTATGCTGATGCGGTTTTATAACTGGAAAATCTTTAAATCGGATATAGGTATGCGGTTAAATATTAGAGGCATATGTGGTGGCTTTTGGGTATTGATATATGACATATTGCAATGGCAGTTGGCATTTATAGGTATTTTTGTGTTGTACATCTATGTATATATATAATTTAAGATATTATTTGTAATATTACTATACATATATATATGTTCGTATATATGTATGTGTATACATATATGTACCTACATATATTTTATGATCATATATTAATCTTTCATCATTTTACTGTTATGTTATTTTGTTAGCGATTTTATACTTTTTGCATTTTATTTATAGGCATGTACATATGTATATATACTATACTAGGACATATTAGTTAAGTTCTTCGATGATGATTATAATGATACTCGTATATGTATACATTAGACTGTCCCTTATTAGTTCTAAGAAAAATTTTTTTATTTGGAAACTCGCCTCCGACCCTTCGATTTTTTTTACTTATTACAAAATAATTAAAATCCTAAAATTTCACACCTTTTTTCCCTTCTTCTGCGACCTCTCTTACTTTTGCACTTTTTCGGAAACATTTAAATTCACGATTAATTTGAAGTGAAGTGCAAAAATAAGAGGGGTCGCAGTAGGGATCTTTTTATTCAAAATTATAGGGAATGACAAGAAGAACGCCCTGCAGAAATTTCAAGATTTTCGGATTACAAGGTCCAGAGATATTCAAATTTGAAATCTGATTTTTGACGAAAATGTGCTAACATACGAATTTATATTTTTAGTACATTTTCTTAGGTAAAAAGAACCCTTTTGCGGCACAGGTAAATGATTTTCTAGAGCTTACAAATTTCGAGGTTTTTTTCACATCGTCAAGTACAAAAAATTTAGGGGGTAAGACACTGAGAATTTGAAAGTTGGAAAATAAGGGACAGTCATACATGCATACATAGATAAATAGGTAAGTATATTTTCTATGAATGTTTCTATGTATGTGTGTTATCATGTTTTTTACAAATTCTTATACCTTTTGTTTATTGGCAAAACGATTTTTACAGATAAAATACTAGCAGTATACTTTTATAAAAATCGGTAACAACACCTTGCGCTTTTGGTCGATCAACATATTATACTTAAATTGTAAACATACATAAACCATATATGTGAACATACATATGTACCTAAGTCCTATAAAACATGTAAATATGAAAATTTATGTCTTATATTGTACCATAAATAGATATTTTGTAAGAACCACAGAAAAACGGGATATAAAAGTTAAAGTTTTTAGTGTTTATTTTATAACGATATATACATACCTACATATATATGTATGTACTACAAAAATAAAAAAATTTAACAGATATATGTAAAAATTTATTTCAAAAATGAATAAGAAAAATATATAAGAAAGTATCCCTTCCTTACTCTTTATTTTTTTATCTTTTATTTAAATAGAAAAATCAGGAAATCACATGTCATTCTTATGGTTTATATATACTTTTCTTTTTATTAGATTTTTTTTTTAAATATACTTTTCAAACCTATATGCAAAATATTAAATGTTATTGTATATTGACGATGTTATTCTCGTGGACATGAATGAAAAATAATATTACAAATATGTATAGTATGTACCACAAAAAAATCTTCATCAGAAAATGTTTGTTCTCTTTTATAATAAGATTTTAATAGATATAATAAATATATTATATGTATACAGTGGATCAAAAATTATTGGGACAAACTATATTTTTAGAAAATGGAATCTAATAAAAAATATTTACAAAAATGTCCTTAAGAGCCCAATTTAGTGAAATGGCCTGCAAAGTGACCGCCTACAGCCTACATTTCTCAACCGATTTTAATGAATTTTTGAATATAGATAGGTGGAAGGGAATTGCAGTCCTTAAATGGGACACATTTTTGAAAAAGTCCTTTATTTCAAAAACATAAGGGTTCAAAGTGAGTCAGTTTTGCGATTTTAGGCCTTCAAAGTGACCATCTACAGCCTACATTTCTCAACCGATTTTTACGAAATTTTGAATATAGATAGGTGGAAGGGAATTGTGGTCCGTGTATGTAAAATTAAACAAATTGTCGTGTGTATACCTATGTACCTTAAGTGGTGTTGTTGTGAATTTGTTAAAAGAAATAAAAGATGAAGATGTACCTAGTATTATATAAAAATTTTATTCCGATGTCTCACAATGACTTTAATAAATTGCTTCACTAAACTTATTTTGTTTTCAGTAATTCACTTTATTGTCTTTATAACACCATGAATCAAACTCAAATGTCATATTGAGATTCTGCAGTCAAAGAGTCAAATATCAAAACATTTTGAAAAATTAGAGTCGATATGTGGAGTCCATCTATCTCTTTTCAGTATACACGGCTGACGGCAGGAGCTAACAAGAGATCAAAACAGACTCCCCAGAGAACATAGGTCTCTTGAAATTTTGAAGGTCTCTTTAGTGTATACACAAATCTCTTGGTCCACAGAGATCATTTTTTGGACTCTGGAGACAATAATCTCCTGTCATGTTTACGTACCTTTACGTTTCCCCGCACATATCAACATATTTTTTTAAATTTTGCATGTGCAGATATTCGTATGTATATGTATGACAAAATACGAATAGACCTCTCTATGATAATTACTCTCTGGTTATATTATGCTATTTACTGGACATTAGAAAATATGTACATTATGTCCTTTTTTCGATTTTTATTGTTATATCATTATCATCATCATCATCAGCATCGTCATCTACATTTTTATTATATAACAATGGTAAGTACTAAGTACTCGTACACACATACATATGTAAAGCAAAAAGAAAAAAAATGCATACTCCTTTTTTATATCCTTTGTCGTTTTCTTCTTCGTCTCTCTGATATATTATATTGTATATTATATCATTATGATTTTCATCATCATTGGATTACAAAATATATCGTAAAGAAAATCTCGAAATCGAATTTTTTTACGACGAAAAAAAAAACAAATAAATACAATTTTATATTATATTGTATGTATGTGTGTATATATGTATATATATATTTTTTTTGTTGACAAAAATAGTATAAATATGTATTGTGTGATCTTAATGATATTATCATAAAAAGGAAAAAGTTTTTGACAGATCAAAATTAAATCTTTCTTCATGAGATACTATATTTTTTCTTGTTAAATGAAAAATTAAATAATTGAAAAAAAAAAAAAAAATAGAAAGAAAGAAAAGAAATATATGTAGGTATATATATTTCATATAAATGGAAACTTATTTGTGATTACTATACGAAATCTGATTTTCTTTGAAAAAAAAAAAAAAAAAGGATAATTAAATTGAAAATAAATAAATATGTATATATGTATGTATGTATTTTACATGTAACAATTTGTAGGTGTTCTTTCTCTTTTACTTTTGAAAATGTAAAAGATACTTTTAGTATTATTTTTGAACAACAATAAGCAATTTATTTGTTGTTGTATTCTATATATTTATTATATAATATACTGTTATGAATTGTAATTGATTTTATAAATTTGTTCATCTGTGATAAATAAGAAAGAATAGTTAAATTGAATCCTAAAACTTATTTAAATTAATTTGAAAAACAAAAACAATAAAGCAGACAAAAGTAGAAAAAATTAAGAATATCTTTAAATGTATTAGTGGTTCGCATTCCACTTTAAACTGTAGGTGCATGTATGACAGAAAGGGTTTACAACCATTTGACTCGACAACTGAGAGGTGTGTCGGTGTGTGGTATCAAAACGACACGGTTTAGTGCTATTTGGGTCTTCGGAAAATAATCCAAAGAACCGCCACGTCAACCAACCATTTTCAAATGTATCATAAAATTCAAAACAAATGAAATTAATTGAAAGAAAAAAAGTATAAGATTCAATTTATAGTATCACTCACATATTTTACCTTTAATTCAAATTTTTCAAGTATTATATTCAATAAATGAATTAAATTTTACTTTAGTTTTGGAAAGCAACTGTGAATTTTTAACCAAAATAAAAAACGTATTAAAAATCAAATTACTACATCCATAATCACATATGTATGTTCCCAGCGGCAAATGAAGTGCTCGAATAGCGCTGTTGAAGCGAACGCTTCTTCTGAAGCTGCTTTATCACTTTTTTAACATTAGATGTCCGCAGAAGTAAACTCTTTATTTTTAGCGCTTTAGAAGCGATTCATCTCTGTTATCGTAGAAGCGCTTCTGAAATTACTTTGGTATTTTTAATTAACTCTCATTAACACTCATTTTTTTATTTGATTTTTAAATTTCTTAATATGTGATTCATTAATTTTCAATCTTTCTTTTTTTTACACTTTATTTCAATAAACTAAACTATATCACTTCGCATAAAGGGATGATACTATTTCGTAATCCTTTAGCGTCTGCGTCAGTGCCGGATTAACCATATAGCAGAAGTAGCAAATGCTACTGGCCCCGCGCTTTTGAGGGACCCCGCGCATAGAGAAGAAATAGACAAGAGACAAGCGACAAGGTACAAGAGAAAAGCGACAAGCGACAAGAGACATAAGACAAGCGGCAAGCGACAAGAGACAAGCTACACGCGACAAGCAACAAGCGACAGGCGAAGGGCGACAAGCGACAAGAGACAAGCTACAAGCAACAAGCAACAAGCGACAAGCAACAAACGTGACGTTAGACGTGTAAACATAGACAATCATCTACAAAACGGATTTTCTGCTATACGAGTAATACTGCGTATATAAAATTTTTGCGTTACGGAACACTGTATTCAATAGTATATATTCTTCTTTAATAGTAAAATTTTGACTTTTTTAATTTTTACTGTATTATCAGTATCAAAACAAATTAGTTTAAAGCAATTGACCTTTTATGAGTTATGAGTTAACAGCCATAAAATAACATCTGCTACCGGCTCGCGCTGGCTTAATCCGGCACTGGTCTGCGTAGTCAAAAATATCAATATTGTACCTATGTGAAATACTTAAAACAAAGCAAATTAATACAGAAGTAAAGTACTCATACGTAATATATAGTACAAATTACAAGATGTTTCAAGAGAGCTCTTAAAAAACTATGACGATGAAGCGCTTAAAATAGCGCTTGTCTTTGAAGCGTTACAATATTCAGCCGCTGAGTTTAGCATTTTCATTACAAACATACATACATTATTCTAATACATTTTATGCATGATATCGCTTTAAAAATAAATACATATAAAAAAATAAGTAAATTTTTGCATTTTTAAGTATGGAACTTTATACTGCATTAAAAAGCTAAAATAAATATTTAAAAAAAAAAACATTTAAACAGGAATAATTTTTTATGCAGGTACACGTTTTTAAAAGCTCTCATATACAATCTGTAATTTTAGATTATTGTTATTTTTTTTTTTTGTGTTAGCTATTACGAGTATTTTACAAAATAGCAACACTTTATTTTCTATACGTACTATACTTGAAGAAAGCGAATTTGCAAAAATTTACTTAGACTTAAAATACGAGTATACATATAATTTTTTTTTATTTTTCATAATATTGAAAATCCTTTTTTTTTTTTTTTTTTCTTTAAATCATCTCACTTTTCTCCTACACTTTTCCATTTTTATTTTTTTTATTTTTTATTTTTTTCAAACAAATTCTTTGACTATATAAGTCTACGACGGACAAAATGTCGTTTATTTTTAATATTTTTTTTCTTTTCTTTACTTGAAAATCGCTTTTTTTCATGATTATGATGCAAAAATGAAAAGTGTTTTGCATATGAATACAAAAATATAATATTATGTTTAAAGCAAAAAAAAAAATATCATATTAATAATTTTTATTTTATGTTTTTCTTTATGCTTCTTGAAATCTGAAATATTGAAGAAAAGAAAAAATGAACTTCAAAAAATTTAAATTGTTAGAACATTTTTTATTTGATAAATTTAAAAAAAAAAATAAAAAAAAACTGAGTGAGAAAATAACAGCAATGAAAAGAAGAAAGAAGAAAAGAATACATATTAGAAAAGCAATATTGAGCATTATCGAATTTAAGAATATTTTCAAGTAGGTACCTATATATAGGTAAATTCTCAAATAATTTTGAATAATAAACGTAGTAAACGATAATGATGATGGGTAGGACGACAAATAAATGCTTCAAAGCTGTTCACTACAATTTTACACTTAAACTTAATGACCACGATTGACATATTATTGAGTGTGCTAGTGAATGAAATTGAAAAAATCAACAACAAAATAAATATAGTTAATAAAAAAACAAAAATAGGGAGACAAAAAAATATTATATGTATGTATATGTATGTATATGAAAATTATTTTTAAATAAAATAAGAAATGCACTTATGAAATAAGAAAAAAAAAGTGGATTGAATTAGTGTGATTTATTAGTTTTTAATTTTCAAAACTGATGATTTTTTGAATTCGTTAGTACGTTTATACTTACTTTTTAAAGCTACATACATATACAGGGTGTTTCCGTTATCGCCGACCAAAAGGATACCATAGATAGAGCTCATCAAGACAAACAAAAACTCGTATGGGAGGTGGTAGGGCAATCTCAACCGTTTGGCCGCTAGAGGGCGTTGAAATTTTTTTGCACTTTTTCCATAAAACACCCTATACCTTTTTGCAGGGGCACTTTAGGGTTACTTTGTATCAAGAGAGAAAATATAGAGACCCTTTGTCCTTTCTAACAATGCCTTAATTGTTTCTCTATTCCTAACTTTTAAAAAGATATACGCCCTCAAAATTAAAATTTTGTGAATTTTTAACCATTTATTATGTTTAACCTTGCCTTACTCAAAAAATGCTTAAATTAATCCCAATTCTTTATCACAGAAAACGAAAGCTCAATTGTTTCTGCATCGGTTTTGCTATCGTCATTTTTTTTTCGAAAAATGCATAATTTTTGAGATATTAAGGAAGACCTTTTGAAAAAACTGAAAAAAAAAAAGTCTGAAATTCACTGGATTATTGGACACGTGTTTTTATTGTAATGTAAATTGAAAATAGGAGCTAGAAGTGCTAATTTTCAAATGCAAATACAATCTCGAAAATTATGCATTTTTTGAGAAAAAAAATGAAGATAAAAACTCGATGCAGAATCAATTGAGCTTTCATTTTCTGCAATAAAAAATTGGGGTTAATTTCCTATTTTAAAAGGAAACTTATCATAATACTGATCACTTATTCTGTATTTTCTTCACTATCCTTTAACGAGTATTTAAATTTTTTTTTCAATAGTATTGGTGTTTGTCATAGAAAGAACATATCGGATGAAAGGCTGTCGCTTTTTTTTTTTTTCATCTAAAAAGAGGATATTGTACGCCTTGTATAAGCGATCGATAATCGCCAGTCATTACACTAACCGGTCCAAACCAAACTAGTCGTTTTCAGTTTCAAGAAACCAGTGTTTTAGATTAGAGAAGGCGATGTGAAGTACATTTTATCCAAAAGTGGAGAGAAATGGATAGACATTTTGTTGACAAGAAATTTCTGTCTTCGCTGATTTTATCAAACTAATACAAACAAAGTTTACTATATATGTTATGTTTACCACTACGATAGCTTATGTTCTACACGTATATGATTGACGACAAGTATAATGAAGACTACGTGTGGTACTGTAGTATCATCTCGAAGACAGAAAAAACATGTTTACTGAAAGAAATTACTGAAACTGACACTGTCAATGTGGTCTCAAAATCACCGGGTGGAAGATTTATTCTTTATTTCCTTTTGTAGACTTGTAGTTTTCTTCAATAAAGGAAAAATGAAAGGATATTTTCAAAATTTCTCCCATCTGCGAAACTTTTTCTGCGCCAATCTTAAACGGCTGATACCTATACTGTAAAAATTTATTTTTAAACACAAGAAAAAAAGAAAAAAAATTTCATATAATCAAATAATTTTGTTCTTCTTCTCATGTCCTTCAAATACCAACTATTATACAGTAATATCACAACTTTAACTATAAATAACCTAAAATACAAAAATGTTATAAATTTTATATTTTCGATAACTGAAAAAAAAAAAGATACATGTACAACTGTCAATATACATATTATGTATGTACATATGTATGGATGTATCAGGATCAGGTAATGGTAAAGTAAAGTAAAATTTCTACTCTGCTTTACTTACAAAAAAACTATTAAAGTTGCATTATAATACTACATACATACGAGGGCTGTTCGATAAGTCCGTGCAAAATCGAATAGATGACTCTATTATTATAAAAAAGTCTCCATTTTTAAAATTTGGCATTTAGGATCGTTTAATAATTTTTAGAATAATAAGTTAATTAGTATATGACTGAGAGTCATTTGAAGTGGACAAGTTGTGTGATTTAACAAAAAAGGACGAAAGAGAATTTCGTGTCGTTATTAAACATTACTTTTTAAAAAGTAAAACGGTGAAAGAAACAAAAGCTAAGCTTGATAAACATTATGGCGAATCTACACCTTAAATCAAAACAGTTTATAAGTGGTTTGGTAATTTTCGATGTGGTCAATTAAGCACAAATGACGCTGAACGTCCTAGACGCCCTATTAAGGTTACCACTACAGAAAATATTAAAAAAATACATGATATGGTGATGACAGATAGGAGAGTGAAAGTGCGTGGAATTGCTGAGGCAGTGGGCATTTTAAATGACCGTGTACATAACATTTTACATGAGCATTTGCATATGAAAAAATTATCCGCAAGATTGGTGCCGCAGTTGCTCAAAATGGACCAGAAACGTCAACGAGTGAACACTTCAAAACAAAATTTCAAGTTATTTCAACGTAATCCAGAAGAATTTTTGCGCCGTTATATAAGAGCTGATGAAACATGGATTCATCACTACCAACCTGAAACGGAAGAACAGTCAAAGCAATGGGGTGAGATTGGTGTACGTGCTCCAAAGAAGGCAAAAACAGTTCCATCAGCGGGAAAAGTTATGGCTACTGTCCTTTGGGATGCTCGTGGCATAATTTTTATTGACTACTCGAGGAAGGATAAGACGATTACTGGAGAGTATTATTGAACTTTATTAGACCGCTTAAATAATGAAATAAAAGAAAAGAGACCACACTTGGTTAAAAAAAAGGAGCTCTTTCATCACGATGATGCACCGACCCATACTGCTGCAATTGTGACAACAAAATTAGTGAAATTACGCTACGAAATCACTCAACATCCTCTGTACTCTCCAGATTTGGCATCGTGTGATTATTATCTCTTTCCAAACTTGAAAAAATTTCTTGCAGGAAAACGATTTGAGTCCAACTATGCAGTAGTAGATGCCACAAACACATATTTTTCAGAGTTGAACCAATCGTATTATAGCGATGAAATAAAGAAACTTGAAGTCGTTGAATTAAGTGTATTGAGCTGCAAGGAGATTATGTTGAAAAATAAAAATTAATTTTTTCAAAAAAATTGCGTTTTCTATATTTTTGCACGGACTTATCGAACAGCCCTCGTACATACATACATATGAACATATATCTGTTAGCTCATATATTTATTATTAAAATTTATAGTACACAAAAGACTTGAGTAATTTCTTTTTCGATATTTCATTGAATTTATTCAATATTTTCTTGTATTTTTACTTTTTTTTTTGTTTTGTTTCTATTTTTATTTTTTTTGTCTTCCTCTCTCTTTTCCTGTCTATTTCTGTTTTTTTCATGTTCTCGATGTTTCAGCTTCATCATTAAATTCTTATCAAGCCGAAAATCCTTAATATGGAAGGTGTCAAGAAAAAAATATATATGTACATATACATATACATACATATATTATACGTTAAGTATATAGATATTTATTCATATATATGTATGTATACATATATAAATGTATTTCAAAGGTGTGTAGTATTGAAACACATGTATAGGTAGGTAGGTACTTTTGTTGTTACGTGGTCCAAAAGCCAAGGATTATCTGTAGATATATTTCAGGGAATACTTTCTTTTCGAGATGAAAAGCAAAACATATTGTTATACTATACATACTATAGTTACTATATCTTATGGCGGATTTCTTTAGTCTCAACTTTTTTGTAGCTAATTTTAACAGAAAAATAATAAAGAGATTTGCATTTTTTCACCTCTGATTAGCACTTAGCTGTCACCTAAGTTTAGGTGGCAGATGAAGTACTGATTATTTATTTAGGTGTTACCTAACTCAATAAGCTTTAAGCTATTCAAATAATACGTTACAACTTGAAAAATACTCAAAAAATAACAGCTGACATCAATTTGACATTAAAAAGCTTTAAAGTCTCGATTAAAAAATTTCATGCTTTAAGAGGTGCGAATCAGAAATGTAGCTGACAGCTAGTTAGTAAAATTTTTCAATGAAGAAATCCAAACCTCTAACTAGGTGTCACCTACACCTAAGTGTATACCCAGTTAGCAGAGACTTCTGAAGAAATTGGCCATTAGTTTCACTTATTTTATTATTTGATTTTTTGTTGATCAGGAGAAAAACAAAAATATATGTACATATATCAAGAATAAGACCCAAAAACTACAAAACAAAAACGATAAAAAAATAAAACTAAAAAAAAATTTAAAAAAAAAAAGATTAAAAGTATCTATATAAGTATATCAACTACATAGATAGTACATACATATATATGTATGTATAATTAATATAAAATATTCTGTGTACATACAGTACAGCTTGGACACAATTTTTTTTATATCTACATAAATACATAATATATGTACGTATTTTTTTTATGTAAATAAATGAAAATTATACAAACAATACCTACATGAATTTTTCAAAATTGATAATAAAAATAAGAAAAAGCTGAAGAAATAAAAAGAAAACCTAGCAATGAATGTTAACTAATAATATATATACATATTCATACATACATATATATGTCTATGCAATAGTGAAAAAATAATAAAAATTATCAGGATAACTATTCTGATTCTTGACCTATATGTCAAGAAGATCCTTTCTACACATCGTTGAACGTGTACAAATATTTTTTTATATTTTCTATCTTACATACAAGGTGATTCAGTTTAGGTGTCCAATATGGAAACTACGAATAGGTCTCGACTAAACAAACAAATAATTGTATGGGAGGGAGATGGGAAATCTCAACCGTTACGGAGTTAGAGCGGGGGGGGGGGGGGAGGTAAGGTTTTTGGTACTTTTTCTTTTTTTTTTTACTCTATAACTCTTCATAGAAGCATACTCATCTACCCTTTTGCAAAATTGTAGAGGAGTCCTATCTATTTCCAACAACATTTTACATGCGATGTAGAATCAGTTAAGCACTATTTTTCTGCAATAAAAAATTAGGGTAAATATCGAACACTTTTCAAGAAAATTAGGGTTAAAGTAAAAAAATTAGAAAATTTTGATTTGGAGGCCTATATATAACTTCTGAACGGTAAGAGGAACAGAGGCACGTAAGATGTTGTTAGAAAGATGCAGAGATTATTTACAATTTTGCAGAAGAAAAAATTACGCTAGCGTGCCCGTATAAAAATTTATCGGGTAAAACAAGGAAAAAGTACCAAAAATCTTTTCCCCCCTCTAACTCTCCGTAACTCCCGCCACCCATACAATTTTTTGTTTGTCTCGCCGAGACCTATCTGTAGTTTCCGGGTCGGCAACGTAAACTGAATCACCCTGTATAAATGTATGTATGTATGTATGTATGTTTTTTTTCTATATACACATATAGTTAGATACAATTTTTTCTCACAAGAATAAAAAAAATACCTATATGTACCGGAAAAAAAGTAAAACAGAAAAAAAAACAAGACCAAATCAAACCAGGAGAAAAAAGTACATAGCTATAACAAAACATTGTAAGAAAATGACATAACAACGTACATATAATCGTATAAGATGACAAACGAATAAAAGTACATACTATAAGGATTATGAAAGGACATTCAAAAACATTTTGCTATTTCTTTATAATATATAAATATAAACATTAGCTTGATTATTCTTATTTATCCCACCCTTGGGTTTCAGTTCAGAATAAATTGTAACATAGAGGATAAAAATGATGATTGAAAACTAATGTACTTGTATACATATCTTATTTATGATGATACACATATCACAGGGTGATTCAGTTTATAGGTGTCCGATCCGGAAACTACCGGATAGATCCTTTACAGAATGACATAAGGGCTTACAACCCTTTTGACTGACAACTGAAATGTGTGTCGGTATATGTGGTATCAAAACGGCACTGATTTATTTATATTGATTAAAAATTTTTTAACCTGATTATACTTTACTTTTTGGTTTTGGTTTCATAATACAATATGTAGTCTCATTTTTTAAAACATATCCTTAACTTTGAAGTTTAATCGTTTGTAATAACGGTTGTTGAATGGCCGAAATGACAAAATACATACTATACTGACAGGCTTTTAAAAGTGTAAAAATCCATTGGGGATACAATTGTTTTGTGTATGAGTGTTTATTCTGTTTGTGAACATTGCAAAGTAAAAATTTTCAATATTAGATATACAATGTCCTTTTTTGTTAACTTTGTTGCCAGCATATTATGTATTTATTTATTAGATCCAGTATAGTAAACATATTTGAAAAATTTAATAATTACCTATATCAATTCAGCATAGTTTTAACAATTTTTTTTTAAATAAATATCTTAAAAATTTCAATTTAAAAAAAGCCTCTTTCATTTTTCTAATTTTCACATCAAAGAACTTTACTGAAATTTTGTCCTTCCTTGATAATAAAAGTTTACAAATGAACAAAAACCGAAAAAAAATTATATACTATAAAATATTCAAAAATATTAATTTTGTTCATTTTATTATTTTATGGTGTTTATGTATGTACTTATATTTTGTGCATTTTAAAAAAAAAATAAATAAATAAATTGCATTCTTTCTTTTCATTTTAAAAATTCTTCTTCAAGAGTTTTGTTTTTTGGATTATTGTTTACACCAATGACACATTGTATACATCATTATATGAAGTAGAACGTAATTATTAAAGTATCATAAAAAGTATTCATTACGAAGTACCACCGCCACCGGTGAAGTAGAAGCTACTTCATTTTCACTATATAAAGACATCTATTAATTTCATTTTATGTCATCTATTGGAAAATTTTGTATAATTTATATGTCAAATATGTTTTTGTTTTATGTTATTTTGTGAATTATCATTAAATTTAAATAATTCTCAATTCCGAAAAGGTACAAATTTTCCATTTTGAACACTTACAGTGGAATTTACTAATCGAAAATTCATGTTAACAGACATGCTACAGTGATCGCAAATTTTACATTTTTATCAGAGCAGCATGTCAAATTTGCGATTGCAAAATTTTTGTAAATACCAAATCACGTACTTGCGATTGTAAATGACGATTTGTGATTGCAAGTGCTATCGCCCCTAATACTTAAGTGAACTCAATAAATTAACAATTAAAATTACCTCACAACCAGATTTAATTAATATTAAAAACAGTGTCAAATACAATGAAGTAAATGTAATGAGTCTACATATACTTACTTCATTGGTTTCTATACTTCATTACAACGTAACGTTTTACTTTATACTGAAGTAGAATGTGTCATTGGTATAAATTATTCGAAAAAAAAAAAACCAGATATAATTCTGAACAATTCTTATTTTCTCTGTTGTAGGTATATTATTGTATTTTTCTAAAATCGTTCATATAAATAAAAATAAAAATAAAAAAAAATCAACAACAAAAAAAACAAAAGAAAGAATTTAAAAAATAATAAAAAATCTGAAAGAACTAAAAAAAAAAAATTATGTACATAATAATAAAGCTCCAGTATATCATGGATTGTACAGTTTCTGTATATATGTTGAATATATGTACATCATCAGAGTATAAAGAAGAGAATACATACATATATAGGTAGTATATGAAAAATAAAAAAAAAAAAATATGAAAAAAACAATCTGAGGCTCAACGATATTTGCTTTTCTATCAAATTTGCACAAATTAATAAACTCGAGCGGTTTTATGCTGACGTCAGGATAACAAGTCGACATTTTATCCAACGGTGCACTTGAACGAACTAAAAGCCGAGATGAATAAAAAAAAAAGAAAAGATTATGATGATGATGATGATGATGATGATAGGGTGGAATGATGAGTGATGATAAAAATGATAAATGGTGAGAGTAAAATTTCAAAAATAAAAAAATAAAAAAAAATAGGGAAAGTACTAAATGATATAATGATACAAATACATATACAGATATGTATGTAATACATATAATAGCACAGATTCTCGATCGTCTAGCAATTAAGCAAATACGGTGGATTTGTGATTGCTAATTGCGATTACAAGAAACCGCATCCTCAATTGCAATCGTAAGTTAGTCATTTTTATACTTTCTAAGCACTTTTGCTGAATAAGTTTTTATTATACAAACGTATAATTTTGTATTATACCTATTACATTAAAAATTTGTTTTTTTTTTTTTAATTTTGAGTTTATGTGGTCTTTTAACTCAGTTTCCGATACTAATTTTGCGATCGATTAATTTGCTTACTTGCAACAGCAAAAAAAAATCACAGATACACTTTTTCTTTAATTTTTTTTGCTTGCTTATACTGCTAGACGATTGAAGATGTATTCAAATATCTATTAAACCATCAAAAAAATACGTTATAAACTCTCTGTGTGTTTTGTGTGTACACATAATATAAGAATTATAATACACATTTTTTTCTTCTTGCCTTTAAGCATTATGGAACATTTTTTTTTAAATATTTTTTTTTTATAGTTTGAAACAAGGAAGAGGATGTAATACACACAGAACTTACAAAAAATTACGCAGTATATGCACCTAAAAAAAAGTAAGTATGTATGTAAGGTTGTTGGAGAAAATATATACGTAATATATTATAAGAAGATGTATGTAGAATGTAGGTATGTAGTATGTAGTAAATTAAAAATTTGATGAATCCCCCACAATCGAAAAAAAAAACTCTTAACAAAATGGAGAACATCTTCAATCGTCTAGCAAGCAAGCAAGTATGACTTGCTAGCTAAAATAATACATATAGAAATGGTATATGTGTGATTGGTTTTTGCTTTTGCAAGTAAGCAAATTAATCGATCACAAAATTAGTATCGGAAACTGAGTTAAAAGACCACATAAACTCAAAATTAAAAAAAAAAAAACAAATTTTCAATAATATAATACAAAATTATACGTTTGTATAATAAAAACTTATTCAGCAAAAGTGCTTAAAAAGTATAAAATTGACTAACTTACGATTGTAATTATGAGGATGCGGTTTCTGGTAATCGCAATTAGCAATCATAAAACCACCTATTCGCAATTTGCTTAATTGCTAGACAATGGAGGATGTCTTCCAATAAACTCATAATCATAGTATATTATTTTTCTCCATCCCTCTTTCGTTCATAATTTGTCCCACGAATGATATGAATGTACATATAAGTAGGTATGTACATATATATTTTGCAGGCTCATCATTCCAAATCTACTATTATAAAATATTTTTGCAAAAAATGTGAAGGCACAAAAGCAAAAAAAAAAAAATCACACACACATACCTTCATAATATATGTATAAAACATAATATATAGTAAAAGTTTATTTATTTACAACAACAACAACATAATAATGAAATAAAATGCATTTTAAAAGAGCTTAGTAGGGTTCTATAAAAGAGTGGTAGAGCACTCAATGTCAAAACACTTAGATTTACTAATTCTTGGTTTTTTTTTTCTTTCTGTTTTCTCCACTTATTACTTTATTTTATTTATTTATATATTTTTTTCTTCATTATTTTCACTTCAAAAACAAAAAAAACAAAAATATAATATTAGCAACCTAACTGTTATTTATGTATATAGGTACATATAATATAATATTATCTACACCTCCACCCACAAATTATTTTCAGTGTAGGTATATTTTTTGAAATATTCGGTAAGAATATTCATTTTCAACCTGATTTTGAAAATCTTTATAGGTATATATTTATATACGAGGGGCGATCCAAAAGTTTTGAGTCTTTGTGTGAAATCTTTCAAATAAAACATTGAAATATATTTTATTTTTAAATATATTCACCTTTTATTGAAATACATTTATTGTATCTTTCTAATAATAATTCTAGTCTTTTTAAAAATACGATTTATCTTTGTTGTTAAAGTAGTCTTCTACGGCCATATTCAGTGACTCATCGTTAGGATACCTTATTCCACTCCGATGTTTTATAAAATGTGGGAACAAATAATAATCACTGGGTGCTAGATCTGGGCTGTAAGGCGGGTGACTAATTTCTTGGAATCCACTAGACGTTATAGCTTGTATCACTTTTCGACTTCGATGGGACGGTGCATTGTCATACAGCACGGTATTCAATTTTCTCTAAATTCATATTTTACTACTTTTCACTTTGTTCTACTCTTCACAAAAACTAAACAACAAATGACAGCTAAGTGAAATTTTGCTTACAGATTTCTAAACAATGAAATCAAATTGTTTTTCAGTGGAGGCTCAAAACTTTTGGACCACCCCTTGTATATATATATATATATATATATATATATATATATATATATTTTTTTTTTTTTTTTGTAGAGAACAAAGAATAAATGATGTCGCTGAGTATGTATAAACCCATATAATTATTATACATATAAGTATATAGGTATAAGTTTACTAATAAAGAATCACAAAATCAAAATCAGAATAATGATAAAAATATTACAAACTGAAAAAAAAAAGTATAGTATAGTATATAATTAAAGTATATATAATGGCAATGTTCATGATTAGCTTTATAGTTAAGCTAGGAGCTCTAACATTCATTTTCCTCTTTTCCTTTTTTTTTTTTTTTGAATAAAAATATAATATTTTTTTTCTTTTTAAAATATTTTGTATTTTGACTACATTTATACATATATAGACAGTATTCACTCATATATATTATTGTAATAATAATTGTGTTGGAAAGGGGATTTTAAATATCCATTTGGCGACATTTCTTTTTCAAATTAGGCAAAAAAGCAAACAGCATTCAACAATATCAAGAAAAAAAAAATATACATACAAATAACAACGTTCAAAATTGATACAAGCACCACCAAGCTCAAGGACTTTCGCCTCCTGAATTCTGATGTATTATTACTATATAGGAGAGAAGTGATTGCTTTTATACCAATAGGTTGATGCTTTTGTCAAATATTATACTTTTGTTAAAGGCGCAGGAAAAACGGTTTTTTTTTTCTATTTTTTTTCGTTTTTTAATTTTTCTTTTATTATTATTAAGTATTATTATTATTTTTTTTATAATTTTTTTCAATGTGACATCGCATCGTCTGTTCACTTCCTACTACAATGTAATAGGCTAAAAAACATTATTTGTAGTACATAATATTAATGGAAACTTGATAGAGGTATAATAATCATAATAATAGAGGTAGAAAAAAAAATATAAGTATAAATGTGAATAATACATAGT
The DNA here is from genome assembly GCA_932526495.1 of Bombylius major. Taxonomy (NCBI): domain Eukaryota; kingdom Metazoa; phylum Arthropoda; class Insecta; order Diptera; family Bombyliidae; genus Bombylius; species Bombylius major. The sequence continues at coordinate 11,082,971 of OW052046.1, forward strand.
AGGAAATTTTTTCAACTGACAACAACAACAACAACAACAACAAAAATATACATATCTATATATGTATATACAGTATCAAAGTCAGAAAAAAAAAATTGTTAGATATTCATCAAACTAATTGAAATGCTAGGCGAGACTATATTGCTAATATATGAGAAAAAATCTTTTTATTATTATTCTTCTCTATAAAAAAAAATAAACTAGATGAAAAGAAAAAAACATCTAATTTTGTATATACATATTTCAAAAATCTGCAAATGATGCTTTTGAACGAGACGAAAATAAAAAAAAAATTGTTTTTTTTGTTGTGAAAATCCTTTGAATAAAATTTGGTGAAATAACACTTAAATTATACTTATTATATAAGATAAATTAAAAACTAACAAGTATATAAGCAGGGCCGTATTAAGGATCTGTAGACCACTAGGCTGGACCTGTGGTGTGGGCCCTACCTATGTAAGGAAGTACGAGACAGAAAAAAGGAGTACGTTGATCAACAACTTTATCTAACAAGAGCAAAAAAAAAAAACTTCTGGTCTGACCTAGAGGTGTGACACCCATTAGAGTTTGTTTTTATTTTAGCCTACTCTATATTTGATTTGTGGTGCAGGCCCCTTTTTGGTGCGCCTATGCTTAAATATGGCCCTGTATATAAGATATAAATAAAATTAATATTTTTTTATTTATATATAACTTCAATTTAAATTTTAAAAATAAATTACTACAATTCAAATGAATTTTATTATTTATTATTATCATTCTCAAAAACTAGATAAATAAAATAAAACTATATAGATACTCTCCTCGAATTAAATTACAATTTTTGCTTAATAATGAGAAAAAAACTATTCGAAGGTCTCTAAAGGCCGATTGTGATATTGTGAGAGCCCTTCTATACAGTCTTATGCTGGATTTCTTCAGTCTCAACTTTCTTGTCCCTAACTTTAGCAGAGAGATAATAAAGAGATTTGCATTTCTTCACCTCTGATTAGCACTTAGCTGCCACCTAAATTTAGGTGGCAGATGAAGTACTGATTATTTATTTAGGTGTTACCTAACTCAATAAGTTTTAAGCTATTCAAATAATACTTTACAACTTTGAAAATATTCAAACAATACGTTACAACATGAAACATATTGAAATAATACGTTACAGCTTGAAAACTATTACCAAGCTTTCAAGTTTTTGATTAAAATTTTATGCTTTTCAGGTTTGGGAATGAGAAATGTAGCTGACAGCTAGTTAGCAGAATGTTTCAATGAAGAAATCCAAACCTCTAGCTAGCTGCCACCTACACTTAGGTGATACCCAGCTAGCGGAGACTTCTGAAGAAATCCAGCATTAGTCTTCTATTCACAAAGTTTTTTCACTGCAGCACGTCTTATGGAAAAGTTCATTTTTATCCAGTGTCAATACACATTTAATACTTTTAATATAGTATAGTAGTATAATTTTTTAATAATAATTAAATTTAAAAAAAAAAATAAATAAGTAGATATTATATTATAATTTTCCTCTATTTCAAAACAATTTTTACAAAGTATGAAATTTTATAAAATTTTATTACAAAGGTAAAGTCGGTAACACTTATCAAAAAGTTTATCCGATTTTACATAGCCAATCTTCTTTCACCTTCAATAATCGGTTTTTTCTGAAGACAGAAGGCGAGTTGTAGTACATTTTATTCAAAAGTGGGGAAGCTGAAAGAAGACAGGTTTGGTACTGGCCATTGAGAAGAAACAATAACAACGTCAGCATAGCACAGCATAACAGCAGCTGTATGCTAGCTGTAGCCTGTAGAACAAAAGAAAAGATGTACACATTTTACCTACCATGCAATACGATCGCTACCCAGTTAACTTAGAACGTATTTTTAATATATCAAGTTTGTATTCTTAGAGCATGGTAAATAGAATAGGAAGGTATGCTGAAAAGCAATATGGCGGAGATTTTTTTTCGTTTTTTAGTGACATTACAATAAGTTGATGACGTAGCTGCGACGTAAAAGTTTTTGTTTACATTTTTTTTATATGTAGTTTGCATAGTGGCTAGTGATAAAGTTGTATTATTTTATAAATAAAGTGAATTTAAATATATTTAAAAACTATAATTGACTATATATTATTGAAAAAAAAAATCTATTAAAATGGTTAAATGTGTGGTGATGTCCTGTAAAAATTATACAGGAAAAACAAAAAAAAAAGTTAAATTTTTCAGATTTCCATCTGAAAAAAATATGTTTGAGAAGTGGATTCGGGCCTGTGGTGTGAAACCAGTAAAATGTTTTAAGTATATGAAAAATAATTGGGCCGTGTGTTCAAATCATTTTGCGGAGGAAGATTATTTATTAAAAGACAGACTGCTAAATACACCTCTGCAAAAACGAACTCCTTAAAACCTTTTAAACTCCTTGAGGGTTCATGTACAGTTCTTTTTATAAATCTTCAAATTGTTATACATACTTATGATAGTTATTTTTTCTAATCAGTTCCTTTTTTTCTACAGCAATAGGAAATAAACTTCATGTGGCGCACAATAGCTATTTGAATACATCATCATCAGACTCCCCAAAGAATGAGCCGAATTAAGTTCAACGTGAAAAATTACATTGTAAATTCAAAGAAAAAATCCATGGTCTAGAATATGAAACAGATCATAATGTTCTTTTAACGTATGGAGCAAAAGAATTTTCTTTGATCTCTCATAATTGTGTGAGTAGTAAAATATTTTGAAATAAATCAACGAAGAATTTAAACTTTGTACTTTCCTGTTCGAAAATTACGGATTGGATTAGTAATGGGCTGTTTTTAAATAAAAATACAAACCCAGAAATTGTAAAATTTTATCTATTAACAGCTCATAGTGACCTTTTAATTGCTGAATATTGTTTTCATGAAAACGCATTTAAAATTTTAGAAAAATATTCATGTATTGATAAATCCACAATGTATTGTTCGCATTTAATGGAATCAAATTCAAATTTAACAATTTTTTGAGGTAATTAGGGAATTCTTTTTAGAATTTTTTTCGTATTAAATTAATTTCATTTTGTATTTTATAGGAAACGCATTTGGTGAAGTGATTATCTGGACCATAAATGATGAAAAAATTACCAATCATTATCCAGTTTTACATCTGATTCTGATAAAATGTATATAAATACCTTATTTTAAAACTTAAATATTTTAGGTAGCAAAAAATGTATACTTTCGACATTTCACAAAAATGATGAGAAAAATATTTGTATAAATTTTATACAATTAATTAATTGAAAACAATCTGACTGAACAGAAAATGAGAAAAATTTGAAGAATTGCAAACAAAAAATGTATACATATATATATAATTATTGTGAACGTACAACAGTTTTTATTTCTAAAAATTCAAAATTTCTTCGCAGCTACGTCATCTGTAACTGACATTTTTATTTTAGGTTAAAACCCCCTTTTCAGCATACCTTCCTATTCTATTTACCATGTTCTTAGAGCACGAGAACATATTCTGTTGACATTAAGATTAAATAGGTGGAATATAATCATCGATGGTTAACTGGGTTTGAAATTTTTTCAAATCATGTACACCAACACTTAGAAGAAATTTATTTGCTTGTGTTGATGAAGACACAATATATTTCAGACGATGTTGTTGTTGTTTTCGAAAAAATTTTTCACTAAATTTGGCTCTTAAACTAAAGGATAACATTGCCGGGTGATGAAAATCAGAAGAAATATGTCAATAAGATCTGTAGTAAAAAAATTTTGTGAATAGAGTATAACTTTTTTTTGTTTATACATATATTTATGTACTTACTTTTTTATAATTTTTCTTTTCATGCGAAAGTACAATTATTACATTACAAAAAGTCACTTAGTGTATATGGGAAACCCTTATACTATAGTGTACTGACCCCGATTTCGGTTATTCCTTTAGTACTTATGTGTTGATTTTTTGAAAAAAAAAAAAAAAGAATTATTTTAACACAATTAGATTTTGTTGTTGGTATTTTAAAATTATTATTAAATAATGATTTTCTAACAAACATAAATACATAGGTTATGTACATATTTAAGATAAATATAAAGATTTTTTTTTATTGAATAATAAAATTAACAAGATGATTAACGATTGATGATTAGTAAAATTTTAGATTATTATCATTTATGAATCAAAGAGAATTTTTAAAAAGATAATATATACAATACAAGCATACTACATAATGTGTATGTGTTACCATAGAGAAGGGAATGGAGGAAAATCAAAATTGAAGGTTCTGTGAAGAGGAAGCGGAAACCTCAGAGCACATCTTGTGCCGGTGTAAAGGCATAATACGTGGCACATACCATCTAAAGAAGTCTTGGGTTTTGTCAAAGCCCTGAAACTTTAGGTCAAAACCAGTAATAGGGTATTATAAAAGATCCAAACGGGTAGCAGTAACAAGGGAACAACATCTCACCTCTAGGCTGGTTCTCTAATCTATTCTAATCTAATGTGTTACCATTGACCAAGTATCAAATGGTGTTGATATCTAAGATAATAAATGTATAAAATTTTTATTATTATGAAATTTTAGATATCAGTTAATTTAAGCGAAATATTATACCTTTAGAATTTACATATGTATATGTACATATTATGTATACATTAAAATACAATAATGTACAATATAAATAGTTAAAATTCTATATTTGCAAATTAAAATCAATTCAACATAATATGTACGGGTCATTCTTTAAACATTATCATCAAACATTTAAATATATGTCAGTTAAAACAAAGCAAGTTAGTTTTACATTAAATTTATTATTCACATAAGTTGTTTATATACTCGTACTTAATTTACATGCATGTAAATATGTATATATGCGTATATGTATGTTGAATTTACAAAACTATACTTGTAAAATATTCCATATACATAATAAACTTGAAATTTTCATATAGTACAAATAATCTATTGTGATATCTTGTGTGTACACTTATACATACGAGGGGAGGTCAAGAATTTTTGCAGAGTCATATACTTTTGTGGGAATTCCCTGAATCTTTTTTTTTCTTAGATAGATCAGACTCTCAAAGGTATAAAAATAAAGTTGCAAGTCAATATGTTAATTAGAATTTTTTGACAATAATTAAAATCAAGTGACCTTATAGTGAAAGTGGAAATGAATTATCGTGCCGTCATAAAGTTTTTGACGAAACAAGAAAAAAATACCGGCTGATATCCACAGGAAAATGTTGGAAGTACACGGTGATCTTACACCGTCCATTTCCACCATTTAAATATGGTCTAGATTATTTAAATATGGCAGAGAATCACTAGAAGATGGTCCTCATACAGGATGTCCAATTAAGGTAACGAGTCCAAACGTTGTTGAAAAATTTGTACTGAAGGATGATCGTTTAAAAAAGAGAAAACTTGCAGGAATGCTGGGGGTATCTGAAACGACAGTGCTTAATATCCTCCATAATTATCTTAATATGTCAAAAATGTCGGCAAGATGGGTCCCAAAACTTCTGTTGCTACACGATAACGCACCAGCACACAGTTCATCAATAGCAAAGAGCACTATAGAGAAATTTGACTTCACAGAAATTGATCATCCGCCCTACAATCCAGACCTCGCCCCTATAGCGACTATGTATTATCTATTTCTAAAACTGAAGAAGGAACTACGTGGAAAGCACTTTACTGATGTCGAGGAATTGAAGGAGGCCATAAATGACTATTTTGAAGCTAAAGATGAAATTTTTTTTTAGAGGTATAGAAATACTTTTAGAACGCTGTAAAAAGTGTGTTATTAATAAAAGCGAAAATATTGAAAAATAAAAATAAAAGTTGTCATTTATCTTTAAAAAAGTATACCATTCCGCAAAAATTGTTGATCTCCCCTCGTATATGTTTTACATTTGATTTGAATAGATTTACTTTTAGAAGTTTGTAGGACTCATCAAATATATGTATATGTATATTATATTATGTACTATGAATACTATGATACAAATAAAAAGCCATAAATATATACATACATATGTATATACTATGTATATACAAAAACCTTATATAGATAATAGTACCTATACATACATACATATATACAAAAAAATATATTAGAATATACATACTACCTACCTGTACAAAATAAATTGGTTATAATATTTGTTTTAATCGTATTTTATAAATATTTCTTGAATTTAATGAATTTGCAAATAAATTTGAGAATCAGAAATCAAAATATTTTATTAGAATGTTAATTATTATCGAAATATGTAAAAGAAGATTATATTATATGATAAATACAAGAAATATTATAAATATATTATATACTTATTGGTATACCATAAACGCAGTATTAAATAACACAAATATTCAGCGATTTGAGGTCTAAAGCGTATAGAATGCGCAAAGCATAACCTAAGAGATTGTCAGAATTATTTTTCAAAATTTATAAATTAAATTTTTTAAATTTAATATATATTCTTGTGTATGTACAAGAAATCAGAATCTATCAATAAAAAAATCGTCATTAGAAATCTATCATAACGTTTTATAATGTTTTATTGCTTGCAAGTTGCAAGTGCAGACAAATTTCAGAGTGCCATTAAATGTATAGGAACTGTATAGAATATGCAGGAGATTTGAGTATTCTTCATCAATGTTTACGTATAGTAACTATAGGAATTGTAAAATTTCTTATTAGCTTTACAATAACTTTAAAACCATTTAATATAAAACTTTATAAAAAAAATATTTCTTGAAAGGTCTGAAGGTTCTCCTTAGAAATAACTTTTATTTACGTCTCTATACATATTACATATTGAGCGAACGCTAAAATATGTGAAGTGAAACTGGTTAGATACTTTTCGAAAAAAATTGTCTTTGACCTTGAATATCTCGGTAGCTATTCAAAATAGACAGCCCCCCCCCCCCCCCCCTTCTACCATACGATATTTTTCATTTCTCACCGGGATCTACCATTTTGCTCAGTATGGCACACGAACTGTGAAACGCCCTGTATAAAACATGTAATTTAGAAAAATTAAAATAATTGTAGTAAAATATTTCATAAACTTCAATTTAAAAGAAAAAAAATTATTGTCACCTGTTGGAAAGTATTACATTACATTTTGTAATATAATAAATTTTTAATGTACCGTTATTTAAATTTGTAACAGCTGCATTTTAAATTATTATATCACTTCATTTCTAATCAATAATTGGTATACAGTTAATCATTGCCTGCGTCCAACAATATTATCCGCAAGAGAGTTATTGAACCAAAACTTAGTGCTTCTTATTTGAAAAGTGAATTTAAAAAAAAGTTTGAGAAAGATATATCTGTGCAAGCAATTTTAAATCTTTTAAAAACAAGTGGATTCAATAGTAGAATTTGTAAAAAGAAGCTTATAATGACATTTGCTGCTGACCATATTAACAAGCCAATGTCGTATTGGAAGGATGTAATTTTTGTTGATGAAACAAAGAATAAAGAATTTTGTTATTTCGGATCCAAGTTTTATTTAAATTGAAGCAAACAGTGAAACAACAGTGGTTGTATTGTAACGCTATGGTATGGGGCTGTATGGCAGTTAATGGAGTAGGTAACATCCATTTTATTATAGATAAAATCAGTGGCGGAGCTAGGTGCTGCGGCGCCCGGTGCATTTTTAGAAAATTGCGCCCTCGATTATTTATTTATTAGAAAAAAAAATTTAAAAAATATTTACAAAAAGTAAGGTGAACATATTTTAATTACATCTTTAAATTGAATAAGAGCAAAAAAAAACTGCATCATTAGATAACCTATTTCTACACTTTGTTTTTACTAAATTTCCTAAAATTTACAAAATAGTTTTGATATTGAAGGTACATACTGAAAATTAATAAATAGTACTTAGGTACTTTTAGTTTCTTCAAAGTAATGAAGTATCTATACTATATATAGTACTGAAAATTCCATCCCTGAATTTCAAATTTCGGTTTTGTATGCAATAAATAAACATCAACTAAAACAATGCGTCCAGAGTCACAGAATAAAACCAAAGTTGAAAGTTGTACTTTACTTTGGTTCATTTGCAAAAAGTGAACCAAAGTGAAGTTCACATTGATAAATTATTGTAAGTGTAGCAATATATATCTATATATGTATATATACTACACACAATATAAAGTATGGTTGATTCTTATATAAGTGAACCAAAATATAAAGTACAACTTTCAAGTTTTAACTTTGGTTTTATTCTGTGACGGTGGGCGCATTATTTTGTTTGAAGTTTTTTTATTCCAAATCTAAAATTTGAATGCATTGGCGTTAGTTATGAATTAAAATTATGATAAGAGAAATTGCGTCAACTTATAAAATTACGTTATAAAAAATATGAAAGAAGGTTGACACTTTTAAGAGTGAACCAAAGTGCATACACAAGTGTTATTGTATATTAAAAGAATACAATAAAAAATGAAAATGTGTGAAATAATGCTATTAAACAATGGCGCCCCTAAAATATAGCGCCCGGTTGCATTCAACCATCTGCACCAATAGAAGCTCCGGCCCTGGATAAAATATACAAATTAGGTTACTTAGAAGTCCTGGAGACTAAGCGCGGAGAATCTGAGGATTTTAAATAATTTTTAATTCTATACCAAGATAATGATCCGAAACATAACTCATACATTTGCAAATCTTTGGCGTTATATAACTGTCCAAAAGCAATTAAAACACCTCCACAGTACCAGATTTTAACCCAAAATAGAACATCTTTGATTCAAATTGAAAAGAAACATCTATGTGTAGTTAAACACAAACTTGAAGGTCAATTCGGTAACCAAAACAAAAATTTAACAAATTTTAAAAATGCTATTATAAAAGAATATAATGAGATGCCATCATCATTTGGTCCATTCCATGCCAAATAGACTGAGAGAAGTCTTAAGACGAAAAGGAAGACCAACTATGTAATAATAGCTGCGTTCCATTTTGGTAGTTTCATCTACTCCGTAGTAGTTTGTCCTACTCCCAAGTACTCCCAACTACACCATCTCATACTTTGGTGTAGTTGATCATCTTACTCAGGAGTAGTTATATCGATTTTTACCACCAGAGTATTTTTAATTTTCAAAACTTCCAAAAGATGGATTTGACTTTTTTAGGGTTATGTACTTTGTTTTTTTTGAATTTTTTTACATAAAATACAAATCATCATTATCAAATAAATCTCATTTTTTGTCAAGAACCTAAAATAGACAGTGAGAACGTATGTCAAATAAATTTTATGGATTTTAAATTAAGGAGGATAATATTTTTTTCATTTTTAATGTTGATCAAATTAAAAGAAAGTAGTGAAGACAGTAATGATGATGATTCACCTCGAAATACACAGCCGATAGAACAAATATTTAACAATAACATATTTGATCTTGATAGCATGCATTATATTTAAATTAAATAATGCTAAAATACGATACAAAATTTATTGAAGATTATTTATAAAATTGTTGAAGTAAAATAAAACATGCAACAATTATGAAAAAATTGTGTTTTTGATTTTCTTACCTCAACAAATACATACGTATGTATATGTATGTACATTTTTCCTAAACTAAAAATCCATTTTTATAACAAAGAAGAGAAAAATTTACACAGATTTGAAGGTTAAGAATTACTCTTGAATTGAATTGACCGTTCCATTTATTACTGGTGATGAAGTACTCTCAACTACTCCGGAGTAGATAAAAATACCAAAATGGAACGCAGCTAATATTAACATTGAAGAACTTTCTTCGTGTATACATTTATATAATTTATCAGTAATGTAATAATAAGTGTCAATCCTTTTACATTTTTTATATACTTATGTACAATATGTATATATATACTGTGTACTTTTTTAAGGGTAATTAAATAAACATTCTAAATTACAAATTGAAAGTTCATGGTGTTTCATTATGTACCTAAAAATTAACCATATTTAAAAATTGAGTTAAGGTACCAATACATTGTTTCACATAGTGTATGTGAAAAAGTATTCAGATATGTACTCCATATTATGTATATTTGTAACCACATACATACATATTATGTATATGGGCATTCCAATAGATAAAATTTATATCATCGGTTTTCAGTTTCAACATTTAAAATGTGACGTCATTTTCAGGCGAGTAATAAATTTGAACTTTTATACTAAACTTCCTTTTTATACATACATATATTACATGTTTGTATTACAAGTTACTTTACTGGTATGTAATATGTCTATGCCATTCTCATATTATTACTATATGTATTCTCGTATATGTATGTACATATGTTGATATGTACAAACTTGATATTACATATTTGCATAATATGTTAATTTATCTAGTCATATACGAACTATAGATATACGAGTATATCCACAAAATAGATAAAATTAGGCATTTGTGAATGTAAATGAATATAATAATAATTATAAAAGACAAGAAATTCTCTTTGTAGTAACATTCATATAATTCTATCATCATCGGCTTTACCTGTGTTACACACACAAACCTATGAAAATTATATCCTCTCTATTACATATTATATAATATACAGGGTTTTTCCGTTATTGTCGATCAAAAGGATATCATAGATATAGGGCTCATCGAGACAAACAGAAAATTGTATGGGAGTGGGGAGGGGGGGTTAGTTCAATCTCAATCGTTTGGCCGCTAGACGGCATTGAAATATTATTTGCATTTTTTTTTTTTATAAAACACCCTATAGCTTTTTACAGGGGCGGGCACTCTAGGGTCTCTTAACATGAAAAAAAAACCCTTTATCCTTTCCAACGATACCACTCCCCTTGTTCTTCTACTTTTAGCTCAAATCAAAATTTTGTGTTTTTATTGCAAATTTTTTGTGTTTAACCCTGCTTTCCTAGAGAAAAGCCCTTATTAATCCCAACTTTTGCACAAAAATAAAGTTCAATTGATTCTGCATCGATTTGTAGATTTAAGTCAGATAATAATTACTCAAAAGGCATTAATTTGTACAATTCTCAAGTTCACAGACATTATATGATGATGATAATAATCAGATAAATACATAGGTATCTATGCTTTATATGTATATCTATATTTATTCGTATGTATGTATATGTACACATATAAACACATACTTATTTGTATAGATTTTTATGTAATATCATTTATGTACTTATACTTAGATAAGTGTATTTATATATTTACGTTTATTTTCATTCAATAATGTAGATTCATGCGTTTACTGCATAAAATGTTATTACATATTATCATCGTCATCATTCCATTTCATTCCATTATCGGTTTAAATGAAAATCATTAAAATACCTTTTTTGTCCATATACATATATACTATATATACTATGTATATTTAATGAAATACATAATTAAAATAATAATTTAATAAAATTTTATATTGCGAAAAAAAAAATAAATAAATAACGATATTTTGAGTTAATGATAAAAATAGAAAGCTACATATATAGGTATACGCGTGAAATGTGACGAAATAAATTTTTTTTTCTTATTTTCCTTTGAAACACGTGAATTTACATGAACACTGAATGGATTATATGTACGTACATACAATTGTGTGCGAATTTGTTGCCAAAAAAATCAAATATTGGATTATAATACAAAATAAGTAAATATACGAGTATATGTAGGTACATATTTGTTTTTTGGTATTAAATTTGTAAAATGAATATTTTCAACGTTCGCACGTTTTATGTATGTTTCATATTTTGTACGTTTTTTCTATCAATTAAAATCTTTTTTTTTTTTTTCAAGTGCATTTAAAAAAAAAACGATACAATAAAAAATATTTTCTTGTAAAATAAATTGATTATGAAAACGAACAGAAAACACCCATGAAAACACCCAATGCGTTTAGAATTAAATTATTATAATAATTTAAAAAAAAATAGGTATGTGAAGTACAAGAATTTGTTAGAAGTTGAATGTCGTGTATTTAAAATTTAAATGTAATGTGTTACAGTCATTTTCACAAGAATGTGTACGCGATAAATTAAACACAAATAACTTTTAATTAAAAGTATATTTATTTATTAAAAGACCATACGAAATACTACTGCGCAATAACATTTAATACGCTACCCAGTCTCTTATTTTTAATAATTAAGTGACACCGTCTTTCGCAATTTTCTACCAGTTTTTTGGCATACTCTACAGGCAAACCATTCCATATTCTTTCTAAATGTAATTTCAAACCTGCAACGGATGTTTTACGCTGCATTGAAGCACTACTTCTCCTTTTCCTGACCAAGCTTGTCTGATATGTGTTTGTATCTGTTAACCCGCTTTTTCACGACGGATTTTGATGTTCTAGTACATTTCGCTGCAACTTTCAACGACATTTTTGACCACCTAAAAAGGGTTAACTAACAGCACTACTTCAAAACGCTTTTTGAACACTGAACTCATTTTAAATTTTTACCCTAACTCATTCAATTTTCAAAGGCAACTAAAAAAATTAATACATGGCGCAATAGCTAATTACTTGCTAAAAACAAATAGCAATGACTCATGATTATCGGGAAAAAACGAAGTAAGTTATGGCGTACACGCTCTTGTGAAAAACACTGTATGTACATGGCCGAAGCACCGCACAGCACAGTGAAGCGTCCCGCAGCAAAAGTTGAACAACTTTTAACATTTTATGTACATATACGAAACGAAGAAATGTCATTTCTTAATTGTTTTTGTTTGAAAAATTCATTTTAGTGGAAAAAAAATTGAAAATTTAAAATATATAAAAATTAAAGATTTAAATTAAAAAGAGTTTCTGTAATACAAAGGTAACAAATTATACTTAACCATCTAACGGGCAAGACCGCCTACAGGCGGTCTTCACTTTATGCATTTTTATGAATTATGAGAACAAAAATTTCTACCTAAAGTACATATAACAATGGCTTTATTCCTATTCTTCTCTATCTATTAAAGTTGTTTTAAAGCCTAATGAGTAAGTAATAACAATTATTTACTCAGTTATTTATATAACTTTCGTGAAAAGAACAGTGAAAAATTATTTTTTTTTTTTGCAAATTTTTAAGAAAATAAAAAGTATTATTAACGTGTGTTAATTGAAGTGAAAAAATTATTAGTGAGTAATAAATATTCTTCAATTTAAGAATGTTAAGTGTTTATATAATTTTTCAAATTCCTATGGGACCAAAACATCCAAACATGCCACACCGCCTACAGGCGGGCTTGCCGGTTTGGGCATGCTTTTTTGTTATGTGTAATGTGATCCAATTGTTTTTGATAGTTTTTTTTTCTCGAATTTGTTCTTTTGTTTTTTCAAATATCGTGCAAGTAATGTTGCTACCAGTGATGCTTCCGAAGATGAAACTGACGGTGACTTTGATGATGATGATGTGGCAGATTCTGATTTTCAAGTATCCCCAGAAGATACAATTCAAATCGACGAATACGTTGGACAACTAGTTCGCACATCGTCTACTGAATTTTTGAATAAAAATATCAATATGAGCTTAAGCGTTAGTAATATAAACGATTCCATAGCATCTGCCTCTTCGCAACTTCTGCAACCATCAGCTGCTCCAGTAGATGCACCCCAACCATCAACTTCAGTTGAGCTTCCACTTTTAACTAAACCGTGCAACTCAACTGGGCCACTCATTTCAAAAGAGAAATATAAAAGCAAGAAACGTCGTTCACCCTTGCCTGAAATGGATGAAGGTGGTCCTATTTTTGAATCAAATGCAGGTGGATTCAATGCAAATGTGATGGATATTGTTGTAAAATCAGACGAATTTAAAAACATTATTTGGCGAAAAAAGCCCCTAGAGCTCCATCAGAATGAAGTTGTATTTCATAGCAGCACTAAGCTACCTGTAGAGTTCACTGAACTAAAAACGCCATACGAATGTTTTACTTATTTTTTTGAAAACAAATTGTTCGAACAAATCGCTGAGCAAACAAATTTATACGCACGACAGATAGACATTCAAACGAATTTTGTTGTTTCTGCAGTCGAAATAAGACAGTACATTGGTATATTGATATATATGTCATTGTATCGTTATCCCAAAGTTGAGCAATACTGGGGAAAACATTCATTTGAAGCTATCAGGAGAACGATGACTTCGAAGCGTTTTTTTTTCAAATACGGAAACATCTTCATTTTAATGATAACTCCAAATTGAAAAAGAAAGGTGAGGAGGGTTATGATCCTTTACATAAAGTGCCGAAATTGCCTCGATTGTGTATTGACGAACAAATGTGTGCCAAATAAGTCACGGCTTCAAATTATTTGTACTGTGCGATTCCAGTGGATTTTTGTATAGATTTGAAGTTTACAATGGTGCTGGTGACAACGTCGTGCTGCCAAATCAACCCGATTTAGGAGCAGCATCTAATATTGTTGTGCGTTTGTCTCAAACAATACCAAATTATAAGAATCATATAATTTACTTCGATAATTTTTACACAACCCTGCCACTTTTAGTTTATTTGAGAAGTCGTGGAATTTATTCATTAGGTACGATTCGTTGTAATCGAATTCCTAATTGTAAGCTCTCTGCGGAAGAGGAGGTTGCAAAGAAAGAAATAGGCTACTCAGAGGAATATGTTGGAAGTGCATTCGGGACTGACATATCCTCTGTCCTTTGGAAAGACACAAAGTGTGTGAGATTAGTGTCTATATACGTTGGCGTGAGGCCATTTCAAAGCACTTCTGCAAATCAGCAACCATCAAAAGCCCAAAGATTTGACAGGAAATCGAAGAAATTTGTGGAAATTGACTGCCCTAATGTAATAAAGGAGTACAACCGTCATATGGGTGGTGTTGATTTAATGGACAGTCTTCTAGGACGATACCACATACGCGTTAAAACTAAAAAATGGCCATTGCGACTGTTTATTATATTATCGATATGGCAATGGTCAACGTGTATTTGCTCCACCGTCGCATCTATGATGATAGGATGCTGGAACGACCAGATTTTCGATCTGAAGTTGCTGATGTGCTCTGTAGGTTCCAGGAGTCAAATGTAAAAAAAACGGTCGGAAGGCCGTCATATGCACCACCAACAGATATACGGTACGGTGGTACTGGCCATATGTCGGATTTTTTGGACAGAAGTGGAAAGAGAATTTGTAAATTGAAAGGATGCAAGTCTGAGACACAAGTAATATGTACTAAATGTAATTTAAATTTGTGTTTGTCTGTCAATAAAAAGTGTTTTAAAATATTTCACACTAAATAAAAAAAATAAAATGAATAAAATTATACAAAAGCTTTGTAGAAACTTATTTTTATTTTTTCCCTTTACCGGGCAAGACCGCCTTTAGGCGGGTTACCTGTTTAGGCACTTGAGAGGTGTATTTTTCACTTGAAACAATTTTTATTATAACATTTGAGTTTCTTCAACAAAAATTATGCTTCCTTAATTTTTTCAGCGAAAAAAAAAATTGGCCTGTTAGAGGGTTAAATTAATAATAATTTTAAAAAAACACAAAGCAAAGCGCAGCATACATTGTAACAAGAGAAATCATATTGCAACATAGCGAAGCAAAGCGCAGCGTGCTATGTACTAACTTAACTATAAGAAATGAATAATAATATAGGATTCATTTAGATTTAAGATTTGTCATGTATGTATTGGCTTTTGAAAAAAGTGAAGAAAAAAAAATCGTAATCATCATAGTACATGCTTATGCGTAATTCGCTTTTAATACGGATTTTGGTTTACTCCCAATTTTATCTGCTATAAACTCGCTAATTCGGATTTTGGCTTAAGCCCAATTTATTTGGGTTTAATTCCAATTTTTGTATATGTATGTGTGAGGTAAAATGCAATATGGCGGATTCTAATTTTTATGGTAAAAGTGAAGCTGTCACATTCTTCTTCTTTTTTTTTTGTGTGAAAGAAGAAGAATATGTATACTATACGTGTATAAAAGTATCAACGTTTGCATGTATTATTTTAATCCCAATTTACCGTTTATAACGTACTCCCAATTTAATCCAAAATTCGGTTTTAATTCGAATTATTTTTTCCCTTATAAACTGTCTAATAGAGAAAGGTTACCCTCTACGGTTAGACGTAGAAAAATTCAGTTAAAAAAAAAATCAAGCAAAATATTTTTAAAAATGAATTAAAAATAAATTTATTATTTAGGGGATTCATTTCAAATTGGGTAAGTCTCGTTTTTCGCGTAAGCCGCGTATTCTTCGTATTTTTACGAGACTTCGTAAATTTTTCCTTTTGTTTTGAGAATTACGAACTCTGCGTAAATAAATGTACGCAACTTTTTAGTCGCGTAGATAAACCTCGTAAACAAATTTTGTGTAAACCAAGATTTTGACAGTTTGTCATTTCTACCAACTGGAGTTTAATAAATGAATTTGTGGTTAATAAATTTTGTTAAATATACATAATTCGCATAAGCAAATCAATAAATCATTAAACTAACCTTTAAAAAGAATTTTTGAAGAGTTAAGTTACAATTACGATTAGTGTTTTACAAGGTGCTTTCACGTCACTTTGACTTACGAGGTCGTAAAATTACGTGTTGCGTACTTTTACGATTTCAAAGAATACCCTAATTAATTTTCCTTAATAATAGAGATTTTTTTAAAATTTCCATAAACGTGATCTTTTTAATAGGTATAAGAATCAAAATATACGAAAAAAAAATAAAAAAAAAAAAACAAGTAAGAATTGATAAAATAATAATTTAAATAATTCATTACAGAAAAACACTATTAAAACAAAACAGAAAAAAAAAACATAATAAAAAAACTATATACAAAAAATATATTTAATGTATTTATCAATTTTCACACTTTTTTCTCACCTTTTTGTATATCTAAAGTATCTAATATTGATATTTGTTCGTGCTTCTGTTATTTTTCTTTTACTTTAATGATAAAAAAACTATACATAGGTACCTCTTGCATTTATATTTCTTCATTGATGGTCACTTTTTAAATTTTTAATTGTAATCGATATTTCGATATACAGTATAAACATACATATACATACATACATATATGTAGATATGTATGTATGTATCTTATTCGTAAAAGTACATGAATAATAATACGAGTTTAAGAAAAAAACAAATCATTAAATTCTACAAACATTATCAATTTTTAAACAAAAAATATGTTCTTTTTGATATAAGAATACACATACTTATGTATGCATATGTTATGTATTTATCCACAGTTCTATACATAATGTATGTATGCATGTATGTACATATATGTATATATTTTTATACATATAAATTCGAAATTTAAATGATTTTTTATAAATATTTAATGACAAAATATATTGCTTTTCTAAATATATGTACAATTTCTTTATTTTATTATTCTACTATATACTTTCTTATTTTATTTTTCTTGGTTTTTGGTCTTTTTTTTTACTTAAATGGAAATTTTTTTAGGTGTGACATTAAAATTTATTTATTTCTGTTTCTATGTTCTTTTTTAGAGGAAATTTTAAAAGTACATTAAAATTTTTCTATTAAAAGTAAGAAAAAGAGAAAAAAAAACCGAGAATAGTAATGTATATTATGTACTAGATTCTTGTAAATGAATTCTCAATGTACTATTTTGATCAATCAAAAATTTATGATATTGAAAATACAATACAAAATTTTATGATTAAACGACAAAATTTTTTTTTTTGGATTCATCCGTGTCAAAAACATTCGATGGTCCACTTAGAAAAACAGTAGTATTTGACCACTCTTTTCTTGTGGGGGATACTCTAAATCGTATTTTCTACCGAACGTGACCGACGTGAGGTCATATCATGCCATGTTGAAAAGGTTACACTTTTGTGGCGAAAAGACATCTGTTTGAAGGCATTAACTAAGTCGCATTCCCCATCGATCATACTGTGTCAGTAAACAACAGAATGTTAGATAGCATGTAGTGGATTCACCGAACGAGCGTTGGTTTCACTCCAACAGTTTCGCACAGGGACTAATAGTTCGCATCATAGTTGTTATCAAATTTCAACTTTTTTACATCGCATGAACATTTTAAAGAAAAGGCAACTTCTGTCATTTTGCTGCAATAATCATTTGCTTGACTGTGTAAATAAATGCAAGAGTGGAGCATATGAAGAAAGTTTAAAGCAAAACCTCCAAAAAACGTATAGAATTTGCTTGACCATGTGAATTGTGCCATTATGTAATATTCTGTACATGATAACAAACAAATATAAAAATATGTACATACACGATAGTGTAGTATACATGTTATAATATAATAGATATTTAATAAAATAGAAATTTAAAAAAATTAAGTAAACCTATTACATATTATGCCAATCAGTCCATAAGCTAACCATCACCTTCCTTTTTCATTATCCTTCAACCTCTTATCAATGACAATGATGCTGCTGCCATATTATACGATATGATATTCTAAGTTGTTGTTCTTGAATTACTACTGATGCTCATGCTGGTGCTCTTTCAATATACAGTGCTGTTCAAATTTATTTGTGCAGAGCAATTTTTTTTTATATAAAGTCATATTTGATTTGGTATATCTTCCATAAAAATATATATGTATATATATCGGCTTCAAAATTTCACTAATAATAGTTTAAGACAGTTCTCCATAAATTCACAATTCACAAAAAAACAAAAAACAAAAAAAAAAATATCATTCAAAGTTAACGGTAAAAATATGACAAATCAAATCAAATATGACTTTATATTAAAAAAAATTGCTCTGCACAAATAATTATGAACAGCACTGTATTTTTTTGATTTCCTTTTTCTCATTTTTTTTGTTTTTGTTTTATCTTGAACGACATCATCAATCCTAACAACATTTTTCTTCGCATATCATTTTGTTGCTACATCCTTAAATATGCTACAATTTTCACTTTACAACACATTAAAGCATTGAAAAATAAGAAAAATTAAAACAAAAAAAAAACAAAAAAATTAGCAGAATACCGAACTTAGCAGCATCCATAAGAAAAGTATTATACACCATGTAAGAAGTTGTGATAGGTGTATAGTGGTATAACTATGAAGAAAATCAGTTGTATGATGATGGCTTGGACATCAAGGGAATAAATATACATACATATACATTATACATATATGTATATATGGGTTGTATTTTCTATATATATTTCCAAACATCACATACATACATACATATATATACATACTAATAAACATTCACAATAAAAAAGAAAAATTTCGATACATGGGGTGTAAAAAAAAAGTTACAGGCGATTTTGTATTGAAAGGTCTTGCACAAAACTCATAATTTTGAACGCCTTCTAGCAGCGAAAATAGACACGATAGAAATTTTTACCATAGTACAATTTTTTTTTCATGAAATAGTCCAGAGAATATCGTGGTACCACTCTTGGTATACGTGTAGAACAAAAAAAAACACCCTGTATAATTTATGTTTTTTGTTTTTTTTTTTTTTTAATATTACTATATACAACGACTTTACCATCACTAAAACATGAAAATTATGACCAAAATGAGAATTTAATCGAAATACGTGTAGAAAATGAAAATTGGGAAAATTTTTTTCCATTCTAGAGCTATTCCCAAGTGTGATACAGAGGTGTTTTTGATACTTTCGTAATTGTATAAATGTATATAGTATGAAGGGACTTAAAAAATATAAAATAAAATAAAATTAAAAATATAAGAAAATGTTATTTTTTTGTTTTTGTTTTTATTTTTGTTTTTCTTATTCATTTCACTACTTTTCGTTAAAAGAAAATGTATAGAAATGCATATGTATAGGTATGTATGTATCATATGTATGTGCATATGTATATGTTTAAGATACCATTAAAACGAAGCAAAAGAAATGAAATAGCGCAAAAAAAAAAAAAAAAGGAAAAACACTAAGGTAAAAACAGTAAAAAAATTACAAAAATTTGCATTATGCCAAAAATAATAAAAAATATAGATATATAAAACAAAAAAAAGAAAAGAAATTATAATTGCTATAATGTGATGTGTGACTTTTCGAAATAGATTTTTTATGATTTTTTTTTTTTTTTTTTTTTTTGCAAATATATTTTTGAGCAAACGTATACAAAATGCAAATAAGAAAATTGTTTTTTTTCTTTTTGGGCTTTTTTTTTTTCATGTTTTTATACAATTTGCACTAAATTTTTTTTTAGTTTATTGTTAAAACATTTTTAAAAATTTTTGGATCATAAAATGAAAATTTCTATAAGTTTTAAAACACAATTAATTTTATGTTTCTTTGTTTTATTAAAAAAAAAATAATTAATTTAGAGCTTACAAAAATCACTTTATAAGCCAAAAAATAGTAACCTTGTAACATAAGTGTATTGCAAATAATTTTTTTAAATTTAAACATATAAATGATATTAAGGGGATTCACTCTTTGGTGCAAATAGGTATTGCACCGTAGCATTCGGTGTATCGTAGCACGAATTTGCTACGATACAACAACAATTCGTGCTACGATACACCGAATGCAACGATGCAATACCTATTTGCACCAAAGAGTGAATCCCCTTATTCACTCTTCGGTAAAAAAAGGTATTGCATCGTTGCATTCGGTGTATCGTAGCACGAATTGTTGTTGTATCGTTGCAAATACAACAACAATTCGTGCTACGATACACCAAATGCAACGATACAACAACAATTCGTGCTACCATACACCGAATTCAACGATGCAATACATATTTGCACCAAAGAGTGAATCCCCTTACTAAAAATAATAAATTTGCTACAATCTTGCACATTTGTAATACCTACAACCATGGATGGCATATTTAGCCGTTTTCCGACTATATTTAGCCGGAAAAAGGATGATTTAGATGGATTTTATTTTTCTTTCCGTCTAGGTAATTTAAACCGCGGCTAAAATATATATATATTTAAATTTTCAGTTATTTCGAAAATATAATAACTTGAAAACATTTCGAGTGTTGAAGATTTTTAAGTATTAAATTAAATATTTTTACTCGAATTTCTTTTTTTATAGAAAAACCTTTTGCTTCCCTAACATTTTCACTCCTTATATACCTAATCAACAATATGCAAGACAAACACAACAATTTCAAAAATTCAACATTACCCAGTTTGTTTCAATAAAATATATTATATGTTTAGCCTATTTTTTAGCCGCAAATGGGCAAAAAAGTTGTTAGCTGTTTTTTTAGCTTTTTTGAAGTAATTTTTCTCCGGCTAAACCAGCCAGATTTAGCCGGATTCTGAAATTTTTAATTGGCATCTCTGTCTACGACCTATTGCAAGTGAAATGTCAGTCATTATTACGTATACAATATACATGCAGGATTGACTTGTTGTACCGTTGCATTTTCATGTTACGATACACCGAATGCAATGATGCAATACCTACTTGAAGGTAGGTGCGTTTACTCTTCGTTGCATATATTCGTAGTAAAAGTGTAAAAAAAAGTAAGGTTGCAAAAAGGAGTGAATACCCTTGTTATTTACAATAATAAAATAACTTGTTCACTTTTAGAAAATGAGAAATACTTCGAAATTTTTCGAAATTTATATATGTACTACCTTTAATATTTTAAAAAAACCAAATTGATAAATAAATAATGAATAAGTATACATTGGAAAAAAAAATGGAAAATGGAAAATGCTATACTTACAGCTACTTTTAGGATATCATTTTTACATAAAAATTTATTTACAACAAATTATTTTATTTTTATGTAAATGTTTTCATGTTTTTGATGTAATTTATTATATAACCGTATATGTTTCAAATAAAACAAACTCTTCATATACCAAGCAATAATCTGAAATCGTCCTGATCATATAGTCTTCATCATCATCAAATTACATTTTATACATATCATGCACTATGGACATCAGTATCATAAAAAACCGTTCCACAAGACTCTGAATAAACATATTTCTCAATTTTTTTAAATGAAAGTTGCGTATAATATGTATATATATACAACAGTATATACGCATCATTTAAAAATATGCTTTATATACTTATATAATTATATACATATATGTATATAATGTGATATGTGATATGTGATATGTGCTAAAGAAAAATGTACATAATATAAAGTTTAACATCTTTATTTGGTAATGTACTCAAAAAAAATTCTCATAAATAATATTTTATATGTACCTAGTATGTATAGATATGTATGTTTGTAAAAAGGGAATGGAAAGACTCCATATATAATATTAGAAATTGTAATATAAGAAAATGTTGTCCTTCATCGTATCCAAAATGCAAAAAGCATAAATTATATAAAATTTTGAATTTTCATATCTGGTATATTTGCAAAAATATTATTATTCGAAACCAAAATAAGCTCATGAGATGATAGGCAATACAAGAGTGCAAGAAGAGAAATGTTAAAAGAAAAAGAATGTTAAGGAAATTAAAAAAATAAAGAATAATGAAGCATACGCCCCTAATTCTATTTAATATTCATCTTATATTACGGTATTGGTTTTTGTATACCATATGCTTTTTGAGTGCCGTTATCACAATTAAGGCGATTTTCGCCGTTGATGACCTTTTCGCTAAACGGTAATTTAATCTATTAGAACAGTCATTACGATTTGTATTGTATTTTGAGTCTAGCCGATCTCAGTTTATTAATAAAAGGTGGATGAAGCATTCTTCAATCCAAATGGCATCCTTAGGTATTCGTAGTAGTTTAATGAGGTTGAAAATGCTGTTTTGCTTATACTATATGTATCTGACTCTTTTATCAGTATCTGATGAAAGCCTTTAGCTAAATCTAAAGTGCTGAAATATTGTGCTCTTCCCAGTTTATTGAACATATCTTCTATGTTAGAAATGGAGAACTTTTGTCATTGAATGACACTTCGTTTAGCCTTCTGTAATCAATGACAATTCTCCATTTTTCCTTATCCGAATTGTCGACTTTTTTAGTCGAACTATTATATGGGGAATTACTTTTTCTGATGATACCCTGCTCAAGCATTTCACGAATTTGACGTTCGATTTCTCTCTCATGTGGATGTGGGTATCTATAGATTTTAGAGTAAGTAGGATTTTCGGTAGTAGTGATTATTTTATGTCTGACTTCATGAGTTGAGGTTAATTTATCTCCCTCTTTGAAAAAAAATGTCTTCGTTGCATTTCAGTAAACTTATTAAATTTTCTTTTTCTTCTGCGTTAAGGCTTTCTAAATTTAATTTCTCTAGACTCTAAGAAATTTCCTGATATCCCTTCTAATGTGTAAATTTCATTAAAGATAAATGGGTAAATATTTTCTTCAAATAATATTTTATTGTTATTAATTTCGATATACTTACTTGTTTTTTAAATTTATTTTAGTTTTAAAGGATACAAAGAAATTTTGCCCCATAATTGCGTCATAATTTCTACCCTTCAAATTTATTACTTTCCAAGTTACAGACCCAATGAATTTAAATTCTTTGGGAATTGGAATAACAATCTCTTGTATTATTTTATTAGTGCTACTAATAGTCGAATAGAAGACAGGTTTATAGTTAAATTTTCTTTTGGAAATTCGTCCATAAGACATCTAATTTTCTTACTACCTAAAGTTATTGTTATTATGGAAATTCTTGGTTCTGAGGCTCAGTTTGAAAATTTACATCTGGGCTTTCGTAGAGGTTAAAAGAGGTAAAAAGGCCAACTAAAAAAAATTGTAGTATACATATACCTACTCTTTTTTTCAATTTTTTTGAATCTAGAAAAGAAAAAAAAATATGTTCTAAAGAAATACTTGAATATCCTTTTTAGTTTATAATTTATTATATGTAGTTAAAAAAAAAAACCAAAGTCATCTTTTTCGTTTTTTTTTTTTTTATTTTCTTCATATATAACTGAATAAATTGAAGAAAACATTGTTTTTCAATAGTAATGTCACCTTTAAATATTAATAAAAAAGAGAAGCCAGAAAAAAAAAAAAATAACTAAAGGATAAAATGGATATAAACTAATGATGAAATACGCAAAATATATGTAAGTATAATACGTAAAATTCACAATATTATACACTTTTAAGGTAGAATAATATAATATTTTTTTTATACCTATACAATACATACATACATAAGTATGTGTTTTTTTTTTTTTTTTTTTTTTTTTTTTTTTGGTACACCCAAGGGGGCTATATTCGAGGACTTCCACTTATAAATATATTTCATTTATAAGAAAAAATTGGATTTCTTTTTTTTTCCCCCATTTTTTTTTTTTTTTTGTATTTTTATTTTTTCTTTTTTTTTTAGGTTTTTTGAATAAATCTAACTTCATGAAATTTGTTCGTCCTTTTATCTATATTATGTTACAAAAATTTCAATGGTAAAAAAAAAAAAAAAATCTATACTAGAAAATAACATTGAATTTTCATAGACTCTTTTGAGATGTGAATATTGAATTAGATGACATTAATAAAGTTCTTGTTTTTCCTCGTCGTTCTAACTTATTTTTTTTTTGTCTTTATTCAGACGCCCATTTCGTTTTTTCTATGCATTGTTTTATATATAGATATTTACATCACCCGTTTGGTGTTTTTTTTTTTTTTTTATAGATATAAATACATAACAAAAATCTTGACAGTTACTAACAATTGAACTTAAATATTCGATTTTTGTTCATTTATTATCCTGGCAATCTTGTTCTTTTTCATTTTATTATAATACCATATACATACAATACTGTTAATTTACATGTATGTATTTATTTTGTGTTAACGGTAAATGTATGTTACATACATATATTCAATTTTTTTTTTTTTTAGATTTTAATACATTTGATAAAAAAGACAAAATTATGTACAATGATATAGATTTTATAATACTACATTTAGTATTTCGATACCTGTAAAACGTGTAAAGATAAAATATTGTACAGTAGTCTTAAGTTTAACAAACTTGTTGACAACCAATGTTATATTCTCTTTTTTTTTTTTTTTTTTTTTAAATGGGTAAAGTTTTCGATTCAACCCTACGATTTTCTGATCGTATATATACAAATGTGTATATTCGTACTTAGAGAGTCTTAATTTAAATATGAATTTTTGTTTTTAAGCTAGGAACTTGAAATTTCATTAATTCTTCCATTATAGAGGGACTTAAATATATAGACACTAATTTTTAAAGTTCTAACTAAAAATCGGTAGGATAAAATATCTTAAATTATTACAATGAAATTACTAAAATAACATTGAAGAAAAAATTGTATTTACATTTTTTTTTTTCACATTTCATTTTTTTTTGTCTCATAACAAAAATTTAATTTCCTCTTGTATTTTTTTTTTATTATTAAATTATTTCATTGAATATTATATGTATAAAGAATTTTATTTCCTTATACAAATATACACACAAAGGTGTGTATAATACATACATACATATGTATATGTATATTAAAATTTATTTTATTAACAAATCAATGATGAATATAATCAAATAGTATATTATTATTATTTTTTCTTTTTGTATTTTCTATCTTCTGATGTATCTTCCTTTTTTTTCAATTCACTTTTTCCAACATGTCATGTTCAAATGCCATACATATAGGACTAAAAATAACATGTTTTATATGTATATGTAGTTATGTAGTTATAGTTACATATATCATTTTCCTGTATGATGTAAATCTCAACATAGAAAAACTTTTATAATTAAAATATGTATGTACATACATATACGAGTATGAACTAACATATACATACATATTATGTATATTACAATATAAATGAACAACCCAGCAGCGACGATTTTTGCATTGATTCCCATCACTTACCATAGCGAATTTTTTCGGTGAAAACATTGATAACTTTTACATTATGATGGCATTTGTAACATAATAAAATTTTTAGTAATTATTAAGACCGAACTCACTCATACTTCCGGGTGAACCCTAGTCCCTAGCTGGTCTTGGCCCCAGCTGCTTCAGCCTGGGTGGGTTCTCTGTTGATACCCTATCGGAAAGCACCTTATAATGTTACATATTATATTTTGACCGGCGAACTAACAAAAGAAAATTATACTATATCCAAAGTAGAATCACCTAGAGTAGAACCAAAAAAAAGTGTATCAGTTAAAAAAAAAATTCAGCATTCAAGTTCAAAAAATACACAACAATAAGAGGACACTCATCAAGTCTCGACGAAACTCTCCTTGTCACAATCCTTCCCAACCAAACTATACTCTGTTCACAAAGTTTATTATTTTTCTTGTATGTATTTCAATTCAAGCAATAAACATACATTTATTCTGGATGAACAAAAATTAACAAAGTATATACAAAAATTATAAAGAAAGATAAAAATGATGAAAAAATTCATGCACATACATGCATGCTGATGATCTAAAAGTTGGTTGATTGAATAATCATGAGATGTGTGTATAAAATGCAGAATGAATAATAAATAATTGCAAATCAGTGTTACTGTGTAATAATTATATTACTTATAGTACGCGTCACGAAAACTGTCCGCTCAAGGTCAGAGAAGGAAAATTTCTGTTTGTGGAAAATATTATTTTTGTTATAAATAATAATGGAAATTAGTGTTATAATAAATTTATCTATATAGTAATAAAAATCCCAACGTTATAAACTTAAACAAGAATTTCGAATCTGGAACCACAAGAAAAAAATTACTGTGGCCTTGAGCGGACAGATTTCGTGACGCGTACTATAATAGTAGTACCGTAAAATTTAAACAAAAGGACAACACACAACACGGTGATGAAAATCAGAAATACATTTATATAATTACTGTAAAAGGAGACCCAAGATAAAATATGTCCATAATACAGGGTCCAGACGAGACTTTTTTATGTCAAGACTTATGTCTTGACATCGAATATGTCTCGTATAGACCACTTATGTCTTGCAGACATGAATGGCAAGACATGGATGTCAAGACTTATGTCTTTGCTACGATGTCTTGCAGACATAAGCAAACAAAATGGCGATTTCAGATGTTTTGTGCTAATGTATCAGATTTATCAGACTTTCATCGAGAGAAAAAATTGCAAATGTCAATTTTTTAATAAATTTAAATTAATTTTTAAATTTACAAAGTTATTTGGACAAAATTTCACAAAAATATATTTCAAAAATTTTACACTTTATATTCACTTATTTGAAATGGCAAGACATGAAATGCCCAGACATGAAAAATATGGCAAGACATGAACAATGTCATGACATAAGTCTTGACATAAAAAAGTCTCGTCTGGAATATGTATAAGACCTGTACTGAAAAAAATTTGTAAACAGAGTGTAGTGTTCGAATATTATATTACACATTAAGGACCCAATAACATAAACAAATAAAGAAATGAATAATATGAAAGTGCTTAAATAGCAAATAACATCAATAATAGCACTAATATGTAACATTAATGAAATGTAAACAATTAGTTAAGTGTAACAATATTTTGACAATAAACTGACCAATAGGATGAAGGCAATAGATTTAAAGTAATAGAACAAATCTAAATTAACTAGGGAGATAAGAATTATTACAAATTTTATTAATAAATAAGAATGAAATTTTCGAATAAAAACCACGGTTAGGTTCAAGTCTGAAATTAACAGTCTTTTATTTTGCACTCCGCAAATTATTCGGCAATCTTTGTTGCCTTTACAAAAATTACTTCCTCATTTTGGGGATAAGTCGATATTAATTTGCCTTATATTCAACTTAGGCTTTTTAGCCAAACTGAACCTGTGGTCATATCGGCAATTTAATCAATCCACATTGATTAACAGATTGAATAATAAACATAGCAAGAGTATAGATCATTTTATGATATTTAAATGAATGCACACACCTCCAATAATATTTCATAATAAGATGACGATAATTGATAAGAATAATGGTAAGTATTTCAAATAAAAATTAAATAATTATAGTTGTTTATGATAAATCCTCCACATCCGGCCATTCCTGATTATTTATCAGACCCTGATGGGATTTCCTTTTCTTCTGCTTCCTCGTCCACAGCATCGTCGTCGTCGTCTTCCATGATGTCTACTCCATTCTCTGGCCACGGTTTCATCCTGTCAGCACTACATTCCTTTGTACCAGGACCTTCACGTTGTCCTTCCTTCTTCACAATATATCTATCGAATGCTTTGATTGAAGTGACTCTATATGGACCTAAAAACTTAGGACGAATTTTTAAACCTGTCTCGAACTGTGCATATTGTACAATGTACGTCGACTAAATTTCCGATCTGGTATATTATCATTATCGCTTTCTTTCTTCTTTTATGGAAATATTTTTTATTTCCGGCCTGAACGGTGGCGATATCCCTTTTTGCCTGTTCTCTCATTTCCGATCGCATCTTCGGAAACTGGGTCGGGTTCTTGTATGGTGATTGGTGATTGTCACCAGCAATTTCTGTTCACGTATGGTGACTGTCACCAAAAAATATCACCAAAAACTGTCATTTTCTTGGTGACATCATCAGACCTGTCACTTTTATATATTTTGTATGGTGTTTGCAGTTCACATTTCATAAAATTGAAATTCCTGGAGTGTTTTTAAAAGAATTTAAGTAAATAAATATATTAATTAGTAGTTTAATATATTAATTAGTAATTTAATATATTAAATATTAATTTAATATATTAATTATAAAATATTTTGAGATAATTTGTAGATAGCAATGGATAGTACACAGAAAACTGTAAAGAAACAATTTTATTGTTAATAATCAAAAAATTGTATTAAAATTTTATTAATGACTTGACTTACTGAGTAGTTTGTAATTCAAACGGATTACTATTATCTCTCATTCTTCTCCTTATTAATTTCATTTCCACAAAAAAAAAAAGACAACAAACACACCTGACAGTAACAAATTCGCTACTATACTTCAAAATATTATCACTTTTTTGGTGATCACCATACAGTACTATCACCATAGTGACAATCACCAATCACCATACAAGAACCCGGCCCTGCTTTATCCACTATTTCTCAATTATGCTCATTAATTTTACGTCCTGTTTTGTTCGCATTTCTATACCGACTAATAATTGAAATGGTGTAGTCTTTATTGATCTTTGAAATGTTGAATCCAATGTTTGTTGTAGAGACTTTACAAAACGATACCAATTTTGAGGATCATCTAAAGATAATTTATTTAGCGCAGCTCCCTTATGATTTTTTGTTTGTCTCGCCGAGATCTATCCGTAGTTTCCGGATCGGACACCTAAACTGAATCACCCTGTATATGTTATCTATTTACATATTAATATATTTCATACACATATCTTTAAAAAAATATTCAATAAAATAAAACATTTAGTGATATTTATATTAATAGAAATAAAATAAAGCAACATGTGACATATTCTGACTTTTTGTATTCAAAACATTTTCAATTTAAATACAACAATACATCGTATCTATTTAATATTGTTAACAAGATATTTAATATAATATCTATAAATAAAATAATATAAGTAATATTAGATACACATATACTTTAGAATAATAGTGAAAAACTTCTTTTATATTATAAATTATCATATGTAAAACTTCCAAAACTCTTCTCTGTATTGTACAAAAACGGAAAATCATGACGATGCTGATGATAATACCCTTCATAAATTATTCGTTTCTATACATATGTATGTACAATTTTAACTTTGTTTCTTTGTATCCATGTTACTATTGTATTTTACTACTGTTGTACATTTTTTTTTCATTATTTCTATTTTAAGTACATACATATGTATATCCTTACTACTGCCGCTGTTAAAATTTGTTTCCTTTTTTTTTATGGGGGACATCTTCGATCGACTAGCAAGCAAGCAAGTAAGACTTACTAACTGAAATGATGGAATTGGTATCCTCGATTTTTTTTTGCTCTCGCAAGTACGCGAATTAGCTGTCAAAATTTGCGATTGCAAAGTTGGTATCGCAAACTTAGTTACCAGAACACATAACCTCAAATTTTTCATAGAAAAAATAAGAACTCAAACATTTAACATAGATGTTTGTTATGTCTTATAATTATAACTTTTGAAGAATCATTGAAATTTATTTAAATAGTTCTTGTTAAAAAGTGCGTTAATTTTTTCTTAACATGGATACGTGGTTAATGAGACGTCGGAGAATAATAGGCAAAATCCTTTTATTTTTATGGATGAAATTTTCTTTAAACGATATTGTTAAACGAAAGAAGCTGCAATGTTTATTGTAGAAAATTTAAAAGCACAACAAAAACAACAAAAAAGTAAGGCGTTTCCTCCTCATTTAATTGTAAGTTAAAATGTATTAAATAATAGAATTTCTTGAGATAATACTTGTGCTTTTTTCAAGGTTTTAACAAGTCTCATTTTGCTCTTGGTGACGCCGCCATAAAGCTGATTGATTGGGTATAAAGGTAAGTGATTCAGAATACCTATACTCTCCCTTGCTTACTGTAGAATTTTTTTTCTGATAAAAAAAAAATTAAAATTATTTCTGCACAATTTGAAACATCCAGTTAACATAATGTTAAAATTTAAAAAGTATCCTTTTTAGGGTTGACAGAAATATATTTTTTTAAATTTCCTTAAAACAATTATATGTGAGAATATAAGAAATTCATCGGGTACTGCTTCCATAAGCACAATACTGCCTTCGAATAGTGAAAATAATATAGATATCACCTTGGCTCATTACATTTAGTCAATAAATTTTCTAACTCTACTTATTTATTTATTCACTTGATCATATAAGTATATAGTACATATTATGTACGTCTCTAGAATATGAATATATGATAGTACAATGTATCTTTACCGAATTAAAAAAGAACACAAAAGTGAACTCTTTTTTTTACACATACATACATATATGTATAATACAAAATTTTAGATAGCTTTTGTTAATGAAAAATATATACATCCGTAAATACGTATTTCTAGTATATCTAAAATACGTGTATGTATTATCTTTTTAAGATAATCATATGTATAAATACACCATTGAACGAGAATAAGTAAACAACAGAATTCACTACATATACTCATATACATATAATATACTTCACTTTTATATAAAAAATAAAAATTGTGATATTGTGATTATCCCTAAATTTTCTTTTTTTCGTATGAATTATTTTTTTTTATGTAACATACATACATATATGTATATTAAATTCTGTTGTATATTTGTATTATGTTGTGGTGGGTGATGCTTTTAGACAGTATGTATACATATATAGTATATACATTCATATAGATATTTATGTGCATATACTGCATGGAGATATACTGCATGGAGATTAATAAAATGTTGCAACATGCAGTATATACATAAATGTACATATTATATTGTAAGTATGTATGTACATATTCTCATATATAATGTACATATGTATGTATATTGCATAATATCTTATGGTTGTGATAGTGCATAGGGTCGATTCAAAAAGTTAACACTGCATAAACACTGCAGTTATGATAACTACCATGTGTTCAAAAAATAATTATGTTGGCAACACTAAGTTAACATTAACTAAACATTTGCAACACAAAACTCAATGTTGTTGTGATGACAATTTTTGACGTTTGTAATTTTAGTAAATTAATCATCAGGACCAAGCATGAGGGTTTCGAATAATAAGGAGAGTTCTTTCCTATGTAAACAGTCGCCATATTGAACCAAATTGAATTTGACCAGCCAGAGAACATTTCAATAAGAAAGAAAATGACATTTGTGATGTTCTTCTTCTTTCTATGGCGCTACAGCCCAATTCGAGCCCTGGCCTCCTCCAAAGACCGCCTCCAACCGTCTCTATTCATTACTTCCGATCTCCAGTTTCTTTTTTTAAGCAAAGCTCTTGGCGTCCTCCGCTACAGCGATCACCCACTTTCGTCATTGTCTACCAACAGGTCGTTGCCCTTCTATATTCCCGTTAAGCATCTTTATTGGCACTCTTGATTCAGGCATGCGTACAACGTGTCCTGCCCAGCGAAGTCTATTTATTCTTATGAACGTGGACAGTGCTATATCATCGTATATTTGATAATCGCCATTATCTTTGACCGGTCCAGTTATGTATCGTAGCACTTTCCTTTCAAAAATGTCTAGCATTTCTGCTGCTTTCTGTGACAGTGTCCAGGATTCACTACCATAGTATACCATCGGGCGGATCATTGTTTTGTATAATCTGAGCTTTATCTTTCTATGCATAGAAGCGACATATATGCTTTGTTTCCAAGCATTAATCTTCTCTGTATTTCTTCTGCTTCTTCATTTTTGTTTGTTAGCATCGAACCAAGATAAGTATAACCATCCACCACTTCAATATTGTGCCCTTCTATCGTGATTCTAGTTCCAAGACGCTTGGTTGTTGATCGTGACTGTATCATTGCCTTCATTTTTTCTTCATTGACGACTAGCCCAATACTCTCCGCAGCATCTTTTATTTCTTTATAGCCTTGCCTCACTTCTTCCAGAGAGCGCCCTAATACATTCAGGTCATCTGCATATCCAATTATCTGCACCGATTTTTTGATGAGTGTGTTGTCCCTTTGGATGGATGTTTTAGGTATTACCCATTCAAGTGCCAGGTTAAACAAAGCCGGCGCGAGACCATCTCCTTGCTTTACTCCCTGATTGATTTTGAAGCTGTCCGTGAGTTCACCTTCAACTTTTACTTGTGCTTTCACATCTGTCATTGACAATTTAATTAATCTTACCAGCTTTGTGGGTATCCCCAGGTCTACCAGGGTTTCATACAACTGTTTTCTATCGATGGAGTCGTACGCTTTCTTGAAATCGATAAATATCTAGTACACGTCAATCTTTTTCTCCCAGCACTTTTCCAAAATTTGTTTTAGCGTAAAAATCTGGTCGGATGCTGATCTGCCTCTCCTGAAGGCGGCCTGGTATTCTCCAATAGTCTTCTCATATTGTGGTTCTAATCTTTCCTTGATAATGCTGGTGAGTATCTTGTATCCCACGCTGACATTTGTGATGTTGCTAAGCCCAATTGTATTAATTTATATTTTATGCTTGTGTAGTGTAAGTGATTTGAGTGCAATAAGATTTTTATTTTTCAAGAAAACAAAATACATATATACATATTTTTGAAATAAACATGGTGCGGTGTAGTGTAAATATTAAAATAAAAATATTTTACGTAATCGAAAGGATTTAAATGATATCCATCCATATCTAAATTTATTCAAAAAAGAAATGCAAAAAAAATATATAAATTTATACACAACGTATAAAAGAATTAAGCAACGCATCCTGGGACTATTTTGATCTTTTCATTGAGATATACAGGACGATGCACTCTATTGAAGTGCAAAAAAAAAAATTATTAAGTTCTTTAAATCCATCTATCTTCAGTTTCAATTAAAGAACCTCGACTGGAAAAA
Organism: Bombylius major; assembly: GCA_932526495.1. Taxonomy (NCBI): domain Eukaryota; kingdom Metazoa; phylum Arthropoda; class Insecta; order Diptera; family Bombyliidae; genus Bombylius; species Bombylius major. The sequence continues at coordinate 11,116,365 of OW052046.1, forward strand.
CCACTATCAGAAATATTCGAAAACAAGAAAGATGCTGGACCACAAGAAATGTTAACTCCTGACTCAAGAAATGGTCAACGGAGAAAGACGACATCGTAAATTTTTTAAAAGAAGAAGCTAAGATTTAAGAAAGATGAACAAAGGTCTTACCATGAAAATGTTATGGGCTGTTCCTCTTGCAATTAATGAATATCTTGTTCTGCCAAAATACTAAATAGCAAATATTCCACTGAGGTTCTAATTTCATTTTTATTCCATGTAAAAGAATTATTAAACAAATTACAGTACAATCAAGCAAGAAAAGAAGAACAAACTCACTGGCAATGTTGAACGTTCCATCATGAAATGTTGCCGAAAAATATCATCAGGATATTTCTTAATTAATTCAAAATAATTTTTTTATTTCTGGTATTTTTCTATTTTGTTCACTTTGTTTTAATAATAACGAACATGTTCTTCTCAACTGTATTTTTTAAATTAATAAGTAGTCAAATAACTTTTCTTTGAATAAAAATTTTCGTCAATTAAATTGTTTAAAATTATATTTTTTAATATATTGAATAACATTGTAATTCACTTTAATTTACAAAATTCAAACTTTATGAAAAAACAGAAAATAAGTGTTAATATCGAGTACTTTTCGAAAATGACCCTAGCATACCCCTGTAAAAAGTTATAGGATAAAACAAAGAATAAGTATCAAAAATCATTTTCCCCCTCTAACTCCGTAACGGTTGATATTGACCCCCCGCCCCTGCCATACAATTTTTTGACACCTAAACTAAATCACCCTGTATATGTACGTACATACATACATATCTACCTCTATATAGTAAAGTACCTTATAACAAATCAATAATACATTATGTATAATACACATGATAATATATCTAGTAGAAAATTTTTCAGATAATTATCATTAAGTTGATGATAATGATAATGATAGTACATACTGTGAAGTATAGATAGATGGACTCATAATTGTAATTAATTATGTATAATCATTTTAACACGAGATAAAAAGTTCATATTTCGGGTTAAGAGCATACAGCACTAATCGTAATTTTTTTTTGTTGCTATCTTACACATCTACAGAATAGCAATATAAAATGTCGCATATGTAAAAAAAAAAAATGAACATACATAATGACTGTTTATATCATTAGAAGGAAATTTTACTATAATAAAAATTTTATGAAACATATAAAAAAAAAATTAGTAGAACATACAAAAAAGTAGAACATATGTATAGGCGGGCAGTGGACGAAGAGGTAGTGTGTTGACTTCTGATGCTAAAGGTCTCGGGTTCGAGTCCGCCTAAGTTCACTCAGCTTTGAATGAGTACCAACCAATTCACTTTGAGTTGGGTATAAGTGCTCGGTACTAAATAGTTTGGTGGTTCAGCTTAGAGACAATTACCTAAGCCCACAAAAAAACATACAAGAAATAGCCCTGTCATACGAATAAAAATTCGTTCTCTACCAACGAATTTAGTGGTTCGCATTCCACTTTAAACTGTAAGTGCGAGGTGTGTCGGTGTGTGGTCTCAAAATAGCACGGTTTAGTACTAATTGAATTGGGTCTGTATATATAAATGTTCAAATTTCGGATTTTAAAACAAAATTATGACTTTCGTAAAACATAATTCTTTAATTATGAATTAATTAATAACCCCTGTATGAAACTTCTGGTGAACAATTTAGACAACAAAAGACTTTGAAAAGCTATAAATTAAAGAGTGAAGCAAATGTCACTGAATAGGAACCAATACAGGCGAATTATTTTGAAGACCAAGGGTCCAAGGATATTTTCGGGACTTTAAAACAGATAGAATAATAATAATAATAACAAAAATTAAAGTAAAACAAACCTTCAATAATTTTTTTAGAAGAAAAACAAACAATAGAACAATACAATCTCAATGACGATCTCACAAAATGTCTTTATTAATTGTAAATACGGATTATACATCAATTTTTGTGTTAACTTTATTCATTTTAAATGAAATCATTTTACATCATTTTATATCATTCACATATTTTGTACTTTCAATTTTTCTGTGTTATCAATTTCTGAACATAACAAAAGATAACATATTCGTGCTCTAAGAATACAGACTTGATATATCAAGAACATGTTCCAGGTTAACTGGGAATATATTTATTAAAAAAAAAAAAATACCAAAAGAAAAAATACTCATGCAATATAATACAGAGATAATAACCTACCCACCCACCCAGTAAGCATGGCAATAAAAATGCAATCGTGTTTTCGTATACCACAGTGGCAAGTGTTGCCTATTGCAGCAATAACATTTTTTTTATCAAGAGCGATAATGTTTGCTCGAAAAAAGTTTGACAGACATTCGTATTGTTGTAAGCTATTGCACTCTTATCTCCATTACGATAAGAAAGAGTAAGCAGAAATTAAAGAACTTTATCGTTAAAAAAGCATTCTTGTCGAAATTACAATAAGAAAGCGATCCGAAATTATGACACTTTGTCGATTAGAAAGTAAGTTACATCTTCGAAAACGTCAAATGGTCGTCAATTGATGAAAGTCAGAAATCCTTTTTCAAGCTAAACACCTTATCGCCCTCGATAAGAAAAATGTTATTACCGCAATAGGCAACACTATTGCCACTGTAATACAAAAACAAGGGATAAAAATGAGGAACAAAAATATTTTTTTTGTTTTAAAAAAAAAAAAATGATGCTGCTGCTGATGTAAGTAAAACACGAAAAAAAAAATTTGAAGGGTAAACAATTTGAAAAAAAGTAAAGTGGAATGAATATGAAAAACAAAGGAACAAAAAAAAAATAAAAAGAACACATAAATCTCAAGGATATAGAAAATTGATGATGCTGATCAATCATGGTAAAGTTAAGTTGCGTACATGGATATTATTACATATTTAAGGATTTTCCGTCGTTTATTTTTATTTTTTATTTTGTATTTTTTTTTGGTTCTCATACCCCTCTTTTATATTACTTACTTAGTTTATCTTTATATTTATTTATTTTTTTTTTTTTTGATTTATTTTCAATTTTGTTTATTCAAAAATTATTATCAGGTTAATCTTATAGTTTATTCTTTCTTATTATTTTTATGAATTACATTTAATTGAAATAAGAATTAAAAGCTTTGAGAATACAATATAAGAATAAAAATAACAAATAAAAAAGTACATACATACCTACGTACAAATGAAAATTGTCAGAATATTTATATGTATCACGATTTCAAATTGAATATGTACAAGCAAAATATGATGTAATTTTTAAGGATAGAAATATTATCATAAATTGAAGTTTAAACCGAAAGTAAATCGAATAGCCAACAAAATAAACAAATTTATTTTTTAAATGGTGTCTAAACCTGCCATGAATTAGGGTAAGACATAATTGATAAAATAAATTACCAATTTTAACGAAAATTATAAAAATTAAAATACACTATTATATATCGTCGGTTTGCAAGAAAAGTGGCACAATTCAAAAACGTGAATTTTCGAGGATGCAAAAGAAAAAGAGGCATTGTATCTGGTTAAACAGTCTAATATTTTTTTGGTTAACATTATACTCTACTAATAACATAAGTTGTTAAATTGAACACAATATATTATATATTATTATACAATATTGAACTGAAACATTATTTCAAAAATTCCAATGTGAAAAATTTCGATTTTGAGTTGTGCCAATTTTCTTGCAAACCGACGATATGTATATATAAGAACACATTTTTTTGATACTTCATATAATCTGACAGATGGGTATTCGGAAATAATCCAAAGAACCGCCACGTCAACCAACCAACCATAATCTGACAGAAGGGCTTAAAACCCTCTGACTCGACAATTACGAGGTGTGTGGTATCAAAACGGCACGGTTGAGTGTTAATTGGGTTTTTTTTTGCTCGTTAGATAAAATAATGTACTCTTTTTTTCTGTCTCGTACTGCTATTAAGTGATAGTTATTACAATAGAACATCTAATTTTTGCCGCCCTAGGCTTAAGCCTAAATCCATCACTGTCATCTGACATTTTCGAAGATGCACATATTTATATTCTATGCTTTAGTTCTGGTTCACAATTAAGTACCTACAAACACCGTGACTCTTACCACATTAGGTGGTTAAACCGGTTTTTTTTGTCGAATTTATAAAGAGCGGTTTTTTCGAAATTTACTTATACATATTACGAAGTATTTAAAAAACGGTTATTAATGACGGTTATTGTTATTACAAAAAATGGTAATTAAATTTTTATTCCTTGAAAATTCAACATAAAAAGGGAAAAAAAAATAAATTATTTTTATTCTCTGGAATTTTTACAGTTTAAATGTAAAATTTTTTACGTTAGGTTGTAAATACCATCCATAAAAAATGAAATAGAAAAAAAAAAGGAAAAACAAAATAAATTTTTGTGATATTTTACATAAAAAACAAAAAAAGCACAAACAAAAATTATTGTAGGTACTATAAAAGAAAAATTATTGGATGGACGAGAATTGTATCAAAAATATGTACGTACGTATTTTTTTTTTTTATAGTGAAAAACAAAAATACAAGAAAAGAGTAGACCAATCCATTGCTACTGACTTTCATCATCAATTTTTAATAAAGCAAGCCAAGCAATAAAATAAATATTAAAAAAAAAAACATACATACATACATACATGTTATATCAACATATGTATGTATGTACATATCCATATTAATTTTTTCTATATTTGCAATGTGTTTAAAATATAGATCTCAAGTAGCCTAGAACAAAGCCAATCTATTGTATAAAGCTGTTACACTTCATTTTACAAGAACATATACAATTTCTAACAACTATTTCAACAACAAAAATTTATAAGTAAAAACAGTACATACATTCTGTCAAGAAAGTACCGGGAATTTGTAATTTAAACAGCTCGCGCTGAAGTAATTTTAAAAATTCTTATTCGTCTAGGTTTGTAGGATTGTCGTTTATTACGGTGCCAAGTTAGAGTAAATTCTGTTTGCTGGTTTGTTAACAGCAGCTAAATGAAGCAGTCTACCTTGCTAGTGCTCGGCGAGTTTTAAAATGAGTGAAATTTTTGAACAAAGAATTTGCCACGGAGTGTCAATTTGAGTTTTGGGAATAGAAAAAAGTCACACGGAGCCAAAGCAGTCGAATATGGTGGTCGGTCAATGGTAGATATAAGTTTTTGGGCTTAAATTCGTTCACATTAGTGGTTCTATGCTATGGCGTGTTAACGTCGTGAAAAATCCACGGGTTGTTTTTACGGATTTTTTCACGCAAACACCTTAGTACGCCCAAATAGTACTTGCTGTTGACCGTTTGATCCTTTGAAACGAATTTATGGCAATTTTCAAGCACAATTTTTTTCCACTGCGTCGATGTTCAGTTCGGTGGTAGAAGTCGAAGGTCTTCCAAAACGCGACATGTCTTCAACGATCTCACGGCCCTATTTGAACGCTTTGTAGCACTCATAAGCGCGTGTTTTCAATAAAACTGAATCACCACAAGCCTTTTCTAACATTTTTAACGCGTCAACTTTGTTTGCAACAGAAAAAAATAAAGCAAATTCTTTGTTCAATGTTTTTATCCATTGTAAAAATCGCTAAACACACTTGAGATCAACTGACAATATGGGGTTGTTTGTTGTTTGTTGTGTGGGTGGGGGGATGCAGGCATCCACGAGCACTCAGACAGGAGAGTCCATTGTACTCAGCGCCCCGTCTCTAGTAAAATCTCCTCGTTTTCTTAACAAACGAGAAGATTTTGTCTAGGGGTTGAGAACAGATGCCTTCCATTTACATTACATCAGAGTTCCATGTATGAAGCCTTATCCTAGATAAGGCTGGGCAACAGCAGAGATGGTGCTCCGTTCTTTCCGCCTCCTCCTGGCAGGCCCCACACGTTGGATCCCTGACCACTTTCATGACCGCCAGATGGTGGTTACACGTGTTGTGCCCTGTAATGAGCCCAACGAGAGCCCGACAGTCTTTCCTACTAAGAAATCTAGCCGTTCTTTCCTCGGGCTTTTTCACAAAGCATTTCGTACCACTGCAACCAAGTAGGGCAGACCATCTTTCCGCATGGAGTTTCTCCATGTGTTTGGTGATCCATCCACTGATCAAGGCACAGTTGATACCTATCGTTGGTTCCGGTCCCCATACAGAGTTAAACGAGTCCTCCTTCTCAAGGGTGTCGGAGAGTTCATTGCCCTCTATACCATGGTGACTTGGAACCCACAGAAGCTTAAGTCCATTGTGTTCGCTGATGGATTTAAGTTTATTTTTAGATTTCGTGATTGGACTCTCCAGAGCCTGCAGCGCAGCTCTGCTATCACTGCAGATGCAGAGAGCCCTTCCACTCCATCTGTTATCAATTATCTAACATGCCGCTTTTAGTATGGCATAAATCTCCGCTTGGAAGACATAAGTCATACCACTTAGCGTATATGAGTATTTGATATCACTGTTCAAATACCAACCCGAACCAACACCGTTACCTGATTTGGATCCATCCGTATAGATAATATCTGTTGCCCCACTTAGAACAGCAGTAGTATTTGACCACTCTTCCCTTGTCGGATATATAACATCATATTTTCTACTAAACATGACACATGGAGTCATGTCATCCCAAGGCATGTTGAAAAGGTTGCACTCTTCAACAAGTCTGTCCGACATGACTGCATGTCCCACATTTGTCTCTTCCCTCCAGCATCCACTACGTTTCAGTCGGTAGACTGACTTCATCGCTACCTCCTGAATTTTGAGATCCAGTGACAGCAGATTGAGTAACACGTCGAGGGCTGCACCAGGAGCTGAGCTCAAGGCACCAGTGATCCCAATGCAGATTTCTCTCTGTAGCCCATTAAGTATTCGAACACAGGTGTTAACCTTAGTCCGTCTCCAAAAGACCACCGACGCGTATGTTATAATGGGTCTAATAACAGCCACATACAACCAGTAAGTCATATACGGCCTTAGCCCCCATGTCTTACCAAAGACCCTCCGACATTGCCAAAAGGCACATCGTGCCCGAGAGACCTTGTTGTTGACACACAATATGGGGTACTGACAACAAACTAAATGACAGATCGCTTTGAAACTTAGTGTCAGTACAGAAGACAGTTGTGCCAACGTAGCGAAAAAAATAATTTTGACAATCCCTATTAGCGGGCTTTTTAAATGATCAATTCCCGGTACTTTCTTGACAGAATAGTACATATCCAACGTTTAAATCCGTTGTCTTATACGGTATTCAGGGCCCCCCGTTTTTAGGGGCCCCGCGCATTAAGAACAAATTGACCTTTTTTCATTTTTTTTTTTTTGCTCGTTAGAAAATTTGTCAAAATATTCTGGGGGCCCCGCGCATAGAGAAGTTTTTTATTTTTATGAGTTAACAGACGTAAAATTACATTTGCTACCGGCCCCGCGCTGGCTTAATCCGGCATTGCCGGTATTGCTGTAAGAGAGAGTTTCATTAATATTAAATATCTTGTGAACTAGAAAAGCTTTGAGAAATGTTTCTCTTTTTTGATTTGTGCATCCTGTATTTCTGTTTCAAAATCGAAGGTTTTTGTCATTCAAAATTTTTTTAATTTTTTCTTACAAACCCCTTATTACCATCTATTTTTCGCAAATGCGTTAAAAACATTTAAATTATGGAACCAAGGTCATAAAATATTAAGAATGTCTTCATCATCATCTTCGTCATCAGTGTCACAGCTTTATCACAATAGATTGGCTTTGACCTAGAACACTTTTTAAACTATATATTGATACCTACAATATATATTCTGAAGTTACAAATGGTTTTCACAAATAAGAAAACATATCACTTGAAACACATATACATACTCGTATAAATATATGCTTTTGACCCTGTCCTTCTATATATTTTGAATAAATACATTTTTTTTGTTTTTACTTTTTTCGTTGTTTTTGTAAATAAGGAACAACAAAATAATGGTGTATAAAAAACAAAAAAAAAAACAACAACTAAACAAGAGTTATACAAAATAGTGAAAAAAAAGCAAGTACACAAAATATAGTAAAAATATCCTTACACGTAGGGTACTTATCCTATATCTAACATCTCTTAACATTTTCATAGAGGACGTGTATTGAATAAAAAACTATATAAGAAAAGTCATTTGCAAGTTGAGTTTTTGATTTTTCTTTTCTCTTTTTTTATTTCAAAACACGATTTTCTATACCTACTCGTACATATCTTATTTTTGTCGAGAATTTTTTTTTTTCGTTATCTGTTAATAGGTATATGCTTTTTTTTTTAATATTTGAAAAGGTGGACAATTTTTTGTAGCCTCCTATCAATTTTCTAGAAAATAAAAATTTCGCATGAATTTTTTCACATTTCTTTGTTTTGTTTTTTTTTTTTCGTTTTCATCCCCTCCTATATTATAATTTTCTTTCATTCTCATTTTTGTGTCCAGAAAGTGCGGTTCTATAATTCGGATAGAAAATTTTCTAATACTTGTGACGACACATGTATTTTCTATTAGTAAAATTCTCCTATTTCTGTATGAGTTGTTGAGTAATTGAAAATTTTGTGATGATATAGAAAAGGTGAAGAGAAATTTTGAAAAGTTGAACAATAAATTCAATATTGTCAATTTGAAAAGGGGGTCAACTTGAATTAAATTATTTTGTTAGTTGAAATCTTTTTCACAAGTTAAACAGCTGGTTGAAAAGAAATTCTATCGATATAAAATATTCTATCGTTTGAAAACCGTACAGAAACATTTCAAAATTGAAAATTTCACAGTGGTGAATTCCATTTTCTACTGGTTCTATTCTACTTCTACTTTTCTTTTCTTACAGAAATACTTTGTCAGAAAATGACGTCAATTTGACGTAAAATTGAATATTTTCTACTGCAAAATCTGTTTTCTATCCTTACAGAAAACCGCACTACATGTAAATTCATGAATTATTAAGAATTTTTGTACATTTACATGTGTATACTACCCCAGGTACATAGCTACCTACATATACATATGTTGTAAAGGGTAAAAATAGCAAAAAAAAATAAAACAAAAAATTTTTAGCATGACCATTTTTGATTTTTCTTGTTTTTATTCTCGTTTTCTCCTATTAACATCTTTCACCAACTACACACCAAGTAGCATTGCCACCGTTGCAAACTGGTTTTTAAACCGGTTTTTACAACTGGCACGACCAAGTTGTAACGAGTATGGGTGAAAATACATTGGTTGTAATGCGCTAGTTGTAACAATTTTTTTCCTAATTGGTATAATAAGAATAGTCTAAAATAATTTTAGCTGACGGTTGTAATACACTCACGCTCGTTACAACTTGGTCGTGCCACCATCAAGTGTATTCTCAGGAGTTGTTAAAACCGGTTATAAACTCGTTTGCGACGGTCTCAGCAGTCCCATTCTATTTTACCCCTATGAGTGTATTACAACCGTCAGCTAAAATTATTTTAGACTATTCTTATTATACCAAGTTGGAAAAAAATTGTTACAACTAGCGCATTACTACCTAGTGTAATTTGGCTGTTTCGAAGTAAAACACCTTTTTTTTTAGAAAATAATAATTTCGGTTAAGTCAAGTCAAGACATGGTAACTATCTAAATGGCTATTTTATGTGACAACAAGAGAAATTTTTCACCAAATTTTGTTGTTTGTTTTTCTTTTGTATGAAAAATATAAATTTAGTATACAAAATTATTCAACAGGAAAATACATATTCTTTAATATTTTATTTTATATACCACGAAGACACAACAAGGTAATGCATGTTGCATGTACTCGTATACCTTTTTGTATTGTATTGTATTTCAGTAGAAGATTTCTTCCCTAAATTTTTTTTATTTAAGAGTGAAAAGTTCCTTAAAATATTTAGAGCGTGATTTTCCCTTTATTGAAATCAAAATAGAAAAAAACAAATTATATTACAGACTGCTCTATTGTATTGTTAACAACCGAACGTGGAAAATTTTACCTGTTTAAAATTCAGAGTAGAGTGAATTTTCGAATTTCGAATGTTTTCGAACTTTTCAAGCACATTTGAAATTCCAAATTTAAACTGATAATGGGAGCTATTCTGTAGGTTTCTGCTAATTTGACATTCTCCTAACTTTCATACAAAATTTTGACAGCTCGTAAAAAAACCTGCTAAGACAAAAATTGGTATTTTGGTAGCAAAAATTAATAGAAAAATCTGCTAATTTTTCGTTAACTTAGCAGGTCCTATTTTCGATTTCGTTATCGTTTAAGTTTTCTGCTAACTTCTGTCATTTTATAGTTTTAGTACAGAAATAGTGAATTTAATAAAATGTATGATTTTATTAATGTAATTACATTAATATATAAATTAAATAGAATAAATACGAAATACTTACCTTATGATTTTCATTATTTTTCATTTTCATTTAAAAATGTATTTATGTATTTACAAAATGTAAACAACAAATAGTGTATAAACATTGGTGGTTATAACAACTTCTGTAAACAGGTTTACCTACATGCTTTTACAACGAATCAAATTAAATCTATATAGTAGTTAACACGACAAATTTGAACTAGAATGGAGTGTATTATCTTCGTGATAAAATTATTTTAGTAATTCTTAAGCTAAGTCTTCACTTATACACTTTTCGAGTGGAAGTGTAACATTCCATCGAGTTTAGAAAAGTGTACAAATGAAAACAGCAGAGTGTAATTCTACACTGAGTGGAACGCTACATTTTGATCGTACATTTTCACTCAAAAATGTATATGTGTAAACAATACGTACTGCTTTAGCATACAGAGCTGGGAAAAAATTATACCAACATTCTAAAAACGAACGCAAAAAAAACTGGTTTAACTACCTAATGTAGAATGGCAAAACATTTCTTTAAAGTGACATTTGTTAGCAGATTTCGAATCTCTGTTGACAGCTTCATAAAGATTTCGATAAATATTAGTGACCAGAATACGAATTTTTAAGAATCTGCTAACATCATAATCTGCTAACTTTTTTTAGCAGAAAAATTCGCTAACTAAAGAATTTCTCTAGAATAGCCACCAATATATCTTTATATTTTTTGTTTAAAATATTTCGTAAAAAATCTTAAATGTCAACATTTCAGTGAATAAAAATAATTTATTTGTTTCTGTTTTTTTTTTTTCAAATTTTCAAGGATTACTGTGTTTTTGTTTCCGAATCGAATGTTGCCACCATTCAAAATGTTGTTATCTTTTTGCTCACAAGCAAACTCCTTATAACCATCTATTTTTTGCAAATCCGTTAAATACATTTGAATAACAGGATCAAGGTCGCAAAAAACTTAAGAAAACACGTCATCAGTGTCACAGCTTAACTATAGGTTGGCTTTGATACCTACGTCCTAATTTTCAATTATTATGATAAAATATTTCATTTTTTTACTTTTTGTTGTTGTTGTTGGTTTTGTTGTTGTTGTTATAATTTTATAAACAATAAAAATCCATTGAAAACATAGAAGCTCTTTATGGTAAATAATGGAAAATAAAAAAATAAAAATTGAAAAGGGTTTTTTTTTTGAGTATATGGCAAAGGATGGGGATATATGGATGGGAAAAAAATTGTGCACTGTGTATCCGGTTCACACACAACTAAATAACAACACTGAACAGTTTAAAAAAAATTCTATTAGTGGAAAAATCCATTAAAAAGTAAAATATAAAAAGGACACTTTCTCAGAGAATGTTATACATAAGTTGTACCTACAATAAATGATAATACGGTGTATTATAGAAATGAAAAAAAAAATGAGAAAATAAGAAAACTTTTTTTTTTTTTTTTTATGGAGAACTTCTTCATAACCATAATGGACAATTTCAGAAAAAAAAAAAAAACATTTTTATTTTCTTGTAAAAAAATTCTGTTTACAATGAAATGCACAATACTATATACATATGTATACATTTTTTTCCATGTTTATACTTTTCTAAATTAAACAACTGATTTAAAATAAAAAGGACTAAAACAAAAAAAATAAATAAACAAAAAAATAGTTCAAGGCGATACAAAAATAAGAAGAGAACAGACAAAACCCAAATACACAGATATCGAGTTTAGACAGCACATTCGAAGAATTTCATTCGTTTTTTGACTTGTGTTTTTTTTTATTTCAAACTAAAATCAGACATACATATGTACATATGTATGATAGAAAAAAAACATACATAATATGTACTTATAAAGAATTAAATTATTTTTGCTTTAACTCCTAGGATCGCCTGATAGACATTGTCAAACTTTTGGCCGTGCTTATACAATTGTAGCTATAAAGGTGCGTTTCCACTGCGGTGACCGCACTGTGCGCGCACAAAAATTTAAAAGAAAAAATTTAAACGCACTGTGACCGCACATGTTTCTCTAGGTGTTTCCACCAAATAATATGTTTTTCATGTTTGTCAACATTGGTGGAAACATTGAGTGCACTGTGCGAGCACAGTGTCCGAACTTTATTATTGATGGGGACACATACTTCGTGTGCGCGCACAAGTTTCCTTGTTTCCCACATTGTGTGCGGAAACATAGCGTGCATATCATTTAAGTATTTAATTTAGTTCAGTGGAAATTTATCAGTGTTTGAATAAAAAGTGAATTGAAAAATTTCTGGAGAAATTGTATAGGCAATGCTGCCTTTCTTTTAATGCATTATCTATAATTACGAGGAAGAGACAATCTCCACTTTGCTGAGTACGACCTTATTTAAAAGAAAGAGAAACTCCGACTAAACGATTTATGGATAGTTTAAAAATAGATCCCCTTAGTGGATTTAGGAATTTCACACGGATGTCCTCAAAAGATTCCATATTATCGGTCTATTTTCAAATTCACAAATTAGCAAAATAATTTTCTCATTTGACCATAGTTAGAACTGCACTAAAAATGTAAATTCCTGCAAACCAATTAACTAAAATCAATAATGTTTCTACAATGTTTTCCAAATTGAACGGGAAACACAAAAACTGTGACCGAACACAAGGAAAACATCAAAAATCCCGTATCCACTAAAATAAGAGTGACCGCACTGTGACCGCACATGTTTCCCTGTTATTTCTTAATTTCTTTCTTTGTTTTCAAAATCGTCTCCACTAAATCAATGATGTTTCTCTAATGTGCGCGCACAGTGACCTCACAGTGCTCTCAACACTGATTTAGGTGTAGACGATTATTTCATTTTTGTGCGGTCACTGTGCGCGCACATGATTTCGGTGGAAACGCACCTTAACATATCTTTTATATGGAAATTAACAAAATTTTTTTTTTCTTTCAAAAAGCGATATCTCAGCATCCCCTGGACCAAAAACCGTTATTCGTTAAACCAAATATTTGTTATAGTGTCTACTTTAAAATTGTTCTCCACGGTTACCATGTAACTATCACAGATTTTATGAAAAAATACGCAATACGTAAAAAACATGAAAAGACAAAAATTTAACAATGCGTATACAAAATGGGCATTACCAATAACGAATTTAATTCCCACTTTAATTTAGTTATAACTTAAAAAAGCTTATTTCTAAAGAAATTTCAATAGAAATTAATGTCGAAATTAAATTCGTTATTTGTATAAGGCCCAATGTATACCATATACACGAGATGCTTAATTAATATCGCTTTTTGAAAAATAGCTCCAAATTTCCATATAAAATGTATGGTTGGTATAAATTTGTATACGCACGGCACGGCATATTTTGTGTTTTTGCGCAAAAAAAAAAAACGGATATTTTGTTCTAGCGATTTTGAGCTAGAATTTTGAAAATTTTGGTGTATAGGACCCTCCAAATGGAAGAATTGGTGAAGTTTCAAGGTCCTTTATTTTTTTTTTATTTTGTTGCTATCATATGTATCTTATTCCCAAAACTTTCAACTACATAATACGTAGGTCACTCTATAAGTTTTGAGATACAGAATATCAGCAATACTTACAATTGGCTACCATGCATAAATAGGAACGTTAGTCTTTGGTAACATGTGTTACAGTGGACGACCGCAACAAGCATTTGGCGAAAAAGCTCCATCCAGGGCGAGTGTGTTTAGATGGTATGCCGAATTCAAAAGAGGCCGTAATTCATTAAGTGGTGAAGCACGTCCGATAAGACCGTGTTTAAGCGTCACCCATGAGAACATTGCAAAAGTTCAGAGACTAATTGAAGAAGATCCACGATGCACATACCAAATGATAGAGGAAACACTCGGCGTAGGATCCGCAACGGTACATACTATCTTACACGAACACCTTCATTTAAAAGAAGGTTGTAATGAGATGGGTACCACATTATCTTACTGATTTTCAAAAGTCAGAACGTTTAGACGTTTTAAAGAGCGACTGACTAGAGGCACTCCACTTGTGGAAAATTAGAATTCAGAAGTGCTTTGGTGTTGGAAGGGAGTATTTTGAACATCAATAAAGTTTGTTTTTCAAAATCATTAGTAATTTTTCTGTATCTCAAAACTTATAGAGTGACCTACGTATTGAATACAAAATTGGGGGAAGCAAATTAAACAAGAAACAAAATAATATATATATAAAAAAAAAAAAGATAAATAATGAGAAAAAAAAAATTTGAAAAAGAAAGTTTTTAAATAATATACTAAACTAAAAGAAACCAGAAAAAGCAATTTTTTGAAATGTTCTTTTCGAAATTTCTTTTTTTCATACTGTTTTTGTGTTTTTTATTTTTTTTCATATTGTATTAAATGCACTGCTATTTTACTTGTTTTCATTTTTTATTTAATGTTCATACATGTTTTTACATGAGACTATAATATAAAACTTGGTCTTGTACAATATAATATACAACATTCTATTCACTTTGTACTATCCAACTTCTATTTTTCAGGGCAACTTAAATAATTATTATTTTTCTTTTTTTTTTATTGATTTTTATTTTTTTGAAAATTATTGTTTTTTAAAGTTCTATATAGTGTATATTTTTTGTGTTTTTTTTTTTATACAATTTTATGTCCTAATAGTGCATGTATAGATAACATCATCCAAAAAAATAATGTACTTTTCATATGCATACATATGTATTATGTATGAATATATACATATACATATGTATGTGTACAATGTGTATGATAATGTACCATAAGTATCCTTTCATCTATATAAGGACATCATGTAGTATACTCATTTATTTAAATGGTTGGTGGTGGTTAAAACTTGCTTATTTATTTTTTATTTTTTTAATTTTTGTTGTTGTATTAGTTGTTGTTGTTATTATTTTTGTATTTTTATTTCTTCTAGTAAAATTAAATATGAAATAAAGAATAAAAGTGGGCGAATAATGAATGAAAGAATGGTGTGGTATACTATCACTCCGATCTATGTTAAATTTTACCACCTCCCATCATCTATGTTAAGAAATTTTTGCAGAATTTTTCGTTGTCCCTTTAAAAAAGAATGTTTTCGAAGGAGTAGCAATTGTTGAAATTTGGCCAGGATATTCCCTCAAGGGTTCTCGTCTAAACAAAATTTAAACAAAAATTAACATTTTTACCCCTCTACTTCGACCACCCTTATTTTTGCAAATTTTCAAAACAAGATTTCATTGCGATTAAATTAAAGTGTTTTGCACCGATTTAACGCAAATAAAAAATAGTAGACTAAAAAATACTTCAGTTTATCTGCAAATTTAAATAATTTCAAAAAAGTGCAAAAATAAGGGGGATCGCAGAAGAGGGGACGAAAAACGTTAATTTTTTCGAAAAACTACGATTTTGCGCATTTCACACTATAACTTTTGCCCTAGTTCACGGATTTTAAAATATGTTTAGATATGTTTAGAAGAAAACCCTTAAAGGAATATCGTGGCCAAATTTCAACTTTCTACTCCTCCGGGAACATACTTTTTTAAAAGGGATGAAAAGGTCTACAAAATTTTTTTTAACATAGATGGAAGTAGTTTTTTTTCTTTGGAGCTTTGTAGCTCGCTTCTTCTTGCAGGGATCTTTTTTGTTAAAAAGAAAAAATTGTAGGGAATGTTAAAAAAACGCCCTGCATAAATTTCAAGCTATTGAGATTACAAAGTCTAGATATGTATGTATATTCAAATTTGAAATCTGATTTTTGACAAAAACGTGCTAACATAGATCGGAGTGATATGCAATGATATGATGAAAAATGTTTTGTATATTAGTATTGTTGTATATCTAGTTTTTCTTTTATCTGTTATATTAAAGATGCATTCCATCCCAGCAGCTAAATATTGTACCGCTTCAAATAGAAGCATGTCTGAAGCGCTTCTTTGTCATAGTTTTTTTTTAAAAGCTCTTTTGAAGCATCTTATTATTTGTACCTACTGTGCATTACTTTACTGTACGTGTGTGTTACATTACTTCAGTTACATAGATAAAATATTGATTTTTTTCTACTACGCAAACGCTAAATGATTACAAAATAGTCTCATTCCTTTGTGCGAAATGATATAGTTTTAAAGTAATTTAATTTAATTAAAAAATGAAATCGAAAAATAAATGTTGATTTTAAATAAAACCAAAAAGCAAATATGCTTTTGTAATAACAAAATTAAAAACACCACAGAAATTTCAGAAAAGCTTTTAAACATGTGAAGTGCTTCTAAAGCGCTTCCATTTGAACAAAGATGAATCGCTGCTTTTAAATCGTTTTTATAGAAGTAAAAATAAATACAAAGAGTAAGCTTCAGAATGCTTCAGAAGAAGCGTTTTAACAGCGCTACTCGAACGATTCATTTGCCACTGGGATTATACATATACAACATATATGCATCTAAAGTATACTTAGAATGTTATTGGTATACCAGCTAGGCTGTGTAATACTGACTAATACAAAAACAAAACAACAAAAAAAGAGTTCGAAAAGAGTTTGAAGGAGTAGCCTCGTAAACTTTATATGTATATACTATATACATCCATTCCATACAAAGAAAAAAGAGCATCTTTTTTGGTTATTATTTATTAATATATTTTTTTTTCGCTCGTTGAGGCAAAAGGACCACTTGAAAAAACAGAAAAATTAAAAATAGTGAAATGTATGAAAAACAAAAGAAAAATAATGCAAGATTTTGCAGTGAAACATGAAAAAAAAAATTTTTTTTTTTGTTGTGCATTTTATCCTAAGGGCATTTATTGTTTTTTTTTTTTGGTAAATTAACTGTCGAGAACTTTTCATTTTATTTCTTTTCATTTACTCTTCATTTTTCTCATTTAAAAAAATGTTTTATTTTTTTTTTATTCTGAAATTTTCATTTTATATGCTTTTTGTTATTATTCTTCTCGTAGTATATTTTTCTTGTTGTTCTTGATGTCCTTTTTTCTTCTTCTTGATACTTACAATCCTTATAGTATACCATCATAATGCATCAGTTGGTGCGTTAACTTAACTAGTAAATATTTAAAAAAAAAAAAAAATGTACTGTATTCATGTGAAAAAATGGCATGAATTTACATACATACATATTTGTTTTACAATTTTGAGGTATTTTTTTCTTTCTTTCTTTTTTTCTTACTATTAAAACTTACTGAAGATAATTAAAAATTTCTTTTGAGTAGTAACACATATTCAATCAGTATTATATATTAAATTTTGTTGATCAGTCCTAATATTTTAAAAATTGAAATGTAGACAAATTTAACCCTAGAATCGCCTGATCGACATTTTTAAACTTTTGGCCGTGCTTATACTAATGTATACCATACATTTTATAGTATGTAGGTAGATAGGGGAGGATTCGACAGCGGGGTAGTTCCGACATCTTCGAAATAAGGATTAAAATTTGAAAATAAAACTATTTCAAGATTTTTAAACGGACAATACTGACAAGCAGAATACATCCTCGTTTTTATTTAGTTTTCTGTCAGTTGTGAAAGTGATTAGGTTAAAAAGTGTTTTTGGTGTACGCAGTACTGTACTTTAAGAAGGTACGTTTTGCTTCATAAGTTTTCTAAGTTCAACTTTTTTGTTTCTTTCTTTTGTTATTTGTTATTATAAAACTGTCTTGTTTTGTATAAAATTCTAAAAAGTGAACTTGCAACAATATTTGTGAAAAAATTTAAAATTATCTTGCAAATGGCTTATGGGGTACATTCGACATTCAAGTATGGGGCACATTAGACACATGTCGAAACCACCCCGAATTTTCAACTTCAACTATATTCTGCCAAGTTTTACTTATTTTGTAGCTAAAATGCCGAGGAATTGACCCTTATTCTGAGATGCGAATCACTTGCTGGAAAATCCATCCTATTCACCAGATCTGGCTCCCTCAGATTTTCATCTGTTTCAATATCTAAAAAAATTCATAGCTGGAAAACATTTTTAAACAAATGAAGAGGTGATGGTAGCTGTAAATGGGTATTTTGCAGACCTTTCAGAATCGCTCTTTAGGGATGGCATTCTTTCATTCGAGAAACGCGGGACGAAGTGCATAGAATAAGAAGGGGATTATGTACAAAAAAAAAATGTATTTTTTTTTCTAAAAAACATAGACTTCACTGTCAGGCCGAGAACTTTTCACCTTACCCTCGTACTATAGAAATTGATGCAAAAAGGGGTTATCTCCATTTTTACAAATTCTTCAGGAGATGCAAAAAACTCCAGGAGATGACTGGTTTTTAATACAAAAAACAAATGCAGTTAACATGAAATCAAATATAACTAAGAATATAATACCTGGACAAGCCTAATTCTCTATATTTTGGCACAAAAATTTGGATTTTGTCTGAAATAGAGATACCCCGTTTTTGCACCAAGGTTTTCAATTATTTTTTGTGTTTTATTAAAACGAAATGAATAGTTATTATTTTTAAGACTGAATTCTTTGTTATTGTTTTCTAATTTAATATATCGACTTTTGTTACGTGTTGAATTATTTTTTGTTTTAACCTCTTTTTATACTGATAAACATATATTTTCCTTTTAAAAATCTGGTTTATATATATGTTATATATATGTTGTCGAATGTACCCCCAACATATGTCAAAACTACCCCTACCAAGGGGGAGATTCATCAAAGGTGTGATCATGAAAAAACAATCAATTGCTCAAAATTCATAACATGTAAATGAATTTTGCTCCACTTGTATAATAATTTATATTTTCATTATGCGGAAATGGTATTCGTTCTGCTTGTTTATATGAAAAATATCAAAATATTACGTTACAAAAATTAGGCGTCGAATGTCCCCCTACTTACCCTACATATATGGAAATTTACAAAAAACATTTTTTTTCAAAAAGCCATATCTCAGCAACCCTTCGCTAAAGTTCAAAATAGGGTAGAAAACCGTTAAATTTTCATACAATTTTTCAAACATATTTGTTAAACCAACGACTCAACCTATAGACCTATAGTACCAAGACAGAATGCTCATTTTGTGTATGTGTTGGGCCTACCAAATTAACATGACAACTAATTTGTTTTTAATCAATTATAACTAAGTTGTGATTGAAGTTACATGAAAATTATGTTCTAATAAAATGTAGAGGGCCTTACCATAGCATAAAGAAGAATAGCAAAATCACATTTCAATTTTCCATACAAAATTTGATAAGAAATTTTGAAAAACTTCAATGTATGTGTAAAATGCAAGTGTATTTGGCTAGAAATAGTCCAAAAGATAAATCATTAGAGATCAACAAAGATAAAAAATTTAAATTTTTTATATACGTAGTTATTCAATATATAGAGTAAACCATACTCTTATTGCCATATTGGGTAAAATGGGAGCAAAAACGTAATTTCAAACTCAATA
This sequence comes from Bombylius major, assembly GCA_932526495.1. NCBI lineage: Eukaryota > Metazoa > Arthropoda > Insecta > Diptera > Bombyliidae > Bombylius > Bombylius major. Next base: position 11,136,139 of record OW052046.1, read on the forward strand.
TATGGAAATTTACTGGAAATTCATTTAAGTAAATTATAATTGATTAATTACATTTTTACTTAAACTCAACAATATGTATCTATTACATTTCCTTCACTACAAATAATAATGAACAAAATAAATATTAGTGATTCAATATTACTACGCTTGACCTTATAAAAAGTATAGAACCAATACAGATAAGTTATTGAGGGAGGCATTTTTATTCTCATTTTTTACGTGTATGCGTAAAACATGTGTAGGTGAGAATATAAAGTTATGTAAAATATATTGTGATACACACATTGATATAGTTGAGGGAGGTACAATATAATTGTGTAGAAATTTAGTTTTTTTTTTTCTTAGAAATAAAGAAGAAAGATATGTTTTTCTTTCCATATAAAATCATGTAAATTTTTAAGGTACATACTACAAGTCTCTCTCCGTCTTATAAGAAGTTTTTTTATTTTTTTATTACTGATAACGTTCTTCATTATGATTGGATGTCATTTTTTATTTACCGTTATGCAGAAATAATTTTACTTGTCTTCTTTGTACTATGGCCTTACTAATAAACATTTTTTAGTTTTAAAACTAAAATAGTTTTTGGCTTGAGAATCAGAGTATGCTTTCAAATTCTTTAGAAAATGGAGAAATAAAATATTAACTTAACATATTTTGTATAGAGTTTCAAAACACACTCTGATTCTCAAGCCGAAACTATTTAGTTTTAAAACTAAAAAATGTTTATTAGTAAGGCCCAGAGAAGATTCTTAACTTTGATATTACAACACAGCATTGTTAGGGAATCTAATCCAATTATGTGCTTTAGCTTGTATTTTATTTTTGGCCTATGTATATAGTCTTACATACAGTTGTTCGATGAAATCCTTCTTCCTAGCTACACCAATCTGGAAGCCAGGATCACTTAAAACACGCAAAAATATTTCCATTTTCTTCTTCGGAGATAAAGTTGCTCCTATTTTTTCACTGCTTTTTTATTCATAAAATAGCTTGCTAACCATTCTACATTATCTTCAGTAAATCTACACTTCGCGTCACTTGATTACGGCCACTTATTTTCTAAAGTTATTTTGGATATTACTATAAATTTTGTTACGTGGGTATTAGTTTTTATGCTTGTATTTCAGAGTACGTTCTGTTACGAATATAATCACGTGAAAAAAATTTTAAAATATAGTACCGTTATTTGTGTAGTACTCATTAAGTACAATCTCTTCAAAAAACATGCATTTTTAATGCGTCACTTGATTACGGCCAGTATTGAAAATGTCTGGAAAAAAGAAAAATTTGAATGAAAAACAACTTTTTTTGTGTTATTTATATGAAATTTATTAATTTTTTATTATTTTCAATTAATTGTTATAATAATTGCTGCCTCCGTTGTGACGAATTGTTTCGAAAATTCGTGATGGAATCGAATTGTATAACGATGTCAAGTACTTTAGCGAGATTTTTGTTCAGGCAAATTTTATTGCTTCTATTAGTGAAGTTTTATCTTCAAATTTTCTTCGTCCTTCATAGACGTCCTTTGGCAGCCATTTTCGAATGTTTTCCATGACATTTAAATCCGACGAATATGGTGACCATGGTAGCAATGACACATTTTGTTTTTCGAAAAACTGTGTAGCGCGTCCTGCGGTGTGAATCGGAGCATTATCCTGTTTGTAAATCAAAGCCAGAAGACCAAACATCTCAATAAAATTTGGAAAAGCTTCTTCTAATATGGTTTTATATGAAACTGCAGTCATTCTCGTATTTTGAAAATATAAATCAATCGTGCCATTGAATGAAATAGCTCTCCAAACCATAATAATAATAATAAATTGGTAGCTAATGAACACTAGCAATTTAATAAACGAAATAATTTTGAATAAAGTCGAAAAATTGTTCGTCATAGTAGTTAGAACACTTTTTTCCAGACATTTTCAATACTGGCCGTAATCAAGTGACGCATTAAAAATGCATGTTTTTTGAAGAGATTTTTGAGAGAAGTGACGCGAAGTGTATATAATTACAGTAATCTTTTTCTACACAATTTAACCTCATACGATATTGCTTTTGAGAACGAATATTCATAAAAGCAGCCATACTTCGCGATTAAAGACAAGTGAATGTTTATTTTAAGATTACTTTCAGCACGCTTGAAAAATCCTAAATTTTAACTTAATATTTTCAACATCAACTACTTTTTATTCACTCTTTTTAAGCATTTACTGGAAAAATTAGTTTTAACTAAAATAAAAAGTGGGAAAATTTCAGCACTAGCTTTTAATTCATTTTTATTCACTATAAACACAGCATTAGCTGAAAATTTACCAGTTATAGCATTTGCTTTTTTTTATTCACACCACCCATTATAAATTCTTACCCTTATCAATTAAGGGTAAAGTAAAAAAAAAAAAAGTTGCGATCGCAAAGTTAGTATCGCAATCGCAAACGGCAAACTGAGTTAAAAAAGCATATAATCTCAAATTTCTTATAAAAAAAGAAGGAAAAACTTAAACCTATAACATACTGTTGTTATCATTGTAATTTGAAAATTTTATTTTCTCCTAATAATATGGATAGAATAGAATTGGTTAGTGAGGGAGGCTTCAAAAAAAGATTAAAAATTTAAAAAAATTTTCATGATAGAGCAAAATAATTTGAGTTACCTATCATTTAAAATTTAAAAATTAAAAAAAGAAACGAATTTTTGGCTAACTTGCGATTTCAATCGAGGATGTATGTAGTTTTTTGTATTTTGCACAACAACAACAACAAAAATGATACGTTCAAGTATATATTTTACATTGAAAAAATATAACAAAGAAGGTGGTAAACCGGGTAATATCTCTTCAATCTACCTATTATTGTATAGAGATTATGGTGATAATGAAAAAGTAAAAAAGCATAAAAAACAAATGAGTTGCATTTTTTTTTTTTGTATTTTTTGTCCTTCACTATATAATATGAGTTTGAGAATGAAAAGTATAAATGGAATGATACTGAAAATACAATAGGGAAAGAACATTTTGTTGAGCTCTTGATGTCAACACAAATCCATTCATAGAACAAACAAAAAAAAAAAATACAAAAGTTATATGAAACACGAGCGATAACGTTATGATACAGAAGTAACAAAATATAATGAACAAAAAGAAAAAAAAATGTCCTTCTTATATTTCTACTGTTACAGTTATATGTACCTACATATTATGTATGTAAAAAAATGAATATAAACAAATTTTTAAAAAGTGAATGAAAATAATAAAAGGCAAAAAAAAAATATAAAGGAAGAAAAATTATAAATTGAAAAAAAAAAGAAAATCAATTCTCAACATTATCAGTGAACAGAGAAAAATAAAAAAATAAAAAAACAAAAAAAATGGACCTCCACAAGCAAGACAGATCAGTGACATTTTTGAGTGATTAAACAGGAACAACGGTAGTCACTCGAAAGATTAGTCCTTTGTCCTTATATACCATCATATAATAGTTATAAAAATATATATTATAATATGTATATGGTGTATAATAACAGACAGAGATAATAATATCGACCATTATTTTTTTCTCATATTTTTATTTTTCATTTATTTTTATTTTTACTTTTTTTTATTATTATTATTTCTCTTTTTTAGTATAAAAATATTTTTTCTCATTTATATTATGAGAAAAACTTTTGCTAAGCATATCAAGCAGATTGTTTCTTTGTGAGATAGACTGCGGCTAAATATTCTATAAGAAAACGGTCTAGTTAAATATAAAACAAATATATATACATATATGTATGTACATATACGTATGTACATGTATATGCAAATTGCAAGTGTATAATAATATAGTAGTTAAAATAGAAGCGATTATAAACGTTTTTTTTTTAATATAAAAATTTGAAATAAAAGTTATATTTTTTCTCTTTAAAATATTATGAAAATGGACTTTCGCTTTGATTTGTCATTCATTGTGCCTGCCTGCCGCTCAAGCATTTTTTTTCTTTTGTATTTATATTTTTTTTTTTTTCACTTTTATATTATTTTTGTTGTTGTACTTTTTTGTTTTTTTTTTTTACTTGCTTTAAAATTTTTCACATGAAAATTAAATTGGACACAAATTTTTTGTTTTTTTTTGTTTTGTTGCATTCTATTCTGTTGAAATTGTATTCTAAAATTTATTCGCTTCTTTTCTATATTCGAAATATATATGTATAATATTAAAGCAAAGAAAGTAGAAATAAAAGATGCCCAAAGTCCATATATCCCCCTATGGCACATAAAATTTCTGATCTGGAGCATAATATCACAGCCCACAACATGTTGCTTAAATACGTTTGTTTGTAATAGTCATGTTTATAATGATATTCAGTATAGCAATTATCAACAATTTTACTTATCGATCAACATTTTAATCATGAACGAAAGGTAGTAGAAGCGAGAAAGCTTAGTACAGACGCACAAGCAGCGTTGCCACTCGAAATAAATTTTTTTTACCATTTTTGAACAAAAAATCTACCAAACCCGAAAAAAATCTACCAATCTAACTTTTTGTTAAAAAAATTATTATTTTTAATTTTTCTATTTATTTCCAATTTCACATTAGAAGAGTCTCCATTTTTACCACTTTCATTTTCATCATTTTCTGCTGCATCATTCTCATCTGTTAGTGTTTTTTTATCACCATGTTTTCTTACAATAAATCTAAATAAAATTTGTATTTTAATATTTATTGTAAGTTTTGCTTGTATAATAAATGAACTTACCTGTCCATTTTACAAAAATAAATAAAATTTCTTCACTTTTCACAAACATGAGCGGCGTATGTGGATAGTATGTAAGTATATGTATGTTTTGTTTTCAATTAATTCATGACTTTTTTTATATAAGCTTTACATTTGACTTTGACATAACAATTCAAGTGTATTGAAATAGGATGCGTTCATAAAATTAATGCATAATAATATGGGATGTGTTCAGAGACAAAAGTCAATATTTAGACGTGAGTGTGAGTGGTAATTTTACCACGTACTTTAACAATAAAGATTTTTCTCAACATATTTGAATAAAATACATTATATTCATGAAACTTGAAAAAGATTACTCAAATTCTACCAAATTAAAAATATTTCTACCAATCTACCAATTTAAAAAAAATCTAAAAAAATCTACCAAATTTGGTAGAAATCTACCAAAGTGGCAACGCTGCGCACAAGTAGAGTGCGGTAAAGTACAAATAAATTCTGGCCAAAGTTATTGCAGCCGAATGCCGAGACACAATTTTGGAAACTATGTAGGGTAACTAACCCATATAGCGGACAAGTAGCGGCCTTTAGGTTTTCAAATGGTATTGAAAAAAACGTATTTATCATGAGAAAAAACTTTAAACACTATTAGTTAACTCATTTTGTTTGGATCCATTTACAATTGAAAAAAAAATGACAAAAATTAAAATTATTAACAAAAATAAAGTATTTAGAAAAAAGTCTCATTTCACCATTTATCGGACAGGAAAATCCAACTGGCGGACACTGTAGTTCTTATTTGCGGACATATTAAAAATCGTTTAAAATTAATAAAATTATAGCGTTTAAATTATTTTCAGTTTTTTATTCATTAAAAAAATTCAAATTAGTATAAAAAGTATACATAACAAAAAGGACTTGCAATTTTTTGCAATTCTATAATTCAGTAAATTCATAAAAAACTAAGTAAAAAGAAATAAAATAAAATAAACAAAATATAACAAAAATAAAAGTTAATCCAATTAGGAACAAAAGGAACATATAAATTCATTTGTTGAAGCTTCTTTAAGACTAGCATAAGGGGTGCATTTTAAATGATACCACCTTTGACAATGGTCACAATCAATATTTTGTAGAGCTTCGTCCTCTACGTCTGTATTTACGTCATCTTTACAAGATGAACACTTAATTTTTGCGTAATTTTATTTTTTAAATTTTTGCATCGTTTTTTCCGCAGTCTTTCCTGTTTTCTTTTTATAACGGCTTACGCCTTTTCCATTTTTACATCGTCCTTCGCTTTTTGTATTTGGCGCCATTTTGGTGACGATATAGCACTTGGCAAAGTTTCTTTGTTTATTTTACGATTTGCAACGGATAAATATTTGCGGAAAATAAAGGAAGAAACTGATGAACTTCTACTTCCTGATGGGGTTCCACTTATTGAAGATGCTGGAGAAGTAGCATATGTGCCACGCATTTTATCCTGCATAAATTTTGAAGTTGTGGGAGTTGAACGATCGTAATGACCTACTAGAATTAAAACTATGATTAAATTATTTTGACAAAATATCTAAAATTTACCTTTTGATGTTTGGTTGTTAGCTCGATTTACAATTTGGCTTTCTTGTAGATGATTCAGACTATTTGTAGTCTGTTAGTAGGCTTCTTCTACTATCCTTATTAATGAATGACCTATCTTCTGCGAGATCATAAATCTCTGTGTCAAAATCTTCTAATACGCTTTGATTAAATACTAAGTCCATCTTATTAGCATCTGCAGTGGTATTAATTTCATTTATCAGTGCATTCACATCGAAACCTTTCATTTCTAAATTGTCACGTAATTCTTCGATTACACCTTTGGCAACGTCGTAGCGGTTTGAAATTGAGACATTTTCAGTCGGCATTCTTTCAATTTCTTCTTCCTCTATAGCATCGTCTAGTATTGTTTTTAACACATTTAGAAAAGTCAACAGCGTTTGGGTTGAAAGGAAAAAGCCCACATTTCTTGAATCCATTCCTTATATTATCAGGGAGGGATGGCATTTTTAAACAATTTCTAACAGTGGACAAAACGTTGCTTTATTCAAACATTTGTTTATATTTTCTTCTTTGTTTTGCCATTCTCTAACTGTCATTTTCCAGCCTGTTTTAAGTAGTTTGAAAACACTAACGTCTGCTGGTTGGGTAATATGAGTAGTATTCGGAGGCAGTGCATACAAAATGATGCCATTTTTATCGCAGAACTCACTTAATTCAATGGACATGTGTGACCTATGACCATCTACAAATAAAATTACAGGTCTTTCGATATTATTTGTTGAAAGCCACTTATCTATGCATTCTGATGTATATTTGAAAAAAACATCCCCTGTCATCCATCCACTTTTAGATTTTCCTAGAATTCAATTTTTAGGAATGCTGTCGATTACTTCTTTTGGTGGTCTTACGTGTGGAAATACCACCATAGGAGGAAGAATTCTACCATCAGCAGAAAAAACCATAAGGACAGTTAAATTTTCCTTTTCTTTTCCTGATCCCTCTTGATCCACGTTTTTGTATCCTTTTGGGGCAAGAACTTTTCCTGTTGATGGACATAAGTAAAATCCTGTTTCATCTCCATTAAATATCCGTGTAGGGTCTTTAAGAATAGTACATAATCCGTTTTCTTTTAAATAGTCTTCGAGATCTCGAAACCATTTTTTAAGGAACTCTTCAAAGACAAGGGCTCTGGCTTTATTTATTCCTTCAGGAATTCTTTCAGAGATCTCGGGATGACGTTTGAAAAATAAAGAAAACCACTTTCGTCCAGGAAGATTTTTAGGAAATGGATTCGCTCGACCGTCCTTTTTTAAAATGCTTTGTTTTAACTACTTCAGTTTTTTTTACTGGAAAACTACATTTTGTCAATTTTTCAATCCAATCTACTATTTGGTTTTCTTCATCGTCAGTTAAAACTGTCTTCGGACCAGTCTCTAAAAGCTTTTCAGACCTTTTTCCAGTTAATCCGTCATGCAAGGTGGATTTGGGGATTTTATACAATTCACTGGCTTTTCTTATAGTTATTATATTATATAGTTATTTTTCTTCCTTTATTTTTCTCACTGCCTCTTTTAATAAATTTTCGCTGTAATTTTGCTTAGACATTTTTACTTAATCGTTTAATTAGCTGAAATAAGTAGTTCCAATGAATAATTATAGGTATAACGTATGATTGTTAATCTAAAATATATACGTCCGCAAAAAGAAACAACAATTTATCTGTAGTTCCTATTTGCGGACACATTTGTCCATGAATAGGAAAAGCCATAACAATTGGTTCTCATTGTCGGACTTTAAATTATTCTATTATTAATTTTTTTTTTTAACTTTTTTGCATTGGAATCCATTCTAAATTCGCTTTTTATACCGGGAAACTTATTTTCAATAGAACAAATAGAAAAAAAAATTAATTATACTTACAATTTGAAAATCCTCTTCCACTATTTAAAAATTAGTAGACTAGCATCAACCTAGACTTTTCACTGATGTCACTCAACTAAATGAATTTTTACATGCATGCACATGTAAAAGAAGGCAAATAAACTTTATTCGAGAGAACGAAAACGGTACTATGTAGAACATTGCAAAGCAAAAAAATCAACATTTGGTTAGTTACAAAAAATTTTACTGTTATATTTCTTCGAATTTGTCCACCAGTTGGTGGTGTCCGCGAAAAGGAGCAGTTTCCCTAGTATGCGTAGAACATATGGATCATGTAGAACATAGACGTTTTTTATAGGCTGGATGTGGAACGCGCGAAACCTACATAGGTTATTCGTTACTACATGTTTGTATATTTGTGTACTGTTTCTTTCTTTTTCGTTTCATAACGATAGATTTAATATATGGGACAACCAGCGTTGCCATTTTAGCCATTTTATGGCTAAATTTAGCCATTTTTTCTTCATTTTAGCCATTAAAAATCGCTTTTAGCCATGAGACATTTCTTTAGACATTTTTGGCCATTTCTAGCTAAAAATTAATATTATTATAATTAATATACATAATAATAAACCTTAATATTTTGAATAAGAAATTTGAAAGTTATGATGCAAATCCTGTTAAATTACTGGAAGATCTTTGTTTTGTAATTGAACGCTTAGTAAGAAAAATCATTTCTATACTGATTCTACTTTTGAATGTTTAGAAGAAGATTTCAAATATTATATTTATAGCAAGGCTTATTTAGGACTTTTATTTGAACAAAAAATTAATGAGTTATTGAAAAGTGATAAAATTTCACGAATTGAAGCAGAAAAAATAAGAGAAAGCTGTATTGAATTTATAAAAAATTTAAATAAAGAGATAAAAAATCGTCTTCCAGAAAATATTAAAACTTTACGGATGATATCGAAATTTTCAAAGAAAAGAAAATGTGTTAAATATCAACGATTCCACAGAAATTACTTCCATTATTCGATTTTTTTTAAAATGACGTTTAACAAATTGATGAATTATTATTAGAACAAGTTAAAAATCTAAAATTTATTAATTGGTCAGAATCAGAAACCGATGACATTGTAAAATTTTGGAGAGAATTAAAATATTATAAAGATGCCAGTGACTATGTATTTTTGAAAAAATATCTTCAATTGCTCTTAAAGTGCTGATAGCCTTCCAGTTCCATGGTCAAATGTGGAAGTCGAAAAGCTCTTTAGCCAATTAAATTTAATCAAAATAATCAAAAGTTCGATTTTAACTCCTGGATAAAACTGTTTGTGTTAGTATTTTATGCTCGTAAAATAGGAATTAATCTATTTAGCCATTTTTACCCATTTTTTTGAAAGTCATTTAGCCATTTTTCCAGAGAGGGACCTGGCAACGCTGGGGACAACAATAAACAATTGCATTTTATATACATATCGTCGGCCTAGTGTTTTTTTGTTCAACAGACCAAGCATCAAGTTTTGAGAAAAACGAAATTTTAGTTTCAAACAATAAAATTCCTTACAAAATAAAAAACAACAGAAATTATTTTTTTGGTAAATGGAAAAACATTTGGTTAGCTTCATCCTAGTTCATTTTTTTTATTTTAATTTGCATTTTTCTACAAGTTATTCATCAATATTTAGAGAGATATGCATTTGGATATAGAACAAACTTCTATGAGCAACAAATATTTTTGTTTTTTAGGTTGGATATAGAACAAAATTGTGGACATTGACATTTGTAAACAACAACAAATTTAATTGATTTTGAAAAAACTGCTCTTTAATTATGATTCATAAATTAAGAAAAATTGAAGATAATGTAATAAAACAAAAGCCATGTTAGAGTGAACAAAATAAGCTTTCATTTAAGCTAAAAAAAATAAAAAATTTAAAAAATAATAAGGGTTATTTTCGAGATATTCGACCTTGAAAATAAAAATGACAAATTTTTTTCAAAATTTGTTGACTTTGAGTTACAATAACTTTTAAACCACTTAACATAAAACTTTATAAAAGACATTTTTTAAAAGGCCTGAAGGTTCTCTTTAGAAATAATTTTCATTTATCTATCTACACTCAGCGAACGCTGAAATATGTTGCAAAAAGTGAAACTCGTTACTTTTCCAAAAAAATTGTCTTTGACCTTGAATATCTCGGTAACTATTGAAAATAGACCCCTCCTCCCATACGATTTTTTTCGTTTCTCACCGAGATCTACCACCCAGCTCAGTTTGACACACGAACTGTGAAACACCCTGTATAGATATAGAAAATGCTAGAAAATAATGGATATTGAACAAAAAAACATAAAATAAAACATACATATATTTTGTTCAATAACAAATAAGATACAATCAGGGCCGTTTTAAGGTTGTCGTAGGCTGTAGCCATGGTAAATAGAATAGGAAGGTATGCTGAAAAGCAATATGGCGGAGATTTTTTTTCGTTTTTTAGTGACATTACAATAAGTTGATGACGTAGCTGCGACGTAAAAGTTTTTGTTTACATTTTTTTTTATATGTAGTTTGCATAGTGGCTAGTGATAAAATTGTATTATTTTATAAATAAAGTGAATTTAAATATATTTAAAAACTATAATTGACTATATATTATTGAAAAAAAAAAATCTATTAAAATGGTTAAATGTGTGGTGATGTCCTGTAAAAATTATACAGGAAAAACAAAAGAAAAAGTTAAATTTTGCAGATTTCCATCTGAAAAAAATATGTTTGAGAAGTGGCTTCGGGCCTGTGGTGTGAAATCAGTAAAATGTTTTAAGTATATGAAAAATAATTGGGCCGTGTGTTCAAATCATTTTGTGGAGGAAGATTATTTATTAAAAGACAGACTGCTAAATACACCTCTGCAAAAACGAACTCCTTAAAACCTTTTAAACTCCTTAAGGGTTCATGTACAGTTTTTTTTATAAATCTTCAAATTGTTATACATACTTATGATAGTTATTTTTTCTAATCAGTTCCTTTTTTTCTACAGCAATCGGAAATGAACTTCATGTGGTGCACAATAGCTATTTGAATACATCATCATCAGACTCCCCAAAGAATGAGCCGAATGAAGTTCAACAATAACGTGAAAAATTACATTGTAAATTCAAAGAAAAAATCCATGGTCTAGAATATGAAACAGATCATAATGTTCTTTTAACGTATGGAGCAAAATAATTTTCTTTGATCTCTCATAATTGTGTGAGTAGTAAAATATTTTGATTTAAAATCTTAGGAAAATTGTCTTTTTGGCTCTTTTTTTTAGAAATATGAAGGAAAAAATATCAACGAAGAATTTAAACTACTTTCCTGTTCGAAAATTACGGATTGGATTAGTAATGGGCTGTTTTTAAATAAAAATACAAACCCAGAAATTGTAAAATTTTATCTATTAACAGTTCATAGTGTCCTTTTAATTGTTGAATATTGTTTTCATGAAAACGCATTTAAAATTTTAGAAAAATATTCATGTATTGATAAATCCACAAAGTATTGTTCGCATTTAATGGAATCAAATTCAAATTTAACAATTTTTGGAGGTAATTAGGGAATTCTTTTTAGAATTTTTTTCGTAATAAATTAATTTCATTTTGTATTTTATAGGAAACGCATTTGGTGAAGTGATTATCTGGACCATAAATGATGAAAAAATTACCAATCATTATCCAGTTTTACATCGTATTTCTGCTCATTCTGGTTTAATATTTTCTATTGATGTAAATATGAAATTTATGTTGATGACAACAACTTCAGATGATAGATCGATACGTTTTTGGAAAATACAAAATAAAATGATCCATGATACTACCACCGTTGATGATGATTGGAAAAATAAAGAAATTATTATGAAAAAACTAAAACATTATTAACAACCAATAATGACGGAAATTTAATTAAATTTGAATTAGAAAAAATTTTCAAATCATTCAGCGTGAATGGTGATGATGATGATAATTTAAAAGTTAAATTATATCAAGAAATTCCAACAGTGATAAATTCATTCAATATTAATAATTTCACAAAATTTTGTTGGAATTACAACAGATTACAAATACATTTATATAAAAACATTTAATTGGGAAATAAAAGAAAATATTCAATTGAAAAATTGTACAATTTTAGAAACATTTGTAACAAATGAAAATAATTGTTTAATTTTAATTGGCGGTTATAAGAAACTTTTAATTTATGAACATGGTTGTAAAAAACCAAAAAATTTAAAATTTAAACAAATTGAAATTACAAAAAGTTATATTAAATCAATTTTTATATGTGATGAAACTAAAGAAATATTATTATGTGATGATAATGGTAATTGTATTTATATAAATTCATATGAAAATATTGAAAATCCATTGTATCATATTAATTTTCAATTACCATCATCAATTAAAGAAAAATGGTTTACAACGGCAGAAATTATAAAAAATCGTTGGTTTTTAATATGTAACCGTCAAGGACATGTTTATTTATATTCATTAAAAAATAATATTGTGGAATTGAAATATACTTTGAAAAATCTTCATAATCATTTTGGTGTGACACAGTTAATAAATAAAATAAAATTAAATGAAAAAGAAAAAAATTTACACAATTAAAACAAATATTTTATTTTTAGATTTTTTATAATATGAGCTTATAAAGTATGGAATATGAGGATGTGATTCTGATAAAATGTATATAAATACCTACCTAAAATATATAAAATATTTTAGGTAGCAAAAAATGTATACTTTCGATATTTCATAGAAATGATGAGAAAAATATTTGTATAAATTTTATACAATTAATTAATTGAAAGCAATCTGAACAGAAAATGAAAAAAATTTGAAGAATTGCAAACTAAAAATGTATACATATATAATTATTGTGAACTTACAATAGCATATACAACAGTTTTTATTTCTAAAAATTCAAAAAGTCGTCGCAGCTACGTCATCTGTAACTGATATTTTTTATTTTAGGTTAAAACCCCCTTTTCAGCATACCTTCCTATTCTATTTACCATGGGCTGTAGCCACTTTTGATTAAGAAGAGCAAAAAAAAAAAAAAAACGTCAATTTGTTGTCTATGCACGGGGCCCCTACAGTTGTCTAATAAATTTTCTAACGAGCAAAAAAAAAAAAAAATGTCAATTATACTTTCGTAGGCCTTTGTAGAATCGTAGGCCCTAGGCACAGCGCCTATTGTGCCTACAGCATAAGACGGCCCTGGAATACAATACTAAGTTCGCATTATTGAACAAATAAGCACGGAAAATATCTACAAAATTGGTTTTTAGCACAAAACAGCAACTCTGTATCTCCAGAACGGAAGCACCTAGAGAAATTCTGATTACAATAATCGAAAGACAAATTCGAAATTAGTATGTCTGCATCAATAACTCAATTTCGTAAAAAATGGTCTGTTGCACAAATAAGCACTAGGCCGACGATATGTATATGTACATATCGTCGGCTCAATGCTTATGTGTTCAATAGACCGGTTACCTAGTTTCGAGAAAAACGAAATTTTAGTTTGTAACAATAAAATTCCTTACAAAATAAAAAACAACAGAAATTATTTTTTGGGTAAATGGAAAAACACTGGGTTAGCTTCATCCAAGTTCATTTTTTTTATTTTAATTTCCATTTTTCTACAAGTTATTCATCAATATTTAGAGAGATATGCGTTTGGATATTGAACAAACTTCTATGAGCAACAACAAATTTTTTTTAGTAGTGGGATATTTATGTAGAACAAAATTCAATTGAATTTACACTGTATTCATTTCGATTTCAAAAAGACGCAATAACACAAAAGATAATAAAAAACCAAAATATTGGATATTGAACGAATAAGCATAATAAGTAAACATATGTTTTGTTCAATTATCTTGTTTATGCACAACAGTTAAAACGTTTTAACGCTAAAACGTTTTAAACATCGTTTTGAGATAATACACTTTGATTGGTGTTTATGCATAGTACAACATTTCGTTCTTACTCAAAACGTTTTGAGTAATGTCACCTGGTTGTTCTGGTGTTGTTGTTCATACAGTGTTATCACCATAGATTTTTGTGGTTTATTTCGAATGCCAGTAACTTCTCTCTTCTTGAAAATATCTTTTTTTTTTTTCAAACACAGAAAAAAATGTTTTTTTTTTTTAAATTTTATCTTTTTATGCCTCTAAATAACACTTGTTTACTTAGTTCTACAATTAATAATAACCGCACATTAAATGTTATTTGAAAATTTAATGTAACGTTACTAACACTACTCTAAAACCTCATATCGATGTTTTGTGGGTTACCAACACTATTTTGAAATGTCAAATATGACAATTCACTTAAAACGAAGTAAGTGTTTATGCACATTTTAAAAACGAAATGAAATTTTAAATGCGGATTTAATAGTGTATTAACTCAAAACGACGTAGAGCTTTAATTCGTTTTGAAATTTTGTTTATGCATCCGTATTAAGTCAAGACGGAGTGAGTTAATGCGAAGTAACGCTTAGCATAAACAAGATAAATGACAAATGGGATACAACATTACGCTCGTATTATTGAACAAATAAGCACGAAAAATATAAACAAAATTGGTTTTTAGCACAAAAACACAACTCTGTATCTCCCGAACGGAAGCACCTAGAGCAATTCTGAGAACACCAATCGAAAGAAAAATCCGAAATTAGTATGTCTGCATCAATAACTCAATTTCGAAAAAAAAAATGGTCTATTGAACAAATAAGTACTAAGCCGACGATATGTACATATGTATGTATAGCTGAAATTATTTCAGTTGAAGGTTCATTGCGCATGTTTTACATGGCGTAGTGATCTTCTTGTGTATACATATACGAAAGAAGAAACCTGTTTATTAGAATTCACAACAACAAAAAAGCATGTGTGTAAGTATCTTGTCTTCTGCGCATGCCAACGTAGTACAATACGAAACTTCAACTCTTTTGGGACAAGCTATACAATGTACATGCTTAAATTTACAATATGTATTATTTAATAAAGAGGAACAATTAATAATAGCAACAAAGTTTTTTTCTGGTACTTACCACTTACCACCATCTGTAGCAACATTCAGCTCACAGTGTGTGTTGTTGCGTTAAATTTAAAGATTAAATAAAAAAGTTAGTACATAGCTGGTATATGTAATTGAAAAATAAAACTTAAAAAATGTGGTAAATCCTTTAAATAATTTTTAAAATTGTACATACTCAATCTTTTCATTGATGCTGCAAATGTCCGTCCATACATTTCATATGATGATCAAAGGAATTTTCACTCACTCTTAATCGATAAACTTTAAACTATATAGGTATTCAAAAATTACCTATTACAAAAATTACAGTTACAATTATTCACACGAGTTACATATTGTAACAATAAAGATGAAAATACGAAGAGTCCCGAATTCTTGGAACTCATAAAATCAATTAACCCATAATAGAACTCATAAAGTTACAATACTTGTATGATCACAAAAACCACAAAATAAAGGATACATAAATATGTCAATGAATATTCTTTACTTCTTAAAACAATCGTCGGAAATAGAAAATAAAGTAAACGAATACATAAATATATCCTTTATTACCATCTCAATGATCGTGAGAAATAACTAAGTGGAAAGGCAAGTAAAAAGGATACATAAATATGTCAACAGATATCCTTTTTACTATCCTAGTGATCATAGAAGGTATGTAGCAAGTAACAAGTATCAAGTAGAAAATAACATAAAACAGATGTTTAGAGTTAAGTAATTTTCTCACGATACTTTTAAGGTAATATGTACGAAACCGAGGTTTCATTAAACATTAAGTTTTAGAATAAGTTGAGTTATAATTTGTACACTAAAGTGAACGGTTACCTCCGTTGTGAATCTGAAGATTCACATTTATTAAATAAAATAAAGTCTTTTTATTTCAAAATAAAATCTCGGTGTTTTATTTAAAATAACTTTGAATTATTTTTGTTTTCCTTTATTAAGTGAAAACATTAATAATATAATTGGCGCAGTCGGTAGGATACTTCTCCAAAGAGTTAGTATCCAGTGTAACGAAAACCTACAGTTTGTTTTTTTTTTAATTCGAGTGGTTAACGCAGCGGGACTAAAAATCAGTTTTCGCGTAGATACAAAGCTCGGGTTTTTTCTAATTAATATAAATTTTTTTTATATAATTTAAATAAATAAAAAAAAACTTAAAGGAGTTTAAAATATATAATATATGAACAGTATTGTGCTAAATATTGGCAACCGGGAATTATTGTGAAAATTTTTTGTGAAAAAAAAAAAATAAATAAATAAATAAATAAATAAATCAAAATTTATAAAATAAAAATATACCAGTGAAAAAAAAAAAAAAGAAAAAAAAATAGTAATAATAATAATAGTGAAAATAATAATAATAAAGTTATACATATACTATACATATATAAAATATATGTGCATATAATAGGTGGAAAACATTGAAAATTTTTGCTTGTATGAAAAGCGAAAGAAATAAAATCTTTGACACAAATAGAGAAAGAGCACAAGAAGATAAAATGACAACTGCGGAGGAAATGAAGCAATTAACGGAAGCAATCCAGAATATGCGAGAAGTTCATCAAGGACAGATGCAACAATTACAAAACCAAATTACTGAACAGAACCAAGTAATTCAACAACAACGAGAATCGCTACAACAACAGCAGCTGCAACAACAACAACTGCAACAACAACAGCAACTGCAACAAGAAGAACAACATATCACTCATCAAGGTGCTCCACTTTTGTTCACTTTGACACCAGAGCAAGTTTTAAGTCATTTTAGACACCTTAAAGTTTTCAATGGTCGAGATGATTATACACTTGGCGAGTTCACAAAATCAGTGGAAAACGCAACTCTGCTATGTAACAACAACCAAGGACTTTTTCTCTACGCCATACAAATAGTGTTCAACAATAAAATCCAAGGAGAAGCAAAAAAGTGCATACAACGCTTGGGAAGTAGTTTAACGTGGGAATCTGTGAAAGCTGAGCTAAAACTCCACTTCAGACCACGAGAGGACTACGCAGAACTCATCAATCGTTGTAGAAACACAAAGGTAAATAATTTAAGAGAACTTTTTAGTATTGTAAGAGATGTTAATTACCGCTTAAATGAATTATACGATTTTGACGATAATAAGTTTACAATTTATTCCCCTGAAAATAATGATAAATATCTTGTTGGTATTTTGATCGAAAAAATAGACAATTTAGTTCGTGGACATATCCCTGCCGATGCAACCCTTATAGAAATTTATAATAAATTTTCAAATTTAAAATTATTAGATGATGAAAGAGCGGTAGCTCGAAGTCATAAAAAATCATATTTTCATGGAAAAACAGACAATAATATTAAAAAACCGAATCAAATGTCTTACGATAAATTATTTAAAAATAACCATAATAAAATGAAAATACACGACAATCCAATCAATACAGTAATCTTAAATATTTCCCAAGACAATATGATAACTTTCAACATAATAAAGTGCAGTATAGACAAAACTCAGGACAATTTAGAAATAATTTTAACAATACAAATAATAATGTTCCACAAAGACAAAGCTCTTATCAGTTTAAAAGAAATACTGTTGAACCAATGGAAATCGAAAATATTCAGAAAAGTGACGTAAATTTTATAGAAGAGCCTCGGAAAATAAACTACCAATCATCGAAATCACAATAAATGATCAAACATTAAAATGTTTAATAGATACTGGTTCAGAAACTAGTATTATGAACTCAGACACAATTAAAGGTATTTCTGAAGAAATACTTGAAAAACCACTACTTTTTACAACGATTTACGGAATAAATAGGATAACGAAGAAATTAGTTACCCCTTTTCCGCAAGAATTTGGTTCCCAAGGAACCATTTCTTGGAAAATTGTTAATTTAATGGGTCGAAAATACGACGCGATTATCGGACAAAATGTTCTTATACCATTTAAGTCCAAAATTGATTTAGAGAATAAGCATATTATAATATTGAATAAAAATGTAATACCTTTTGTAGAATTTGATTATCCCATTGCAATAAATGAAATTTGTAATATAGAACCTCTTTCAAAAGAAGTTCTAAGTAATTTCGATATTTGCCACTTGAATGAAGAAGAAAAAGTGTTATTAAAAAATTTAATTAATAAATTCGAAGATTTATTCTATATAGAAGGTGAAAATTTGACCTTCACTCACGAAATAGAACACGAAATTTGTACAACTAATGAAAACCCTATTTATTGTAAAGCATATAGGTATCCCCAAGTACATGAAAAGGAGATTGAGAATCAAATTCAAGATATGTTAAAACAGGGTATAATAAGGGAAAGCATATCTCCTTATAACTCCCCTGTTTGGATAGTGCCTGAAAAGGTTGACAATTCGGGTAAAGCGAAATGGCAAATTGTCATTGATTATAGGAAATTAAACGAGATTACAATAAATGATAAATTTCCTATTCCAAATATAGAAAACTTATTAGATAAATTAGGTAAATCTCAATATTTCACCACTTTAGATTTGGCGAAAGGTTTTCATCAAATCTTAGTAGCAGAGAAAGATAGAAAGAAAACAGCATTTTCCACCCCTTTTGGAAATTACGAATTCATTCGTATGCTATTTGGATTGAAAAATGCACCAGCCACATTTCAAAGGCTGATGAATTTTATTTTAAAAGAATATATAAATAAAATTTGTGTAGTAAAGAACACATAACAAATCTGAAAAAGATATTTATAAAATTAAAAGAAGCAGGTTTAAAAATACAAATAGATAAATGCAACTTTTTATCTAAAGAAATCGAATTTTTGGGACACATTTTAACTCCTGACGGCACAAAACCAAATCCAAAAAAAATAAAAATTATTCAGGATTTGAAATTACCTAAAAAGAAAAAAACAAATAAAATCTTTCCTAGGTACTACAGGGTACTATAGAAAATTTATAAAAGATTACTCAAAAATTGCACTCCCTATGACAAAATATTTAAAAAAGAATGCTAAAGTAAACCCCAACGACCCAGATTATATATTTGCTTTTGAAAAACTTAAACAAATAATAACAGAACATCCTATACTTAAGTATCCCAATTTAAATAAAAAGTTTAAACTTATTACGGATGCTAGTAACTTTGCGATAGGAGCCGTTCTTACTTAAGAAGGACACCCTATTTGTTATGCTTCTCGTACTTTGAATGATCACGAGAAAAACTGTTCGACAATAGAGAAGGAGTTATTAGCAAACGTATGGGCTGTTAAATATTTTAGGCCTTACTTATATGGGAAAGAGTTTGATCTGCAAACAGATCATCAACCAATTAAATGACTTCATATAAAACATGTAGGTAAAGATATCAATCTAAGGCTCCAAAGGTGGTTAATATCTTTAGGAGAATATAACATAAATATTGATTACATAAAAGGAAAAGATAACAAAGTAGCAGACTTTTTAAGTAGAATTAATCACGAAACAAACGAAATAAATCGTATTGAGTCTTTTGAAACCTCTTTTAAAAAACTTTTCAACGAAAACTTATTCGAAATCAATGCAAACGAATCAGTTGATATGCAAACCGTTCATTCTCAAGAAGAAAATTTAAATGATCATATACCCATCCTTCTTGATACCGTGGTGAACCGTTTTAAATCACAAATTATCCTTTGCGAAACAAAAACTGTAGAATTTGAAAACGTATTTAAGCATAATAGAATATACATTTCCAGAGAAGACCTGAACAATGGAAGTGTTAATAAAATCTTAAAAAAGTACATAAATCAAAAAACTGCTATTTTTTCCCACTTAGATGATCATACCTACAACACTTTACAAAATAAAATAGTAGAACTCCTCGATACCAATCAAATAAAATTTGTGAAATGCACACATTTTGCCCAAGATATCGAAGATGAAGAAAATTTAAAGAAACAAATTGTCTTATTCCATAAGAATGAATCCAGTCATTCAGGTATAATTGCTACATATGAAGATATTAAAAATAGAATATATCACCCTAAACTTAGAGACAAAATACATGAAATTATCAATAATTGTGATATCTGTAATCGAGCTAAATATGACAAAAAACCTATTAAAAATAAATTCAATGAAACTTTAACCCTTGAAAGAATTAATCAAATTGTTCATGTTGACACTTACGTAAATTCTAAACATTCCTTTATTAATTTTATCGATAAACTCACAAAACACGTAGTTAGTTTCTATCTTGAAAATAGACATCACACAACTTTAATTGAAAAAATTAACCTTTTTATTTCTATAAAAGGAAAACCTGAATTGTTTATTTTTGATAACGAGTTCAGAAAAGATGTAAAAGATTTTCTTAATAACGAAAATATAAAATGTCATTCGACCAAACCAAATAGCCATACAGGGAACTCAGATGTAGAGAGATTCCATAATACTATTACAGAAAAAATTAGATCCCTCAATTTAGAAAAACCCAATCCCATAAGAATTCAAATAATAACAGCAATTACAATTTATAACAACACTTTTCATTCTACCATTAAAACTATCCCACAAAAGGCACAAAATAAGGAAATTCCAATTACAAACCTTATAAAAAACATTAAAGATTCAAAAAGAAAATGGTTAGAAAAACATAATTTAAAAAGAGAAGAATATACTGAAAATCGGGAAGTAGGTTACATTAAAAACTACAAGTCTGTAAGACATAAAGAACAACCAAAATTTGCCAAATTGCCTCTCAAAAATATTCATTTATGTAATATTAAACGACCTTTAAAATTTTTAGCCGAAACACCGAGTACTGCAGACTCTACTAGTAACATGGATATCGATGACGATGCTAATAGTGCCATCCCAAACGACCCTAATCGTGCAGAAGATTGACAGCCAGTTCGGCTTCACCATAATCAAAACTGACGAAGTAGAATTACCTAAAGATTTTAATATTATTTTACATATTGATTACTCTTTCTAACTTACCAATAATTCGACACAATAATTACATTTTTAACGAAATCGAAACTATTAAAAATAAAATACACACAATTATCCCTAATCGACATAAAAGAGGACTTATTAACGGCATTGAAACAGTAATGAATTGGTTATACGGAACTATGGACGACAACGACAGAAAACAAATCGAATACCACCTTTCAATCATTGATTCAAATAATCACGAAATTATTAACATGAACCAACAAATTAAAATAAACAACGAATTTCAAAAATCAATTGAACGAATAAAAACCAGTATAGAATACGAAAGAAATGAAACCCTAACGAGACTTGACTCTTTAACTAACTTACAATACGAATACTACAAAAGCCTAATAATTATCGAAAATATGATTAAATTAAATATTATTAAGAATAAGGTAGAACATATTCAAGAAAATATAGCTTCTGCTAGACTTAATTTAATAAATCCTAGTATTTTAACGAGCGAAGAAATCCAAAAATATAATATAGATTTTAAAAAATTAAATCATTTACAGTTAGGTGTCGCAAAATACAACGATAGAAAAATTATTTTTGCGATTAAAATACCAATAAATTACATAAAATTAAACAAGAAACTGATACTGCCTATAGTAAATTTAAACATGAAGAAAATTAACGATGTACAAAAATACTCTTTAGAAATAAATGGCACATATTATGAATTTCATAACGAAAAATATTTTAAAGAACTGTCTTTAATTAACCATTGTATATTTTTGAACAATTGTAAGCTCATTAATTATAAAGAGAGCAAAATCTTAGAAATAGAAGATAGCACTATAATTTTAGAAAATTCTAAAAATATCAAAATCGAAAGTAATTGCGACGAGACAAAATTCAATTTAAATGGAAATTTTTTTATTAATTTTCATAATTGTTCACTTCTTATAAATAATAAAACATATGAAAATCGTGAAATAAAAATAATTGAAAAATTTATATTACCACATTTTAATGAAACTTATTATAATAATAGTTTAACTTTTGATGAGATTGTGATTGAAACACAAAGTAATTTAAAACATATAGAGGAACTTAAGTACCATAAGAAAGTTAACCATTTTATAAGTATATCTATAATTGTAACGATAATTGTCATTTTTATTGTTTTAAAATACATTATTTTTAAAAATAATCTGTTTAAACATAAGAAATTTAAAATTAAAATCCTTAACAGGATTCAGGAGAATCCAATTACAAAGGAGGGAGGAGTTACATATTGTAACAATAAAGATGAAAATACGAAGAGTCCCGAATTCTTGGAACTCATAAAATCAATTAACCCATAATAGAACTCATAAAGTTACAATACTTGTATGATCACAAAAACCACAAAATAAAGGATACATAAATATGTCAATGAATATTCTTTACTTCTTAAAACAATCGTGGGAAATAGAAAATAAAGTAAACGAATACATAAATATATCCTTTATTACCATCTCAATGATCGTGAGAAATAACTAAGTGGAAAGGCAAGTAAAAAGGATACATAAATATGTCAACAGATATCCTTTTTACTATCCTAGTGATCATAGAAGGTATGTAGCAAGTAACAAGTATCAAGTAGAAAATAACATAAAACAGATGTTTAGAGTTAAGTAATTTTCTCACGATACTTTTAAGATAATATGTACGAAACCGAGGTTTCATTAAACATTAAGTTTTAGAATAAGTTGAGTTATAATTTGTACACTAAAGTGAACGGTTACCTCCGTTGTGAATCTGAAGATTCACATTTATTAAATAAAATAAAGTCTTTTTATTTCAAAATAAAATCTCGGTGTTTTATTTAAAATAACTTTGAATTATTTTTGTTTTCCTTTATTAAGTGAAAACATTAATAATATAATTCACGCGATATTTCACATTTTATTTTATAGAATTTCACAAATTGTTGCTATACATATATGTATGTATGTAATTTTAATCGCCCGAAAATCACGTTTATTTATAATTCACTCACATGCTACACTTCACATTTAATAAAACCACAACTATTAAATTTTCTAAAAATAAGTAATAAATTTATTAATTTTCCCAAAAGAAAAACTTCCAAACTATGTATGTAATAAAAACTAATTGAAGATAAATTGCAATTTAATCGAATTTTCCGAACCGAATTACGCGATCGCTACTATTGTGGACTTGTGGAGAATACCGACAACTGACCAAGAAGAGTAAAAAGAAAAGCTTTTTTCACGAATTCATATTTGCATGCACGATCTGATGCAATCTTGCGTCAAGTTATGCATGGCAGCAGCAACTAAAGCAAATATTTATGGCAGAAATCTTGCAATCGTGAACAGCGTGCACGTCAAATATTATAATCATTTGTATCTTCTTCTTATTTTTCAAACATGTGTAAGTGGTAGGAATAACTTGGAATAACACAAATATGAATTCGTGAAAAAGGCCGAAGTTATATTAGATTAGATTAGAATTTATAATCTTCGCTTCATAGAAAAAAACCCTTTTTTCTTTCTTTCACATATAGATTTTAGAAATGTAACAATAAAATCAATAGCATTTGTCACATTTTGATTGGTTGATTATTCAATCATTTTCGCGGCATTTTTTATTCAAAATAAATCCTTCTCTTTTTTTTTCATGTGTCCTTCGCTATTTTGCTTTTTCATTTTATATTAATTATAGTGTGTGCTACAATACAAGCAGAGATAACTTACCAAGATAAAATATGCTTTGTTGCATTTGCATGTTACTAAAAGTGTATCACTATATAAAAGAAAAAAATTGGCGCGAAAATTCTTCAACTATGTATTATGTTTTATGCATGTAACAATGTGTCAAGTGTGACAGATATCAATGCAATTATATGATTTTTATCTTAATTTTGATGAGTATGAAAGAGAGATTCGGATACACTTTTTTTATGCAAAATTTAACTTTATTGATTTATGGTCAGTACAGTATATAAATCGATGAAAACTTAGTTCAAGTGGCAATACCAATCTTCAAATAATTTTATTGATTTCGGTATAGTTTTTCTTTTGAAAAACATAATAAATTTATTATTTTTCGAAAATTTAATACTTCCGATTTTATTGAATGTAAAGTGTAGCATATGAGTGAATTATAAATAAACGTGATTTTCGAACGATTAAAATCACATAATAAGTGCGTTCGAATCACACGATTTATCTGATATTATCAGTTCGGTTCTGATTTAAAATAAGCGAAGCTTCAACTTGTACAAATTGATATTAAACTGAAAAATTTGGATGACTGGAACGTCAAAAATATCAGCTAGCTGATTTTTGACTGTCAGTTGAAGTTTCGAGTTCTTTTATGTACATAAGCAGTTGATTTTTAGTGAAAAACCTAATTAAATTTAGTGAGTAAGTACTTCTACTTCATATTCCATCTTGACAATTTAGAATTTATAAACAGTCAACTTTTTAAACATGTCTTCTTCTTTTTTGATTAGTTCCACACAGCAAGTGAACCAAAAAAAATTTTATCACTTTTTTCACTTTAAGATTAGTTAAAAGCTAGCGACATCTACTGAAAAGAATGGAAAACTAGGTGAGTGGAACATATGTAGAACAAATGTGGAACTGTGGAACTGATAATTATCAGATAAATCGTGTGATTCGAACGCACTTAATATGTATATACATTGAGTAAGTAAATATAATACACAGCCTGAAATCAATGAATTATATTCTGTAGGTATATTAAGTGCGTTCGAATCACACGATTTCTCTGATAATTATCAGTTCCACAGTTCCACATTTGTCTACATTTGTTCCACTCACCTAGTTTTCCATTCTTTTCAGTAGATGTCGCTAGCTTTTAACTAATCTTAAAGTGAAAAAAGTGATAAAATTTTTTTTGGTTCACTTGCTGTGTGGAACTAATCAAAAAAGAAGAAGACATGTTTAAAAAGTTGACTGTTTATAAATTCTAAATTGTCAAAATGGAATATGAAGTAGAAGTACTTACTCACTAAATTTAATTAAGTTTTTCACTAAAAATCATCTGCCTATGTACATAAAAGAACTCGAAACTTCAACTGACAGTCAAAAATCAGCTAGCTGATATTTTTGACGTTCCAGTCATCCAAATTTTTCAGTTTAATATCAATTTGTACAAGTTGAAGCTTCGCTTATTTTAAATCAGAACCGAACTGATAATATCAGATAAATCGTGTGATTCGAACGCACTTATTGTATTTGTATATTGTATAGATCGTAAATGTATTGTTGTTGTTGCTTCTGATATTCGAGTTATTTCTTCACCACAAAATTTTTAAATTTTTCACCAAAAGAACGTTAGAACAGTTTTGAATCTTAGATATGTGTTGAAATAATTTTCTTCCATGCTTCCTGGGAGGAAATTGAAAAGCTTTCTTGAAAATAAAATATTACAATTTCTCAGTACGTGGTAAAGTCTCTTTGTATATTTACTTACTCAATAGTATATAGCAACAATTTGTGAAAGATAGTTCAATGGTCATCATATGAAATATATGGTATGGACACTATTATCAATAAATAGAAGGTATGTGGTATGTTAAATCTAAATGTAGTTTATTTATAAAATTTGGATTGAAAATACCAGATACATAATTATACAAATTTTGGTTCTATTTAAATGAATTTCAAACAGCTAAGCTTAAATAGTCGCAAAAATCGCATTTTTTGGAAAATATACGATTGTGTAGGCAACTGTAGTTAAAGTAAAAGTATGTATAAGTAGAAGATGCTCAAAGTCCATATGTGTCCTATGGCACACAAAACTTTCTAATCTAGGACTTGATAGTTGATATCACACCCATTGTGCCGTTTTACATAGCTCTTCTTTTTACTTTTACACGCGTCTTCTTTCCTTCTTCTCAATTCATTGTACATACACAAATTTTTCAATGTATTTGAATTTTAAATTCTTCAAAAACATTGTTTTTGTATATATGTGTTAGTATCTTCACCTCGTTAAATAGAAATCAGTTTGGCTGAAAAAGTGAAGAAAGATGAGGAAACCGCAGTCAGAGCTGTCGAACTGGCTCCAATCGTAACATTTGGCTACAATTTGGACCATAATGTTCCCTGGCTCCCCCTGTCAATGAAATGTTCCGTTTTCTTTCTGTTGAGTTTATTTTTTTATATATATAAATAAATTTTTTAATTTCGGATTTGTAACAAGTTGAAACCTGTTAATGAACACAAACTTATATAAAGGCCTGCACTCGCCCCCTTAATCAGTTTGTGCCTGCTGACTACATTTCTTTCAAACGTGAAAGGTTATGCCGACTCGAGGAATCGAGAAACCAATCTTTAAATGCATCTGGGAACTACCTTTTCTCCCACTCACCCATGCCCTCCGACCCCATTCCTAAAGGAATGCCTAGACACATTGGTATTCAACTGGCAAGGTTAAAAACAGGACATTTTTTAGCGGCCAAAGCCCACCATCTATTCAACAAAACTCAGCCTGCAGAATGTCTCTGTAACAGAGGAATACCATTGTCATCTGGTCATCTTTTCAAGGAATGCCCTCAAAAAGGATTGAAATATAATAGAGATCCGAAAAGGAAATGAAACAAAACCGTAAACAGGCACTGTGCGGGCAGAGAAGGAGGTATCACATTTGTCTTTTTTATGAAAAAGAAAAAGCTTTCAATAGTTAATTTTGTGTTCTATACATATGACTTAAATTTTATTTTACTTATATGCTGAAGATTAAATGCATACATACAAGCGAAGACATTATTTGTTAATTTTTATACTTTATTATAATATATACATGTATATATATATTATATATGCACAAAAAGTATTAAAATATTTCTTTCTTCTCCCTTTTCGAGATTTTTAATGTATATTGAATATACATATATGTTGTTATACATATTATATGTATACATTATGCTTAGAACAAATGATTTTAGTTGTTGTGTTTTTTTTTCTTTATAGTGCTGTGTCATTTTTTTGCAGCTGAAAAAAATGATATTTGTTGTTGGTATTTTTTGGCTTGATTTTTTCTTTGCTTTTATGTTTTTTTCTTTTTTCAAGCATTTTTTATTTTTGTTTGCTTTTGCTTATTTCGATCCTATTCTTGACCTACCTCTACAAATCTGTTTTACATTGATATTTAATTTTATGGAATTATTAAATGAATTTATAATTACATATAATATTTTTCGTTGGTCAGTAAAATTTGATAATATAAAAAGATAATTTTGAATGAAAATTTTAAAATATTTATTATGATGAGCTCTAATTTAGCATTTTGTTGAAGGGGCCTTTTTAAAACTATCCTTTACGTTTTTTGTGTTTTTTTTTTGTTTTCAAGATTAATTTCAAAACAAGACAAGAAATACCTATAAAAACATTTAAATTAACACTTCATTCTATTTTTGATCGTTTTCGTAATTTTTTACGGATTTTTATCCGACTTGAAAGGTAAATATCTCGGGACCCTGTAAAGGCATTGACTTAAAATTTCTGCACAATATTCTGCTTTTCATTCTCTACAAAACTCTTTATGACACAAAAAGATCACTGCAACAGGGCGCAAGTTATACGGCGCTAAATATAAAACTATTATGAAAAATTTGTGAGTTGCCAAATTTGAACTCTTATATCTCAAGCATTGTTGCACCGATTTAAATCAAATAAAATGTACTAGGTCCAAAACTGTTCAAGAATTGATCAAGGATCAACGTATGAACTAAAAAGGGCCCCATATAAAGGAAAAAAAGTTTTTTGTTAAAAAATAACTTGTTTTGTATATAACCCTATGACTTTTGCCCTAGATAACGGATTTACACCGTTTACAGTTTATGCAATGTTGGACCCTTTAAGAAATATCCTAGTCAAATTTCAGCTTCCTAGTCTCAAGGGAACATACTTCTCTAAGGAGTCAAAAATGTTACATTTTGTTTCTAAAAATTGATGAGAGGAAGTTTTATATTTGGCGCCGTATAACTTGCGCCCTTTTGCAGTGATCTTTTTGGTGTCTTAGGGAGTTTTGTAGAGAATAAGAAGCACAATATTGTGCAAAAAGTTTAAGTCAATGTCTTTACAGGGTCCCGAGATATTTACCTTTCAAGTCGGATAAAAATCCGTAAAAAATTACGAAAACGATCAAAAATAGAATGAAGTGTTAATTTAAATGTTTTTAGATTTCTTGTCTTGTTTTAAAATTTATTTTGAAAACAAACAAAAAATACAAGAAAAGCGTAAAGGATAATTTTAAAAATGCCCCTTCAAAATTATCTTTTTATATTATCAAATTTTACTGACCAACGAAAAATATTATATGTAATTATAAATTCATTTAATAATTCCATAAAATTAAATATCAATGTAAAACAGATTTGTAGAGGTAGGTCAAGAATAGGATCGAAATAAGCAAAAGCAAACAAAAATAAAAAATGCTTGAAAAAAGAAAAAAACATAAAAGCAAAGAAAAAATCAAGCCAAAAAATACCAACAACAAATATCATTTATTTCAGCTGCAAAAAAATGACACAGAACTATAAAGAAAAAAAAAACAACAACTAAAATCATTTGTTCTAAGCATAATGTATACATATAATATGTATAACAACATATAATACATATGTATAGTTTCATTTACAATATGGTTTTGTTTTTTCTTATTTTTCATATTGATCATTAAGCAATTTACAAACACATTCATCAATCCTCATTCATTCTATTCAATTCGACAGAGCTTCAGACCAGAGCTTTCTCAGACCAGTTTTTGAGCTTTCTCAGATAAATTTTTATAAAAATGTAAAAACTATGAATTTTGACGTTCCTCGTGAAGGAATCTCTTAATACTTGATACTTTTTGTGCCCTTTCTTCAGATCTCTCTTTTTGAAGGAAGGACTCCCCCTCTCCCCTGATACCAATCACCACAACCTTAACCTGGATGTCAAAAAAGCCACAAAAATAATTAACATAGTAAAACAATGCTTCACAGAAGCAGGAACCACCTACCCCCCGATCTGAACCTGCAATAGCCCAAGCTCTGTGCTGGTTGTACAAAACCTCCAAGACTACATACCTCTTTGTAGACTAAACACTCACACTAAAACATTAAAAACATAATATACTCTAGCCTAAGTAAACAATAAGTTATAAAAGACACCTTAGAATAGAATTTATAAATAAATAAGTAGAATCATAGCATAATTAGACAATAAGTATAGGTTTAAGACAACTTTGTACAGCCGATATGGCCTCAGATGCCTCGGCTTAGCATAGGTTAGGTTAAGTTTGTTAAATTAGCCTAATTTTAAAAAATAAATAAATAAACTTATATAAAATTTATTTCTGGCAATGCTAGTACTTTCGAGTTTGAAAATTGAATTTTACAAAACAACAAGACAGGACAGCTGGAGCTGTTATATGTCATTTTGTCTACTGTCTTTGTTTATTTCTATTATTACTACATATACATGATGGGATCCAAAGATCCAGGGATTGAAGATCG
Organism: Bombylius major; assembly: GCA_932526495.1. NCBI lineage: Eukaryota > Metazoa > Arthropoda > Insecta > Diptera > Bombyliidae > Bombylius > Bombylius major. Next base: position 11,165,826 of record OW052046.1, read on the forward strand.
AATTTCGATCTCCGTATTTCGGTATGCTGGATCGAGAGATCGAGTTCAATTTGGATTCAAACGAGGCTCAAAATATTGATATCATAACCTGAAATTTGTGACTTTTACGAAGATTAATTAAAAGTTTTTAAGAAAAATAAAAGCAAATTACATGATACATTCAAGAAAGAACTTATACATATACTTCACTTTTTTTTAAATAATTTCCCATCAAAAAGTGCTAGGGAATTTTGTTCTTACATTATATTCAACAATGTTTGAGTTTCTTCATGTCCCCAAATATTTCTTTTTCCAACTTTAAATGAATTTAATTTTTTAGATCTAAACAACAATAATACATATACATATGTAAGTAAAAGTAAAATTTCGATTTTTCAATCCGCGTTTGTACGGTAATATTTCGACTCGATCCAGGAGAAATGGATGGATCGGATCGGTTGGATCCCATCTGGACTCGATCTCGATCTACATGTATTTTTAGGGTATTCAGTACATATTAAATTAAGATTCAATTCAATCCATCATGTAGGTATACTGGTTAAATATAAGTAAAATTACGAATATTTATAATTATATTATATAGCGCGTCAGCACGAGACGAATAAAATGGAGAGGTAATTCTTTGCATTTAATAAGAATGATTTATTTATTGATTTCCCTTTAAAACAAATTCTTTCAGATTCCTCATAAATCATAGAGATAAATCATCATCATCAAATATTGCTAAAAAAGCAAAATCTGATGTTTATTTAGTACCACCAAATAAGTAAAAAATATATTTTACTATTTAACATTTAAATTTTTTAAATTGTGATAGTGAAAAAGTGTCAGCGACAGTGGAGTCGGAGGCTGAAAACTCTTTTTCTCTTGCAGATGAAGAAAAACAGACGTAAGTTTCTATTTTTTTATATTAAAAAACTTTTTTAGTTCAATCAGTACTTTTGTGTCAAATCTGGTTACACTGAGTATTACATCAAAATTAAATATTATTAATTGTATTACATTACATTATTTTGTATTTTGTAAGATTTTTTCATGTCCTTCTGAAAGTTCAACAAGAAAGAAGAAATTTTGCGATAGTTGGTTAAAGTCATATGAATGGCTAGAAGAGAAAAATAACAAAGCTTTTTGCAAAATATGCTGTCAAGTTATATCTAATAACAAATGTCATATAGAAAGACATGGCAAATCAGAAAAACATTTGCAGTTATTTAAAAGTTTAAAAAATCAGCCACAAATAAATTCGCAAGAATTAAAGAAATTTGAAAGCAAATTATTTAAAGTAAAAGTAGCTGAAATAAAAATAATAGTCTTCTTATTGCTAAATAATTTACCTTTCAGTCTTGTTTCTCCTCTAATTGAACTGATTCAAGTGGTTGCAACAGACAGTATTATTGTTAAAGATTTGAAATTTGGGAAAACTAAGGCCACAGAAGTTGTAAATACCTTACTTCATGATTCTTGTTTGAAAGAAATTATTGATATTTTGAAACTACAACCATTTTCTTTGATTATAGATGAAAAGACAGATATAAGTGCAAAAAAATGTCTGGCCGTTGTAGTACCATATTTTGATCATTATGTTGGTCGAGTAAGAGATCGTTTTTTGAATATCATAGATTTGGCTTCTAGTGATGCAAAAACCATTTATGAGAACATAATCAAGTTTTTTCAACAAAAGAACATTCCGATAAAAAATTTAATTGGTTTTGCAGCCGATAATGCTGCTGTCATGCAAGGAAATATAAACGGCGTTCAAGCACTTTTCAGGAAAAATGATAACCCACACTTGTACGTCATTGGGTGCATATGCCACTCTTTAAATTTATGTTCTTATGCTGTATGTAAAATTTTGCCAAATTACGTAGAAACTTTAGCTAGAGATATCTATGCTTTTTTCGCTCACAGCAGTAAAAGACAACAAAATTTTGCGGAATTCCAGCAACATTTTAATACGAAGACGCACAAAATATTAGGAATAAGGCAAACAAGATAGCTGTTATTAAAACAAGTAGTTAACCGAATACTTGAACAATGGCAGGCTTTGCTCCATTTCTTTTTATCTTATGAATTTGAGGAAAATTCTGATTTGGCAAGTAAAATACGCTGTAGTATGAATTACGAATCACAAGCATATTTTTATTTCTTATCATATATATTAAAAATTATAAATAAAATTAACCTGGAATTTCAAGCTGAAAAACCACGCTTCCACGTTTTGTTGCCAACATTCAAAATGCTCTATAAAAGTATTTTACAAAATTTTATAAAAGATGAATTGATTGATAGCAGTATTTGTAGAAGTTTTAACAATTCATTTATATACAAAGATGTAAAAGGTATTTACGTTGGCCCAAGAATAGAATGATTTTTAAAAAGTTATTGAATGAAAAACAAGTTGCGGAAATTAAAAAAACTTGTCGCCAATATTATATTACCTTATGCAAAGAAATTAATACAAGGATAAATTTCAATGATCCTGTTTTACAAACAATTCAGGGAATCAATCCAAGTTCTTTAGCTCAAAGTTTAATTCTCCTTGTTCAAATGTTTCCCAATTTGGTTGAAAAAAATTATATAAAGAGCTTAGACGAAGAATGGAGACTTCTGCTGCTAGAGGAGACTGTATCAAAAAAGCTTGATTTTGAGGAATTCTGGGCCGACATTTTCAGTCTCAATAACTCGCTTGGAAAGAAAATGTTCCCAAGAATAGCTAATTTCATTGGATCTATCATGTGTTTACCACACAGTTCTGCTACTGCAGAACGTGTTTTTTCCCAAGTGAATTTAATAAAAACGAAGACCAGGAACTGCCTTCTAGTTGGAACCGTCAATTCAATTATGCTTATCAAAGAATCTGCAGCAGAAATGAGCTTAGTCAAGTGGATGACTACCAAATCGGTTATTTTTTAAGTTTTTTTTTTAAGGACTTGTACTGAGAAAACAGATGGTATATATATTTGTTAATTTTTTTTCTACTATATTATGTTATTTTTTATTTTTTGTTTCTTTTATTAATTTATAAAAACATCCTTAAATAAAAACAAATAAGTCATTTTTTTTAAGGACTTGTACTGAAGAAAACAGATGCTATATATAATTTGTTAATCTTTTTTTTTTTTAATATATTATTATGTAATTTTTTTTATTTTTTTTTTTTATTATTTTATAAAAACATCCTTAAATAAAATTATTAATTAATTTGATGTTTTATTTTTTTCATTATTAAGTATTATTCATCTGGTAAATGTTTTGGAAGGCTTTTTTTTATTAACATTATATTTGATTAAGATTTAGATTGTGAATCATATACTGCCTTGTTGTGTCTTTATTTTTTTAATTTGAAGTATTTGATAATGTTATTTTCTCAACAAAAACTAACTTTTCAAAAGCAAAAAAAAAACACCAATTCTTATTTGGCACACAGTCTTACATCAACTTCAAAGTATAAATAAATGATTACTAATATGTACATATGTAATATTCAATCATCTAATATGTATAAATTTTAAGTTTCTGAGAACTAGGAAATGTTCCCTTTTTCACTTAAATGTTCCCTTTTCAACTTTCAGCAGGTTCCATTACCGGAAAGTAAATCGACAGCCCTGACCGCAGTACTTCCCTGGCTGCCGAACTTGGTCGTGGGGAAGAACTGTGTAAAACCCATGATTCAGTTCACATTTTTTTACTATTTCATTGATAAAAACTTTTTCTTTTTTAGCATATTTACACTGTATTAGAATCGAAATTAGCAGTGTAAACGCGTAGGTAAACTTTTTACTTCATCAAACCAAAATCGGCCCCTGTTTGTGGTAGATTATTCATCAAGTATGTATTTTATCACTGAAAGTTATACATTTTTTTTTTCATTTACCTATGTAAGTATGTACCTACAATCTACATATACATATGTACATACATATGTTTCATTCTATTTCACAAATTTTTTTTTCTCTAGAAAAAAGGACTTTTTTTCACATTTTTTCAAATTTTCTACTTATTTAAAATTATTTTCTTTCTTTATATTCTTATGAATTCAAGTGCATTTGTTGAACATAAAGTTGATATATGTAGTATATTATGTATATGCAGTATATATACTTACATACCTACATATGTTTTAATGATAATTATTCCATTTATGTAAGTATCATATTTTATTGAGTGTATATGCAATATCATCATTGAAAAAACAAACAGTTCGTTTTTTTTTTTCTTTCTTTAATTAAAAAAATATACCTTGAATTTAAAAAAAAAAAAATTCAGCAATATGGAAAAAAGGAAGGACAAAAAAAAAATAAACTACAGAAAATAAATACAACCACATGAGAAAAAAAAAGGATTATACAAAATATTTTTTAAAAAAAACGTTGAACAGGAAAATTAAAAATGAAAACGCAGGTAATTATTGGCCTCAGGTAAAATAAACCAAATACAAAATAATTGGAAGGTAGCTATCTGGTTTATTTATCTATATAGAGAACAATTCTATACACAGTACTGTTCAAAATTATTTATGCTGTGTATTGTTTTTATACTGAGAGTAAAATAAAATATATTAAATTTTTTACAAAAATAGATCAATTTCTAGAAAACCCAAAAATACAGAGCACAAATAAACGTTGAAAAAAAAAAAAACAGGGAGCACAAATAATCTTGTGCACTGAATTTTATTCTATTTCTTGAATTTGGAATATTTTTTTACAATTTTTTGTTGTACATTATGTAACTAAACAACTTAAAAAGAGCAATAATAAAAAATTTCCTAGAAATTGATTAATTTTTGTAAAAGTTATAATACATTAAAATGTAAATAAATTTTGTCATCAGTATAAAAACAATACAGCACAAATAATTTTGAACAGCACTGTACATAACTATGCTATACAGGGTGATTCAGTTTAGGTGTCCGACCCGGAAACTACGGATAGGTCTCAGCGAGACAAACAATCGTATGGAAGGGGTGGGCAATATCAACCGTCACGGAGTTACGGTAGTTCTTCCTTCTTCTATCCTATACCTTTTTACAAGGGCATGCTAGGGTCATTTTTGTATAGGACCCCTGTTTCTTTCCAACAACATCTTACATGCTTCTGTACCTCTTATCATTCAGAAGTTATAAATTCTCAAAACCAAATTTTTCTTTTTTTCACCCATTTTTTGACTTTAACCCTAATTTTCTCGAAAAGTGCTCGGTATTATTTGTCATTTTTTATTGCATTTTTTTTCTCGAAAAATGTATAATTTTCGAAATACTTGCACTTGAAAATTAGCATTCCTAGCACCTAGATGTTATTTAAACATAGTTTTGCCATAAAATATCATTTGAAACTTGATAAAGATACATTTTTTCACACTTTTTAGCACATCTATGATCCTTAATTACATAATAACGGATAGCGCTATTGAACTGGAACATTTTTTGTTTTATTATACACAATATTAGCTTTCAAAATAAATTTAAAAAAAATTTTTCGGTAGTGAATTTTTTTTTTTTTAAAACCCAATTAATTGAGAAAATCTTTGGCGTAAAAAAATCAGAAATTTTAAACCTTTGACCTTTTTTACATGAAATTATTACATACAATAAGTATGCTTATTTGTTTATGAAAGGTTGTTTAAATAGCCATTCATAGTGGAAAAAAAATGTCGATACATGGGTGAAAAAAAAAAGTTACAGGCGATTTTGTGTTAAGAGGTCTTGCATAAAACTCATAATTTATTTTGAATGACTTTTTAGCAGCGAGAATAGGCACGATAAAAATTTTTTCTAGTACAATTTTTTTCATGAAATAGGCCAGAGAATATCATGGTACAACTCTGGGTACGTAAAAAAAAACACCCTGTATATGTGTAAATAAATGTAGCACGGGTTATATACGTCTATACACTTTTTTTCGTCATATTTTTAGTGAATTATTCAAGAAATATTGCATACCTACATATTTTTTCTATGTACTCTATTCATTTTACACTCCTTTTTTATCACAAATGAAATAGACTAGATCTCTACTCATTTATTCTGAATATACTGTTTTCTATTCAAATTTTAAATAATAAATAATGAATATTTAATATTTAAAAAATACAACAAAAATCAAAATAATAATAATAATAAAGTATTTTAATACTAATACTTGAGAAAAGCTTAAGGACTTCATGAAGATAATGATTTTTTTAGAGTTAAAGCTGCAAAATAGACTGTTTTTTTTCTTGTTGTAGAATTATTAATATATTATCTGGTGATTTCGTTTTTTAAATGAATAATATGCGAATGGTAAAAAAAAATTCAAAATGCAAGATTCCTTTTTTTTGTTTTTTTTTTTTGGAAATGTAAGAATTAATGAAAAGATATGATTAAAGAGTAAGGGAAAGTAGGTTGAGAATAGACAAATAGAAAAAAAAAGGTTAAGGTAAGAAAATAAAAAATATAATCTTGTGAGAGTAATTAGAAAAGAGATAACAAATATATGAAAGTGTGTATGTAATTAATTTATGTTTAATTATTTGTCACATTGGAAATTCGTATTAAATCAATTAAAAACGTTATTATATTTATTATTCATCTCTACTTATGGAAAACCAATTTTGTCTTCTTCTTCTTCCTTCTTCTTCTTGACATTCTTGAATATCTTTCAACTGCTTTTGCTGACAAAATACCGGCATTCGATATTTCTCTCAAAACCGTTATTTTAGTATAGTTGATGATATTTTTGCTTTTCTTTCGGAATATTTAATTTGGCCATAATTCTCTAAACCTTTTTTTTAAAGTTTTCAATAACACCTTGAGAACGATTAATTTTATCTGCAATTTATCTTTGACTTAATTCCATATCGTGTAAATCTGAAATTCTTTGTTTTTCGAATTCATTTAGTTCTGTACCACACGGCATTTCAAAAATTTTATGTTTAATTTTTTTTTTTTTTGTTTAATTTTTTTATTAATCTAACAGCTTGATAACTTAAATATGAAAAATTTACCCAATTATTTTACTGATTTTTTTTTATATTTTGTTTTTATTTCATTTACATATTATATTTATCTATTGATAATAGACTTTCGTGATTAGCCCCTTTAGCGTACTACTCAGCTGAAAATAAATTTTATGTTGGAAAAAGTCTATTTATTTCGGAACGAACTAAAAAATCTACAAAAATAAGAATAAATCTACAAAAATAAGAAGAAATCTACACAGATGAAAAAAACTTTACATAAAAAAATGACAAATTACAAATATGTATAACGATTTTTAGGTTATTACCTAACTTCACAAATGCCAAACAATCAATTTATTTTCATTTTCCGGACGAAATAAATGGAACTTCATTTATTTCGGTTGGATATGAAAATAAAAGGTCTCCAAAGGACAGCCAACGCCATCTGTGAAGAGCCACATTTTCAACTTTTATTTATTTTCAGCTGAGTACCACTTATAAAATCGAAACAGAAAATTTTTTCGGTTCCATTTATTTTGGTTTTTTTTACATAGGTTTTGTATAGGCAAAATATCTTAAAGTCCTTTATTTCAAAAATATAAGGGTTCAAAGTGAGTCAGTTTCGCGATTTTGGGCCTTCAAAGTGACCACCTACAGCCTACATTTCTCAACCGATTTTCATGAAATTTTGAATTTAGATAGGTTGAAGGGAATTGTGGTCCTTAAATGGAACACATTTTTAAATTTTGATCCTTAAATTTTTTTATATTCGATTTACCAAGGTACAGACAAAACAAAAATTCACTCAACTTTTCACACATTTTTCATGTATTAAAACGTTTAGATATTGTGATTTCTTTTTATAAGATTTAAATTTAACTTTTTCCAAAAAGTTTAAAATAAATTTCAAGGAAATTGGTTACGTAGTTTAATTATTATAAATAAAACAAATTGTTAATTTTTCATAAAATTTTATTATCAATTTTTCTAATCACAGGATTTTTTTTGCATACCTTTAGGCTGGAATAAGAATGACACAGATAGTATAAACTCTATAAACGCGATGCAATAAAAATTGCGATTGTAGGGTAGTATGTGTTATGATAAAAAGTACGTAAGCAGCATGTAAAACTTTTGTTGTTTACTTAGGCTGCACATTGTATTGTATATAAATATACGAAAAATTTTTTATGTAAAATTCAAAAATTTTGAGTTATTTTATTTTTTTAAATTTTTACATGGAAGGATATGTGACTTTCTAACTTTGAACTATTATATCTCAGGCTGTATTGCATCGATTTGAGTCAAATAAAATGCACTAAGTCAGAAAATAGTTCAAGAATTAAAATGTTTACTTTTTTCAAGGATCAACTATCAAGGTATGAACCAAGGAGGGCCCCATTGAGGTGAAAGAAAAGTTGTTTGTCGAAGGGAGTTTTGTAGAGGTGTTGTAAGTGTTTTTATTTCGAATGTTTGCTACCGGAAATTATAGATCCCCAAAATACAATCTGTTTCTTAATTTACCTCTTCATCTAATTGAATTTCCTTTTATATTGCATGAGTATAATTTTTTATATGATATGATATATTCATACAGTTTGTTCAAAAAAATTGTGTTGTCAGTTTTACAAAGTTCATAGCGTTTATTTAAAAATTATTTAGCAAATTAGTCAAAAATTAGGCAACAGCAAAGATTTCATAAAAGAATGAAATCTATTCAACGTAGGTAAAATTGTACGTACTGTGTGGAAAATAATGATTGGCCAGTACCAGACCTGTCTTCTTTCAGCTTCAATAACCGGTTTTTTCTGAAGACAGAAGGCGAGTTGTAGTACATTTTATCCAAAAGTGTGAAGCTGAAAGAAAAAAGGTCTGGTACTGGCCATTGAGAAGAAACAATAACAACTTCAGCATAGCATAGCATAACAGCTGTATGCTAGCTGTAGCCTGTAGAACAAAAGAAAAGATGTACACATTTTACCATGCAATATGATCGCTACCCAGTTAACTTAGAACATATTTTTGATATATTAAGTTTGTATTCTTAGAGCACGAGAACATATTCTGTTGACATTAAGATTAAATGGTGAACTGGGTTTGAAATTTTTTCAAATCATGTACACCAACACTTAGAAGAAATTTATTTGCTTGTGTTGATGAAGACACAAATACATTTCAGACGATGTTGTTGTTGTTTTCGAAAAAAATTTTCACTAAATTTGGCTCTTAATCAATTTTATTTATTTCATTTCTTTCCAATTTTTTAAAGATTTCTATCAAATATTCAATTACATTTTCAAACAAAAATTACTTACCTACGAAACAAACAAATCTGAAAAGAAAAAAACAAACAAATATGAAATGAAATTTAATGTATTTATGTACAATATGTACATGTAAATTGTAAAAATATGTAATAAATTATGTATTTAAAGTAGGTACCTTTACACTACTTTATTTGTCATATAACTTTGGTGGATTGACATATGTATAAAGTGTGTTCTTTAAAAATGATTGGTCCAAGCAGCATTGCCAGATAGTTTTATAAGGGATTTCGTATTTCTTAGTAGTAGTGCTTATATGTTTATATAAATCATACTGCACTCAAATCGCTTTACACTTCACGAACACAAAATATAAATTAAATTGCATGATGCTAAGCCGTCAAAATAAAATCAAAAGCAGCAAGTCAGTCGATATTATTTAAAAATTATTAGGCTTGGTAACATCACAACTGTCATTTTTCTTTGTTATTGAAATGCTCTCTGATTGGTCAGATTCAATTTGGTTCAATATGGCGATTATTTACATCGGGAAGAACACACCTTATACATTATGTCATTTCACCATGCTTTCCCATAAAAACAGCTTGTAAACTGATGGATACTGAGCATAACAAAAATTCAGTCTATTTACTCAATTACTCACTGTGAGATTTTTCGTACGAGCTCTAATCTAAGGTCTTTACGAAAATGAATCACTGCAGTATCGATAACATCAAATTGTTCGAAAATTCAGAACTGCTACATTGTTAAAAAATTTTTCATGTTCGAAAATTCTGAACATCTGATCTGATCAACAAATCAGCAAATTTTTGTGCATGCATCATTATGGGATCACTAATTTTTTTGATGCAGGAACAGGTGATACGATCAGGGTTGACACTTTGACACAATTGTGCCATTTCTGACACATTTTTAGTTTATCAGTTAACAATTGACTCAATGACACATTTCTTATCCAAATGACACATTTTCACACTTTTAATATGAATTGAAATAGAAATAAGCCATAGATGTATTTACTACGAAAAAATAAATTTTTCTTCAAAAGAACATCATAACAATTTTTCTTTGGTGTGATAAGATATGTATCACTTACCACGTATACATGATGAGATCCAAAGATCCAGCGATTGAAAGATCGAACTTCGATCTGCGTATTTCAGTATCCTGGATCAAAAGATCGAGTTCAGTTTAGATTCAAACGTGGTTCAAAATATAGTAATTATAACCTTGAATTTTTTACTTTTCCTAATATTTGAATGTAAACTTAAATATTAGGGCAAGTTTTCTGTTTCTTCATGTCCCCAAATATTTCTTTTTGCCATTTTATTTATGTTTTCAATTTTAATTTTAATTTAAGACCTTTTTCATTTTATTTGTTTTTGTTATTTGTTATTTTTTCAAATAAAAAATTATGAATTATGTTAATTGTATCTTATTTTTCCTGCTTAAGCATAGTACATAGTACTGTGATCAAGAGGAATTTATGCTGTTTTAGAAGCAAAACCTGTTTTAAGCGTTTTGACACATTTTGACACATTTTTTTTTAAAAAATGACACATTATTTTTCCTTAGCGTGGCAGCCCTGGATACGATGCTTACTGATTTGTGGTTGTGTTGTGAAATTCATCATATAAAAATGGCTGAAAACATGTAAGTAAGAATTTTTATGTTACAATTACATACTACTTCTCACATTTACGGATACATACTTCGAGTTTTTCTTTTCAAACTAGTAAGAAGAAGAATATTCCTGTGTAAACTCCTTTTTCGACTTTTGAAATATTTCTTTAAAATGTTATTTTCAACTAAATTATCTATAATAATATTTAAAAATTAAGTTATGAATGGAATGTAATAACTTCATTTTAAAACACTTTTATTATAATTCGCTTTTCAGTTGGAACAATTACTATATATTTACAATTTAACACAATCATACAAATTTTTAGTTTGATTACTGTTCGAAAATGTCGAGTAAAATCATCAGAATCAGCTGCGCATGACAAGTACGTGATGCAAATCTACAGCATCACAATAAAATTTTACATTTTCGAAAAGACCTCTATTGTCTACTCGAAAATTATTTAAATCTCCATCAGTAGCTGTATTTTATTGGAACTGAGAAAGTTATTCCTCATTTAGGTAGCAGCACGTTTTGTTGCCATTCAGTTTTTCTATTCAATAAAGTTCGCTAAGAAAAATATCGGTTCTCCATCAGTTAATCATGTTTTTTGGACATTTAAAAATGGGCTATTTTCAAGAAAAAGATAAGTGAGCTGAGCAAAACTGAAGTGAATGTGAAGATATAATAAAGTATGTAATAACTTTACTTAATCTCTTCATCAGTTCGTATAAAATACAGTTAGTTTTTTTTATTAAGTAATTCAATTTCTATCCATTGATCTGTAAAGATCAAAGTGCAACAATAGCCCTATTTCAATCTAATCCATTGAACTCTCACATCAAACACCAAGTACACATTAGATGGTTGTTACAACTTACGCAAAATCTGTTTTTACAACTGCTCAAAATAGTCAAAATACGTCTGAAGGTGACACGACCAGTTGTAACGAGATCGTGAGTATATTACAACCAAGAAGCTAAAATGATGATGATTCTTGTTATACATACCAAGTTTGAAAAAACTATGTTATTTTAACAGTTTATACGGTGAAAAAATAATCCAAATTTTGGATTAAATTGGGAGTAGCGTAGAAACGGTAATATTGGGATTAAAAAAGTACATGCAAACGTTGATATTTTTATACACTTATAGTATACATATTATTCTTCTTCCACATAAAAAAAAGAAGAACGTGACAGCTTCACTTTCACCATAAAAATTAAAATCCGCCATATTGCATTTTACCTCACACATTCATATAAACAAATTGGGATTAAACCGAAATAAATTGGGCTTAAGTCAAATCCGAATTATCAAGTTTATACGACAAAAAATTGGGAGTAAACCAAAATCCGCATTAAATTCGGAGTAGGCATAAACAGGTGTATTGTTACAACCAGCGTTAAATAACCGGTTTAACCACCTAATGTATACTTGATGAAATGCTTTATTCACTGAAAATCATTCAAGAATGTTCCTAAATACAAGCTACATAATATGATGTAGTAGGTTTGCAGACGCAGTGTTTGACTTTATTTTAGTTTGCATTTACAATTAATTCCTAATTCCTTTCTTAAATGTCTAAATTACATTAAATTTTTGCTTGTAAACATCTGGTTGGTTGGTTGTAAACATCTACAAAAATATTTTTTTTTTATACAACAAAATCTTGAATTGTTATCAATTCAATTTCACCATATTTTGAAAATTCTCGATATTTCTGACATTTTTGTATTTTCTCTAGTGAACAAATCATTTCTATAATATACGTCGTCTTCGATAATATTCAGGTTTTTATGCAATTCTTCAAACGACGGTATTTTAAGTAGGAATAGGAATTGTAATTTCTTTATTTCTACAATTTTTTTTTTTTTTTTTTGGTTTTATTTTATAATTTAAATAATTTACTAGGCAGTAGATAAATTTAACGAAATCCAAAATTAAATAGAAAAAATAAATTACGAATGAGGAAAAAAAGTAAATAAAATTCGAAATATTTCATCATATAGAAATTTAATTATTCCGAAAAGAAAGAAGAAAAAAATTAAGTGAAATATTCTGTGTGATAGGTGAAAAATAAATTTTTGCCCCAATGTGGGGCAAAAAAGATAATAGTACATACAATAGACAATTTTACTCTTGTTGTAAAATATATTTACGTTCAAAAAAAAATCAAAATTGTTTATATAGTGCCAGTGGTAGCTTCAGCAAATCAGCCTGAAGCCCACCGTGCAGAGATTTGATGGGAAAATTATGAACCAGGAGCCTTTAAACTATACACTAACGCAGATTAGTATTTTGGTGAAAAATCTGACGAAAAAAAATTTTACAAATAATTCCCGTCTTATAGCACAGGTAAGTGTACTTTATAATGTAATTTAATTTAATTAGAAAATTGTATTTGTATTCTGTATTTTGCTGTAATAATACTGTGTAAATATAGGATTTCCATTGTTTTTTTTTTTCTTTTGTGAAATCTGCAATGTGATTCATGAAATCTCCGTGATATCATTTTTCATTGTCTAGAGACAGTCATAATCACATATTTACGTTATTAGTGATTGGTTGGTTGCTCCTTTATCTTTAATTTTGATCCAAAATAAAAATAATTTTAATATATGTATTTATGTATACATATTTTGAGTTTATAATAAATAAATGTTTTTACATTTTTACAAAATAAAAGATGTTTTTTTCAAAGAAAATACAGCTAATGACGTGTGTAGAAATTCATGAATAATATGTACGTAGTAAATTTTTTTTTTTTTGTCGAAGAAAACAAATTTAAAAATGAAATCATGAATGTACAGGTTTATAGCTAATCCACATTTAATACGCATTTTGGTTTAATCTCAATTTCATATCGTATAAACAACCTGCTAATTCAGTTTTAAGTTTTAAACCAATGGTATCACAATATATACGCTGGATAAAAACTCATCAATGTCTATTTATATTTGGATTTTACAATTTTTTGTTTTATGTGAGCTCAAAACAAATTTCGTTTATTTCCTAAGAGTGAGACATGTAATATATGCATTATTTTCGATTATTCAATATATCCATCTCATTTTCACTCATTGATTGTCGAAGCTGTCAAATTTGAATATATTCAAATTTAAAAACGTTGGAAAATCCCCCATTGATATAACGTATGAACAAGGAAGTTACTGATTTATTTAATATAATTTGATCAAAATCAAATTAAACTATTAAGTAATCAAGTTAATATCGAGCACTTTTCAGTATATGTGTAACGTAAAATGCAATACGGTGGATTCTGATTTTTATGGTACGAATTTTGAAGTGAAGGAAGAAGAAAGAAGAAAAACATGTATGCTATATACGATACGTGTATGAACTTTTGTATGTTGTGTATTATTTTAATTTCAATTCCCAATTTAACGTTTATACGTTATCCCAATTTAATCCAAAATTCGGTTTTAATTCGAAATATTTTTTTACGCTGTAGATCACTGACCTGACCAGTAGTCAAAGCCTGCGCCCAATGGTAACGACAACGACAACTACAACGTGACGTTCAATGGGTGAAAATACATTAGGTAGGATTACAACCGTCGGAATCCAATTAAAAACCGGTTATCATAGATAAATCAGTTCTAATAACCGGTTTTCAATTGAATCAGACGGTTATATACCTACCTAATGTATTTTGGGCCAATTAGAATCAATAGAACGACTGTTGTTCTCGCCCAATCACAACGTTGTCGTTCACTTAGATTTACTTCTAATTTTGTCGGTGTCGGAAAGCAGTGTTGTCGTTGTCGTTATCATTGGGTGAAAATACACTATACTATTTTTCTTTTTGGAAGTCAGTATTGTGCTTATGGAGGCAGTACCCGATGAGTTTTTTGCCTTGGTAATATTTAATTTAAAATATTTCTCTCGACTAAAATTGAGATCTGATCACCCCACACACGAGACAGATTTATTCAAACAATTTGTGAAAGAATATAGAAAAGTATGCCTATCTTGCCTGTACTGACATCCAAAAAGAAAAATAGTATAGCTAGGACTACAACCGTCGGAATCGTATTAAAAACCGGTTATTATAGGTAAATCAGTTGTAATAACCGGTTTTAATTGGATCAGACGGTTGTAATCATCCCCAGTGTATTTTGGCCCATTGGGCGCAAGGTTTCGAGTAAAGTCGTGACGTGATACATATTATTATTTTTTTGTCAATTGATTGAATGACAAATGGAAAAATAATTTGCGTAAGGGTATTGCCAAATAAGTAAATAAACACAAAATCAAATGTCGTTTAGCTACTTGTCAGTTGTCACTTTAATGTATTGTATACACATTAGATGGTTATAAAAACTTCCTTAAACCTGCTCATTTATTTTGGATGATTCTTATACCATTATTGTTACAACCAGCGAAAAAAAGGTTTATCCACCTATACCTAATGAACGGTTTTACATTTGTCTTCCCCACGACCATCTTGACATTTTTACTTTTACACATGATATTTCTTCTTTCTTATTCAATTTATTGTACATACACAAATTTTTCAATGTATTTGAATTTTAAATCCTTCAAAAACTTGTTTTTGTGTATATGTGTTAGTATCTTTATATCATTAAATAGAAATAAGTTGGGTTGAAAAGACGAAGAAGTATGAGGATACCGCACTACTCTCCTGGATAACGAACTGTCGAGAAGATAGTCGTGGAGAAAACTGTGTAAAACCCATCAATGTGTTCAGTGTTATGTCATTGCATGAAAAACTTATTAAATGGTGGGATTTACGTTATCAGTCAAATGACTTACGTCCTTTTGACGTTTTGCTTTGAATTTGCTTTGTGACTGACTCTCGTATTTACACAGTCATTCAAATGATGTATACATCAAAATGACTGTTGTTATACATTTTCTTTTATTCCTCATTCGTTATTATTCCATTGCACGTTTATTGGACATTTTTACAGGAAAAAACATTTTTAAATTGTAAATAAGCTTTAATTCATTTATAATTTCATAAAACGCATCATTCCTTTTAATTTTGTTTGAGTAATCTGTATGACGTCTGTTATACAATAAATCATATTTTTGATAAATCGTTATTAATACCTCGTCATTGGCATTTCCATTTCATTTCCGTTTCTGTATTTAAATATGTTTTAAATTAGCTTTTCTTGTTAAAAAGCTGAGTATT
Source organism: Bombylius major (assembly GCA_932526495.1). Classification (NCBI taxonomy): domain Eukaryota; kingdom Metazoa; phylum Arthropoda; class Insecta; order Diptera; family Bombyliidae; genus Bombylius; species Bombylius major. The sequence continues at coordinate 11,181,856 of OW052046.1, forward strand.
TTTTACTTAATTTAATTGAATTAATTAATTTTACTTACTTTAAATTCAAATATTTAAAAGACTTTTCAAATTCAGTTTTTTAAGGCCCTTATTATGTAAGTCGATTCGCGGTAGACTTAAAGTCGAATAGACTTAAAGTCGAGTCACAGTATTATAAGTTTCTATCACTGTAGACTTTTTTCTATTCCATAGACTTGTCAAGTCGATAGCAATTTTGCCAGCGACTTCGAGTCTATTGTATGTGATTTAAGTTATATACACAATTTATGAGATTTTTTTTTCAATAGTTATATTGTGAATAGGACATTTATAAAATAAATTATATAAAATAAAATAAATCTTAATAAGCACGCAAGTTTTAAAATGTTTGGTATAGATGAGGATCTTTGTGACCTTCTCAAATAAGGTTCTCGTTCTATATCTTCTAATAATTTTAGAAAAATCTCTTTCGTCAATCTAAAATTTTTCTTAAATCTGAAATATTTATGACAAACTTTAATAATAATAAGTATTTTTTATACCGAAAACAGAAAATTTACATGATTTCATCCATATCCAGAGGATTTGAATTTACTCTCAAGCGCCTTCTTTTCCGAATTGTTGACAAAATCTCAGCTCAACGATCTTCATTAATTTCATTTTCAAAAACATCAAACCAAATAAAAAAACTCATGATTTTATATTTTGTCCGTTTTTATTTTATAAATTTAGATGTAAAAAATAGCAAAATATATAGACTATTCACTTGAAAATATTGAAAATTAGTTATAAACACAACAAAAACAAACGTGATTTGACAGATGTCTAGTAGAAAATTTTCCTTTCAAACGGTAACTCTTTTTTAAAGTCTATAGGCTTACATAATACCATGACTTATTTCAATAGACTTGAAAAAGACGAGTCGATTCTATTCGCATCGACTTACATAATAAGGGCCTAAATCTTAAAAAAAAAAAAAGACGCTCTTAACCACTTCCCACAGTCGAATGTAAATGAAAGAGAAGTGAAAAAATTACGAAAAGGAATAGAGAAAATGTCAAATTGACTGATGAAATTTCTCGGTACATCACTGATGTGCTACCCCTCAATTCGCCTCACCACTCTTATGCTGTTATGATGCGGTATTAATTTAATGATTAATTTCGTTATTAAAAAGAGATAACAAGTATGCTTTACGGAAAAATCAACTAGAAAGAAAGAGAGATATGACTAACACTTATTTCAGTATTAATACTGAAAATGTCAAAAAATAACTCTCCCAATTCTCCAAATTCCAATATCCTTCCATTAGTCATGAAATTAATCATGAAATTTGAACATTAATGCTAGTTTTCAAGTGCAAATATCTTGAAAACTATCCATTTTTCGAAAAAAAATGAGATAACAAATCGATGTAGAATTAATTGAACCTTCATTTTCTGCAATAAAAAATGAGGGTTAATTTAAGCCTTTTTTGAGTAAAGCAGGGTTAAAGTCCAAAAATCTGTGAAAAAATGACAAAATTATGGTTTTGAGGCCTTATAACTTCTGAATGGTCGGATACACAGCAACAGGTAAGATGTTGATGGAAAGGCACAGGAATCCTTCACAATTATGTAAAAGAGTTGGTGAGCCTAGCGTGCCCTTGTAAAAAGTTATAGGGTAAAATATGAAAAAAGTACCAAAAATCTTTAACCCCCTCTAACTCCTAAACCGTTGAGATTCCCCCCCCCCCCCCCCCCACCAATACGATTTTTTGTTCCCCTCGTCGAGACCTATCCGTAGTTTCTCGGTCGGACACCGTAACGGAATCACCCTGTATATTCATAACCTTGAGTGATGTATACACCATTTGACTGATAGTGTAAATCACACCAATTGTTATTAAAACTTAATTTTGCACCTGGCAATGCTAAAATGGTAGAAAGAAGAAAGACGCCATCATGGTTGCTTCTGCTTCTTTCTTATTAGTTGGTTTGGTTTATTCAATTGTTCGTTTCGTTTGATTTGATTTTTAAGAAGTTTTTTTTTATTTTTTCTGCAATTTCTTTTAAAAAGAATGTTTTTATTTAATCATTGAGTGAATCAATAATTCAATTAAAATTATAAAAAACTGGAATTTATAAATTAATTGTGATTACTTTTTAGAAATATGAAAAAAAGAAAGGACAAAATAAAATTTTTTTATTGTTTGTGATTTATTTTAATTTACGATGATGTGTAATTTGGAAAAAATGAAGCGAAGGTAATAATTTCATTATTTTTAATGAAGAAAAAAAAAAAAAAAATCTGAAACTTGTACAAGGAAATTAAATTGTAAAATTCTTATCTCAATTTTTTCATTAAATTATTTCCATTTAAAGTCATCGAAAGAAAAAAACAAAGAATATGAATTGCACATGCTGATGTCTTGATTTACATGGTAACCATATTTTTAAGTAAAGAAAAGTACAGAATTTTTTTTTCTTTTTGTTCATGAAATGTTGTGAGGTTAAATTTGATTTACACAGTATACATTTGAGATATTTTAATTGAAAACTCTTAATGAAAATTCCACAAGGCATTGATTAAAACATATTTATTTTTTTTTATTGCTACATAATTTTTTTCAATCGCGACTCATTAAAAAAAAATCCTTAAAATACATGGTTTTTTAATTTTAAAAATCTATATAGAAACTGATTATCTAGAAAGTGGTGTCATTATTGAGTCCCTTCACCTTGAATAATTTAACAGCTGAAATAAATTACGTTACCTTGCCGAAAATGATATACACATAAAATGTTCTTATATTTCTTGGAAATACCCTGTACTTTAGATATAAATTAAAAACAAAAAAAAGTGTAACTTCATATATATTTAGTTATGTATAATTATGAAGGTAATATAAGATATTTAGGGGTTATTGTTGCACTTTGACCTTTACAGATTTTTTTTTTTGTACAGCCAGTGCTTCTTATATAGGTTTAGACTTTAAATGAATCCTTAAATTCTATTAGAAGGTGTACACCAAATTTTTTTCTGGTTTGAGGAAAAGTTGATGCATATATAACACTCTTTTAGATGCCAATGCTTCACATTCACATATAAGAATCTGCATTTATCTCCTGTTTGAGCTCTATATTGCTCAAGTGGTAGCTGAGCGGACAGTGCCCAGTGGTAAGTCTCTAGTGATTTTCCCAGTAGAAGGTGCTTCGTTCCATCTCATATTTTTTTTTAAAAATTTTTTGTGTGGCTTTTAAGCAGGCCATGGAAGTATTATGGTCCAAGAAGCTTAGAGCTGGCGCCTATTTTAGCTGGGGAAGAATTATGAAATCAACAGATGTTGATTAAAATATGAAACTTAACAGTCATCATATACAACAACTTATAGGTACTATTCTGAAAATGCAGCTTGTTGAAATGAATTCGATCAAATTCAGTCATAGGGAACTCAAAACAAAAAAATGAAACAAATTACGTGTTTTTCATTCTAGATCTCATTCAATTTCTAATCCCCATCTTAGGTCAGCCTCAACATCAACCATCTTTTTTCATGGTCTTCGCATTTGTATGTGGTATTTCTTATCTAGCACATGAATATTCTTCTTGAGGCCAAATTTCATAGTTAATGCCATCTTCAGAACAATTTAATTCGTAAACAATTTCATATTGCACGAATGTAAAAAAAATATGTAATTCCTTGGATTATACACGATTAAAAAATAAAAAAAACAAAACAATTTAGAAAATTGGTAATTTTATAAGAGAAATGAAATATCTTCTAATTAAATCTTTTTTTTTTTCACTTTTTTTATTTTTCTAAATATAGTTCGTTAAAGAATTTGGCTTAGAAGCGGATCGTCATTATCTGCGTTGTTTATTTTCAACTATAAATCTCATAGATCCAACACAAACTCCATTACATTGTAAATTACTTAGCATTGAACTTAACGGGCAATTAAGAAAACCATCAGCTATATCAACAATTTGTTTTGCAATTGAAAATTGTTCAAATAATCAAAAGGTAGAGAAAATTTTCTATTTTATTTTTCAATAAATGTTTAATTTTTTTTTTTTTTTTTTTATTTGTATTTTATAGATTTTACAACAATCACCAAATATTATTACACAGATTTGCCGTGTAAATGATAATAATTGTTCAAAACTTTTGGAATTATTTATTGCTTTAACATTAACATACTCAGAAAAATATTGTAATTGTGAATTAGAAGGATATTCATATAAAAATCTTAATATTATTTATACAGAATTTATTGATAATTTTATTAATAAAGACGATATAAAATTAAATGAAATTACTGAAAATATAATAGAATATTTATTATCATTAATTTGTAATAATAATAATAAAATTAATAATAATAATAACAATAATAATAATAATATCAATAATTTCAATAATAATAATAATATCAATATCAGTAATAATAATAATAATAATAATAAAATTAATATAATTGATGAAAAAATTACAAAATTTCTTATAAAATTACGTAAAGAATATCCAAAAAATAATATACCAATTATATTAAAACCATATTTATATTCAAAATTTGATTTAGAAAAAGAAGAAAAAGATAACGAAGAAGAAGAAAAAGAAGAAGTTATTGAAAAAGATTTAATAAAAACAAAATTAACATTAACTACTACTACTGCTGTTGCTAGTGTGTACAATTTATTTTCAAATATTTATAAAAAACAAGAAAACGACGATAAAAATTCATCAAAAATAATGGAGACAGCTTGGACAAATTTAATATTAGAAATTGGCTATAGTTTTACAATGAATATTGAAGAATGTAAAAATCATTTAACAAAAACATTTGGTCGTGATATACAAGCACAAGATATTGCAAGAATTATTGGTCTTATGTGTCGTACACATACAAATTTATCAGATTGTAATGTTAATTTACCGACAGCTGGAAATTTTTGGCCTGGTCAAGGTACTGGACAAAATATTCAAGATAATAATAATCCAAATGGTGTTGTAGGTGTTGTTGTTGATAAAAAAGATTTAGTAAAAAGTGGTGGTGGTGGTACTGGTGTAACAGATACAACACAAACATCATGGAAACCAGAAATATTTGTACAAGCATTAAGAGAATGTGCACCAAATTTAAATTGGAAAGAAGTTTTTATGGCATTAGATCATCCAGAATTTATAGTAAAAGATCGTATTGGATTTAATTTACTTTTAACAATAGCACGTCTTGCTTCACCATCTGGTGTAATTGGTTATAGTTTATTAGTTGATTGTGCATATCGTCATTGGGTAAATATTGATGGACAATTTTCATTAATATCAATTATGTTAAAAAATCCAGATATATTTTCATTTGCTGATTATATTTATACACCAGTTTCTGTTGAATTATTAAAAACACCACCAGAAACTGATAATAAAGAGATAGCATCATGGAAATCATTGCATCTAATTGATATCCTTTTGTATATTGCTGAAAATGGTTATTTACCACAAGTTCATGAATTATTTAAATTTCCAGCACAACATTGTCCTGATGTACTATTTATGGCCTTACTACAAATAAATCCACCATTAACAATGCTACGTCAAGAATTATTTTCAATTTTGATACCAACATTTTTAGGTAATCATCCAAATTCTGGTGTTATTCTTCATCATGCATGGAATTCATCAAATTTTATTCATACTTTACGACCGATTATTATGCATGCAATGTCTGAATGGTATTTACGTGGTGAAAATGATCAATCAAAATTATCACGAATTTTAGATGTTGCACAAGATTTAAAAGCATTATCGAGTTTATTGAATGTACGTTCTTTTATGTTTGTCATTGATTTAGCTTGTTTAGCATCACGCCGTGAATATTTGAAATTAGAAAAATGGCTTAGTGATAAAATTCGAGATCATGGTGAAGGTTTTGTACAAGCAATTATAAAATTCTTACAAAGACGTTGCCCACAAATCACAGGAACAAAAATACCAGATGATCAAATTCCTAAAGCTGCTCAATTACCACATGAAACTTTAACTACAATGTTAACATGTTTGCAAGGTTGTATTGGTAATGTACAACAAGAATTAAGCGATATAATCATGCAAATGACACAGAATTGTAATATGATCGTTCATAAAGTTAGACAACAACCACCACCACCAGGTGTAATTCGTACACATCGTGGATTAGAAGCTGCATCATCATTCAATGCTAATTTGAATGCACAGCAAATGTTTGGACCGGCAACAATTGATGCACTACCACCATTAAGTGCAGCTATGGCAGGATTAAATTTTAATTTTGGTAATGTTGTTGGTAGTTTGGTTTCTACACCAGCATCACCATCACGTCTCATACAAGCTCCATCGAATAGTCCATTTACTATGATGTCAATGCAAGCAGCAGCTGGTCCACCAAATGTTAATACTCTTGCAGGCAGAATTCAACCAACACCACCAACAGCTGAAAAAATTCATTTGCCAGGACCTCCAACTATTATTGCAGATTTTACTCAGCAATTATCAAAAGAAGTTGAAGATGAAGCTAACAGCTATTTTCAACGTATTTATAATCATCCACCACATGCGACCCTTTCAATTGATGAAGTTCTGGACATGCTACAACGTTTTAAAGATTCAAACAATAGACGTGAACAAGAAGTTTATCAATGCATGCTCAGAAATCTTTTTGAAGAATATCGTTTCTTTCCACAATATCCAGAAAAAGAACTTCAAATAACTGCTCAACTTTTTGGTGGAATTATTGAAAAAAATCTTGTTCCTACTTGTGTTGCTTTAGGTTTATCATTGCGTTGTGTTTTAGATGCTTTACGTAAGCCTGAAGGTTCAAAAATGTATTATTTTGGTATAACAGCATTGGATCGATTCAAAAGTCGTCTTCATCAATATAATAAATATTGTGAATTTGTTCGTAATATTCCACATTTTCAAGATTTTCCTCCACATCTTATTCAATATGTTGAATATGGTTATCAAAGTATGGAACCTCCAAATAAACCTCAAGGAACAATTATCAATCCAGCTATAGCAGCATCATTACCTCCAAATCATCCAGCAGTACAACCACAACCTGATCCTCAATTGTATCGAAGTAATTCAGTAACTGGAAATATAATCACAACTCCATCACAAGTAACAAAAGCTGTTGTTAATATAACAACACAACAACTTCCATCACGTGTTAAATCAATTGCAACTGCAACCAATATCGATACATTATTGATGGCAACAGCTGATCGTGATGAAAAAATTAGTGTTCCACCAGATGGAATTCAAGATAAGACAGCATTCATTTTTAATAATTTAAGTCAATTGAATCTTCAACAAAAATGTGAAGAAATTAAAGAGATTATGACAAAAGAATTTTGGCCATGGATGGCACAATATCTTGTATTGAAACGTGCTTCAATTGAATTAAATTTTCATCCATTGTATTCAAATTTTTTAGATTCACTTAAAAATCCAGAAATAATACGTTTAGTTACACAAGAAACATTTCGTAATATAAAAGTTTTATTACGTTCCGATAAAGGTATTGCTAATTTTTCAGATCGAAGTTTACTTAAAAATTTAGGACATTGGCTTGGTATGATGACACTAGCACGTAATAAACCAATTCTTCATATTGATATCGATTTAAAATCATTAATTGTTGAAGCATATCATAAAGGACAACAAGAATTACTTTATGTTGTTCCATTTGTTGCAAAAGTATTGGAATCATGTTCTAAAAGTCGTGTTTTTAAACCACCAAATCCATGGACAATGGCAATTATGAATGTTTTAGCTGAACTCCATCAGGAACCAGATCTTAAATTGAATTTAAAATTTGAAATTGAAGTTCTATGTAAAACATTGAATCTTGATATAAATGAACTTAAACCAATTATTTATTTGAAAGATACAGAACGTGCTAGAAACATTGAATATCAATTATCACAGCCGAATATTAAAAAACAAAATGAAATTCCACAACCAGTTACTGAAGATCAAGTGATTACAATGAATCAAAATGTTATAGTTGCAAATTCTTCACCAAGTGCAAATAATGAAAATACTGGTCAAATTCCAATTAATCCACCAGAACCACGATTCGGTTATAATGACATTAATGTATCAAGTCATTCTGGACTTGCTCAACATGTTGTACTTTCACCAAATATCGCTTTATTACAAACAAATCCACCATTAAAGCATATTGTACTTAGTGCTATTGAACGTACCATAACCGAATGGTTACAACCAGTTGTCGATCGTAGTGTACGAATTGGTGTTACTACATGCGAACAGATTATTCGTAAAGATTTTGCATTAGATGCTGACGAGACTAGAATGCGAACAGCTGCACATTATATGGTTAGAAATTTAACAGCAGGTTTAGCAATGATCACATGCAAAGATCAGCTAACACAAAGTTTACAATCAAATATCAAAAAAGCATTTTTAACAATTTTAACACCACCACCAACATTACATGATGCTGAAACAACAGCAGCACAATTAGCTTCTGATAATACAGAATTAGCATGTGCATTCATTCAAAAGACAGCTACTGAAAAAGCAGCACCAGAAATTGATAGACGTTTAGCAACTGATTTTGATGTTCGTAAATTGGCTAGAGAAGAGGGACGACGTTATTGTGATTCAGAAATTTTAACGTATCAAGTTGAAAGAATGCCAGAACAGGTACGTTTAAAAGTTAATGGTGTAGCAGCTCATCAATTTGCTGTTTATGAAGAATTTGCCAGAAATATTCCAGGATTCCAAACAATGACCGAACGTGAAACATCAATATTTTTACCAAAAGCTTCAATACCTGTAAGTATTATTTACCATTTTATATTATGTTTATTTTTCCTTATTTGTTTCTATTTAAACAATTTTTGCAACTTGTTCCCCATTGTTGTTCCACAAAAATTATTTCTTTGTTCTTTCTTTGATTTTACAATTCGTTGCTGCTTCCAATTTTACTTTCTTCTTCATGTTTCTTCCATTTCTTCCTCTTATGATCTTTTTTATTTAAGTAAAGTGTCATTTTAAATTTATTAAAACTTATCCAAATATCCTATAAAAAATTATGAATCCATATCTATGTATTTTATTTTCTAATAAAATTTTATTTTTCTATGATAAAACAGGAAACTGTACAATCATTTGCTACAGATGAACTTAGTATTATGTATAATGAATTAGCACCAAAAATGGAAGCATTTATTAATAATGCTGGTCATGTTACTGGCCTTCAATTGCAAGCAACAAAAATTCATACACTTTTGAATACATTAATGTCAGCAAGACGTCATCGTGAAACTGATAGTGCTATTAATTTATTAACACGTGTTGTTGAAGGTTTAATCGAAGGTTTATGTAATATACCAGAACATATTGAACAAATGAAATTATATCGTGATTATCATTTACGTATATTAAATTTTTTATATGCAACATTTGGTGCAAATTCAACAGCACGTGCAACAACAAAATGTATATTTGAATGTCGTGAAGAAGTACGTTATAATTTTGAAGCAATTAAATTATTAATAAATTCACATTTTGTTAATATGCAACAATTTGATTTAATATTAAGTCAAATAATGGATAATGGTAATAATTATTTAGCAGTTGCATTTGCAATGCAATTAATACAACATTATTTAATTGATGAACGTACAAGTGGTATTATAACTGAACATGATTTATATAATACAATTGATTTATTAGCTAGATTAGCAGCACATCATCGTGGTCCAGAAGGTTTAACACATTTAATTGAATTATTACGTCTTAATCATGATCCAAATACTCAAGTTAATGAACGTCAACCAGCTGGTCCTTCACAATTTATTCATTTAGCATTAATGCATGTTAAATCAAATGATTATGATGATCCACCTGGTTCACAAGAAAAAACTGAATATTTAGTTAAAGATTGGATGACATCATATATGCAAATAAATGGACGTGATTGTTCAAAAGTATTTACAATATTTGTTAATAAATTAAATGTATATGGTGTTTTAAAAACAGAAGATTTAATAACAAGATTCTTTAGACAAGCAACACAATTTGTTATGGAATTAGTTTATCGTACATTAACTGATCCAGGTTGTACACAAAATGTAACAAAATCAAAAATTTTACATTGGATGGATGCATATGTACGTATGATTGTATTATTGATACGAAATTCAAGTGATGCTGGTAATCCAATAACAAAAATAAATTTATTAAATAAAATATTGGGTATTGCATTAGGTGTATTATTACAAGATCAAGATATTCATGGTGCAGCATTTCAACAATTAGGATATCATCGTTTCTTTATGATGTTATTTGTTGAATTAAGTACATCTGATCCAATTTTTGAAAATTTAATGACAAATATTGTAACAGCATTCTGTCATACATATCATTTAATAAATCCTCAAGTAGCACCAGCATTTTGTTATTCATGGCTTGAATTAATATCACATCGTGTATTTTTAGGTAAAATATTAGCTCAAATACCACAACAGAAAGGTTGGTCAATGTTTTCACAATTATTATTGGATTTATTTAAATATTTAGCACCATTTTTACGTAATGCTGAATTAGCTAAACCAGTACAATTATTATATAAAGGTACATTACGTGTATTACTTGTATTATTACATGATTTTCCAGAATTTTTATGTGATTATCATTTTGGTTTTTGTGATGTTATACCACCAAATTGTATACAAATGAGAAATATAATATTAGCTGCATTTCCACGTAATATGAGATTACCAGATCCATTTACACCAAATTTAAAAGTTGATATGCTACCAGAAACATCAACAGCACCACGTATTTATACAAATTATGTTGTCAATATTCAACCATTAAATTTTAAAAAAGATTTAGATTCATATTTAAAAGCTCGTGCACCGGTTACATTTTTATCAGAATTAAGAACATATTTACAAATTTCAAATGAACCTGGTTCTAAATATAATGTATCATTAATGAATGCACTTGTACTATATGTTGGTACACAAGCTATAACTCATATAAGGTATGTATGATAAAATATTTTGTTCTTTTTATTTTTTTCTTTTTTTATAAAATTTTCTTTAAAAAAAAAAAAAAAAAATTCTTTTTTCTCTTTTATAGAAGCAAAAATTTAATACCAAATACATCAACAATTGTTCATAGTGCTCATATGGATATTTTTCAAAATTTAGCCGTTGATTTAGATACAGAAGGACGTTATTTATTTTTAAATGCAATTGCAAATCAATTACGTTATCCAAATAGTCATACACATTATTTTAGTTGTGCTGTTCTTTATTTATTTGCTGAAGCAAATTCAGAAGCAATACAAGAGCAAATAACACGTGTTCTATTGGAACGTTTAATTGTTAATAGACCACATCCATGGGGATTATTGATTACATTTATTGAACTTATCAAAAATCCAATTTATAAATTTTGGGATCATGATTTTGTTCATTGTGCACCGGAAATTGAAAAGTACGTATATGTGTTGTTTTTAAGTTTTTTTATTTATATTTTAATGTCATTAAGTCGAAAAAAAAAATTTTTTTTTTCGAATTTTGTACAATAGGGGATTTTAAATATTTCTAAAATATCTTGAACTTGTGAATTAAACGCTTTTTTCGCTATTTAAAAAAAATATATATACATACATATATTTCGGTATTTCTATCCATCGGTTGGAGATCTTTTAGATAAAAAATTTCACAGTAAATAAGACTATTTATTTTAGAATACTACCTACGACTCTTTAGATAATTTTTATAAATTTTAACAGTGATCTGTCTAGTGTGTTTTTGCTGTTGTAAGTCTCTTTAGAGCCTAGTCAGACGAAGCGTGTTGTAATGTTTGGAGCCTTACCATGAGAATCGATTTCGTTCTTAACACAGGCGTTTCTTTGTTATTCCTACTATCACTTACGAAATCGTTAAAATTAACGAACGAACACCTTACTATCATCAGAAACGATATCGAAAAAGAAACGCAATTTTTCGTAATTTCTACATTTACTCATTTCTTGATAGCGTTGTTTTTATCACGGTTAAAACACGCCTACAAATTACATTAAAAGTTGAAGAAAATAAACAAAACTTAATTGAAATTTGGAACAAAAATGGAATTTCGAAATTGGAACGACTATCGTTTATCATAGTAGCATTTTCCTTTTCGTTCGTAACTTCATTATCGTAAATTAACGAACGAAATCGAATCTCATGGTAAGGCCGTCGCCCAAGATTTGAAAAGGTTGAAATAAAAAGATCAGTAGCGGTATGATATATAACACACAGATTATATAATACAGTCTAATGATTATCATTGCATGTTTTCATCATCATCAGTGTTGCAGTTAAAAAAAACTGAAATAATTTAACAAGAATGATATGAGCACATTTATGATTCTTATTATATATGTACATATGTGTTTTGTTTGTTTTGTGGTTGTCATTATGTATTTTGTTATCAAAAAAAAAAAAAAAAAAAAAAATTCAGTTACATATTTGTGAAAATTTCATACATCATCAGCCCTGTTCCACATTTCGCTTTTTACGAAATACGAATGCTAAAAAGAAATGGGGTGTTCTACAATTCGCATTTTCCCGGAATGTGTACGAAATCCTTTCCGGTAACTAGTTTGTTTGCGATTTCACTTTAATTGTTAATAGATTTCGTTTATTTATAGTTCGATTGTAGTATATTGACAAAGAAAATGTAAGATGATATAAAAATAAAAATTCTAATACATTTAAAACGCTGGAGAAGATTTTACAAAATGTTTGTTCTATTCTATCTAATCCTATATTAAAATCTTATAGGTATTGTGAGGTCCTCTACTGAAAAGCTTCTTTGTTTAGTCGGAAACAATCTAAAAATCTTTATTTAAAATAAATGAATTATTTAATTGATAGATTTATTGGATTCGATTTATCTTGCAGAATTTTTCTATACATTTTTTTTCATTTCGAAATTTTTTACGCTCCTAATTGTTCATTTGTTCAACTAAATTTAATAAAACTATTCCGTTCATGCTTTTATACGAATATATGTATTTTTTTAAAAACTTCCTGAAAACTTTTTTTTTACTAACGTATCAGCTACTTTTGACAACTGATTTCGTTGAATATAAAACGGGGTAACATTTAAAAAGGAAATCGTACGAATTGTGGAACACCTATTTTGAAATCGTACGAGACTGAATTTCGGTTTCACTTTCATTCCGTACAAAATGTAGAACAGGACAGGACTGCACGCTTCATCTGATTAGGCCTTCTAAATCGCTTATGTATCTGTTTTTCTAAATTCTTAAAGTTATTTCGTTTCATTTATGGAAATTTTGAAAATTTTCTGAAAGGAAAACAACATTAAAAACTCAGTGTGTTGTTATTAGCATACATATGTACATTATATGTATGTACACTTTTATTAATACATACATATTTTGTTATCTGTTGAAAATACATATATATATATATATGTAAATTTAACAATACATATTAAATTTTGTTATTAAATTCTATTGGATTCGGATAATCATTATCACTACTAATAAATTTTTATTTATTTTTTATTTTTCATAAAGTATACCTTGCAATATGTATATATTTATTGTAACATTAGTGTTCTATATACATGAAACATGTCAAGATTCTCAATTTCAACAATCTCAAGAACCTTTTGTAAGAAATCCAGATCCTCCAGAAGAAATTCAAGAATCATTAATAATAAATCCAATCATAATAAAAACAAAAAATAAAAAATTAAAATATCCAAAGGGCAAAATTAATTTTAAAAAACAAAAATTACAATTCAAAAATAGTGATGAAATAATTAAATGCATACAATTAAAACTTCAAAAAAAGAAAAATAAGAAAACTCATAAAAAAAATTACTTTTATAAATCGCGGAATATTTAGAAAAAAAAATTTCACACAAAAAACAAAACAAAAAAAATTAATAATAATATCACAATTAAATAACAAATTCTAAAACTTTAAAAATAATTTTAACAAAAAAAATAATATACCTACCTCAAATAATTTAGACACTTTTTAAATAAAATTGAAACAAATAAAGAAGAAAGAAAGAAAGAAAAAAAAAACACAGTTATTTAGAGTGCAGAACTGGTAAGTGAATTTTTAATTAAAAATTCGAAACTTTAAAGTATGTATATGAATTTTTAATTATTTTCTATTTTGAAATGAAAAAAATTCAAATTATATGAAGAAATACAAAAATTTTGGTCTTTTTCGAGGCCCGTAAATATTCAAACTTTTTTAGAATAAAAAAAAAAAAAAAAAAAAAAAAAAATATGTATATTAATTTGGCGACACAGCCTTCATCATGTTGGGGCAACATTTGTTCCAAAGGGTTAGAAAAAAAAAAAAAAAAAAACCTAATAACTTGTTAATAGCTGCTTTTGATTTGCCATTTTCAAGTATGTACGTGCAAGTACTAAAATGTGTCTTGGATAAATCGATAAACACGAACGACACAAAAATTTTGACATGTGTCAAAACCTAAAAATAATTATTGTTATTTACCAAATTAATATATATTTTTTTTATTCAAATTAATTTCACATACATACATACAAAAAAAGAAAACACGCATCTAGTGCTCTTAGTTTTGAAACTATAAAGCCATCTGTTATTAAAATTGTACGTAACTACTTGCATCTACTTGAAAAATTTCACATGAATAGCTACGAGTATAGATATTTTAGCACAGACTTTCATCTTATCTACTTCTCGCAAGTATTTGAAAATGAAAAATCGAAAGCAGCTAATATTACTCCAGATTCCTTTCCTAATTCCAGAAATTTTGGTAGAGGTTTCGTGAACATATCAGCCAACTTGATCACATGTTTAAATTTGCTCACGAGAAAAATGATATTTAATATCGATATGTTTCGATATCTTATGATTGGATTAGATTACTTGCAAAACTCTAATGCATCCATTGTTATCTTTGTGTATTTTTATTAGGTTCTAAAATTTTTTATATTTGTACTATTAACTGAAGATATCTTAACCACATTATCGCTCTTAACAGCTTCAAAAAAAGGCATAATACTCTGCTTCAGTAGATGACATTGCTACAGAAATTTGTCTTTTTGTATTTCAAGTAATCGTACAACGTTCAAATAATTTAATTAAACAAGTAACCCAGTTGTACTATTTCTATCATTTATATCAGAACTACTCTAGTCTGTTGTTTTGTTGTTTGTTTTTGTGGGTGGGGGGGATGCGGGTTAGGCATCCAAGAGCACTCAGACAGGAGAGTCCATTGTACTCAGCACCCCGACTTTCTGCCATACATGCACCTACAGTTTAAAGTGGAATGCGAACCACTAAAATTCGTTGGTAGAGAACGAATTTTATTCGTATGACAGAACTTAGTACTAATATTAGTACCGAGCATTTATACCCAACTCAAAGTGAATTGGTACTCATTCAGAGCTGAGTGAACTCAGGTGGAGGTGGACTCGAACCCGAGACCTTTAGCATCAGAAGCTAACACTCTACCGCTTCGTCCACTGCCCGCCTTACTCTAGTCTGAGTTTCTACATATTCACACTAAATTTTATTTATTACTAAAATTACCTCGAACATATGTGAATTTTACTTTAGCTGATCCCTTAAGATACCGAAGTACTCTTTTTACGATAAGTTTTTACACAACTCTATTATTTTTATTCAAATAACGACTTAAAATGAAATAGCCGGACGGCGGACGTTCTTTGATTCTCTCACTACTTCTTGGCTCAAATGATAAACTTTCATCCTTGAGGAGATTCAAAATTGTGTAAGTTTTCGAAAGTTTTCTCGTGAGTTTTTCTTTTCGTGAGAGAGAAAAGCTTTTCGTCTCTCACACTTCCCCCGAACAGATCAACAAATTTATCAAATTTTGCTGATATGTTCTCGTATGTACTGCCTGTAAACCTGTCTATAAATATCTACTCTGTAGTTGAAAACTATAACAATGCTTGAAATAATGGAGGAACTACTAAAACTTAAATAATTGGTGCTGGTATATTATACTAACATTTATAAATTTTTTGAACTCACAAAATTAAGCAGCCTTACCATGAGAATCGATTTCGTATTGAAATTGAAAAAGAAACGCAATTTTCGTAATTTCTACGTCTGGTCGTTTGACAGCGTTGTTTTTTATTTGGTTTGGTTGTAGTTGTATTTTCCTTTTCGTTCGTAACTTTTACTTCACTATCGTAAATTAACGAACGAAATCGATTCTCATGCGGTAAGAAAGGCTACTTAATGTAGGCTATTGTAGAAAAAAAAATGTAATTTACATGGAATTTTTGTTTGTCCAGTGTTTAAAAAAGATCTTATCGAAAACGGTTTCAACTTTTATAAATTTAAGGAAAAAAAAACAGTTAATTTTTGAAATTTTAATGTATTATTCTTCTGTTGTATCTGTGACGTCTCTTTTTTCTCTAGCTTTAAGATCTAAAAGAAATTCATTTTTGCATGTAATGATGAAATTCAGAGAATACATAATTCAAAATGTAAAAATATATTTTCAGCCCTGTTCTATATTTCGTACGGAATGAAAGTGAAATCGAAATTCAATTTCGTACGATTTCAAAATAGGTGTTTCACAATTCGCGAAATGTGGAACAGGGCTGTTTATGTCATTTTGTTTCATTTTCATGTTCGCATCATCTTAATAATTTTCCATTTTTTATCGTAGAATTTGTGTCAATACTTTTCAATAATTTCTAAGCATATTGGTTTAGAAAGCAAAAAAAAAAAAATTTTTTTTAGATAAGATTCAAGATAATTTTAATGTGAATCAAAAGAAGGTTTGTGTGTGTGGGATTAATGCATGATTAAAATGATAAAAAAAAAAATGAAATCCCACATGAGTTTTTAAATTTATTTAAAAAAAAAAATTAAAAATCTCATTCTTGTTGAATTTTATTTTTTTTATTTTCAAATTTTCATTAAATTTTCACTTTAAATGAAATTTTTATCAACAAAAGAATGAGATGCTGATTTTTTTTCTTCTACTATTTTTTCAACTAAATAATTTATTTATTTTTCTTTTATTTTATTTTTTTTTTAAAATTATACAATAGACTTTTTGAATCAGTTGCACGTTCGTGTATGGTTAAAGCAAGTCATCAACAAATTGGTAATGATGGTGATTTACAAGAATGTAATTAACATTTAAAATTAAAAAAATGTTCACGTATTTGAAAAAGGATTATTTTTGGTCGACGACCTGATGTTGTTGTTAATAGAAATCATATAAGTGGTGGTAGCAGTAGCAGTACCAGTAGTAATAACATCAGCAGCAACAAAAATAATCGTAATAATTATGTAACACCGATAATTCTAATAAGAATAAAAAAATAATTATCAGTAATATGTATCTACAAATAGAATCCAAGAACAACAAGAAGACAAACAGTACCAATAACAACAACAAAATACATAAATTATAAAACAAATGTGAGTACCATTAGCGCAGTAGTAGCAAAATATAAGTTTCAACAGATCCAGAAGAAATAGAAAAACAAAAAAACAACAAAAAAAAAAAAATGGGTAAAATTTGAAATTTTTTATAAAACAACATTAATTAATTTTGTAATTTAAAGGAGAAAAATATAAAAAGAAAAATATTATTAATAAAATAATTGTGAAATTTTAAATTCATCAAATCTGATCTTCAATTCAAATTATTAAATTTTGATTGATTTTCATTAAAATATGTTGGCAATCAATCAATTTTCAATAAATTGAATTTTTATAATTTTGTTTTTGTTTTTGTCCATTAAAATATAAATCTCATATGTATGTCATATCAAAAAATATATAATAAGAAGAAATCTTACAGCTTTTTGTAATATCAAAATTCAAGAATTTTTGAACCAATTACGATCAGAGGGGAAAAACAAAAGGGGATATGTGTTATATTACTCTCAGTGCTCTCGAATAAAAAATTATGATTTGAAGCTTTTTTCAATACATATTGTAATCAATCAATCAAAGTAAAGGAAAAATAAAACAATTATTGAAATTCAATTTGATCTTGGAAACACTACACAATAACAAAAATAAGTAAGTACATGTACATATGTAGAAAAATATATTTTCTTCTGCGCATGCCAATAACGTAGTACAATACGAAGCTTTAGCTCTTCTGGTTCAAGCTTAAAGCTATATCAATTAGATCATTTCTCGAATTATGATAATTTTGAGAGTCTTGAGAGAGCTTTTAAAATAATAAAAGCTTGGGTTACTCGCGCCAGAATCCCAAAATAAAGAAATTTTTTATGAATAAATACTTCTTCTTATTATATATTTTTTATATATAATAGTTTTTTTACTTGATACTTTTTTATTTTTGAAAAATTTATCTTATAAATTACTCTAATCCTTAACGGTAAATATTAACTCATAATCGAGATTCAAAAAAGATCAGATTTTTTTAATCTGTGTTTTTACCAAATATATACATATAACGTTTTTGTGTATTATGTTATATACGCTTTCTTTTCATTAATTCAGAAATTAAAAATTATGAGATTTAAAACTTACTTTAATTTATTATCTATCTCTGGCATTTTTTTTTTTTTTTTTTGTATTATACATAAAACGAAATTTTTGTTACAATTTAATTTTTTTTTTTCTTAAGAAAAATGCCTTTTTCACGAATTTATATTTACGTGCAACGATCTGATGTAATCTTGCATCAATTTATGCATTACAGCAGCAACTGAAGCAAATATTTGTTATATCAGAAATCGTGAACACTTTTTATGTGCACAAATATGATATAGTGAATAGCATGCGTATGCATATGCATGCATGCAAATATGAATTTGTGAAAAAGTCCAAAATGAAATATTATGTGAAAAAATACAGAAATAGAGAATAAAATCAAAAACTACTAATTTAAATAAAATAAACAAAAAGTAAATACATTTTGAAATTAAGACGGAAAAAAAAACAAAACTTTTAAAAGCATTGTACTTTTAAGAAATTAAGAAAAACGAAATTATTGTTAAGATCTAAAGTTTATATAAATGTATACCTATGATGATTAGAATTCTTATAAATATATATATGTATATGTATATACATATGTATATCTAACAGTAAAATAACTTGAAAAATTAAAAATGAAAATAATTATGATTTTTGGTTTAGATATTAGATTGAAGTGTTTAAAAAATTTAATTAATAATTGAAAAGAAAAAAAATAATGAAAAATTTATAAACCATTTATTATGTGAAAGCATTTTGCTTTATCCTTTTTTTTTTCTTTCTTTCTTTCTTTTTTTTTTTTTTAATATATTATTTTCCTTATTTTTTTTTAGGATAGTTAAAAAAAAAAATGTATAAGTGTGAAACAAAGAAAAAAAAATAGATTTATAAGATTTATGTATAATAAAATTATTAATTACTATGTAGAATTATCATAATATGGAATTTAAAAAAAAAAAAATTAATGTTTTACTTTAAATATTTTATCTTAATGGTACGAATCTTAATGATGAAGAATTATGAATTCAAGTATTCACGTTAAATGTGCAATGAAAAGCATTCAAGAATTGAAGAATTCCTTACCATCAGAGAAATACAAACTCACAGCAAATACGCTAATCAGCAATGCGCTTAATGGATCGTATATATGTACATAACAAATTTAAACGTAGATTTTGCTGTATTTCTTCTATTCGTCAGAGTATTTTTATGACATTCGCATTTATACTTTGAAGTGAGATTGTAGATTTAGCGTAAAATTAGGATAGACAATGTTCGAAAAATTAGTTCTCACTAGTTTAAAAAATGCTTCAGTTCCACTTTAATAGTCTAAACTAAAATGAAACATAAAAGAGACGTTAGAAACTGAACGAACGCAAAAAGTATCAAGTATAGAGAGATTCCTTCACGAGGAACGTCAAAATTCATAGTTTTTACATTTTTATAAAAATTTATCTGAGAAAGCTCAAAAACTGGTCTGAGAAAGCTCTGGTCTGAAGCTCTGTCGAATTGAATAGAATGAATGAGGATTGATGAATGTGTTTGTAAATTGCTTTATGATCAATATGAAAAATAACAAAAAACAAAACCATTGTAAATGAAACTATACATATTTATATGTTGTTATACATATTATATGTATACATTATTATGCTTAAAACAAATGATTTTAGTTGTTGTGTTTTTTTTCTTTATAAGTAGTTCTGTGTCATTTTTTTGCAGCTGAAAAAAATTATATTTGTTGTTGGTATTTTTTGGCTTGATTTTTTCTTTGCTTTTATGTTATTTTTCTTTTTTCAAGCATTTTTTATTTTTGTTTGCTTATTTCGATCCTATTCTTGACCTACCTCTTCAAATCTGTTTTACATTGATATTTAATTTTATGGAATTATTAAATGAATTTATAATTATAATATTTTTCGTTGGTCAGTAAAATTTGATAATATAAAAAGATAATTTTGAAGGATCATTTTTAAAATTATCCTTTACGCTTTTCTTGTATTTTTTGTTTGTTTTCAAAATAAATTTTAAAACAAGACAAGAAATCAAAAATAGAATGAAGTGTTAATTTAAATGTTTTTATAGGTATTAAGTCTTGTTTTGAAATTAATCTTGAAAACAAAAAAAAACACAAAAAAATGTAAAGGATAGTTCTAAAAAGGTCCCTTCAACAAAATGCTAAATTAGAGCTCTTCATAACAAAAATTTTAAAATTTTCATACAAAATGATCTTGTTAAATTTTCAAATTTTACCGACCTAAGTAAAATATTAGAATTAAATTAATTTAATAATTCCAAATTATTTAATTTCTATTTAGATGTACAACATAAATTAACACTGGTAAAAACAGATTTGTAGAGGTAGGTCAAGATCGAAAAAAGTAAACAAAAATAAAAAATGCTTGAAAAAAGAAAAAACATAAAAGCAAAGAAAAAATCAAGCCAAAAAATACCAACAACAAATATCATTTTTTTCAGCTGCAAAAAAATGACACAGAACTATAAAGAAAAAAAACACAACAATTAAAATCATTTGTTTTAAGCATAATGTATACATATAATATGTATAACAACATGTATGTGTATAGTTTCATTTACAATGATTTTGTTTTTTGTTATTTTTTATAATGATCATAAAGCAATAATCAATATACATTAAAAATCTCGAAAAGGGAAAAGATATATAATATATTTTAATGCTTTTTGTGTATATAGAATAGAAATACACAAATAATGTAAAACAGTTGTTTTCGCTTGCGTGTGTGCATTCAATCTTCAGAACATAACGTAAAACAAAATTAACTATTGAAAGCTTTTTCTTTTTCATAAAAAAGACAAATGTGATACCTCCTTCTCTGCCCGCACAGGGCCTGTTTACGGTTTTGTTTCATTTCCTTTTCGCATCTCTGTTATATATATACTTTTTGCGAACGTAAACAAACGTTCTGTCATTTTGACATTTTGCCCACAATGGAAACATAACAAAATGTTTGCTTTTATACAGGGTGTTTCCGTTACGCAGGTACAACAGGATACCATAGATAGGGCTCATCGAGACAAACAAAAAATCGTATTGGAGGGGGGGGGGGGGGGAAATCCCAACGGTTTGGCCGCTAGAGGGCGTTGAAGTTTTTTCGCACTTCTTCCACTAAAAACCCCATATCTCGAAAATTATGCATTTTTTGCAAAAATTAAAGATAGCAAATCGATGCAGAATCAATTGAGCCTTGAGGGTTAATTTAAGCCTTTTTTGAGAAAGACAGGGTTAAACACAAAAATTTGAAAAAAATTCACAAAATTTCGATTTTGAATGCTTGTAACTTTTTAACAGTTGGAAGAAGAGGAACAAGTAAGGTATCGTTGAAAAGGGCAAAGGGTCTTCTACATTTTTGCTTAATACAAGGTGATCCTAGAGTGCCCCTGAAAAAAGTTATGGGGTTTTTAGTGGAAGAAGTGCGAAAAAACTTCAACGCCCTCTAGCGGCCAAACCGTTGGGATTTCCCCCCCCCCCCCCTCCAATACGATTTTTTGTTTGTCTCGATGAGCCCTATCTATGGTATCCTGTTGTACCTGCGTAACGGAAACACCCTGTATACATTTTTAGTTTATAGTGTAAATTTTGTTCAATATTTTGATTGTGTGATTTTTTTTTTTTTTTTCAAATAACATAAGAAAAAAGTTGTGAAAAATTTGAAAAATATAATAGATTTATATACATATATGTATACTGTGGCAAAAATATACAAAATTTAATAAAAAATCAATTAAGGGGGATGACAAATAAGGAAATTAGTAAAACAGGTAATACGAAAGGATTTTTAAAAACATGTTTTAAAAGAAAAATAAAAGAATTGGACATGTTTATGAGAATAAATCGTAATGTTCCACTTCTTCCATAATAGTGTCGAAAAGAACTTTTCGAATTCTTATTTTAGAAATCGGTGGAAAATTTTTCATTAGGTTGGCGCCATCGACTTCATAAGCATAACCAGTACTTTCATGAATGCGTCGACGGCGCTGACGGCGTAAAAATCATGTTCATAAATGACTTTCCAGTGCAGTCGTGGAATGGTATCATGTTCATTAATATTCAAGCATGCAGCGCAGTCGGCTGAAATTACTCAATCGTTTTCAGACGACTGCGAGGTTTATTTTCAATTAAAACGAATAGTGTTGTACATTTTTTTTCTGATATTTCTTTAGTTCGATTTTAAATTTAAAATAAGATTTAAATTAATTAAAAATTATTAAATTTTATAAACATTTTGACGTCATATTTGAAGATGGCGAATCATGTTCATTTATTCTAATAACTGCTTGCATGCACAGTTGACGACTCTGATTACAATTCCAGTGCATTCGAGTCGTCGACGTAGGTTGACGACGCATTAATGAAAGTACCGGTTCATCATCTGATTCCTTGTCATCTTCATTATTTAATTTTTCTTTATACAGATTTAATATGGATTTTAATTCCATTTGCAATATCATCGTGATATTCTTTTTTTGGTGTAGATATTGAACAGACACTTACACTCATCGTCTTGCTATGAAGCAGAAAAAGAAGCCTCATCGGAAATACTTTTATTGTTTATGGTCCTGAGATAAAAACTAAATATTTATAACAGTAACTTAAAAAGGTAAAATCTTAACATATTTCAGTTATTAATATAAAAGATTACAAAAATTCATTGGAGAAAACCTGCATAGCAACACTTCCAGAAGGAGTCTCCAGTTTTTTTTAACTCACGACTGAATTTTTTTCTTAAAATGCTCAACCGTTTCTCACAAGTTTCTCCAAGAAACAAAAAATAATATAGGTATATAAAATTTAATTATTTTCTTCTTATTTCTTTGTTATTAATCAGTTATTTAATTAAAATTTAGTTTAGGTGTCCGAGCCCGGAAACTACGGATAGGTATTGACGAGACAAACAAAAAGTCGTACGATCGGAAGGGGGATCAATCTCAACCGTTACGGAGTTAGAGGAGGGAAAGATTTTTGATACTTTTTCCTTCTTTTATCCTATAAATTTCTACAGGGGCACGATAGGCTCATCTACCCTTTTGCAAAATTGTATATAACCCCTGTGTCTTTTCTGTGTTTTTTCATACCATTTTTATACACAAGAAATGTTTTGTTAAACAAAAATGGGTGATTTTGAACCTCATTTATTATTTTCTCTTCGATTTTATTTTATTTTCTATTGTAAAATTGTTTCACTTCAATTTTTTCAGTTTAAAGACCGGAATACAATGTGTAGCTGTAGCATGTGTAGTACATGTAGTACATGTAGTGCATGCATGGTGGAATGAATGACATTGTACGAGTTTATGCCTGATTTGCTTTTAATACGGATTTTGGTTTACTTCCAATTTTTTGTGGTATAAACTCGATAATTCGGATTTTGGCTTAAGCCCAATTTATTTGGGTTTAATCCCAATTTTTTTATATGTATGTGTGAGGTAAAATGCAATATGGCGGATTTTAATTTTTATGGTGAAAGTGAAGCTGTCACGTTCTTCTTCTATTCTTTATGTGGAAGAAGAATAATATGTATACTATAAGTGTATAAAAATATCAACATTTGCATGTACTTTTTTAATCCCAATTTTACCGTTTCTACGCTACTCCCAATTTAATCCAAAATTCAGATTATTTTTGTGCCGTATAAACTCTTTAATTGTATAGTAATTCAAAAAATGCTGTTGTTGCAAGGTGCGCAAATGCTGATTAGCGTCTTTGCTAACCACTTCCGCTGCTGCTATTGCTTTCGCTGCAAGATTCTATTTCTCGGATAAGATCAACATTCAACAAACAATGTTAAACTTGAAACCACACACACATTAACAAAGAAAGCCTCCCGCTTGCATACATTCTTGTTTTACACAAGCGCTATTGGAATGACCCACTTTTTTTTTATAACAAATTATATAATAGCACATACTTAATGCGGTGAACACATAAACGCCATAAACACAATACTGCGTTTTTGTTACAATAAAAAAAAACATACAACGCCTGCCGTCGCCGCCAACCGACAACGAAAATCGCTGTATTATGTTTTCATTTTTCAACTTTAAGCAATGTATGCTAATAAAAAGTACGGCGGTCTTTCAAACAATTATTTCTTAAGTTATTTTGACAGCGATCGAAAAATTTTGACAACCATGTGTTTAAGTCTACTAAACGTCAAAAAATTTGTTATTTAAAGTAATATTTGTGTAAAAAATATATTTATTTGTGCTGAAAAGTAAATTCTTCGGACACTATCAAATATAAAGTTGAATTTTAAAAAAATATTAAAAAAGAGGGATAAAAATACAACAACCACCTGTAGTGTTTTTTTACATACATAGTTTTAGATAGGGCAAAATATTTCTTGACCACCATACTTTAGATTAACATACAGATTTGTACTTAGCTTTATTTTTTAATTTTTCCGTCGCCGTCAACTTGACAGTTGGTATTTCTAAATGGTGAATTAAAAGTTGTATTGTGTGTGATTTTCTTATTTAAAAATAAAATTTATATGAAAATAAATTAAAAAAAATTATATTTTAATACAAATAAATAAAATAAAAAATAAATAATTCAATTATAAATAATAATTCTATTACATATATGTACATTATAATTATCATAATCTGTGTTGTGGAAGACATAACCGCGTATGACTAAAAATATCCATTTTACAGTAGAAGATTTTAAAAGTTTATTTCCACTTAAAAATATTATTATTATCGAAGTTTGTTTTTAATGAAAAATTGTATTTAACAGGAAATTCAATAAAACAGCCATTGTTACACTATATTGAATAACATACGTATTAAGCTGAAAAACCCCATTTTGTTTTAACTAGCATTAAGCGTTTAATGCCTTCACAACACAGATATAATATAATGTATATGCATTTTAAAAATTAAACTTAAATTTACCGCCACTTTATTGTGTTCAGTATAAAAAACACCGACAACGCATTTCGCCACCGCTCTTGCCGTCGCCGACAAGCGATAGAGAAAATCGCGTTAATTGTGTTCACCGCATAATTCGAAGTGTACATATACATATAGGTATGTATATACTATACTAACATATATGTATGTATAGATATAAAATTTTTATGTGTTTTATAAAATATGTATAATTATTATCTGTATAGAATCTGCATTTTCAAAAACGTCAGATGATCGTCAATTGACGAAATTCAGCAATACAACGTTTTAAGCTGAATATCGTCAATTGACGATCATTAATCATTTGACGTTCTTGAACATGCAGAATGTGTTATAGATATATACATATGAATATTTACAGATATTTTTTTTTATTACCTAACGACAGTTTTTTTTGTTGTTAAATTGTAGGTATGTATTAATATCTATAACTATATATATGTGCCTATATGTTTTATTATATTTTTCTTATTAAATTTAAAAGCTTTTAAACTGTGTTTTGTAATTATATAAATAGAAAGAACAAACACGACCCAGTTGGAAAAAGATCCCTTATCTTCATACATGAAGATGTTTAAAAACGATTGGAAGCCTTCCTTTCCATATCCCACATAATATCTTTTTTACATTGGCATGTCAGGAGGTAAAAAGAAACCTTCCAAACAGCTTTTAGAGAAGCAAAAACAAGAAAAATGGGTTAGGAAAATTTTTAAAAACTTCTAACACCAACTACACACCAAGTAGCATTACAACCGTCGCAAACTAGTTTTAAACCGGTTTTTACAACCGCTCAAAATACATCTAATGGTGGCACGACTAAGTTGTAACGAGTGTGAGTGTATTACAACCGTTAGCTAAAATTATTTTAGACTATTCTTATTATACTATTCTTCTGTAATACCATCATTTATACCTTTCCATCGCAGGAATTTTTTACAATTTACTTTTTACATATTTTCAAAACTTCTACATGCCATGCCTTCCTAAGGAAGGCCTTCTGACTTTTCCAACTGGGGATATATAGAAAAATACATACATCTAAAAAGTCTATTCTATTCTATTATATTTTTTTTTTATTATTTATTCTATCTATGTATATTGTATGTACCATTATTTTTTGAAAATATTTTTTTCGGAAAGTAAAACAAAAAACCACATCAATTTGTAAGTACATACATAATACCTATGTATTATGTTTTTGTTTTGTTTTGGCTTCGATTTTTTAAAATTATTTTTTCAATATATTTACATACATACATAATTAATGTATGTATCTATAATAATGTTTTAATTTTAATGTTAGTTTTTGTTTTTTTCGAAAATTAAAATTTCATGTCTTATTCTACGTGTTTATGCCTGCTCCGAATTTAATACGGATTTTGGTTTACTCCCAATTTTTTGTCGTATAAACTCGATAATTCGGATTTTGGCTTAAGCCCAATTTATTTCGGTTTAATCCCAATTTTTTTATATGTGTGTGTGAGGTAAAATGCAATATGGCGGATTCTAATTTTTATGGTGAAAGTGAAGCTGTCACGTTCTTCTTCTTTTTTTTATGTGGAAGAAGAATAATATGTATACTATAAGTATATAAAAATATCAACGTTTGCATGTACTTTTTTAATCCCAATTTTACCGTTTCTACGCTACTCCCAATTTAATCCAAAATTCAGATTATTTTTGTGCCGTATAAACTGTTAAATTGTTAAAATACGTATTTAATTGGGAACGATGAATTAAATGTGTTTGTTTTTCTGAATGCCATAAAACCAATGACTTTATAAATACATATATATGGACTGTACAACTTCTTGTTTCATATGGGCTCAAAACAAATTTCGTTAATTCTCTAATAGTACTGACAGACATCGTGGTTAACCAAGCTGCTTCTTGGTTAAGTACGTAATAGTATAGACAGACATAGCTTGGTTAATCAACTCATCTATTTAACTAACTCATTAACCAAAATAAGTGACAGACATAATGTCAGCTGGTTTATTTTGACATTTGTTTATTTAGATTTTTTTTCT
The DNA here is from genome assembly GCA_932526495.1 of Bombylius major. Taxonomy (NCBI): domain Eukaryota; kingdom Metazoa; phylum Arthropoda; class Insecta; order Diptera; family Bombyliidae; genus Bombylius; species Bombylius major. The sequence goes on from OW052046.1 coordinate 11,209,362, forward strand.
GTTAAGAGTTTGTAGTTGATTTTTTCAAAGTTGTCCGAATTTTGTTAATTATTTTGTGTTTGTGAAATGGAAGTCTCAAATATTTTTGATAAAGACGTTCTTTTAATCCTTATTCTTATTATTAAAAGGAATAGTAATATAATTTTAAATCAAAATCGCATGATGTTCCATTTACATTGCGCTATGCATCATTATCGTCTGAGTATTTTTCTTTTAGAATTGTTACGAAGTCAAAAAATTCAACGGAATATTTGGTCATATGTAAGTAATAATATGATGCATTTATTTTAAGTGTTATTTTTCATTATTTATATTTTCTAAGAATCGTTTAAGTACATTCTGGGAGGAAGAAGCTGTCAAGAACGGCTGGACTAAATTTAAGGAGGACTTTCGAATGAATCCGGAAGTATTTAAAAAACTGTGTTCTATGCTAGGAGGAATAAGTAAAAAAGATACTTCGTGGCGACATTCCATTCCCTTAGATAAACGAGTTGCGATTTCTATGTATGCTTTGGGATCATGTGAATATAGAACAATTGCTAACTTATTTGGAGTGGGTCGAACAACAGTTGGCGAGATATGTTTAGAGTTTTGTCGCGAAGTGTGGCATAAAATGAAAGAAAAATATTTACCCCCTATCCCTTTGCCAACAGAAAAAATTAGTAATATAATTTCTGGTTTCGAGAATATGGGATTTCCTTAGTGTATCGGAGCTCTTGGTAAGTTTTCAAATAAAATTAAATGACAAAGCAAATATATTTATCAATTTAATTTTCACAGATGGCTGTCAAAATAAACCAGCTGACATTATGTCTGTCTATACTATAAGAGTGAGATATATGTATATGCATTATTTTCGTTCATTGAATTACCCACCTCACTTTCACTCATTGATTGTCAAAGCTGTCAAATTTGAATATATTCAAATTTAAAAACGTTGGAAAATCCCCCATTGATATAACGTATTAACAAGTAAGTTACTGATTTATTTAAGGACAATTTGATTTTCATCGAATTTAAATTTAATTTTAATTCAAATGAAAATTGTGCCTCCATCTATATCTATTAAAAATATCAAATGTTTAAATCAATCTTCGTCCATTGAGACATGGCGGATTCCCTAAAAGTGAGACAACAATATATATGTTGTCCCATTTTTACAGTATGATGTTTATTAGAGAAGTTCTATCCAGGTATTTATGATATCATATCATGGAACCTACATATTGTTAAAAAAAAAATTAAATTCCATAAAAGCTCACCCACCCCGTTTCTGTCATACATACATATTTGAATTTTTTATTACAATGAATTCATTATTTTAACTTTTTTTTTGTTATTTTACTTTCTGGAGTTCTCCATTTTTCTTTGTTAATTTTGTCCTCGCATTATGTATTAGTTTATTACACACATTAAAAAATTCATAAACTATAATGTTTCCATGCATGTACATATGTATGTATACATAAATATTCACATTTAAAAGAAACAAAAAATATATTTACATATGTATGTACATATATGAAGTACATATGTAATATGTATATATATATACATATTAATTAGCCCAAGAGCCAGCGCATGGCAGACCGCTTTTTCTTCTTCTTTTTTTCTAAATAATATCTGAATGCCATAATATTTTAACACTAAATTTATTCTTTATTTATATACTCAAAACATAATGCGCATTTTTTTAATACACATTTTTTCAGTTATTTTCCAATGTATAAGGTTTAAATAAACATATGAGATACCATTGTAAAGATGACAAAATAGTCCTTTATACGATATCAAAGAAAATATATTGTGTCCTTTTTCAAGTTTGGGAGATATACCTACCGTTATCAAAAGAAGTTGAAAAATCGATTATTCAAAAACACGAAATTTTAATTTTAAGTGCCTTTATCTTAAGAATTATTGATTCGATCGAAACAAAATAAAGTGTGTTAGAAAGAAGAATAAGTTCTCTTTTGAATACATCTATTGATTGTTATTTTGGAATATCCTGAAATAGAGAAATAATAGTTTTTGTAAAACATGTCACGTTTGTCACAAAATTTCGAACGGTATTTGACGGCTATAAAATTGAGTCTGGGACAATAAGGACATATGTAAGTCACGTTATGGAGGACAATTCAAAGTATCGTTCAAAAAAAGTCCGGTGTCAATAGCTCAACACTTGCTAAAAGAAAGTTTCACCCATTTAACCTTATATCACGGAGAGTTAGACCCCTCAGACCGATCTGTCTTTTTAAATAGTGTCATAGAACTGTTGTTTGAATAACATATATAAATTTCGGCGTCAGCATCAGCGACTATTGTAATTAAATGTCGCTGAAATTGACGCTGACGCCGAACTAGATTCTATTTTCTATTCTATATTTGAGCGTCATGAACCTCAACCTCAATTTTACAGTGGTAATCTATTATTCATAGAGCATTTTTTGACAGCATTGACATTTCTGTCGCTGATGCTTGTCGCCATTGTGTGAACTTTCGGCGTTATGCTAATGCAAGACGCCCCAATTGTGCTAAGGCTGTCAGCTTTTATACTATGGAGTCAGCCTTGTTTTTGCGCACCTTTTACCTTTTGGGACCTGATACCTGCCAAAGTCACCCACAGTCAAGATTTGTACAAAAGAAAAAAACAGAACATTTTTTCACATACATATTATCTATAGATAAATTTTTCTCATAGAAACACAAAAATTTTTGTTTTTTTTTCTTTTCTATTTTGTACTCCAACCGTTTTTAAATATTTAAAAAGGACCAAATTTAAAAATAAATAAAAAAGTTAAAAAAAAATAATGAAATTATTTTAATTTTAAAAAATACACAAAAAAATCTCAAACAAAGTAGAAAAACGAAATGAAACAGAAATAGTATTGTTTTCTTGGGATAGCCAGTAAAATATACAAAAATGAAAATGAATTAAAGAATAACTAAAAAAGGAGTTAATTTTTAATTTTTATTATTTATATTTATAGTGCTCTAGTATGCACTAGTATATGTGTGTAGTGTATGGTGTATATCTAATGTACAGGGTGTTTCACAGTTCGTGTGCCAAACTGAGCAGGGTGGTGGATCTCGGTGAGAAATAGAAAAAAAAACGTGTGGGAGGGGTTACTGAACTCTCAATGGTTACCGAGATATTCAAGGTCAAAGAAATTTTTTTTCGAAGAGTAACCAGTTCCACTTTTCGCGACATATTTCAACGCTCATGCAATGTAGCTGTAGGGAGCTAACAAATATATCGAAAATTTCCACTATTAATTCTGACTTAAACGAAAGCTTATTTTGTCTATTTTAAAAGAGTTGTTGTTTTATTTTTGTTAATATGTTATTATCCTTATCCATTCAAAAGCTTTTCACCATAATTCAAGGGCAGTTTTTACAAAATCAGTTAAATTTGTTCTTGTAAAGAATTATTCAATTATGTTTTTTGGTATATTTTATTTCATTATTATTCACTTCACTGTTAATACTTTGTAGTCCTGAAAAGGACTTTTTTTTAGGTCTGAAAAGGACTTATTGTTTCTCAAAATGTCTTCTACAAAGTGTTTTCTATGTGTCCTCCTGTATTTTGGAATACAAATAAGTGCTCTTCGTCTGATTTCGCCTTTCAAATTAATTGTTTATAAATTTTCTCTAACTTCTAGTTCCAATTTCCCAAAATATACCAAAGTAGGTAATAGGTATACCAAAATCATCCTTCATGGAATTCTCTACTTTTCTTTTCTACAGAATTTCTTTGTTAGAAAATAACGTCAAATTGAATATTTTCTACGGTGAAATCTATTTTTTATCCTTATACAGAACCGCACTACATAAAACATTTCAATTTAATTGTGGACTAAAATTTTTCTGAAAAACCTTAAAAATAAGAGGTGTGGAAAATTACGATTTTTTTGCATTTTATCCTATTACTTTTGCCCTAGTGCATGAATTTCTTTCGTTTAAAGTTTGTTTGGAAGACAATCCTTCAAGGAACATCCTGGCCATTTTTATTTTTCTACTCCTTCGGGAACATAATTTTTTAAAGGGACGAAAAGGACTACAAAAATGTATTTAACATTGATCAGCGTATGTATGTAAAATTAAACATAGATCGGAGTGTTAAATAAATATTCATTCATCCGTATGCGATAAAAATAGGTCGATGACGTGGCGCACATTTTCTATTCTTGTTGCCAAGACAACACAAAAAATTCTGTAAGGAATACATTATTCGTATGCCTACATTTCATTTTCTATATAGATACATACTTATACTCATATATAACATATACTCGTACCATAATATAATATTCCTTTTTTTATATTGTATAACACAATTTTTCTTCCTTATGCTTCGTCTTTTTTTTTTTTTCATTAAATTCAATACATATTAATATTACATATATATGTATATACATACTATACTCAGATAATACGGGTATAATCTATGTAGGACAAGGAGGCTCCACCATCGATGTTCATTTTTTTCCTTTTCTTTTAGGTTTTGTTTTGTTATTTTATTTAAGCTTTTTTCTTCCATTATTATTTTCTTCTTTTTTTTCAATTCTCCTACGAATCTCAAAAAGGAAGAACAAAAAAAAACAAAAAAAAACGGAAATGAAATACAAAAAAGAAAAAAAAACTAAATTCAATTACATTACATAAAATTAGTATTAAACATATTTTGTAGAATACGTAAAGTACATTTTTGTGTAGCACAATATGCAATAAAAAAAATTTTTTTGTAATGAATTTTTATAACGTAACGTACATAATATATACGTAGTAGGTCACTCTATAAGTTTTGAGATACAGAAAAACTACTAATGATTTTGAAAAACAAACTTTATTGATGTTCAAAATACTCCCTTCCAACATCAAAGCACTTCTGCATTCTAACTTTCCACAAGTGAAGTGCCTCTAGTCAGTCGCTCTTTAAAACGTCTATTCGTACTGACTTTTGAAAATCAGTAAGATAATGTGGTACCCATCTCAATACAACCTTCTTTTAAATGAAGGTGTTCGTGTAAGATAGTATGTACCGTTGCGGATCCTATCCGAGTGTTTCCTCTATCATTTGGTATGTGCATCGCAGATCTTCTTCAATTAGTCTCTGAACTTTTGCAATGTTCTCATGGGTGACGCTTGAACACGGTCTTTCCGGACGTGCTTCATAAGTTCATCACTCAATGAACTACGGCCTCTTTTGAGTTCGGCCGACCATCTAAACACACTCGCCCTGGATGGAGCTTCTTTTCGAAATGCTTGTTGCAGTCGTCCGATGCACTCATGCTCACTTAAACCGACTTTAAAATCATAATAAATTATAGCACGGTAATGCTCACGTGACAATTCAATTTTTCACTTTGAATAATTATTTATAACTTTACTTGTAACAAGTTAAAACAAGAACTGAATGCAAAACACATGTTACCAAAGACTAACGTTCCTATTTATGCATGGTAGCCAATTGTAAGTATTGCTGATATTCTGTATCTCAAAACTTATAGAGTGACCTACGTATTTATCAATAAATTAAAGATTTTATGTATGTATATATTTTTCCCTGACACATAAATATGAAAAATACAGAATCCTGAAAGTTCCTTTTAGAAAGTTGTAAAAGGCATTCTTTTTCTTCGATTGCTCAAATCAGTCCTCAGAGTTTCTTGCAGATGAGCCCTTTAGGTAGTTCAATTCAAGAGCACCTTTCCAATCTTGAGTAATTGAAAATTGAAGAATTATACAAATAATAGTTTTCTTGCAATAAATTCATAATACAAATTTTCATATGGAAAATTAATTAATAAAAAAGAGTAATTTTGATGAAACAATTATTATTTTATTAATTTTTATATATTTCGGAAGTGATTTTGTAACAGCTGCGCTACTGAGTTTGTTTCGAATATTAGATTATCATCTGCAAATCCGTTGTGGAAGTGTGGAACGCTGCCGTATATATGAGAAAGAATCAGGATATGAGTTTCTTTCTTACTTTTCACAGACTTTATTCCACCATGTTTATTTTGGTAACCTTGGGTTTAAAACAACTTCTTGAAAGGCTTTAGAAATTGTGTGTAATTTTGTTCATTTCAAGCTATAGACAATAACGTTCAACACCTACCCTATCTCTTCGTGAAATCGAAAATTACATATTTTATTTGCTTTTTAATTAACACTAAGATCCGTTTCATAAAAACGTCAGTTGCATGTGCAAATGACGTATTTGCACTGGAAATTGGAAATAAATTGTTGTCTGACTGCAATTTGTCTGAGTCATGAGACTTTCCTGTCGTGAAGAAAAAATGAACATAATTTAGGAAAATAGTGTTGCCAATACTAATCAATTGAATAAAATAAGTTCACTAGCTACTATATGAAAACTTTTCTTTATGCAGTTACAAAAGTAAAATTAAGAAGCAAAAAAAAGACTGCAATATGAAACATAATCAAACACGCAAATTTTGCAGCAGGTGTTTAACAATAATGTTTATTATTCATAATTCATTTATATATAAGTAGTTAAAATGGAAAAAAATGCAACAGTGAATAGAAAAAACCACCCACTCCAATACTGTCACTTCAATTATTTTTTGTATCTGATGTCTTTGCTTATTTTTTCCTTACAGTAAAACAATTACATTGTACAGCTACAGCTACGCGCATTCATACCATCATCATCATCATCATTATTACTCAGTGATGCTTTTGATGAAAATGAAAACATTTCCTCTTTGATCGTATAAAATATAAGAAGAACTAAAAATTGTGATAGAAAAACACAAAGCCATTTTCAACGTTTCATATTTTTTTTTTGTTTTTTTAAATTTTTCCTTGAGAAAAACATAAAGAAAGAAATAGGAGTAAAGTTACCAGTGCCGAAATAGCCTAGTTCCTATGTTCCTGGAATTTATTTATATTTGTTATTTTGATAAAAGTGTTTTAAATGGGACAACATAATGCTTTGACACGTTAACTTTTGATATCTGTTTAAATTATGTTATCAATCAAATTTCGATTTTTTTTTTAAATCACGCTCATTAGGAAATTTTCTTACAAAACAAAAGAAGTGTATTTTGCAAGAAACGAGACACTTTCACTAATGAAAGAAGTTCAATTATTATAATTTTTTTATTTAATTTTGCTCTCTGTTTTATTTAAATTTTTTTTCTCTAAACTTTCATTCCAAATAAAAAAAAGACGAAAAAGCAAAAGAAAGAAAAAAAGAAAAAGAAGAAAAGTAAGAATACCATCATATTTAGTTGAATATTTTTTCTGCTTTGCAGAGAATTTATCGATTGAACTACTGACCCAGTTTTTTCTTTTCATCATATTATAACATAGAAGCAATGAGATTCTTTTATATGATAAACAAACATAATTATACTCGTATATAGTTGCGTTTGTATGTATGTATATTTCTGTATAACAAACATTTTTTTTTTTCAACTTTATTATACATATTTTTATATACCTATTTTTTACTTTCTTTTGCTTTTTTCTAATTTTTTTTCAGGGTGGAGACTTTTATTCATTTTATATATTATGAAGCTTGACCTAGTTTTTTTGAATTTTATATCCGCAATTTATGCTATTTACAGTTGAGAAATTATATGAAAATGGGAAGATATGTGTTATATGTACATACAAGGTGTTTCACGGGTCGTGTGCCAAGCTAAGATAGATCTCGACGAGAATAATAAGCCAACAAAATAAAAAAATAATAGGATAAATTTTCGAAATAGTCGACGTTGAACATGGCCGAATTGTGAATCCCCTTTAATTTCGTTTGTGGGAGTTAACTTGGCTTATCTTAAAAACCATACTGATTTTTGAATGAATTTGTTCAAGTCTTTTTGTGCTATTTCAGCCAAGTGGTCCAAACCGTCACAGTACGTTGCTCTCAAACAAGCGACCCTTCATTCTTATAGAGTTAGACATTCGCAGAGTAGATGCACTATTGACTCTAATTCTTTTTCATCTCTATAACTTCTGCAGAAATCGTTCGATGGTGCGCCGAATTTATTTGCCAAAGCCCCGGTTAGGCAGTGTCGAGTAATAACCCCGAAAAATTTTCAAACTTGTTTTTTTTGGGACGATAGTAGAGTTGCGGTCTTTTTTGCGTTCATATACGGCCACAGGCTATGAGTTATGGAGCAACCATTTGTGGTTTTCCATTGCTCAGGAGTCAAGTTTTCGAAATAACGTTCTAAAAAGTGTTCTGCCGTGCAGAGAGGAGGGTCTACCTGTTTAGCGTTGAAGTCAGAGTTTGCGTCGGATCCTTTTCTGGCAAGTTCGTCGGCATTTTCATTCCACTTTACACCGACATGACCTGAACCCAGCAAAGCAGAACCCTGTGATGTGTTAGGGCTCTTAAGGCTTCAACGCAGTCTTCGACAAATCTTGAATTTATCTCGTTGGAGTTTACGCTTTTAGTGTTGCTTGAGTGTCCACAAAAATTGTGATCTCGGCATGCGAAATCCGCATTTCCTGAGCAGCCTGTGCAGTTTTCATCACCTTGTGTACTTCTGCTTGAAAAATACTACAGTCTGTAAGTCTAAACAACTTGCTGATTTGAAGTGTTTCTGAGAAGACTCCTGCTCCTGTGAGAACAGTATAGGGGTTTTCAAAGTCATATTTGGTTTTTCTATAATTGATTTTGAGTGTCAGCCCAATTCGATTGAAGGTATTTGAAATGACTGAGTGTTCTTTGTTCTGTGGTTTCCAAAAGTTTTGTAGCTTTGTTGGTATAGAACAGCTTCCAAACCTAATTGTGGATTTTATTAACCAGTGGTACCCATACACGCTAGTCTTTGTACTTTTTTAAATATGTTAGGGTAGGATTAGGTATTAGCAGTTTTCAACCAGAGCAGCGCCCCCTAACCCATTCCGATCCCATTTAGGTATTTTGTACTTTCTTGTGAAAAGAACTATACTCTATCCAACAAATTTCTTCACTGCAGGTCTTATGGACATATTTTGTCTTGTTTCTTCTTTGAGTAATTACATAAATGTGTTTCTGATTTTTATCACCAGTGGTTTTATCCAGCGTCTCATTGCACATATAATAGATTGGGGTATGGTATGAGTAGCTTAGTATACTACTATTAAAAGTATTAAGTGTAATGACACTGGATAAAAATGAACTTTTCCATAAGACCTGCAGTGAAGAAATTTGTTGGATAGAGTATAGTTCTGTTTTGTCAGAGTTCATTTTAAGACCACTGCATATATTGAAAAGTCTTTAAACGTCTTTTATTTTTTTCTCGTTTCTCTTACAAAGACATTTAGTAGACAGTTCCTATGTTGCTAGAATATATTTATATTTGCTCTTTTGATAAAAGTGTTTTAAATGGGACTCAACATGATGCTTTGAAACGTTAACACGTTAACTTTTGATACCTAATCCGCCTACCCGGTGACTCTGAGTCACTGTTTCACTTTTAATAGTTAATTTCGCGAATGTTATAAAGGCTAGCCTTCTCACGTTTACGTACTTTTTTTCTCTAAAGAAATACTATATAAAAATAAGGGAAAACATTTCAAAGTAATGCGAAAAAAAAATATACTACTTTTACTTGCTTCACACTTATTCCACCTAGGCGGTGACTCACGCTCACCGTATTGGATGTACATATACGAGTATGCAGGTGTACAGAATATAAAAATCTAACAAACCGTTATTCCGTAATCGCTTTTTTTTCTACTCCTGAACTCTAAGTAGAATGTAATCGTTTCAAAATTCAGTTTGTGTTTTTTTGTGCTTGACGTCAGTTGTCCAGTTTTTCAGGTGATATTTCTATATTTATGTGAATATTGAACTAGATTTTAGGTACGTAGGGTAGAATACCAAGTAACGAGCCCCCTTAAGGAAAATTTTTGACTTTTTCCTTATACCACGGATAAATTATTTAATTAATACATAATTCCAACCAAGAGCAAAATAAACTTTCTAATAGGTTCTAGATTTGCAATTTAACGCAAAAAATATGTTTTTATTTCAATATAAAATTATTAAAATTAAGAAAATAACTCAAAATTCGTGAGGACCAGTAACAAGCCCCCCTTTCGCCAGTAACGAGCCCCTGAGAAGAGCCAGTAACGAGCCTTTTATTTTGAACTGAATTAAAAGTATTTTTTCTTAAATTTTAATATAAAAAATATTTTTTATTGCTTTTATACATAAGTATATACTTATTTATGAATATTAAATATAAAAAAAATATATGTATTTACTTATATTTACTATTATGTAGATAGATAGATGGATTATGGGCTATCATTACACTTCGACCAATATTGATCTTTTGTGCAGCCCGTGTTTCTCATAGATTAAGGCTATTGATAAATCCTAAAATTCTATTAGAAGGTGCACACCAGATTTCCTCTGGCTTGAGAAAGTACTGGTGCATGTGGCACAGTTTTTAAGAGGCCAACGCCTCGCATTCACACAGAATGTGTTTTGAGGTTTCTTTGGCCTCCTTGCAGAATCTGCACTTGTCTTCCTCCTGTAGTCCTATCCTACTTAGATGGTAATTTAGAGGACAGTGTCCAGTTAAGAGACCCGTAATGGTTCTTAGCTCTTTCCTACTGAGGTTGAGTAGTTTTCTGGAAATACTAGCTGAAGGTAAGATGAATTCCTTTGCTTGTAGATTTCCAGGAGTTTTCTTCCATCGGGAGATGCATTTTTCCATTTCCCATTTTTTTATGTTATTTCTTGTGTGGCTTTTGGGCAACCCGCAGAAGGGTTCTGGTCCAAGGAAGTTGGAGTTGGCACCTTTTTTTGCTAGGGAGTCTGCGAACTCGTTGCCCTTGAATCCTTCATGTCCCGGAATCCACATTAGATATACTTTGTTTGTCCTAGCTAGAGCTTTAACAGTTTTCAGACACTCCAAAACTAATCCAGACACAACTTTGTGTGCATTTAGAGCTTTAAGTACTGCTTGGCTGTCTGAAATTATGTAGACTGTGGCTTTATTGAAGCCTTTCTTTAAGCATTCAGTAGCGCACATGTCTATAGCTATAATTTCAGCTTGAAAAACTGATGAGTATTTTTCTAGGGATTTATATAGGCTTCTTTTTGGGCCTGCTACCCCTGCTCCAACCCCCAATTCAGTTTTTGAACCATCTGTGTACCACACAGACGCACCTTTATCAAAAGTTACTTTGTTATTGTGCCAAGACTCCCGATCTGGAAACAGTACTTTGAATGGCTTTTCAAAGTTGTACACTGTTTCTATATCATCAGTTACTTGACTAATTTTAAAATTCTTAAATTCTTCAAGAATTTTTAGATTATAAGTAAGATCACCCTGTTTGAGTTCTCTATTTCTTTTAAATTTTAAAGCCCAATTTAGTGCCTCTTTCTTAATTTGTATATTAAGAGGTGGCAGGTTGAGCATGGCTTCCATTGACGCCGTTGAAGTGGTCCTAAGAGCTGCTGTAATACTAAGACAAGCTAGTCTTTGTATTTTATTGAGTCTGTTTTGGACCGTACTTGATTTGTCTCTGGCTACCATATGGCTGAAGCATATGTAAGTATGGGTCTTATGATGGCTGTATAAGTCCAATGTACCATTTTTGGTCTTAGCCCCCATGTTTTGCCAAGGAGTCTGTTGCAATTCCATAGAGCTAGTGTGGCTCTTTGTATGGAATTATTAATGTTTTTGTTCCAAGTGAGCTTGCTATCCAGGATGACTGCTAAATATTTGACCTAACTTGAAAATTGAATTTGTGTTCCTTTAAGATAAGGTGTCTTTAGGTTGAGTTTCCTTCTTCTTGTAAAAGGAACTATAATAGTTTTTTTAGCGTTAATTGTTAGCCCTTCCTTACTGCACCAGTTGTTTATAGTTACTAGTGCACGTTGTAGTTGCATGGAGATTGTTGCGTCATCCATGCCCCTAGTTATTATCACCAGGTCATCTCGTAACCCTGTGCTTCAAATCCCAGAGAGTCAAGTTCGTATAGAAGATCATCAATGACAATAGACCATAACAAAGGTGATAGTACCCCCCCTTGTGGGCATCCTTTGATGGCTTTAACAGTCATAGATTTATCCCCTACCGTAGCCTCGATTTCTCTTTGATTTAGCATGGCTTTAATCCACTTGGTTGTTGAAGGTTCACAACCTTTATTTTTTGCCGCCCTCTCAATTGACGTGAACGAGGTGTTGTCAAACGCCCCCTCGATATCTATGAATGCACTTAGCGCAATCTGTTTTGTATCCATAGTCTTGTTTATTTTATGAACTAGACTCTGGAGAGCAGTCAAAGTTGATTTTTCTGCTTGGTAAGCGTGTTGATTGACATTCAGAGGCTTTTTTATTAGTACGCTATCTCTGATATGCTGATCAACTATTTTCTCCATCGTTTTGAGGAGGAAAGAGCTTAGACTGATTGGTCTGTAAGACTTTGGGTGGGTGTCAGGTCTTCTGCCCGCCTTGGGTATAAAAATGACTTTCGTCTTCCTCCAGCATTTAGGAATATGTCCTAATCTGAAGCTTGCTACTATTATGTAACTGATATAACTATTTATTTAATAAGTTTTCATTTTCTTTTTTTTTCCCATTTTTCTTTGCATTTTTTTAAATATTTTAAAATATTTTGTTTGGTAGGTACGTGTAATTTTAGAGAATTGAAATATCCAAATGGGTTGCAAAATAAACCAAAAATTTAAATTATTTTTATTTAAAAATGTTACATTTATATTAAAATATAGGTAGGTGAGTATTTAAATACAAAACAAAATAAATTATTGCTTTTTTCTTTAAGGGCTCGTTACTGGTACTTTGATTTTTATGAATTTTAGCCAGTAACGAGCCCCATGCTCGTTACTGAATTTCATATACAATATTTAAGCCAGTAACGAGCCGTGCCAAAAATAAAATATTATAAAAATAAAAGTGTTATAAAGTGCTAGAAATTAAATTTTAACTAGTTTAAAATGTAATTTCAAAAAAATTAGCTATTTATCGCTTTTTTTTTAGTAAAATATATAGAAAGTAATTATTTATCTCTTTAACGAAAACGTTAAGAAAAATGCTATTTTTGGTAGCACTTTACATTTATTAGATTTATATTTCAAATAAAAAATTTTAATGATAATACACCCACGCATTGCAAGGATAACATATTTTTTAAATATATAGCAGATATTCACTTGTATTTTTACAAAAATATCTTAGTTATAGAATAAAATAAAGCAGACGGCTCGTTACTGGGTATTTTCCCCTATTTCGACTGGTTTTTTCTTCTTTTTTCAAATTATATATTAGGTAATAAAATTAACATTTCTTTACATATTATGTACATTCATACATATTAATAAAATTGTAGTGAATGGAATTATGGCTCGAAAACACAATCTTACAGCTGAGGAAATAAGAAGAGCGATTGAAGTGATTTGAGGATTTGCCTGATGAGATGGAATTGAGCGATGATGATAATGAAGTCGAATATGAAGCTGAAAAGTACTTTGGGAAAGATGGAACTGAATGGAACTCTCAACCGTTTGATCGAAGAAGATCGGCTAGTCACAACGTCATCAAATGCCAATTAGATAAAGTTGTTTTATCACCAGGGAAACATATTGATGACGTAGATGATGCATTCAACCTTTTTTTTGACAATGCAGTTATTAATTCAATAGTTAGTTTTACAAATATTCATGGGAAAGAGAAAGGGGGTCAGGATTGGATGTTGACTGACAGTGTTGAAATTAGAGCTTTCATCGGACTGCTTATTTATGCAGGCACAAAAAAAGGAGGAATTTTTGACTTTACCGAATTCTGGGATCCAGTTCATGGTCATGCAGTATTTAGAGCAACAATGTCGAAAAATAGATTTGCCGAAATTTCATGACATTTGTGTTTCGATGACATGTCAACAAGATCGGAGAGAAGACAAAACGACAAATTTGCGCCAATAAGAGAACTTTGGAATTCTGTTATGATTAATTTGAGAAAAACGTATGTACATATCTGGTATCAATCTTACAATTGACGAGCAATTGGTTCCTTTCCGAGGCAGAGTGCAATTCAAACAATAGATACCTTCAAAACCAGATAAATATGGCATAAAGATTTGGTGGATATGTGATTCTGCTACATCCTATCCTTTGTTTGGTATTCCCTATCTTTGCAAAGAAGGAAACAAAAGAGACTGCAATCAAGGAGAGAACGTGGTATTGATGCTATCTGAGTTTTATTTCGATACTAACAGAAATTTAACATTCGATAACTTCTTCACATTTTATAATCTTGCGCAGCAATTACTGAGCAGAGGTCTCACGTGTGTTGGCACTATGAGAAAAAATAAAACATGTATTCCAAAGGAATTTCTACCAAATAAACGCAGAGATCTACAATCAAGTTTATTTGGTTTTAGAAAAAAAACTTCTTTGGTTAGCTATGTATGTTCAAAAAAAAAATCAATGAGTTTTATTTTTATCAACTATGCATCACACTAAAACCACTGACATCAACAACAAAAACAAACCTGAAGTAAACTTATACTACAATTCAACTAAAGGGGCAGTTGATACTTTAGATCAAATGTGCCACGCATTTTCAGCTAAAAGAAAGTCGAACCGGTGCGGTGGCCTGTTATTATTTTTCACAACCTTATCGATGTTGTGGGCATCGCTGCACTTGTGATTTGGATGAAGACGTATCCAAATTGGAATGAATCCAAAAAGGGAAAATCACGTCCATTGTTTTTAAGAGATTTGTCAATGGCATTAGTAACGCCACATATTTTGCGCCGATAGACCAAATATCTATCCCAGCAACTAAAAAGTACTATTATAGAAGTAGTACCATCACCAATTCAAGACTCTGGAACCAGTAGCATTGAAAATTCTCGAAAGAGAAAGCGGTGCTACAAGTGTCCTCATGAGAAAGGCAGAACTTCAAAACAAATATGTTGCAAATGCAAGAAAAATGTATGCAACGTAGATTCACGAAAATCAATTATTTGTAACGCATGCACAATAAATACAAAAATTATTACTTAGCTTGTAACTCAAAATAGTAACTCTTAAAATAAATATGAATTTTCCAAATAAAATATCTTTATTTTCTTTAAATTTTGAAAAAAAAATAGCAGCTTTTTAATACGGTGACTCTGAGTCACCACCTGGGTAGTTTAGGGAGAAAACTGACCTGAACTGATTAGGGTTAAATTGTGTTATCAATCAAATTTCGATTTTTTTTTTAAATCACGCTCATTAGGAAATTTTCTTACAAAACAAAAGAAGTGTATTTTGCAAGAAACGAGACACTTTCACTAATGAAAGAAGTTCAATTATTATAATTTTTTAATTTAATTTTGCTCTCTGTTTTATTTAAATTTTTTTTCTCTAAACTTTCATTCCAAATAAAAAAAAGACGAAAAAGCAAAAGAAAGAAAAAAAGAAAAAGAAGAAAAGTAAGAATACCATCATATTTAGTTGAATATTTTTTCTGCTTTGCAGAGAATTTATCGATTGAACTACTGACCCAGTTTTTTCTTTTCATCATATTATAACATAGAAGCAATGAGATTCTTTTATATGATAAACAAACATAATTATACTCGTATATAGTTGCGTTTGTATGTATGTATATTTCTGTATAACAAACATTTTTTTTTCAACTTTATTATACATATTTTTATATACCTATTTCTTACTTTCTTTTGCTTTTTTCTAATTTTTTTTCAGGGTGGAGACTTTTATTCATTTTATATATTATGAAGCTTGACCTAGTTTTTTTGAATTTTATATCCGCAATTTATGCTATTTACAGTTGAGAAATTATATGAAAATGGGAAGATATGTGTTATATGTACAAGGTGTTTCACGGGTCGTGTGCCAAGCTAAGATAGATCTCGACGAGAATAATAAGCCAACAAAATAAAAAAATAATAGGGTAAATTTTCGAAATATTCCAGGTTGAACATAAAAATGCGGAATTTTTTTTTTAAATTTTTCTGATTTTGAGTTACAAAAATTTTTGAACTAATTGGCGTACTAATCGATTAGAGACAGTTTTTAAAGGTCTGGAGGTTTTTTTTCAATTGTATTCTTAATTGGCTCTCCACATTGCGTAAGCTTAGGACTAGATTGCAAAAAGTGGAAGTAGTCACCCCTTCTTGTTATACAAGTTTTATTATTCCTCATTCAGATCTACCACCTTGCTTAGTTCGACACACGTGACACGAATCCTGAAACACCCTGTATGTGTGTGTAGTTTTAATTTATTATTATTATTATTTTTTATTTTAAATGAAGTTGAAGTGAAAAAAAAATGAAAAAAGGACTTTACTATACTATGCTCTGGCAAGTATGTACAATACATATATGTATGTACCATATATACATACTTTTTTTTCTGTTCTGCCTACGAATTTTGTTTCTTTCATTTTTATACTTTACACACATTTAAACACTATAATTTCGCTAACACTATCTTGTATAATCAAAATAAAAATTAAAAATATGTATTTGTAGAAAACACATTTTTTCCAAAAAATTTTTCTAATACCTCCTACCTACATTTTTTTATTATTATTTTGCTGTTGTGCTTTTTTTTATATTTCAAATGCCTTATAATTGTGAAATTAACGTATTTCGAAAAATAATTTTAGTCATTTTTTGTAGTAGATACCTATGTTTTTATGTATTAAAAAAAATAAAAATATATTTTCCTTCTTTTTAGAAGAATTTTTAATAATTATGAAATTAAAAGAAATATAAATACGTGACAAAAATCCGGCAGGTCAGCAAAAATGCATTTGATGTAAACAATCAA
Source organism: Bombylius major (assembly GCA_932526495.1). Classification (NCBI taxonomy): domain Eukaryota; kingdom Metazoa; phylum Arthropoda; class Insecta; order Diptera; family Bombyliidae; genus Bombylius; species Bombylius major. Next base: position 11,226,148 of record OW052046.1, read on the forward strand.
CATAAACAATCAATATGTTATTATATTCAATAGAAATTGTTGTTGTAATCTAGAAAAAGTTGCTTACAAGAAATATTTAAAAACAAATTTTATGCTGATTCAGAATAATTTTAATATTTGAAAAAAAAAAAAATGTACATATGTACATATAAACAAACAAAATGAGTCAATCAATACAATCTAAACAATCAATAAATAAATTGTTGTTATAAAACAATTTCAAGAAAACAAAATTATGCTGATCTTGCAAATTCTAATTTCGTATATTAATAAAAAAATATTGGTATTATAGAAAATTTCAATTTAACAACAAAGAGATATGAATACAGCATCACAGGATGTAACAAGTCATGTGGAGGACGAGTTTTCAAATGAAATTGAATTTTTTAACATAATATATAATATTAATACATCATCGATTCTATCTAAACACTTTGATTCAATCAAATTTTATTTACAAGTTTATATTAATTCTTACATATACAGGGTGATTAAGTTAAAGTGTCCGACCCGGAAACTATGGATTGGTGTTGGCGAGGAGAACAAAAACTTGTATAGGAGGAGGGAGGGAGTTGGGTGATTGCAAATTGCAATCTCAATCGTAACGGAGTTAGAGAGGAAGAAAGATTTTTAGTACTTTTTCTTTGTATAGAAAAGTATGCCTATATGTTGCTCGTACTGACTTCGATTTATAAATCAAGTATAGTTAGTTGTGAATAAAAGCCAATTTAAACATACATGTACAAATCTTACGTTGGATCTGGTAGATTGAATTGAATTTTATTCATTTCGCAGAATTCTTCTATTTACAAAAAAAAAATCACAGAAGGTAATCGAAAAGGAAACTTATAGCCAGTTCCACAGTTGAAGCTTAAGCTGAGTTTAAGTTATACGTAAGACATGGCTTAAGCTTCACTTAAATTTTTTTTTCGTTCCTCAGTCAATTTATATTTGTAGCTTAACTATCTTTAGTTAAACCTATCATTGTAAATGAATTTATAATGGAACTTGTGGAACTTGTAGATGTCATTGTATAGCCGCTAAATAGCAGTGGCAATTGTTGTGACATTCTAACACTTTTTCTTATAAATTTCAATTTATAATAAATTTAGGGACAAAACAGATAGATAGATGACAGTTGTTTTCTTTTTTTCTTTTTGACTTTTACTTAAATCTTAAATAGAGTTTAGGCTCTCAATTCATACGGCTTAAGTTAAACTCAGTTTAACACTTAAGCTTTCACTGTAAAACTGAAAAAAGTGCTTAAACTTAATTTAAGAGTTAAACTCTGCTTAAGCTTCGACTGTGGAACTGGCCATTACAAATATATGAGTCAAAAAAATATTACGGTTTTTGGTCCACGGAATGTAAGATACAGCTTATTAAATAAAAAAAAAAAAAAAATTAAAAATTTCCACATAAAATGTATGATATATACATTTTGTATATGCACGGCCAAAAGTTTTACAATGTCGATAGAGTTAAATAATAATCAATCTTCCGTATTTGAACACAACAAGGTCAACAAGCTTTTTTTTAAAATATATTCAACGTTTTATAATTAAGAAACAAATATATATACATTTCGATTATACTCGTATCTTAGAAAAAAAAAACAATTATGTTAATTTTGTTATACAAAAAAAAATATATAATATGTATGTATATAGTATATAAATAAGTTTATAAAAAACTTTAAAAGAAAAATGGCGGCAAATTAGGAAACATATTTGTTGTTGTTTTTTTTTCACTTCATGTGTGTACATTTGAAACACATTTTTTCTTAATGTTCTTTAACAACAAAAAAATAATAATAAATTGGAAAAAATATTGCGTTGCTTGAAATTTATGAATCTCTGAAAAATATATTACATACGGAAAAAGGGGTTATAATATTTCTGAACATATGGAAAAATGTGTATGCATGTATAATATTATTGCTTTTTAATTTTTTTCTCGTTAAAATTGTATATAAAATTTTACCTTGTGAAATAATTTTTTCTAATTTTTATCAATTTTTTTTTTTTTTGTAACATTTCTACAAATAAATATGCTTTATCTGCTTTATTTTTTTTTTTTTACTAAAGCGTAGTACTCAGCTGAAAATAAGATATTTTGCCTATACAAAATCTATGTAATTAAAAAAACCAAAATAAATGGAATCGAAAAAATTTTCTGTTACGATTTCATAAGTGGTAATCAACTGAAAATAAAAAATAGTTGAAAATCTAGATGTTCACAGATGGCGTTGGCTGTCCGTGTGGAGACCTTTTATTTTCATATCCAACCGAAATAAATGAAATTAAAAATAAATTGATTGTTTGACATTTGTGAAGTGTTACGGCCTTATTCTCCATCAAGTCATAACTTATGACAGTCATAAGTCTATTCACCAAACTAGTTTTATGACCGTCATAATCAAGTTATGACCATAAAATCCTTTTAACTGTTTTGTTGACCTATTAGCTTTGCTACTAGCATTTTGAACTTAACTTTGAACTTGATTATGACGGTCATAAACTAGTCTGGTTAATAGACTTGTGACTGTCATAAGTTATGACTTGATGGAGAATAAGGCCGTTAGAAAGGTAATTTTAAAGCGTACGTTTAAGAAAAATTTTGTAGAGTTTTTTTTTAAATTTATGTAGATTTCTTCTTTTTGTAGATTTTTTATTTCATTCCGAAATAAAATAGACTTTTTCCCCAACATAAAATTTATTTTCAGGTGAGTACTACGCTTAAAATTTGAAAAAAAAATGTATGTACACAAATTTTGGGAATTTAGGTAAAGATAGCAGAATTCAGAACATAATACATCAATATTGGAATATTCGAACCAAAACGAAATTAATTTTGTAAACCATACATTTTTTTTTTTCAAAATTAAAATAAAATTAGCTCCAGATTTTGCCTTTTATTTTGTTATACATATATTTGTGTTGACATTGTATAGATAAAATATTTAGGAATACGTTGTTTTTGTTAAATATCATTAAAAAAAGTTTATAATAAAATTTTGAAGAAAGAAAAAAATGTATGTATATGTATTTTTAGCTAAGCACACAATCTTATGAAACCAGTTTCAGGTATATTTTATTGCTAAGTTTTGCAGTATATCTATAAAAATGCGCTTTAAAGTTTTTTTTTTTTTTTTTTTTTTTTGGTTTCTTATTCATTTTATTATTTAATTTTTGTAGGGAGGAAAAAAAAAACATGATAAGTTTTTTTATATCTAGGTAGGTATTACATCTAAAGATAGAAAGGTGTAGAAAAGGAGGGTATACCCTACTCTAACTTTTATTAAAAAGTTTTTTTGTTTTGTTTTTATTTTTTAATATTAAGCTATTTTGTCTGTGTGCTTTTGATTTCGATGATTTGAAGTTTTTTTTTTAAATATAATGGAAAGAAATTTGTTTTTTTTTCTTGTCTTTTCATTTATTATTATTTTTTTTTTTTTTATAGTTAATAGATGGTTTCGTTTCGATTGGTTTATTGTTTTTGTTGTTGATTTTTTTTTATTCTTTATTTTTTACTTTTCGTACATATTAGGTAGGTATCTTTTATTATTTTAAAAAAAGTTTATACGTATGTATGTATGTATATGACTTAAAAGTATATGTAGGTAGATATTATAGGTATGAGGTAGTTTTTATGTAATATACAATAATTAATATTTATCTACCTACATAAAATGGATTTGTTAAATAAAACAACAAACAGAAAAAACACCATTATAACAATAAAAAAAAATCTACCTGTTTGAGAAAAAAAAGCTAGAAAAATCCCATGCTTACCTTCAAATGAAAAAAATATATATTTATACATGTATGCATATGAATATCTAATTATTATATACGTTCACGTACATAAGTGTATACAGGGTGTCCGGTTTGGTTTACTTTGAATTGATACCAGTGCCAGTGATAGGTCTAATTGTGACAAACAAGACATCATACGAATGGGAGACGGGGGGAGTTGTTTGTCAATCTCAAATGTTTGACCGCTAGAGGACATTGAAGTTTTTTTTTGAATTTTTTCTCACGGTATACCCCATATCTTTTTACAGGGCTCTCAAATGTATAGGGCACTCTATGCTTTTTCGAACAGTAACCTATTTTTCTCTGTATTCTGAAGCCTTAAATTAGATTAGATTAGAGTACCAGCCTAGAAGTGGGATGTTGTTCCCTTGTTACTGGGACCCATTTGGATCTTTTATAATTTCCTACTGCTGGTTTTGATCTAAAGTTTCAGGGCTTTGACAAAACCCAAGACTTTTTTAGCTGGTAGATGCCACACTTCGTCTGGTGCTGGGTACATTTAGTCTATTCTGAAGCCTTACGAAAGTTACACGTGTTTACATTAAAAAAAAAAAAAAAAAAAGTCGCAAAAATCTTTAACCCTCCGTACTAATAGGGTGGGATTTTTCAAAAATTTACGAGAATAGAAAGAAATTCGTTTTCCACATTTCCACATCCATAACTCTCCAAGTCTCATACTGCCATTCTCTAATTTATTTAAAGAGTTGGAGATTGGAAAATGTACTTATTCGAGTCTCGAATTTTTGAATACTATTTCAAAGAAATAAAACATGAAAAACCGTCTTTTGTTTACTTCGAACAATTAATTTTTAAAACAATATATGATTATAGAAATGATTTAATTTAATTTTAATATGTATTAATAAACATAATTTAAATAACTAATAAACGTTAATAATAATAATTATTACTCTCTTTAGTTGACTGCATTTTCAACTCACATCTAATTCAACATAACAACACGCACAAATAACTGACTGATTCAATAAATATTAATTTTTCACTATTCCGCTAAATATTTAACGGAGAGTTGGAATTGAGAGTTCCAAAACTCTCCATCGTCATTTTGAACCTACAGAATTACATTCGGAGAAATATATGTCGAAATTTCTCTCCATTCTCGTATTCCATAACTCTCCAGCTTACTGAATCCGACCCCAGGGAGGCTATATAAGATTCGAATAAAATAATTATGTGATTATTTACTTATCAGTTGTAATTTTCATAAAATCCTGTGCTTAATTTCTCAATAATTTCCAACCACTGTACATTTTTTTAATCTGATAATGAGTAATTTTTCAAATCTCTCTTCGAAAATTTCAAAATAATTATTAAATGACATATTTCTTCTCTAATTATTCATTTATCCTCATCCCTCTCGTCTAAATCATCTGATACACAAACCAGTTTTGAGTTTATAGAACTTTCACAACACTAGTTGTAATTCTATAATTCGAATGGTGATTCGAGAATATTCGAGTGATTTTCAAGAATACAATATCTGACATAAATTATTCGAAGCAAAGTACTTGTTAAGATATGTATGCGTAAAGTTAAGAGTGATTTCGAGAATATGGGCCAAAGGCCATAAAAATCATAGAACAAATGTTTGAAATATTTCCACTATATGTATGTTTCCGTTTTATAGAAGATAATATTAGCTTTTTATCTTTCTCGTATTTTTTTCCAAAAAGCCTGGCTAACTTTAGCAATTTTTTTTAAAAAAAAATGCAATACCCAAGTATGTACATAGTAGGTAGTTATGTACCTAAATATTTCGAAATACTTTGGGTCTTTTTTCAAAATATTTTATAAATTATCAAATAATTTGTTTTTGTTTCGTGTTTAAAGCATCACATATACAAACATACACATGTATGTATTTTGATTATGGTATGTGAGATTTTGTTTTTCCATGAAGTACCTATTAACTTGAAAAGAAAAAAAAATTTCATGAATAAAAAAAGAAAAAAATATGAAAACTTCAACCTTTTTTTTTTTTTAAATTATATCGCGATAGATGTAGTTTTTTATCTAAATATAAATTGTAATTTTTATTACCATTACAACAACAAAAAGAAGCACAACAACGAAAAATTTTTTCAAACTAAATTTTGACTTTGTTGTTTGTTATTTCATTCGTTTTTTTTTTTTTAATATCAAGGTTAAAGAAACTTTTTAAAGCGTTTTTAAAAGATAAAATGGTTTCTTTTTTTTTTCAATTTTATTATTTCAAGTATACAAAAAGCAAAATAACAAATTTTAAAACTTGCAATCAAAAAAAAAATATTTTTAAAAAATAAGCAAGCGCATGGAAAAAACGTCTTACAAAATATTGTAAAAATTTACCATATTTTTTTTTTTCTTCAAATTTCAGTGATTCTTCAATAAAGTGATGTTTTTTTTTTCAGAAATTCTAAAATTTCTCTTGAACAGAATTTGAAAGAAAAAAAAGGAATTTAAATTTTGTTTTAAGAATAATTCAATCAAATTCAGAACCGATTTTATTACGAGCACATTGTGTGTGGTTTAGTATTTAACAAAAAATATTTAAATTTAGTAGAAAAATTTAAAAGGTTCTTGGATTAGGTGCCATTAATCCATGTTCTCTTCTGTCATGAAGAGCAGCAGGCCGTCGGTTATACAGATTCATCTGCACCACCCTGAGCTTATGGAATTTTCTCATTTGAGGAGATAGTGAACTCCAGGTCCAGACTGCCAAGAAGTCCAAACGTCACCATTCCCGCTACTCTTCTCAGGAATTTGACTGACTCACTGTCAACCGTAATCGTGAGAACTATTCCGTTGTTCTCTCTGGTTCTTGACTTTAATTAACTTTAATATGGATTCAATCTCCGATACTGGAAATTAAGTTCATACATGTGCCAACTCGCGCAGTGGCAAAGAGTCAAAGCATGAATTGTTCCAGTCCTAGCTCTTTGCAGAATTCTCGTATGTTTTTGATACAATTGACAAGAAAGTCATATATGATTCCTTGTTGCTATATCCCACAATCTTCACTGCTTTCTGTCATCCAGCTGGTAGCTATCATAGCTTCTAAAATTTTAACCTCATTCTTGACCCAATTTTATTTCGTTAGTTTCCCGTAGCCTAATTGAGTTTTTCACTGCTGTTAAATCTAGTCTTGGCTTTCTTTTTCGAGTTTTCCAGTTTCTCCTCTATTAAGCGAAATCTTTTGGGAGGCCTTGCTGGTTCTTTTTCGGCCGACTGTATAGTCTTGGGTTTCTGGTTTAGCTTGTCCTTGTCATTCTAAATTTCTCTCATTTCGGTTTTGGTATCGGATTTGGGTTTTAAGTCAACCCAAGATTGGATTGGATACCATACGCAAAAATTTAAGAAAAAAAAATTAACAATTTTTGTAGGAGCGGTCCTTGTGATAAAAATTTAAATAAGTAATATCTTTCGAAATTCAGAATTTATTATTAAAAAGTAATAGAACTTTTATGTGTAACTTTAAAATCAAAGAATATTAAGTACCCAGCAAGGTAAAAAATATTACATTTATTTTATTTTTTTTTTTGTCTGAAGGTTCACACATTTTTTTTAGCATTTCAGATGTAAAAAATAAGAAATATGAATGATTTTTTATTTTTCTCGTTAAATACATATTGTTGTTTTTTCTTGGAATTTTATACTTAATACCTTACACGCGCGAGGTGTTTCTTATTTTAAGGTAATTTTTTTGTTTATTCATAATTACTGCCTCAACGCACATTATCGTAGAAATTATTTCTTCATTTGGTTGTTCCATAATAGGTACATTTTTTTTCTTTCTTAAAGGTAGGGAATAGGCACTGTTTTTTTTTTTTCAAATAAGAAGCTTAAAAGATTTATTTCTCCGTATACATATTTAGAAAAATCACAGTTGTGATTCCTCAATAATTTTTTACTGATTAATTTTGACTTTCAGATACTTTTAATAAGAAAAGTATGTGATAATTAGAGGTTTTCGATCAAATTTATTTTATATGTCGTGTTAGAATAGATTATACAAGAGTACATTCATTTTGTCGAAATTAATAGATAAAAGTGGCTCCAAGCGCTTGAGAGATGACATTGTTGAAAACTTGTATTTATTCAAAATTAAAAATTCAAAGCAAAAAACCAATGGATAAAGGCGATTTCTGGTGAAATCTGCAAGAATTGACATGAGTTTTTATGAACATTTTGTAATCAAAGATTTTTATATAATTATAAACACACATTTTCATGAAAATTATATCAAAAATTTATTTTAAATTAAATGAAAAAGAAATCTAACAAAAGCATCTTTTTGTTTAGTAATTTTTTTTTTAAATTTTGTTTATTTAAAAACTAAAAGTTATAAGTAATGCTTTGTTTATATGGCATGTGTTTAATTTTTTTTTTTTTTTTTTTTTTCTAGAATCAAAATATGTGTAGTAACTAGTATAATAGTACCAGAATCATACTTCGCGTGTGCTCCAAATTACGAAATATAATCAGTATTTATATGATTCAATACTTAAATACATCATACCACAACAAGTAAAAACATAAATAATATGTACATACATATGTACCAATGGCCTCCGAAAGAGAAATTTCCTATGAAACATAAGTTTATTGACGGACGGGACGGGACATTGAAGAAAATTTTTTTGAATCTTTTTTTTCTTTTTTACCTTCATATTAGTTTAAATGTATTCCAGTTAAATGTAAATAATATAATGAACCACCCAATAATCTAACAAACCGAAAAAGAAGATGTTTTCCAAGAATTCTTGATAAGTGACTATGACGGACGGGGGACATGAAAATGAAATGACACTCGTTTTTACAGTCAGAAACTCAACATTATTTTTCTTTAAAGTATATATAACTTCACACCTCCTGTTTCATGGTAAAGTTTTAGGTGGTAGTCTTAGCAAACTACGACAGAAATTTGTTATTTCTTCAACTCGCCTAAGCTAAGATACATATAATAAGTTATATGTTTGCCATGTCGTATGACGGACGGGACATGACAATAGGTCCCTTATTTTCTCCTTTTTTTTTCTTCAATTATATCATTTATATACAGTGAAACCTTTATAATTGGGACACTATCATAAAACTACTTTGGTCTGCCATATAAATCAACCTCTGTAATCGAGACACCTCTGAATTGGAACTGGGACAGTAGTACTCCGTACTTATATGTACATATATACATATTTGTATGTTGTATTTACATATGTACATATGCTATGTATGTACTTTACCCAACCCAATACACTATTTTAAGAGAGTTTAAAAAGTGTAAGTTTTGCTATTCTTTTAACTGAAGTCAGTATTACGCTTATACGAGATATATTTGTTTTATTATCCTGTTTTATTTCTCATAACCTGAATAACTTTTCATAAAAAGTAATGAGTAAATTTATTATAATTGACATCTGATCACCCTATAAAAACGATAGATTTATAAAAAAATTATGTACATTCACTTCGATTTAAAAAATAGTTCCTATAATTAAAATATTCCATCTTTTTTTACATCTTAATTTCCAACTCCTAACCACTTTCATCTCTTGAAGGGTTATATCTCTACAAAATGTAACTATAATAAATTTCACAAAAAAAAAGTCTTTAAAATCGGGACACCTCTTAATTGGGACATAATTTTGCTGGTCCAATGACTGTCCCAATTTGGGAGGTTTCACTGTGTTTTGTTTTTATTATTATTAGACTAATATCTAATATGTTGCAGGACTTTTATAATTTGTACAATGTATTTACATACATGCACGAAAAAAATGTGTTGTAGGTACTTCATTTTTATTGCATCATATCTTTTTTTAAAAAATGATTTTTTGCTATGATCATCAGATTTTTATCTAAAATTATGTTAAAATGATACAAATATGTGCTAACTAAGTGTTATGCATACACATATTACACACATGTACATACATGTAAGTATTTCGTATATCTACAAAATGATACATAATATGAAATTTAATTCTATATGAAATATGTATGTACATTGTACATACATAATTATGTATAGTTCGTTATAAATGTGCTACCTAACTATTTTTAAATAATAAATTGTTTTTTATTTATTTTTTTTTTTTTGCTTAATTGTTTTTAAATTGAGAATATTTTGTTGTCGTGGTTCTACTATTTTTTTTTGTTGCGAGTTGGAAAAAAAAAATATGTAAATATAATTTTGTTTATTTAGTATTTATGTATCTAGTTTTTTTTAAAAAAAAAAAACATATTTTTATTATATCAAAAGATTAAAAAAAAGCAACAACAATTTTTTTTCTGATTAACGAAAAACTAAACATCCGGTCAAAAATAAAAAAAAAAAAAAAATAGTAATAAAATGAGACAGAGAAGAAGAAAAAAAAACATTTTTATACTAAAATGTGCAATAAAAATTTTTTTTTTTTTGTATGAAATGTGAACTTATATCTAAAGTTTCTTGTTTTTTTTTAATTTGTTTGCTAATTTTTTTTTTTTTTCAGATACGAGTACATACGAAGTTTATATCTATTTCTAATTTTTTTTTCTCACACATATACACATACGCATATGAAAAAAGAATAAGAATTCTGAATGTATTAACAAATAATAATTATAGGAAAATTATTTCGCACATTTTCGAAATTTCGTTTGCAGAAAATAAATAAGTCACATTTTATTATAACAATAATAACAAAATTTTTAATTATAAAAAAATATGATAATTTAAAATTCGGAAAATGCAATAATACATAGGGGAGAATACCCAGTAATGGGCCCCCTTAAGGAAAATTTTTGACTTTTTCCGTATACCACGGTTGAAGTATTTGATTAATAATTCCAACCAAGAGCAAAATAAACTTTCTGAAGGGTCTAGATTTGCAATTTAACGCAAAAAATATGTTTTTATTTCAATAAATTTATTAAAATTAATAAAATAACTCAAAATTCGTGAGGACCAGTAATGGGCCCCCCTGTCGCCAGTAACGAGCCCCGGAGAAGAGCCAGTAATGGGCCCTCTATTTTGAACTGAATTAAAAGGATTTTTGCTTAAATTTTAATATAAAAAATATTTTTTATTGCTTTTATACATAAGTATATACTATTATGAATATTAAATATTTAAAAAAAATAGATGTATTTACTTGTATTTACTATTATGTAACTGATATAACTATTTATTTTAAAAATTTTTATTTTCTCCATTTTCTTCTTTTTTTTCCATTTTTCTTTGCCATTTTTTAAGTATTTTAAAATATTTTGTTTAGTAGGTACGTGTAATTTTAGAGAATTGAAATATTAAAATGGGTTGCAAATTAATCCAAAAATTTGAGTTATATTTATTTAAAAATGTTACATTTATATTAAAATTTAAGGTAGGTATTATTTAAATACAAAACAAATTAAATTATTGCTTTTTTCTTTAAGGGCCCATTACTGGTACTTTGGTTTTTTTGAATTGTAGCCAGTAATGGGCCCTATGCTCGTTACTGAATTTCATATACAATTTAGAGCCAGTAATGAGCCGTGCCAAAAATTATATATTTTATAAATAAAAGTGTTATAAAAGTACTAGAAATTAAATTGCAACTAGTTTAAAATGTAATTTAAAAAAAATTAGCTATTTATCTTTTTTTTTTTTAGTAAAATATAAAGAAAATAAAAATTCATCTCTTTAACGAAATCGTTAAGAAAAATGCAATTTTTGGTAGCACTTTACATTTATTAGATTTATATTTAAAATAAGAAATTTTAATGATAATCCATCCACGCATTGCAAAGATAACCATTTTTTCTAAATATATAACAAATATTCACCTGTATTTTTATTAAAATAACTTAGTTATAGAATAAAATAAAGCAAAAGGCCCATTACTGGCGGAGGGCCCATTACTGGGTATTTTCCCCTATTAAGTTCCCAAAGAGAATTTTATAAATTTTTGTTACATTAAACTTGTTAGGTTTATAAAATTGTGGGTACATAACATACATACATATGTAATTCTTGTTTTTTCTGTATGAACAAAAATTTTCTTCTATGATCTCATCATTAATTTATTTCCTTTGAAAAAATAAATTTCATTAATCATGTATGTATAAAATTTAGAATGTATTTGTGCTTCATGAAATAATTTAAAATGATTTTTTAATGATTCTTTTTACTTTTGTCTTGATGAGAATAATGTAAAATTTATGATATTAATTAGATTAGATTGAAATAGGGCTATTTTTTCACTTCGACCTTTACAGAACTTTTGTACAGCCCGTGCTTCTTATAGATTTAGGCTTTTGATTAATCCTGAGATTCCATTTGAAGGTGCACAACAGATTTCCCTCAGGCTTGAGAAAAAATTGGTGCATGTGTCGCACTCTTTGAGGTGCACCTTCTCATCTCCCATTCCCTTATAGAGCCCTTGGTGTAGCTTTTATAGGCAGTCCACAGATGAGTTCTGGACCAAAAATCTTGAAGCTGGCGCCTTTTTTATTCCCTCGTGTCCCGGAACCCACATAAGATAAACTTTGTTGGTTCTGGCGAGTGTTATCACAGTCCTAAGACACTCCAGTACTAGCCTCGACTCAATTTTATGAGCGTTGAGGGCTTTTAGCACTGCCTGACTGTCTGAAATTATGTATAGACTGTGGCTTTATTGAAGCCCTTTTTTAGGCATTCGCGGTAGCGCACATGTCTATAGCATAGATTTCAGCTTGAAAGACCAATGGATTTGAAGAAGCTTCTTTTTGGGCCTGCTACCCCTGCTCCCTGATATGAATTATTGTCAAACTGAAATAAAATAAAACCAAAAGCTTCTAATTTTCGAAAATGAAATTAAGAATTGCTTGAATAATGGTAATTTTTAATTGTGAAATAACAAAAAAAAAATTAAATTAAATTAAATGATTTGAAATTATAAAAATAAAATTTCCCACAATATGGTTAACAAATTTTAATTGAAAATAGGTACATACAACATTTTACCTTCAAATTGTAGTTATCTTATTTTTATATCTTTTTTTATTTTTATTATAAAGGTAGACCAGTAATGGAGACTATATTATATCGTTTGGCTGTTTACATGACAAGAGACCAAAAGTATCCGGAGACCTTACGGAGATATACACGAAGTCTTCAGTCTCTTGATACTACTTTTCGGTCTCCTGTCGTGTATACACCTACCTTTAAGTCTTCACTTACCATTTTCATTAAAAAACAAATTAACAAAAAAAAAAACATTAATATATACAATAAAATGTATTTTACTTAATAATTTTCATACATTTGCTTAATTTACATCTCAGTTTGTTTTGAGAAAAATCAGGAAAAACGTATTACTTTTAAATTAAATGTAATTTTAACAAAGTTCTCACTTTATACGAAAACCCTAAAATTGAATTAAATTCAAATAATATGGCTTTTTTTTAAATCAATGCTTAATTTAGTATAAATATTAGTAAACAACATATTTTGCTGACCATAGAGAACAAGGCCATAGAAAATAATAGTTTATCGTTTTTTTTTTTTTTTTTTTTTGTTAATGGGAAATTGTAATTCATTGTTTTTATTTTAGTTAGTTTTACAATTTATCATTGAAGAAGAAAAAAAAATATGTTACTATGATGTATACTATATTATGTCCATTGCCATTAATACATTACATTTTTTTTCTCATATATTTCAACAATATGAGTATTTAAATTATATAGTGTTCTGATCCACCACCCAATTATTTCTATATTTTGTATTGAAAAAAATTTTAATTATTCAACAACAAGAAAAAAAATCATTGAGTACGATCAACAATTACTTCCTGTAATTAAGCCAAAAGTTGAAGAAGAGAATTAAACATTAAAAAATATTTTGATATGTAATTATGAATAGGTACCTATTTGTTGTACATATATATGTATATGGTAGCTGCTGACCTTTTAAGCAAACTGTAGAAAGCATACAAATAGGAATCTTGGTGAGGTCATTTTGAAAACAAAACAAATGAGTGCCATTCAAGAGAAAATCCCGAAAAAGATAAAAGAGCTCAGGAACAATACTATTGAACCAAAATTTCTTGATGCCACCTTCCTTCAACCCTGGATGGTTAGTGCTAAGGTGTGCAAAAGAGAGCACTTAAAAGTGTGTCTGCAAGAGCTGATAGGAGACTTGAAGCCATAGGATGGGGCTAATCTGGTGATGGTTGAGAAAAAGATATTCCTCGCATTCAGATACTGGTTGCTCATTTCTCAAATAGTGACAAAGATAAAAATGAGGGCAGAATGAGTACAACGTGGAAAATTGGCATATCATTAGAAGGGCCAATGAGAAAACGACCCCTTTTGATCACTCTGTCCGTGGATTATAAGTCTATGGAAGCTTTGAAAAAAACTGACTTCAAAGTGAGCTTCAAATTCGGTGAAGTCAGACTTTGTCATAGAGGTGGAGGAGGGAAGAAAATGCTGGAAGAACGTGAAGACTAGAAGGTCCGTATCGAGCAAGCCGCTTCCACCTTCAAAGCTTCTACGAACAAGGCCAGAATAGTAGCCAAAAACGATGGTAAACATCAAGAAAGGGGCAAAGGACGAAGGTCCAAATTCTAATCAAGTTAAATTCTAGATGTCTACCAACATCAAATGCCTGCAGATAAACCTTCACCATTCCAAGGCTGCATTAGATGTGCTTTGCCGAAGGTTTATCAATGATAGAATGGACATGGGACTAATACAAGAACCATTGACATTGAGAGGACAAACTAAAGGACTCTCAACACTGACACAGAACTGTAAGTTTATTTACGATAATAAATCTAACAGATATTTTAAATGGAATTTATAGTGTTTGTTTGAGAATGAAACAAAATATTGTGAATATTTTATTCGATTCGATTAAATTTTGCTCGAATTACACGATAGAGTTATAACTTGAAAAACTTATATGTATGTATGTATATGAATTATATTACTACTTTTTTTCATACTTTTGAAACAAACGAAAAAAATTAAAATAAAAATGACTAAAAAAATAGAATAAAATGAATATACATACGTAACATATAAACAAACAATATTTTAATTAAAAATAATCAGTGAAATATGGTGTTAAACTACTACATATTTTTACTTTTCAAAGTCAGTATAAAGGCATTCTTTTCTATATTCTTTCACGAATTTTCTGTATAAACCTATCTCGTGTGTGAGGTGATTAGATCTCAATTTCAATCGAGGTTATTTTTTTAATTAAATATTACCAAGGGCTGCCAGATTTCAATTCTTTTTCTTTTTCGATTTAACAAGAAACAGGTAATTGTGGAAAATTTAAAAAAAATTTCGAAAAAAATGAACTTAACAAATCGATGCAGAAACAATTGAACTTTAATTTTCTGCAATAAAAAATGAGAGTCAATATTGAGCACTCTTTGTGAAAATTAGGGTTAATAAAAAATGGATGAATAAATGATAAAATTTTGATTTCGTGCGGCAAAGAAGCACATAAAAATACTGAATGGGAGAATGTAGTATTTCTTTTTGCCAAAATAAAAAAAAAATGAAAGCTCCAAAAGAACAGGATGAAAAAAAATGTTGAAATGATTTCTGCACAATTTAAAACATCCTGTTAACATTATGTTAAAATTTTGAGAAAAGTATCCTTTTTAGGGGTTGACTTGACAGAAATATATTTTTTTTAAATTTCCTACAAAGAAATATGTAGGTATGTATATGTGAAATTTTCAGAAACACATCGGGCACTACTTGCATAAGTGTACAATATCGACTTTGAATAGTGAAAATAGTTTAGTTATAAAACAAACAAAAAAAAATTTAAAAAAATAAAAAAAACTAAAAACAATTATGATGATGACAGTAAAGGATGATGAGAAAAAATGTATCCATTCGAATGAGAAAAAAATAAAAAAATGGTTAGAAAGGGGGATAAGATATGTATACCTACACTGTAATTAATGTTTGTCTATATATAATATGAATAAAGATAATAGGAGATGTTACATGTGAGGAGTATAAAAGCAAACTTAGCAATCTCCATTTTTATTAAATTTCAGTAAACGCCATTTTTTTCATTTCTAACGATTTTCAGTTTCAATGTTATTTGTATGTAGTAGCGGCAGGGCCGTATTTAAGCATAGGCTACAGTCTAGGGGCCCGCATCACAAAAAATGAGCGGTTTTTTTTTTTTGCTTTTTAGAAGTACAATTCCGGTAGGGTCCGCACCACGGGTCTAGCCTAGGGGTCTACAGATCCTAAATACGGCCCTGTGTAGCGGCTTAGAAATTCGGGTTTTTTTGAGACAGATTTGCAATGAGATTTTGTTGTTATTGCATTTTAATCAATGTTCAACTAAATCCTTATACATTTCTTATGTTTTTTTCACTCTTTACTCATTTTTTATCAAAATTGGAGATTGCTGACTTTGCTTTTATACCTCTCATATGTATTTATATACCAATTAATATGTGATGTAGGATTAATAGAGTTTTTAGAGGCCATATATGTACTTGTACATATTTAATAAACTAGCAACAGTTGTGTGAATATTGCTAAAATGGCGATGACGAAATCATTAAATTTTAAATAGTCTATTTTATAAAATATATAAATGGTGATGATGAATGATGATGATGATGCTATATCGTGTTTATATAAACGTTTCTTTTCCACGACCGTATTTTTCATCACATTTTTACTTTTTCACCAGTTTTCGCCTTCTTTCTTCTCAATTCATATTGTTCATACACAAATTTTTCAATGTACATATTTGAATTTTAAATATCCTTCAAAACCTTGTTTTTGTGTATATGTATGTGTTTAGTATCTTTAACTCGCGTTAAATAGAAATCACTTTGGTTTGAAAAGTGAAGAAAGATGAGGAAACTGCCACTACTCTCCTGTTCGAAGTATTTGGTGAATACAGTCGTTAAGAAGAACTGTGTAAAACCACGGATACGCAGTATACTACATATATTATACGTCGTCCAGACGAGACTTTTTTATGTCAAGACTTATGTCAAGACTTATGTCAGGACATTGTTTATGTCTTGCCATTTTTTTCATGTCTGGGCATTTCATGTCTTGCCATTTCAAATAAGTGAATATAAAGTGAATAAAGTAAATAAAGACATAAGTCTTGACATAAAAAAGTCTCGTCTGGACTGCGTATTAGATACATACTATCCATTTGATATTAATGTAGTATCCAAGTATCTATTTAAACTACAATATATGTATGTATGTATATATACTCTGGTATAGGTATATCTACCCATATTTATTAAATGTGGAGAACATTCATACACATAGTATTTGTTTTTTATTTTTACTTGGAAAATAATATGACATCTCCTCATATAAAATCAAACATTAGATTATATGTATAACCATACGAGTACATTATGATGTATATATATGTACCTATAATGAGAAAATAATATATAGGTACATATTTAGATTATTGTTATGTATATATGTACATATTTTATATGTTTTTTTTTTAGTATTATAAAATTTATAATTGTACCTATGTACACATTATCTATTATATTTTCTATTTTTATATTATAAAACGAGTAATATATTATATATTGTATATAAATAATTCATATTCGGAACCTACTACTCATTAGTTATTATGCTTGCTATTTTATAATATTATTAAAATTGAATTAAAGTATGTATATTCATAGTGACACATGTACATAGATATGTATGTATAGATACCCCCACATTCGAAAATTGATCATAGTATATATTATATAGTTACCCATAATAATCAAAAAGTATATATACCATATTAAAATTACTTTTGGGTTATTATCCCAGCAGCGCAGTCATCGAAGACAGCATCGATGCCTTCATCGATGACTATCAGCCATCGCACAATTGGAGCGTCAGCATCAGCGACTATTGTAATTAAATGGGTCTTTTTGTCGCTGAAATTGATGCTGACGCTGAAGCCGAAATAGATTCTATTCTATTTTTCAGCGTCATGAAACCCTTCACGACTTTGATTTTGCAGTAGTAATCTATTTTTCATGAAGCATTTTTTGACAGCATTGACATTTATGTCGCTGATGCTGTCGCCCCAATTGTGCGAACTTTCGGCGCTACGCTGATGCTGACGCCCCAATTGTGCGATGGCTGTATAACTGACCATAGCTGACTCTATCGATGACAACATCGATAACATTAAAGGTCGATTCACACACGATTATTGTATGGAGTTCAAATGTACATAGTCACACATATGTCCGTTCCGTCTCAGTTCAGTCACCGATCACTCAGAATTTCTCGGTGTCAGAGATTTCCGATATCGTCGTCAACGTTATTTTTTGAAATGACTGACGGAGTTCTAATAGCTTTCACTTTTCAGTCTTTTTTTTTGTACATTGTTGTAGTAGGTTGTATTTTTTTATGTGAGCAAAATGTCTAGTGATGAAAAATTAATTGAAAAAGTACGGGAAAATACTGTGTTCTACGATTTATCGAATAAAAAATATATGGATAGCAAATTTAAAGATACCATTTCATCCAACAAAATTGCAATCATACATAACTCTTTTACTGTAAATTTATCCATTTTTTAAGTCACAACTTTACACAATATTGTAACTCATACTTTTTCAACTGATGATAAAATATAACTGATTGAATCGACTGAAACTGAACTATGACTGACGTGACGAAACGGAAACTGAACTGAGACTGACCTGAAATGTGTGAATCGACCTTAACATAGCGATGACATTAGGCGTCTACTAAGTAATAATGACTATTGCTGACTTAAACACCAATGTTTCCACCAAATGACAAGAATGCATGACAACATTGATGATTTTGTCATTTTTGGTTATTTACAAAACTATCTTTGTTCAAAAAAAAAGTCTTTCTTTTTTCTTACAATCTTTTCATTTTTTTTTCTTTAATTTTATAATTCCGATAATTTCCAATGTTATTAAGATTTAAATTTCACTTTTTACAAACTAAATTTATGTAAACCTATAATTTCACAATACATATTTTATTTTGTTCCAAAAATTTTCAACACTTACACTTCACTTCTGAAATTGTTTAAAAACTTCGGAACAACTATAAAATTGCAATAAAAAATCAATAAATCAGACATGGTTCAAACTAAGTTTTTATATATTACTCGTCTCTTATATGTATATTACAAATTCTCTATTTTACGCATTATTTTCGCTAAGCATATTTTGATCGCTTACTGTTTGTCATCGGATCCATTTTGTCTTACATATTCGTTGATTCGTTGAGGAAAATGTCATCAATGTTAGATATCGCCGCTGGGATTGTAACTACCGCATGATCAATTTTTGAATGCGATGGTATTTATACGCGTATATATGTATATATATAGATTCAAAGTTTAATAGTATATGAGTATGTTTTATATAGAAAATGTGTGACATGTGTGACCAAACAAAACATTAAACAGAATAATTATAATTATTTATCACCACAATTATTCTAATGAATCATGCAGAACTTTGTACATATTTTTTTTTTATCTCAAGAATGAAAGAGAGAGAGCTAAACAAAGCAACAACAACAAAAAAAAACATTACAAACGATTTTTCAAGGAATTTTTATTTAAATATCATTTTTTTAAAAAATTAATAATGAAATTCTTTATTAAGTAGGTAGGTACCTCCTACATATTTTTTTTTAAATAAAATTTTGAAAAACTTTTGTAAAGGATAATTTAGATCTCCACAACATAAATTTTCAAGATTCAAAGAAAAAACCCCCTAATTTAAATGTTTTTTTGGAAAATTCTAAAAATTCGAAATTAATTTCGAGAAACATGTTCAATTTTTTTTTTCTAAAATGAGGTTAACTTGCCGAGTACTTTTCCATTTTTTTTTAATCATGTATGTGTGTGTATATCTATCTAGGTATGTACATATATTGTGATCTTTCATAGATAAAAAGGATAAAATAAAACCCTTAATGGAATTATCCCACTTTTAAAAGTTCTCATTTTTGTCTCTCTCATTTTACATTAAAAAAATGTACAAAAAAATATTTTTCAAAAATCAAAATATAAAATTTTCACAAAACAATTTTAAACCTTTTATCGGTTTGCCATTTTTAAAAGTTATTAAAATGAATTTGCTACCTCTATCATATGAGCAGAGCAAAATCATTCATACATATTATGTACATACATACATATGTATATATTCTCCACTCCTTTTATTATTTTTTTACCATTTTTTTAGTTTTTGACAAACACATACATACATGTTATTTAAATATTTAGCTTGGCGTTAATACCATATGTTGAATAAAAAAGAGATATTTTATATATTTTCAAACATATTCAGTTTAAAAAAAAGAATAATTTATATATGTACATACCTACTACCCGTATAAATGCTGCCAAAAATAAAAGAATATTCAAAGTCAAGGTCATTCATACAAACATTGTTTGTTTCAATATTTTATCATTTGGCATTTGAAAAAAAAAATTTATTACATATTGAAAACTTTAAATTTAAACAAGAATTTGAATACATACCTATATTCTTTGAATAAAAATTTCTTTTGAAAATTGTTTCTACAGGGTGATTTAGTTTAGGTGAACAGTCCGGAAATTATACGAATAGGTCTAGGCGAGCGAGACACAAAAAATTGTATGGGAGGCGGGTGTGCAATCTCAACCGTTACGAAGTTAGAGGGGAGAAAGATTTTTAGTACTTTTTTTCTTGTTTTACCCGATAAGCGTCATTTTTTCTTCTGCAAAATTGTATAAGACCCCTATTTTTTTTCCAACAACATCTTACATACCTCTGTATCTCTTACCGTTCAGAAGTAATAAAGCCTCCAAATCAAAACTTTGTCATTTTTTCACCCATTTTTTTTTTACTTTAACCCTAATTTTCTTGAAAAGTGCTCGATATTGACCCTCATTTTTTATTGCTGAAAATTAAAACTCAATAGTTTCTGCATCAATTTTCTATCTTCATTTTTTTCGAAAAAATACATACACAATAAATTATATTTTTTTACAATTCGGTCAGATCATTAATATCAAATACAGGGTGTTTCATAGTTCGTGTGCCAAACTAAACAGAATGATAAATCTCGGTGAGAAATAAAAAAAAATTGTTGGGTGGAGAGGGTCTATTTTCAATAGTTACGAAAATATTCAAGGTTAAAGACAATTTTTTTTACTTAAACACTGGTGATAAATGCCATGACAGTATTAAGAATCCTTAATGACAGTCTGTAGTAGGTATAGCAAGAAATGTGCACGTTTGGTTCCACGTTTATTGGGTAGAAAATTGTGGCCGCTCGTGTTCATTTCGCTCAAAATAATAAAGTTCCTAGGTATATAAAATTTTAATTTTTTATTTTCTTGAGTATTTTTGCGAAAATTTTTGTTAACCCCTACATATGTACGAATATATGTACATACCATAATACATGAATTATATATAGGTACTTAACATTTTCGCTATTGAATTTTTACTTGACAGATGTTATGATTTTACGACATTTCGATTATATATTGCATATTTTATGTTCTTTCGAAAAAAATAAATAAAAAAAGTACATATATGTACGTAGTACGTACATACATACATATATGGAAATTTTCTGAAAGCGCCTTACTACAAAATCATATTAAGGATTTATTGTTTGTCGAACACAAACGTGATTTACATAATTCGTTTTCTTAAAGAATTTACATACATATGTACATGCTTTACCTAACAGTTAAACGAAAACCAAAGTATTTCGTAATTTGTTTTTATTTTGCAAAAAATAAGGTAAATAAAAAAAAGTTTAATTATTGTATACAAAAATTTAAATTGTAAACCACTTTATAATACATAGGTAGTATAATTTTATTAATATTCTTGTTATAGGTATAAAAAATTATATATAAAAATTTGATTCATCATTTTCTAAAAAAAAACGACGGCTCGCTTTTTCAAGCAAGGTTTTTTTTTATCAGCCTGAACAACGACTTACATTACATAGCTCTTTTGCTGAGAATGCACACTAAAGGACCTTAAAAAATTTATTCAAAAATCAAGATAGTTTTCAGGATAGATTACATAGGTATGTTGTTTTACTAACATTTAAAAGGGAATTTTAGGACTTCAAACGGACTTGTTTCTTTTTAGAAAACAGCCCGATCTACCCAACACACATATCACTTTATACCTATGTACATTAGGTACCTAATTTCTATTTTATTCTTCTTCATTATTTCATTTGTATTTTCGTTATTTATTTTATTTAATTTTTTTGGTTGTAGAAATATGTATCAATTTTGAAATTTCATTCTGTTAGTTCTATCATAAAAAAATGGTTATTTTAAATGCAGAAACGGTTAAAAATCAGCCAAAAAAACATCAGCAACGAACATTTTACTAATATTAACTAAAAAAGATTAATCAGCAGTTATTAGAATAGCAAGAAGCGCAATGCAATAGTTTTTGCAATGTCGGCAAAAAAAAAAAATTGAAAATAAAAAAAAAAATGCTAATAACAGACGGTATATGAGAAGTGAACAAATTTTTTGCCGCATAGCAACAAAAGAGATGTGAGAAATGAATGATTTTTTTTTATTTTTTCATTCTTCTCTTCTTCTTTTTTTCCCATATATATTTTTTTTTAGTATGTTAAGTATAAAAGTGTGGTTATATATACGTATATTTTATTTCATATCCACATACGTATTTCTATATATGTACAGAGTCGAGGTTCATCATCATCGCCATATGAATAATACAGTAGAATTTTTTATTTATTTATTTTTTTTTTTGCAAATACGAGTACCTATACATATTTATAATTATGATTACACACATAATGTATGTATATACATATATACTATACATACATACCTATGTAAAGAAAAAAAAAACCATGAATATATACAAATAATAGATATATGTATGTGTGCATGTTAGAGAAGAACGTGAAAAACATATGTATTTACATATAATGTACGTATATTATTATATACATATGTACCTATGTGATTAAAAGCAACAGAAAATTCATCGGAATTATGTATTACATATCTACTTTTTTTATTTGAATTTTATTTCATGAGAAAAAAATAATAAAAATTTTAGTATAAAAAACTATATATACGAGGTGTGATCAAAAAATACGGTGAAAAATTGTATTATGGACAAAGTAACAGGTTTACATTAAATTTTAGTTAATCCTCTTTAATACTCTCTTTAATACGTTAATACTCTCCTTGGCTAGTAATGCACTTATCCCAATGTTAATTCCATGATATTGGAAGCATTTTTCGAAGGCTTTTTCCGAAAGGGTCTTCAGCTGCACTGTCGTGGTTCTTTCAATTTTGAAAATGGTGTCAAAACGTTTTCCTTTCAACACGTTTTTTGGGAAGAGCCAGAAATCGCATGATGGAGGATAAGGTAGATGTAGACAGACAGCAACTTTTTTCGAGGCGACAAACTCACCAAATTTTAGTTTTCTTCTGTTTGTCACTCAAAAGTCTGGGAAAAAAATTTGCACTGACTCGTCTCATTTGCAAATTATCGATCAAAATGCTTTGCACAGACCCATACGAGATGTTTAATTTTTCGGCATGCTCTCGAATTGCCAATAGCATAGCCTGTTTGAATGAACCATTTTTGTTCGAAGGACGTCCCGACCGTTGCTCGTCTTCAACCGATTCATTTCCGCTTTTGAATCGCTCATATCAATTATAAACAGTCTTCAGAATCACCACATTATCGCCATAAACTGAATTCAACATTTCATGAGCTTCTTTGGCACTTTTTTGTATCTTAAAACAAAATTTAGTGTTAACGCGTTGTTCGAAATTCATGATTTACGACACGACTTCACTCTTTATGCTCTGGAAGTCAATAAACAAGTCACAACTTATTCAAATTTGACACTATCTTAACTAATCAGACTATTGAACGTATTACTTCAAATGGATGTAGCATCAGCAGTTGCGGGTATAAAAATTCATTCACCGTATTTTTGATCATACCTCGTAGTAAAAATCACAAAAGTTCCCGTAATTCGAAAATATTCGAAAAATATAAGCGAGCTTTCTTCAGTAATCGGAAATTGATTGCATATCCGTAACATTTCTTTTTTTTTTTCAAATTTTGTTTATAGATAAGAAAAAGGATAATGAAATAATATGAAATCTCCCTTGTACTTCGTAAACGTTACACTTTTTAAAAAAACAAATAAAATAGGTATTAAAAATTTTTTTTTTTTTTTAAAAAAAACAGGAAAAAGTTAGCGAAATTATATATACGTACAAGAATTAATTTAAATTGAAAAAAAAAATGAAAATAAAATATGTAATATGATTTGTATCCTTTTAAATATCTACATAGCTAAATTTATTCATAAACATTTTTATTAGAAAAAAAATAATAATAATTTTGCCGCTTTCAATTCATATAGGGTACCTACATATTATGTATGTATGTATTAAATATCTTACCTGGAAAGTTTTCACAAAAGGTTATGTATTGAGTTTAATTGCCAAAAATTATGCTCACATCCAATCATAAAAAAAAAAAGGTAGGATTGTTTGTGGATTATAATAACTTTATGTGTGTTATGCAAAAAAAGTTAAAATATTTGAATATACTTCCGAAAATTTTGCTCTTCAGAAAATTACTCCTTTTAGTCGTTAGATAACATTTGCTACCGGCCACCCCCACCCCCCCTGCTGGCTTTATCCGGGACTGCATAGTGTTGTCCATAATTAGTATAGAATGTGTGAAAAACATTATATCCTGTCTGTTTTACATTTGGTAATTAAAATATAGACTGCAGCCTATGTAGCCTATGCTTAAATACGGCCCTGGTTATCATTGATTTTAAATATGTTCTTGTCGTTTAATTTAATATTTAAAATGTTCAAAAGGATGAAATTTATTGAAAAATTATTTCTTTTTCCAAAACAAAACAACAAAAAAAAAAAAAAATTAAAGTCTATTAAAACGATTTTGACCTTTTCTATACTCTTAAAAAATTGAGTATGCATATTTTTTATCTTCAATGTTTAATGAATATTTTTGCATATTTTTGCATATTATCATCACACCTCTGTTCTATGTTTCACTTTTTGCAAATAGCAAACTCGAAAATGAAAATGGGTGTTCTGAATTTCGTTTTTTTTTTTCGGGTATGTTGGTGTTTACGATTTTATTTTTATTTGTTGACAGTTTATGGTTTGTGGGACCAATTAACTAAAGAAATAAATATGCTGGACCTCCCTGTAAAGATACTACCAGATGAAAAAAAAAAAAGTGAAAAAGTAAGAAAATGCAAATAATACAGACATGGTCAGATTGAAAGATTAACATCAGGAAAAAATTAGTTTATAACAAAACGGATACAAAAGTCACTGGTGGTGGAGGTCATTGTAATTCAATTTCACTTTCGCTTGTAGGATGCAATTGCAAAAATTCCAGGTTTCTATGATGCTGTAAGTGGAATAGAAACAACCGTGTCATTTGGACTAAAAAAGTCTATTTCACATAATAATGTGAAAGAAAATTCAAACATTATTGGAAGCCCCACTTTTGTTGACCGTTGTCCTTTAGATTCACATACTACGCCACAATCACCACTGCAAATTACCAATAGATGTGCCTATAATAAATCGTAAACGCACAAATGAAAACCTTGAAAATTTCCAAAGTTACCTAGAAGAACAAGGAGAAACAAATAAAATCAATCGGTGAAGATAAACATAAATTATTGGACGTAGCAAATGAAAAGAACAGAAGAATCAAAAGGACATTATATAGAGCTATAGAAGGTTTTGTTGAAATCGAAAAGGAGAAGCCAAAATAAGTTAAGTGCCACAATGAATGGAAAGAAAAGTATGTACATCAAAAATAAGAAGTGAAGAAAATACTGTTGGAAATAGAAGCAAAAAAGTTCCAAATTACCAATGAATAAAGTGCATTTTTCTAGTTTTATATGAATGGGATTCAAGTTAATAAGTAATTTAAATTACATTTCGCAAGAAATTTAGCTTTAAGTTTAAGGAGAAGAAAGAAAGAAAAAAAGAAAAAAATTTTGAATATGTGAATGTAAATCAACTAATTTTCTTTATTTATTTTCGTTAAATTTATATGACATATTTTACAAAGAATTCGCAACTACATATTTCTAATAGCATCCATCATTGCTAATTTCAGAAGTACGTGGCTCCTTGTTATTATTTTCATCCACACTTATATTTTTTGAATCATCTGTTGATGCAAATATTGTGAAGAGCACAGCATACATGATTTATAGCTGAAATTATTTCAGTTGAAGGTTCATTGTGCATGTTTTACATGTTTTAGTGATCTTCTTGTGTATACATACACGAAAGAAGAACTTTGTTTATTAGAATTTAAAACAATAAAAACGCATGTGTGTAAGTATCTTTTCTGCAGAGCTGCGCTGCAGGCTCTGGAGAGTCCAATCACGACATCCAAAATTGTCCTGGAATGCAAAAAGAGACTTAAAGCCATTAGTAAACACAATGGACTTAGGCTCCTGTGGGTTCCAAGTCACCATGGTATAGAGGGTAATGAACTCTCCTTGCGAAGGAGGGCTCGTTTAACTCTATATGGGGATCGGAACCAACAATAGGTATCAATTGCGCCTCGATCAGTGGATGGATCACCAAACACGTGGTAAAACTCCATGCGGAAAGATGGTCTGCCCTATCAAGTTGTAGTGGTACGAAACGCTTTGTGAAAAAGCCTGAGGTAAAGACGGCAAAATTTCTCCTAAATCTTAGCAGGAAGGACTGTCGGGCTCTCGTCGGGCTCATCACAGGGCACAACACATGTAACCACCATCTGGCGGTCATGAAAGTGGTCAGGGATCCAACGTGTGGAGCCTGCCTGGAGGAGGCGGAAACAACAGAGCACCATCTCTGCTGCGTACCATGGAACTCTGATGTAATGAGAATGGAAGACATCTGTTCTCAACCCCTAGACAAAGTCTTCACGTTTATTAGAAAAACGAGAGACTTTACTAGAGACGGGGCGCTGAGTACAATGGACTTCTATGTCTGAGTTCTCGTGGATGCCTAGTCTGCATCCCCCCTACCCACACAAACAACAACAACAACAAGTATCTTTTTTTCCGCGCATGCCAACGTAGTACAATACGAAACTTTATCTCTTTTGGTTCAAGCTATCTGCTATATTTGACTGGTTTTTGTAGAAGAATAATGTAATTGGCATGCGTCAAGTAAGCAACGAAAACAGCTTTTAAGATTTTCTATAGTCCGTTCGATAATATTTCTCACTGCAGAATGTTTTTGATTTAAACGACTTTGCCTTGTTCTTGAGGCAGCATAAAAGAAGTGATCAAAAAGGATTCTAGTGCATACCCAGCGTCCCGTATAGTAACCAGCAATTAGTGACTCAACTTTGGTATTTTTCTAAAAAGTGATTTCTTATGTCATTTATTCTCCAAATAAGTAAATCTTGATTTGAACCAGGTAGTGTTGCATCTACAGCCCTAATTTTCATTTTCAAGTCGCACATCTGTAAAAAAGTGATAAATAACATGGTTGTGATTATAAGAGAGATGAACTTACCAATAAAACGCTAACAACATTAAACATTCCTTTTCTGTTCAAGAAAAGGTGCTGGTGACTACTTGCCTGAATTATATTTACATGGGCACTATCAATACACCCTATGACACTAGGAAACTTACTTTTTCCATAAACGTATAATTTTAATTTATTTATTTCTTCTTCCGTCATTTCTAGTGTGATGTGTGATCCACTTTTAAGTGGAGTAAGTCTAGGCGAGACAAATAAAAAATCGTATAGAAGGGGGGGGGGGTCAATCTCAACCGTTACGGAGTTAGAGGGGGGAAAGATTTTTGGTACTTTTTCGTCTACTTTAAACTTTTATCACCCAACCTAACAATCAATTCAGACGTGTACACTCAACAGCTAACCGAACTGAATAATGCAATTCAACAAATGCGACCGGAATTGGTAAATCGTGTGTTTCACCACGATAATGCAAAGCCTCATACATTTTTGGTAACTCGGCAAAAATTACTGGAAGTTTGTTGGGATGTGTTACCTCATCCACCGTATAGTTCTGACCTTCGCTCTTTGCAAAATTTTTTAAATGGTAAAAATTTTATCAATGATGATGACGTCAACTCACACTTACTTCAGTTTTTTTGCTTTGCAATGTTCGCAATTACTTAGTCGCCAATCCAATACTTGAACACTTACTTCTGTTCTAATGAAAATATAATGTTGTTCGCTTACTTTTTCAATTTCAAAAGCATTATGTCATATACCCAATATTTGTTTGTTTATAGTTTTATGTTTTATTCATTCACGTCAAAGCGCATGTGCTCAAGCACAAATACAACTGATTTAAAAAAAAAATACGCTTGCATAAATTATGTTCAAAACTTTTTTACAGATGAAAATAATGCAGTGAAACAAACGCTATATTAAAGCTTTCATCTAAGCTAGCAAAATAAAAAAATAATAGAGGGAATCTTCGAAAGATTTGACTTTGAACATAAAAATGATGGATTTTTTTCAAAATTTTTTTGACTTTGATTTACAATAACTTTTAAATCATATTTACAATAACACACAACTTCATAAAAGATATATTTTTTGAAAGTTCTGAAGGTTTTTCTTCAAAAATAACTTTCATTCAGCGAATAGGGGAACTGGTTACTTTTCGAAAAATTTTTTTTATTGATCTTGAATATCTCGGTAAACATTGAGAATAGAATTCCCCCCCCCCTCCCCTTCTATACGGTTTTTTTTTCATTTAACTATAGAATACAGGGTGTCCGGTTTAAGGTGTTACACAATTTAACCACAGATAAATCTCGTCGAGATAAGTAAACAATCGTATAGGATGGCGGGCGGTAATCTTAACGACTTACGAGGTACGGGGGGGGGGGGGGGGCATAAAGAATTTTACGACTTTTTTTGTAAAATACCCTGAGACTCCATTTAGTGTAGAATAATGATATGCATACTCTACAAAAGGAAACCTTTTTTCCTTTCAAGTAACATAAACACCAACTGTTCAGCCCCCTACTGCACAATTACTAGCGATCAAAGTCGAAAATTTGCAATATTTAACGTAAAAAAAATCCATTGATTTGTCAAAAAAATCCTTTACACATTTTGTCTTTAAAAATCATGTTTCCGTTTGACTCTCAATACATTTGTTACTGAAAAGTTAAAAGATGATATGATACTTCATTCCGCATATTCTGTAGCTTCTGAACCAAATAGTAGTCTGTCTTACGGAAGGGGGGTGGGGTGGTTGGTAGGTCTAGTTTGTAGAGAAAGAATTGTGCTTTTTATTTATTGTAAAAAAATGTGTGTTAATAAGATACACCCTATAATATATTGAATTAAAAAGTGGTGATTCACTTAATAATGGATAAATGTTTTTTCTTCTTCTTCTTTTTTAAATATACATAGAAAGATGTAGGTTATCTTACTTTTTTTTTTACATTTTTGATTAAAATACATATATTAGTTATGAAGCTTACGTAATTCTCTATATTTATAATGTTTTTCAATGAAGTTGATGTTGATTTTATAATACAAACCAAACAACTAAGGAGGTGGTCAGAAATGAAGATCTTACTTGAAGACTTGCGCAGAACTTACTTATTGCTAATCTGCTAATCTGTATACTGCATGGGCAGATGTAGTTTTAGATGCACTGCAATTATGAAATGCAGCAGTTCTTAATTTCTGAACATCCCCTAACATTATTATATATATCACTATAATTCAAAATAATACATACATATGTATATTGACTGTATCCACACATAATAAAATTTCCATCTAAAAAAAAAAAAAGAGACACAACAAAAAACATACACCAACAGATTTTCCATTTTTTTTTCTCCTTGAGATTTAAATAAAAATAGTAAAAAAATTTACATTTTATACTGACTTCGAATGATACTTTTCTGATTTTTTTTTTTTATTTGAAAATTATAAATTTCAAAAAAAGCAAAAACAAACAATAAACACTTTCTTTGCGCATGACTTTTTCTTTTTAATTTATTTTACAATAAAAAAAAAATTTTTTTTTTCTTATTATTATTTTCTTACTTTTCAGGTGAAAAAATAATAATAAAAAAATAAATCAATTATGATATTTGCTGTATCTACATAGAAATTATACACAAATAAAAAAAAAATTTATATGACGTATCCTCATTAAAGCAAACACTTTTATCTAGTTATCTATAATAGAAATTTTATTGTTATCTTTTTTAATGAAAAAAAAAAACAAAATAAGATAAAATAATCTTTCTGAATACAAAAGGATTGTTAAAAATCTTAAAATTAAATTAATTTTGCTTCAAAATGGTGTAAATTGCAACATTAAAATCATTTTTATTACCGAAAAATGCATTAGAAAAAAAAAACAAAAAAAACAAAATAAAAAAACTAATCGTTTTTTGTTTGACCTGAAAAATTCAAAGTTCAAAATATATTTTTCAATTCAATTTTGTCATTTTATTGTTATGATGACGAGACGATGATTCATATTTTGAAATGTCAGTCAGTCAGTCAGGAATTTTTAATTAAAACAAAAAAATAAACAATTTTTTACTGTTTTTTTTTCTTTAATCATTTTTAACCCTTTACCTTAAAACAACGTGTGGGTGATGTGATGCTAATACATACTTCTGTTCCTAAAATGAAACCCTCGTATATCAGACACGTTAATGAATTTTTCTGGCCAAAAGTGAAAAGCTCATATCAGACACGTGATGTCTTTTGATGAAATGAAATATATGGTGTTTTCAAAAATGCAATGATGTGGAATTCAGCGCTAAAAATCTTTATATGCTTGAATTATGTATCACTGCAGCATCACTGCATTTTCGAAAATACCAATAATTATCAAATTCTGTGGTTTTATCAAATAGTAAATGGAGTACTACTATTAATGTCCACTATGATTTTCTCACAATTTGATGGCTTGTGATGAAACTGCTTCTTCTGGTTACGTCACGACGCATAAGAGAAGCAGCTTTCATCGAAAATGACACAATCCAATCACAGGCAAGGGGTTGAATAAAATTTCTTCTTCGAATACAACAATTTTTTTTATAAAAATCATACTTACGTGAATTTTTCTTTTATTATAATGATAAACATTTTTTTTAGATTTTACAAATTGTGTTGCAATTTGAAGAAAAGAAAAAGAAAAAACAGAAAACAGAAAATAGAAGAAAAAAAAATAGGTACAAATTTTTTTTTTATTTGAATTCAAATCGATCGATTGCTAAAAATTCAATATATTAATCGTTCGATTACAAAAATTTGATTTAATAAAAAAAATAAATTACATTTAAAATTTTCTAAATTTTCTAATACATATTTTTATTTTCTATAATACAAAAAAATCAGCAATCCTTTTGAATAAACTTTTTTAACCATAAAAATATTTAAAAAACAAAAAAAAATGTGAAAGAAAATATATTATGATCAAATTTGTAAAGAATATTACCTACACAAAGTAAAAAATAAAAAATAAAATAAAAAAAATGGTTGTATTTTTATGTGTAACATAAAGGACGCATGCGCTTCAAAAAATTTAATTAATTATATTACCATATAAATAATACATATGCATATATGAAATTTGTGTTATAATGATACGATTAGATATTTGAATTTTTGTTGTTGTTGTTGTTGTTGTTTTATTTAGATAATTTTATTAATTTTACACAGTAAAATATTTTTTGAAAAAAAAGAAAAAAAAAATGGTGTTACCTTGTAATATTTCATCCAAGCACAATTAAGGGGGGGTTTGTACTATTTTTTTTTTTTTTTTTTTTTTTTTAAACGAATTACATATATGTGTATGTACATAATATTAAATATATCCACACTCTTACTTGTAACCTATATATTATTTTGTTTTATTATTATAAACATTTTTTTATTTTTAATTATTATGTATTTAGTTGTTTTTTTCTTTTCTAAGTGAATAAAAGGTCCTTCTCAGGCGTTTGTTTCTTGGCTTTCCACTTTCCAGCTTATTTTTTTTTTCTTATGTTAAATTTTTTTTTGTCCTTTATCTGCAGATGTAGAGACTAGAGATATATATGTATCTTTGTTGTATTACTAGCAATTTCTATAGGAGAGAGAAAAAGACTGACTGATAATAAAAAATTTATTTGCAAAGGCAACACAGTAAGCCTCTATCTCGCTCCTACATATTTTGCAGTATTATATTGTATATGGTACGGATATATAAAATTTTTTTTTTTTTACAAAAATTTGCATAATAATTTGCATATTATTTTAGCGTTGATTCTGCTGACATATATTATATTTTAACATGGTGTTTTATTAGTTTTAGTTTTAGTTTTTTTTTAAATTTATTTTTATTTGTTTAAAAGAGAAAAAAAATAATATTAATCGTAAAATTATACCTAGTTTATATATTTGAAGAAAAAAAATTATAGGTACAAAAATTTCAATATAGAATTTTATATTTAAATATTTATAAATGAACAATGTATGTGTTTCACATATTATAAAATTTTTAAATATCGCATTAAAGTATGGTATGTATGTACACACTTATTCTCTTCTAAATTCGAAATGAAATTAATTAGAATAGAAAAGAAAAAAAAAATGTTGAACATACGTCTTTTGAATTATAAAATATTTTTTTTATATTTTTTTTTTTCTAATTTGACGACTTTTTTAAATTTTTATTTGAATGTGTTATCTCTGTATATGTATAGGTATACCTCTATGTATATGCGAGTTCTTTACAATATTTTTCGAATATGTATTTTTTTTTTATTTATGGATTTTTCACACACATTCACTTAAAATGATGTCATCATCATTTTTTTTCTAACATAAATTTTTATCATATAGTAAGTAGTATAGTGTCGTATTCGAAAATTCAAAAGAAACGTGATTTAATTATGTTTGAAAAAAAAAAAACGAACTAAAAATAAACTTTCATAAAACTTTTTTTTAAAAAAAGAAAAAAAAAAGTCACTATAGTGATTATGTATGTATATGTATGTCCTAAAAAAAATTAATATATATAAGTTATTTATTTTCTCTTTCTTTTTTATTTTTTTTTATGCTATCAAATTATAATTTAAAAAAAAAAAAAATGGAAAGTGTAAAGAAAAAAAAAATTTCCATTACTATATTATGTACCTATCCATTATGTTTTCATAAGCTTTTATAATACATATTATGTATGTGTAGTGTGTGTACTCTTTTTTTTTTTTCGAAATTTCTTTTTAACCTAGCATATTTTTAGGGAGTAATTGTTGTTGTTACTAGGTGTACATATGTATATAATATTGTTTATTTCGCAATTTAAATATGTATATGTATGTATGTACTTGAAATACACTATTTAGATCATGTGAAAAATTGTATTTATTTAAAAAAGCTAATAGAAAGTGTATTTTAGAAAACGTTTTTATCATTTTTTTAATAGAACTTCTTACAAAATGACGGAATACATTTTCTTTTTTTGTTTCGTTTTCTTTTTTATCCAGTCAAAAGATTACAATTTTATATCCTCACACGTTTTTTGTTTTTTCAATATTGGCCATATTAATAATTTTATACAAGCACACACACACACATTTACCATGCGGAAGTAAGAAATTAGGTCGCGCGTTTAAATGAAACTAGTTTCAAGTACAAATTATTATTGAAAAGAGAAATTTATTTGAACAAAAAAAAGAAAAAAGAAAAGAAAAGGAAAAAAAAACTACTATGTTTAAAAAACAATTTAAAAAAAATTAAAAATTCATATTTTCACAGACAAATTTTCTCTCATTCGGTTGAATTTTTGTATTACAATTTACAATTTACAATCTTACAACAATCAGAGAGTGTGAAGAGAGAGAAGTACTATAATATACCGTTGCGTAACCACGACGATAATTAAAATTACATTTTTTTTTTCGTTTTTTCTGCTTAATTTTTTAAATGAAGAATAAAATGAAAAAAAAAAAAAAAAAAGTAAATATGTATGTAATTATATATTTTAGGTACAGTTCCTTTTTTTTTTTTTTGTCTGATAAGAAATTTAAAAAAAAAATTATTACTTTATTACTTTTTCTTTTTTTTTTAGAATTATATTATTATATAGGTAGGTACTTGAAAAAAATAATAAAAAAAATTAATTTATTTCATAAGAAACGAAACATCATCATCACATAGGTACTCCAAATCCAATTCCAGATCACTTAAAAAAATGGATTAACGAATTTTTTTTTTTTTCGAAATTATATTATTTTTTTAGAATGTAAAAAACCACGTTGCACAACTTATTTTTTTTTATTTCGTACCATTTTTTTTCTCTCTTTTAACAACTCTTTCATTTTTTTTTTTTTTTTTTTGTGATAAAGTTGTGTATTAAAAAAAAAAAAGAAAAAAAAATTATAAACTAAAGTAAAAAAAAAAAAAATATGTTTTTGAATTAATTCAAAATTCAAATTTGAAAAAAATACAATTTTTTTGTTGTTAAATTTACACTTGATTTTTTTTTTAAATTTGAAATAATGTTTGTTCGTTTTTTTTTTTCTTTATTGAATGTGTGCCCCACACAAAAAGTAGACCAAGCGGACAATTAATAAAAATAAAAAATAAAAAAAATGAAATGAAATAAGCACAAAGTACAAAACTTTGTATTATTTTTATTTTTTTCTTTATTTTTTTTAAAAATTTTTTATTTTTAAATTCACTTTTTTATGCGATAATTTTTTTAAAAATAAACACAGCGAAAAAATAAATAAAATAAATTACTCGAAGGTAAAATTTGTTTCAAAAAAAAAAAAAAAAAATTTTTTTTTTCTTTTTTTAAATAACTTTTTTAAGTTAATTTATATAGAAAACTTGTGAAAACTTTTTTGTTTTTTTTTTTGGTTTTATTTTTATTTTTTTTATTTTTAAATTAACGACAATAATGAAAAACCCATCCAGTCACAACCAGCAGCCAAAAGCGAATGAACCCCATGAAGAACAGACTCTGCTGTGTAAATTGAACCAAGCGTCACGACGCGTGTTGTATATTGTACAAATTATTTTATTTTATAAATGAAAAAAAAGAGCTTTTTTTTGTTTTTTTTTTTTTCGTTTTTTTTAATTTCGAACATCATCATGATATAAAATAATAGTACCTTAGTTTTTTTTTTTTTGGTTATGTATAATAAACATAATATTTTATAATATTTATTCAGCTTACAACTGATGCGATGATGATAACGTAACGTATAACGACATTTATCGGACACGACGTACATGAAAACAAAAAAAAATGATTTTATTCAAGCTTTTTAAACTTTTTATGAGTGCGTTGGAATAAGTTTGACTTTTAGTTGTAGTAGTAAATTTGTTTTTTTTTTCAAATACAAGATTACATACGAAAATATGTATGTCCATATTATATTATATATGTACATATAGTGAATGTTTATTTTATTACTATGTATATAAAAAAAACTACAAAATAATACACGTAGTGATGATTTTTAGAACGAAAAAAAAACAACAAAAAAAAACTGACTACAAATTACATAATCCAACAACAAAAAAATTAATTAAAACGCGAATGAAAGCGATGGCAAACATACCTATATACACATAAGAAAATTACACTACACAGGCATGACAAGTACGATTAATATAGTGCTTATTTATAATGACCTATTATCAAAAATAGTAAAGGCAAAAAAAAAAGAAAGAAAAAATAAAATAAAATACGAAAAAGCTCTTTTAGGAAGCTTTTCGAAACTTTTTTTTTTTGACGTACATACATGGAAAAACCCATACTATTATTCTTGAATTCATAACTATAATTCTCATACCTTATAATAAATTTTTAACTTAAATTTAACTGAAAAAATCTATTTTACAAAATTACAAAAAAAAAAGAAAAAAAATGTTTATTTTAATTTCACAAATTTTTCAAATGTTTTTTTTTTTTTTTTTTTTGAAACACATTTTTAAATTTTTAAATAAAATTTACTAAGCAATATTATAATATATTCGCGCGTTAAAACAATATTCTATATGTATGTTTTAAGAAAATTCGGATGACACAATTTTGTAGAAGCCCCAAAAAAAAAAAAAAAATCACAAACACCCTTCCTTTTATTCTGTGCGTTACTGATGTTTGTTCCACGAACGACCATCACACCCATCACATCACTATATAACTAATCTAAAAAACATAATTATTATAAATATCATATATTATTAATCCACGATTCACGAATGAAATGAAAAAAAATTAAAAAATGAAAAAGCTTTTAAGCGTTTATTGATATGATTGTGATAGAAAAGGATAAAGTAAAGATAATGAAAAAAAAAACAACAAATGAACAAAAACGATGGCACCGCACCGACAATTATGAAGGGGCACGGTACGGTAGTCAAGTTTTTACTTTTTGCTGTTGCCCTCTTTTCAATTCTATGATGATTTATATTTATATGAAATTGTAATAAAAACAAAGTAGAAAAAAAAAAAAAACATAAAATATAATGTAATATATTGTGTGTTAGTAATGATATACAATATAAAAAATGCGCGCAAAACCTAAAAGCATTGAAATTGAAAATATAACATACATGCGCACTTTCAATATATAATACATTCATGGAAAAAAAAATTATATTTTTTTTTGTGCTTGTTTTTTGTGCTTGTTTTTTGCTTTAAAGTGGGGATAATGATGCCATTGGAATGGAATATACATACTGGAACTGGAAGCTTGGAAATAAAAAATCCTATAAATGAAAAATGAATTTCAGCAATATTGTGTTAATGAAATGTTATGGAATTCAGAATAATAATAATAAAAAAAAAGAAAAAAAATTAATCAAGAAGGAATTTAAAGTACATAAACGATTACTTTGCGAAATAATTGTGTCAAAATGTATGTAGGTATATAAATAATAAAAGCATTATTTTATTTAAAAAAAAAAAATG
This sequence comes from Bombylius major, assembly GCA_932526495.1. Classification (NCBI taxonomy): domain Eukaryota; kingdom Metazoa; phylum Arthropoda; class Insecta; order Diptera; family Bombyliidae; genus Bombylius; species Bombylius major. The sequence goes on from OW052046.1 coordinate 11,262,974, forward strand.
GAGGAGAGATTTTTATTGGAGTTGTGTAAATAGGGGAAAAATAATAATCAAGAATAGGTATTAGTATATGGTATTATAACTTTTTAATTTTAATTAAAAAAATAACTATGAATATGAATATGAATTGAATACATATACCTATATGTATTTTTTTCTTCTTAATATCTACATTATATCTTTTTTTTTTTCTTATGAAAATAAGTAGGTACCTATTTATAGATATTGTAAAATAGTATGTATTTAGTCTTTAAATTATTGTAGATTTTCATGATTTCAAATGAAATTATCTTTATTACATACTACTTTTTCATACTTTGTCTTGTAGCAAAGCAATATTGACAGTCTACAGATTATTTCGATATGATAAATAAAAAGCGTGTGCTTAATTTAATTCAAAATCTTATAAAAGTACCTACCTATATTTTATTAAATAATTTTATAACCTATACATTATTTTGCTTAATTTTTTTTTAAATATAAAAAAGTATGTATGTATGTATGTATATTTTGTATAGTAGTGTAGTAGTGTTGTTTAAATAAAAGAAAAGAAAAAAAAAAGAAGAAAAATGACATCATCGATTGCCATTGCCCATTATTATATTATATGCCAAATCAACCAGTTATCATCATTGTTGGATTTGGCTTTGGTTCTTTTTTTTTCTTCTTCATTTAAGTTTTGTGTCTCTTTTAATGTTGCTGTTGCTTGATTTTTCGTTATATACATACATATGTTGCGCAAGTCTCCTAATCCTTTTTTCTTCTTCTTCTTCTTTTTCTATTAATTTTTCTTTTTGTTAATTTTTGTTCAATTTCGAATTTCGAGTTTCGACAGCTCAATAAGCCATCAGTAGGTATAAAGAAATAAGACCTTAAAAAAATATGAAAAAAGAAATAAAAAATATTTGTAATAATCAGAAGAAAAGAAAAGAAAAAATAATAATAATGAAATACCTGTGTACGACGCGTGTTAAAAAATTTTAATTTTTTGCCATTATATTGACTATTGAGTCATTATTGAGGAGACACAGCGCGACTTTTGACTCTAATATACACATAATTCATAAATACTCATACTCATTTTGTATAAAAAAATAAAAATTATTTTTTCTTTTTAATCCAAAAATTAATCCGTCAGATGGGTGTTCTTTTTTTCTTTCTTCTTTCTTTCTTTCAATTTTGAATTTATTTAATAAAATCGAAAGAAAATAAAAAACAATAAAAAAAATTAAATCAAAAATAATTACAGTGTTAATTACAGAAACCATGTATACATTAGACTGTCCCTTATTTCACTTCAAATTAATCGCAAACTTAAATATTTTCGAAAATGTTCAAAATTAAGAGGAGTCGCAGTAGAAGGGAAAAAACGTTAATTTTTCGAAAAATGACGATTTTATACATTTTACCCTAGTTAACGAATTTTTTTCTTTTAAACTTTGTTTAGAAGAGAGAACCCTTTAAGAAATATCCTGACCAAATTTCAACTTTCTATACTCCCAACGGAAACATATTTTTTAAAGGGACTAAAAGGTCTACAAAAATTTCCTTAACATACATATGTAGATGGAAGGAGTTTTTTTCTTTGGTGCCTTGTAGCGCGTCTTTATTGTTCAAAAGAAAAATTTATGAGGAATGACAAAAAGAACACCCTGCAGAAATTTAAAGATTTTCGCATCACGAGTCTATAGAGATAATCAAATTTGAATTCTGATTTTTGACGAAAACGTGCTAACATACGAATTTATATTTTTAGTACGTACCTTTTCTTAGGTAAAAAGAAACTCTTTTGCGACACGGGTAAATGATTATCTAGAGCTTTTAAATTTTGAGGTTTTTTTTACATCGACAAGTACAAAAAATTTAGGGGGTGAGAGGTTGGTTTAGAAAAAAAATTTTTTTTGCTGTACATAATAACTATAATAAGGGACAGTCTAATGTACATATGTATATATTGTTAAAATATTGCAATGTAATTGCACATGCACTTGTTTAAAAGAAAATAAGAAAAAATATGTATAGCTATTTTTCTTAATTAGTACCCTAATGCTCGTTTTCTTCGGAAGTTTCTGCTAAATGAGTATCATCCAAGTGTATATATAGGTGACAGCACTAGCTAAAGGTTTAGTTTTCTTCACTAAAACACTATCTGCATAACATTTCTTTAAAAATTCTAAAATTTCTAAAATTAATGTTAGCTGTTATTATTTGAATATTTTTCAAGCTGTAATCGTGTAGCGTTTATTTTGTATTAAAAAAAAAAAAAAAAAAAATTGTGAAAGTGATTGAAAAAGATAAATTTTTTAGGTAAAAGTGTATGGTTAGGAATCAAATTGAAATTTAAAAATCAATTTCCTTTACAACTTTATTCAAAAACAAAATGTAAATACACATTTGTTCAATGTCATTGTCAATTTATTTTTACATAAATAATCACTTATTCTTGGCATAGAATTCGCTACTATCGAGTTAGGTAAAACCTGAATAAATAACCAGTACTTCATCTGCCAACTTAACTTATACTGTGGCAACTAAATGCTAATTACAGGTGAAGAAATGCAAATCTCTGTATTATCTTATTGCTAAAGTTAGCTTAAAATACAGTTGAGACTGAAGAAAACTGGCATTACATTAAAAATGGTGTATACATCAACGATGACTTAAGTACAAGGCCATAAAATGATTAATTTTATTTTATTGTTTATATGTGTGTTGGGCGTACCAAATTAATATGACAACTTATTGTTTTTAGTTATTTGTAACTAAAGGCCCAACCACAATGCTACGTAACGTAACGTAAGATTACGTAACGTAAGGAACGAGAAATGTAAAATAATACATACGGCCATAATGAACATAAGGTTACGTTCGTTAACTTTCGTTCACTTTAAAATGTCAAATTTACGTAACTTGACCTGCCGTAAGCTTCGCACTTTACGTAAGATAAGTGAGGTTATATTAAAATTATTGTAAAATGTGTGAAGTCTCCAACTTCCTTTTACTTATAGAATTCATTTTCCCACTAATCCATTTTTCTTTTAAAGTTATTTTTGAAATATTAAATACAATTTAAAAAATTTATTTATAATTACAATAAAAACTTTTCACCAAAAACTTGTCAAGTACACATTACACAAGCAAGCTACGTAAGTGACTTTTTCTATTGTGGTTCATTTACGGAAAAATGACAGCCGTAAGCTTACGTTCGTTCACTCTTACGTTACGTTACGTAGCATTATGGTTGGGCCTTAAGTTGTGATTAAAGTTACATAAAAATTATGTTCTAATGAAATTTAGAGAAGATCCTAAACTTTATTTTCAACGAATATATTAAATACCGATAAGCTTACTAAAAATATCAAATTATAATGTTCTACAAATTTGTAGATTTTTATTAAATAAACATTTTTTCCAAACATTATTATATCATAAAATTAATAGAAATTAAGTTATTCAAGGAAAATTGATAATTTTTAATTAATATCACAATTATTTCTTTTGTTACATAAACTGAGACATGAGATTGAGAGAGATAGTTGTGATATTAATTGAAAATTATCATTTTTCTTTAATAAATAACTATAAAGTTAGTCGTTGTGTTCATAATTCCGAAACATTTTCTATAGTAGAAAATAGTAATGAAAAAAATAAATTAAAAAAGAAGAGAAAACTAAACACAGACACAATTTATTTCGTATGTACATATTTTCAATTGGAAAATATTAAAATGAAAAAAAAAATAACATACATACATATTTCATCATTGTACAGGTTTATAGCGTAAAAAAATAATTCGAATTAAATTCGAAATTTGGATTAAATTGGAAGTAACGTATAAACGTTAAAATTGAGAATTGGAAATAGAATAATTCATGCAAACTTTGATATAGCTGAAATTATTTCAGTTGAAGGTTCATTGCGCATGTTTTACATGTCGTTTATTAGAATTTACAACAACAAAAACGCATGTGTGTAAGTATATTTTCTTCTGCGCATGTCAACGTAGTACAATACGAAACTTCATCTCTTTTTGTTCAAGCTATACGCATACGTATACAAAAATTAAGATTAAACCTAAATAAATTGGATTTAAGCCAAAATTCGAATTAGCAAGTTTATATAGTACATAAAATTGGGGAATAAATTAAAATCCATAATAAATGTGGATTAGCTATAAACCTGTAAATTGAAACATAAATTATCATGTGTATGTTGTGTATTAACGTACTCACATTATATCAAGAGACCTATTTGTAATATTTAACAGATGTTATCAATATAAAAATAGTCAGTTTAATTTCGAAATTATGTAAATTTTTATCTATAATAAATAATTTTCTAATAAAGCTTTTTATTTTATTTTGTTTTCTGAAAAAAAAAAGAAAGAAAGAAAAAAGAAACAAATACAAAGAGAAAATTGACTCTGAAATAATGTTTAAAATCACTTAGGAGTATAAAATATTGTTCAATGTTATATGAAAAATTAAATAATGTATTGAAATTTTTTTTTCTCAAATAATTTGACCCTTTTTTTTCGAATTTTTTGTTTGTTTGTTTTTTTGTGTTTGTATTGTACAATTAACGATACAAATTTCGACGTATCTTTCATTACCAAGAGAGTATGTACGAGTACTATTGGAACTAAAAAAATTTTAATGAATAAAATTAATGGAAAATTTAAAAACGCTCTGTTGATAAAACCATGGTAAAATTACAATAACAAAGCAGTCGTCTGGTTTTTGCGCCATTTTTCCGTAATCTTAACGTCATGTAGTGCTTTCGGTTTTAACAGTTCGTTTTATTTTCAACTATTTTAAGGATAGAGGCTGTTAGATCTGCCCTCAAGGTACATAGTACTAAAGACTTGAAAACTGGAGATTTTAAAGGTCGCCTGAGCATCATATTGGAAACAGTTATAGCTATGGATGACTATTACAAAATCTCGAACGTTATGCCAGATAGAATGAACCTTGGTATTAATTACAACTTTCTACTGACACAACGATAAACATGGAAAACTGGTTTACCATTTTTCGAGAAAGGCTCGGTTATTTGGTATACTGACTGACGGATCCAAAACTGAGCAAGAAACGGAAATTGGAGTTGTGGGCCCAGGGGCTAAAATACATGAATACATGAAAAACTCTAACGATCTTTCAAGCAGAAATACGTGCTTTAAAACTATGTGCCAGAAAATTTTTTGATAAGGTATATAGAAGGGCAAGGATCTATTATCATGTCGGACAGCCAGGCAGCATTGAAGGTTCTTAGTTCACAAATGATAAATTCAAAGCTAGTCTTGAACTGCACCATTGCTTTGACTTTGCTCAAAATTTTTACTTGTTATAATATCAAAAATAATATTAAGTGGAAGAGAACTCATTTATTATTTCTTTAAAAGTTAAGATAAAAAAATGTATTCGGAAATGTCAAAAAATAGGATGTAGCGATGATACAGCTATGACATCAATTTTGATGTTTACGAATGCTAACGCAGAAAACTTTTGCGTTTTCGAAATCAGCCTATTTATCTTGTTTCTGCTTTTTTTCTCTGTTTGTTTGGTTGTAGGCAATGTATATATATAATTTTATAATTATTTAATTTGAAATAAAAAGCAAAAAAACCATAAAATGATTAAAAAAGAAAGAAAAAAACAACTAAGAAAAATTAAAATGGGAAAATACTAAATTGTACTCAAATGATTATGAAACGCTTTTATTGAAAAAAAAAAAAACTATGAAAAACAATAGAAAATCTACTAATGATGTTTATTTAGTCTTGAATTCACTATATTTTTTTTAAATAATATTATGAAGTACGTACCTATGAACTATGAAAAAAAATATAAATATAATAAAACTGCCATATAAGCTTTATATATTGTGAATAATGTACATATTATATGTATATACTATTTTTATATTTGGAAGTCAGTACAGGCAAAATAGGCATGCTTTTCGATATTCTTTCACATTGCGTTTGTATAAATCTGTCTCAATTTCAATCTAACATTTTTGAATTTTCACATAAAATATGTGTGAATTTTGAATAAAAAAAAAATAATTGAAAATAATTTTATTTAATTGGATAATATACAATTGTAATATTTAATATTAAAATAAAATCAAACGACAGAGGAAATATTTTATTAGATTATATTATTTAAATACCAAAAAAAAAAAAAAAAAAAATAGTAAAAAGCAAAAATTCAATAATATTCATCAATTACAAGGCAAAATCAATTCATCGTTAATGGAAAACATGAATATCCTTGATTAAAACTACTTTCATTAAATATATCGAATATATATGTATTTTAGATCTCTTATAGTGAAACTTCCGTTAATATTACCTATATGAATTTCAAATTTAAGTACATACTTTGTTATTGGGTTTTTTATTGTTATTTTTAATTTAAATAATTTTCGTTTTTACTGAAGTATTTTCATTGTAAAAATTCCACGTGTTTCAAGTGAACTAAAATTGTCAAAGGGTGAAGCAAAGTAAATTTAATGCTAATAACATAGGTAACAGTTCACGTAATTTTGTTATATTTATTTGTAATTTTAATTTTTTTAAATAAAATTTCCCAAAATTACTTGTTTTTTTATAAAATCAAAAAAAAAAAATTTTTTTAAATTTGACAGCCCTTGGTAATATTTAATTGGAAAATTTCCCTAGGTTGAAATTGAGATCTGATCACTCCACACACGAAACAGTTTTAAGGTGGATTTACATTAATACGAGAGTCCGATACGAGATATCGTATCCTTCTCGTTGAAGCTGTAAAACTATTTTCACTGAACATGTTTTTATGTAGCATTATACATTGGTCCCAGATGCGAGAATACGATACGAAAGAATTTCGAAAAATTGATAATTTCTCTTTGCGAGATGTGATGACAGCTGTCAGAAGTGTCATTTATGTAGAAAACATATTTTGTGGCTGTAGTTTCAAAATATTTCTAATAAATAAAATATTATAATCATCAAGTTATTATAATTATATTAAATAAATAATTATAGATAGATTAAAAAAGATAGAAAATAATAGATAGATGAAAAACTGAGATGAAATAAAGTCACACTCACAATATGATGCTTTGACATTTAACTTTCCGTATCGTTCTCGTTGTATTGTAAATTACTGTCTGATGTTCATCCGAGATCGACGTTAGGTCTGCCGTACAATGGCTAATCGCGGTAACTACATATTAATAGTTTTGAGAAAAACCCAATTGAAATTTTTGATACTTCAACCATTCATATTTCGAACGTTAAAAAATATATGCTCATAATGAGACAATAGGTATGTTCAGTAGACACAAACATAATATGTTATACATATTTTTTTCTGAATAGATAAGAGAAATTCATTTCATCATTGTAAACTTGAAAAAATTTATAAGAGATTACAACGGAAAAAAGAGGTAAACGATCTTATACTCTTCAACAATAGAATTTTGTTTGTTTTCTCAAAGGATATTTTTTTAAAAATGCAATGGCTATTTAGAGTAAAATTATTTACGCTCAAACACCATTGGAAAATGTATGATAATGTCTATGGTTTTTCGGTTTAAGATCATATATCCTTGTTTTGCTGAAATATTTCAAACAAAATTACAATGGTTAAAAAGCGTAAGATCGTTTACTTCTTTTTGCCGTTGTATAAATCGTATAATTTCCGTGGGAATGCAAGTGCTCTGAATTTCCAACCTTTATTACTTCCCAATCAAACTTCGTACAGTTACATGGTTTTCAAAAATTTGAAGATAAACAAATACTTTATTTGAAAATGTTATTAACTCAAAATCACCAAAACTGCAGTTGCCTTGATTACCCATTGTACGGCAGAGGTCGAGAATGGTACGACATCTCGTATAGGACTTTCGCATTAATGTAAATCCACCTTTATTCAAACAATTTGTGAAAGAATATCGAAAAGCATGCCCATCTTGCCTGTACTGACTTTGAATAGTGAAAATAGTATAACAATTTTCTTATAAAATCTACCGATGTATGTCAAGTTTTTTTTTTTTTTTTTTTTTCTATAGTGTATACATTAAAATTGTAGGCCTTGAATAATAAAGATTTCTATAGTATTGATTATAATTATATATATACATATAAATATGTATATTTAAAATTTTTTTTGTTTCTCAAATAGTTTTTTTTTTTACAGAGTTTGTAGAAAGAGCTATATATATACATACATTATATGTATAGCTTTTATTTCTGATGGCTAAAGAAAAAAACATGCATATGCGATTGTGTGTAAACATATGTATGTATAGATAGGTAAATTAAACAAGTTTTATATAACACACATATTAATAGTTGAAAAAAAAAACCAAATCTTTAGCAGATAGCAATTTAAAATGACATACATAGATACATATGTACATTAGAAAGAACTAGATTTTGTTTTTTATTTTCAAATTAAAATTTATCAACACTATTTTTTTTTTTTTTGCATCAGCAGCAGTTTATGTGTGGTATACAATTTGCTTTGCTGTTCATATTTTGTTTTTGTTTAATTTTTTAAATACGAGTATAATAAATATTCATGTGCATATATACATACTTAAACCTACATACATCCCATTAGCGAAAAGAATCACTTTCACATTAATTCTAGAACTAGTTCTTAGTAATGACCACTAATTCCATACTAGATTACCATTACTAGAAATGGATGTATTTCTTGAACTACTTCATAGGAAAGGCTTTTAGATGTTATTCTGTAATCATTTGGGAGTACATGATTAAAATGTAAAAATAATCAAAATCAAATAATTTAAATTAATTTATTCATAAACTCATAACATAAGTAAAATAACATTTATAACTTAAATGTAACTTAAAAGTTTCCACATTGTATTTCGTTAGAAATATTCATAAACAAAAAATTAATTCGAAATAATTGGATATTTTCACATAATAAGAATATTATTATTAATTTTATTGTGACATTTTTTGACGTTCCATACATTATTGTTTAAAAGCCTAGACAGCTGACAGACCGAACTAAAGTACGTACTTGAGTACCCACTTGTTGTCAATAGTAGAAGTAAAATTTGTGTTAAGCCCTGCACTAGTAAAAAAAAAATGTCTATTTGAAGAACATGCAAAATTTAAAAATAAAAAATAACCATGGTAGCTGCCATAATAACCAGAAGTATATCTATCTCTTTTCTATATATGTAGAAATAAAGAGACAGATATACTTTTGGTTACGGTAGCTGCCATTTTTTTTAACAGTTGAACAACTTTCATTCAAAATAAATTTAAACGTCAAAATAAAGTACAAAAACCGGTGTGTCACCAAAATAAAGTACAAAGGCAATGTACGTACTTTATTTGTACTTTATATTGCGGTGTGTCTAGGCTTTAAAATATTTGTTTTTACAAGCTTTAAACCCGGATTTTATATCTTTTTCATATTCTTCTCCGTCATAGGCTTCTGAAATAGGATAGGATAGAACATATTGTTACTTTGCTAAATTTACAAAATATTTAGTACATACATATGTACATATATATGTACATTTTAATACGCTACATAGGTAATACGCTACATAATTTTTTTAAATTTCTTAGATCGCGAAAAAATTCATAAATTTTTAAAAATTAACAACTTACCTAATTTCCCCAAATTAAATTTCATAATTGAATTTTATCACCCATGTTCTGAATTCCACTTTTTAGGAATTGAAGTTGCGGAAGTGGAATTAGGTGTATTTTATTATTATTCACTTTAACATTAACAATAACTTCACTGCACTAAGCACTTGTCACTTTGTTAAACTGACTTTGACTATACTATTTTTCTTTATGGATGTCAGTACAGGCAAGATAGGCATACTTTTCTATATTCTTTCACAAATTGTTTGAATAAATCTGTCTCGTGTGTGAGGTGATCAGATCTCAATTTCAATTGAGAGAAATCTTTTAAATTAAATATTACCAAGGGCAAAAAACTCATCGGGTACTGCCTCCATAAGCACAATACTGACTTCCAAAAAGAAAAATACTATAATTATTGATTAGATTTCACAATTCAAGAAAATGTGTATGTATTTGTTGCTTCAAAATAACGACGAAATTAAAGCATACGCATTTTTAAAATCAACTGATTACGAACTGCATTACTATTTTTAAAAAGTAATGCAATTTGGAAGTGCTTACATGTTTACATACTACGCATTTTGAATTTTTGTTTAAGGTAATGAATGGGTGTACTAATGAAATGTAACTAGTTCTAGAACTGATTCTAATGGGAAGCAGTTACATGTTTCGCTACTGGGATATTATGTATATTAATACAATAAAATTATTGTAAATTTTATTATAGTACGTACTACGTAGTACGTTTATATGTATATATATGTACAAATGTACAATTATGTATCGTGAAAAAAAAAAATAATAAAAAATTATTCGATAGATATAGCTAACATTTTATTAAAAAATTTTTTAAAGAATTTTATAAATTATGAAGAAAAAAGGCATGTACAATATGTAGAAAGATTGGAATATGTATAGAAGAATTTAATATCTACATTATGTATGTGCAAGTTTGTTGTACAAAAGTTAAATGCTTAGTTTTTTTATATTTTGTTTTTTTCTTTTAATAGGAATAGAAAAAAATACCTACAAGTCCATTTTTTTTGTTATACATGGTCATATGGTCATAAGCCAGTTATATTTTTCAAACTAAACTTTCAACCACTTTTTTGTTGAAAAAAAAAAATCCAATTTTAAAAATTGGAAAAAAACTTCATACACACACAAAGGTAAAAATTAAAAATATATAAATTATACTGAACTGGAATATTTTTTAAAACTTGAAAAATAAAAGATAATTCTAATACAATCATATTACAGCTTTAATACATATCATATATAATTACAAGTAGGTTTTTTTTTTTCAAGTTAATGTATATGTATGTACATATATGTATCTATTAATATTTTACGGGTACCTAATATGATAATTAATACATTATAATGTATTGTATATATTAAAAATGTCATACATGTAGGTACATAATGTATTTTTTAAACTATTTTTTATTTCGTTTTTAAGCTTTTTGATAATATAATATGTACCTACATACATATATCTTTTATTTTATTTTCATTTATTTATTTATTTTTTGTTAATAAAGGACAAAGAAATAAAAAATTTCAAAACTTTGACAGGCTTATGACTATATAGTGATTCTTCAAACTGACTAACATTTTTATTTTATAAAAATATAATGATGTGGGTATAATAATGAATAAAAATATAGCATTACCACAGTCAGATCTGTGATATTACTATACTATTTTCACTATTCAAAGTCAGTACAGGCAAGATAGGCATACTTTTCGATATTCTTTCACAAATCGTTTGAATAAATCTGTCTCGCTCGTGTGTGGGGTAGGGTGATCAGATCAGATCAAAATTTCAATCGAGGGAAATTTTCCAATTGAATATACATATTACCAAGGGCTGTCAAATTTAAAAAAAATTTTCTTTTTAGATTTAACATTTCTTTTTTTGCACATGCCGAGGAACTCATTCGGAGCAGCCATTCACAGTCGTTTGTTTTCCACCGTAAGCATTCTGATTCTGGGCACCCATCGGCAACTAACCTTGTTCATACCTAATTTGTCGTGCAAAATCCTTAACACGCTGTCAACAGAGATGTTTATTGCGCGAATCATCTTCAAGCGACTCTCTTCCAAATTTAAAAAGTCGCTACCACAACACAACTTGACTATTGCAAAAGGAGGAGCAGTGTCACCGTAAACAGCACGCAAAAATTCGTTTATTTCCTTGAGAGTTTTACCCATTTTTTTCTAGAAATTTAATCACTGCACGGTATGTACTCAGTTTTATCCATTTTTTAAATTTTCTCGAAGTACACGTCTAAAATATTTACTATGACAGATAGAGATTTGACATTTATGGTATATTTTACTGAATATCCTAAAAATTTCATATAAACAATTCCAAAAATTATTTTTAATTATACAGCAGACACTTGAAAGAATCTTTTGCAAAAATTTGACGAGAAACAATGCAATACTTTTTTCATAATTAAAAAAAAAAAGTACTACTGATAAGTAGCAAATTTTTTTTTTAATACTGTTCTCCATAGTGATATCGTAAATAATTTAACACTAGATTACTCCAAAAAATTTATATATACCTATCCAAATCAGCTTCATTCATGTGAATTTTAAGCTAAAAAGTGGTAGATTTGCGTGGAATTCCCCATATACATATGTACATACATATATTTTCATTTTGTAGGTAGTTATACTCTGTTTACAAAGCTTTTTTCAGTCTTATGGAAGAGTTCATTTTTATCCAGTGTCCTTACATTTAATACTTTTAATAGTAGTATACTAAGCTACTCATACCCCAATCTTTTATATATGTATGTATGTATGTGCAATGAGACGCTGGAAAATAGAAAAAAACAATAACCATCCTTTTGTTTTCGCCAGTAACACAGTAGTACGGCGGTCGGCGACTGGGACTGATTAATTTTCTTCTACTTCAAATTTCAATTTGAGTAATAAATATTCATATTTATATTCTAGATGAACAAAAATTAACAAAATTAATTATAAAGAAAGATAAAAATGATGAAAAAATTCATGCGCACAAAGCCTAAAAGTTGGTTGATTAAATAATCGAGATGGGTGTATAAAAAGTAGAATGAATAATAAATATATATAATCGCAAATTAGTGTTGCTATGTAAAATTATATTACTTAATAGTAGTACCATTCACCTATCTGGTGGTCATGAAAGTGGTCAGGGACCCAACGTGTGAGGCCTGCCTGGAAGAAGCGGAAACAACAGAGCACCATCTCTGCTGTTGCCCAGCCTTCTCTAGGATAAGGCTACGTACATGGAACTCTGATATAATGAGAATGCAAGACATATGTTCTCAACTCCTATACAAAATCCTCTTACCATCCCCCCACCCACACAAACAACAACAACAACAGTACCATTCTTAAAAATAAAAAATCAAACTTTATATATTATTTAAAAACAAAGTACCTATCATTTCATTTATTGATATACCTATTATATTGTTAAAATATTTTCAAATAATTAAATTTAAAAAAAGGAAATACCTACCTATTATGATTTTCCTTTATTATGAAACAATTTTTACAAAGTACCTATGAAATATTATAAAATTTTAGAACAAAAATATAGCCGGCAACATTTCATCTGATTTCAGGAACAAAATTTAAACTGAAGGGTAACACTGTCACTGACAAAAATCAGAAACAAATTTATGTAATTACTGAAAGGAGAAACAAGACAAAATATGTCAATAAGAGACCTGTACTGAAAAAACTTTGTGAATAGAGTATACCTACATAAATAATAAATATGTTTACTATTTATTCATATGATCAATAAAAGTGTAATTTATCAAAAAAACATGTTACATGCATAAATGTATTTTTCGTTTTTAATTTTTTTTTTTTTATTTACCACACCTCAGAATATGAGAATGTCCTTTATTTGTCGTGCATGCGTACAATTTACATGCTGTGACAATTTTATCTTGTTTTTTTTTTTTAAATTCTTTTTTTTTTTCTTGAAAACGTGTGAAAATTTATTCTAACAATTAATTCATTTGCATATATGTACATAATATTATGTAAATATATGCCTATACATACATAAAAATTTAAATCTAAAAAGGATTAATGTACAATTTCTTTAAATTATTTATTAGTTCATATTATACCTACAACACATGTGATCATTATCAGGATGATTCAGAGTAAATTACACGAATAACAGGCAAAAACAAACTTTAAACACTGTTCAGAAAAAAAACACTTAATCCTTCAATAAGAAATAAATACCTATTCAACGCTTTCAAAATTGTAAATTGAATACCTATAATATGACTATTTAATAATAATTCCCATAAATATTGAATATCCTGATATTATTTTTATTACATTCCAATTGCGCAGTTATTTTAGATTTTTTTGTTGTTTTTAAGTCATACACAAATCACACAAACACTATCGTAGTTTTCTTCTTATTTTTTGTTCATTCATACGTTACGTATAGTTATAGTTACAAAAGAACGAATAAAAGAAATTTGTAACACGAATGACGAAATGAAGGATAAGCATAGGAAATAGGAATTCATTAGAGAACAAAGCCAAACAAAAAAACAAAAAGTTTGTTTCTTTCTTGTGCTTTTTTTTGCGTAGCACTTAAATTATTTTGAACAAAGATGAACAAAGGAAATCACATTGAATTTTCTAAATGCGTAAATTTCTTGAGTTTTATTTGAGAATCGTATACGTATACGTAATAAATGGAGGTAAGAAAATTACAATGCTATTTCGCAACAATAGATAACTCACCACTATTAAACATTTTTTTATATAGCTATGTAGGTACTTGTACTTTTGCATTATGTCTTTTCTTAATTTCGACTGATTTGATTACCTTTAGAAAGAAAACTAACAACGCAATATTTATTTATTTAATACATAAAATATAATATTGTGTAATGCATAACATAACCCCTCTTATATTTTTTTGCTTTCAAAAACAAAACGTTTGGTAAGTTATTTGATTTTTCCTCTTTAGTATTTTTTTTACTTATTTTTGATTCATTTGTTCTTCTTTTGTCCTTTTTTATCATTTTTGTTCCTCTTTAAAATTTCGTTTAACATGGAATAAAATAAATTCTTTATATGAATACATACTTTGTACGTGCAAGAACATATGTCTTGAATACACGTTTTTATTTTATTTTATTTCTTGTTCCTTTTTCTTTTGTTGTTTATTTTTTAACCCTACGACTGCCTGGTCGTATAAAAATGTATACATTCGGACTTTGAGCCTTTATTTAACACCGTTCTATTTCAAATTTTACACCCTCGAATCAATTTTAAGAAGTATCAAAATGTTACATTTTTTGACTCTTCAGTAAAATATGTTTCCGTGGGACTAGAGAGCTAAAATTCGAAAGAATATTTCTTAAAGGGTCTAATATTATATGAATTTTGAACGATAAAAATCCGTTCACTAAAACAGAAGGCGCCTTCCTTAATTTGTACCCTGACTCTCAGAAAAAGTGTGAATTTCAATTTTTGAACTATTGCATTTGACATACATATTGCATTTTATTTGACTTAAATCGATGCATCACAGTCCGAGAAGTAGTAATTCAAACTTTGAAGGCCAAATATTTTTCATAAATTTGTATACGCACGGCCGAAAGTTTGATGTTATTGTTCAGGGTTCAGATCCTATGGTTCAAATTATCGAAATTTTATGCATACACATAATCGATTTTTCGTTTAATATACATATGTATATTTTAATAACAATTTTGTTTTTAAAGTTGAATTACAACTTTTTGATAGGATACAGTTAAAGAGGGTAAACAAAAAATATGAAAAGGTCAAAATCAAGTTACAGAATAGCGATAAAATATAATGCGTATATGGCTATGTACCTATGTATATATTTTATTTAAAAAATTTATGTACATACAATGTAAATGTACATAACAAAATCAATTGATGGTCAAGTCAAAAGAACACCTAGTAGCTAGCTAATAGCTATGTACCTCCTAAATCCTATTTTGATAATTTAGGATTGCCACATATGTTTTAGTTTTAAGTATTGCCCAAAAAGTATGAAGTTACAATAATATTATATTCAGTATTCTTATACATATGTACTATTTTTACTTTTAGAAGTCAGTACAGCCAAGATAGGCATATTTTTCTATATTCTTTCACAAATTGTTTGATAAGTCTGTCTCGTGTGTGGGGTGATCAGATCTCAATTTCAATCGAAGGAAATTTTATATACATACAATCAAATCAACACAAATAATTTTCCCGATCCCATTGAATTGTTCGGAAGGCCGATCATACAATGAAGTGATATATCAGTAAATAGATACATAAGGTGAAAATACATTGGTTGTAATGCGCTAGTTGTAACAATTTTTTTCCTACTTGGTATAATAAGAATAGTCTAAAATAATTTTAGCTGACGGTTGTAATACACTCACGCTCGTTACAACTTGGTCGTGCCACCATCAAGTGTATTTTCAGGAGTTGTTAAAACCGGTTATAAACTCGTTTGCGACTGTCGCAGCAGTCCCAGTCTATTTTACCCCATAGATGGGAATATCAATGTCAATATATTATGGAATATCAATATATCTGCCGTACAAATAGTAATCGCAGCAATTACATATTATTAGTTTTGAGAAAAACTCAGTTGAAATTTTTGATACATACTTCAACCATTCATATTTCGAACGTTAAAAAATATATGCTCATAATGAGACAATAGGTATGTTCAGTAGACACAAACATAATATGTTATACATATTTTTTTTCTGAATAGATACGAATATTTTCTGAGATTTTAAAGAGAAATTCATTTCACCATTGTAAAGTTGAAGAAATTTATACGACTTATACAAAGAGAAAAAGAGGTATACGATCTTACGCCTTTTAACCAATGTAAATTTGTTTGTTTTCTTAAAGGATATTTTTTTAAAAATGCAATGGCTATTTAGAGTAAAATCATATACGCTCAAACACCATTGGAAAATGTATGATAATGTCTATGGTTTTTCGGTTTAAGATCGTATATCCTTGTTTTGCTGAAATATTTCAAACAAAATTACAATGGTTAAAAGGTGTAAGATCGTTTGCTGCTTTTGCCGTTGTATAAATCGTATAATTTCCGTGGGAATGCAAGTGCTCTGAATTTCCAACCTTTATTACTCCACAACCAAGCTTCGTACAGTTACATGGTTTTCAAAAATTTGAAGATAAACAAATACTTTATTTGAAAATGTTATTAACTCAAAATCACCAAAAATGCAATTGCTTGGATTAGCCATTGTACGGCAGATATGTCTTTGGATGTTGACTGGGGAGTACTTAATAACTACACTACATAGTACTTACTTGTTTGAAGAAAAAGAGAAAAAAAAACGAATACAATCATCATCATGTGTGCAGTCGTGCACGTGTAACTTATGTTGAGGTCGTTGAACTTTCATCCTCCATATCGAACACGTTTTATTCCTTTTTGATAGTAGATGCAAGCACGTGGTTTATTGCGTTTCAAATAACTTTGCTTCTGCTGCACATAAAATCAATGCATTTATATATTATTGTTGCTGTTGTTATTATATTAAATTACATTACAACTGAAGACCATCGCAATAGCACCATCATCTTCACCAAAACCATCACCATTTATTTAAAAAAAAGAAAAAGAAAAAAAAACCACTGAAATGTACCTATTGTGAATTGTAAACTATAGGCTGATTGTTGATGAACCGCCACGACGAACTAACCAACCAGTTACATTATGTACATAATACATTATATCTTTAGATACTTTTTACATTGTAACCACAATTCCAGAAAATAAAAAAAATAACTTTCAATTTGAATACATTTTATAATGATGTCAAAGTGATTCTTGTGACTTGTGAGCACTGAATTTTAACTGCGCTTATTATAATGCACTGCTTTTAATGTAATACAGGACGGGAAACGATATTAAAACTACATCTATTTTACAGTATACATATGTATGTACATACATATGTGATGAATCTAAGTAGAGTGGTATTGTTAGGAACGAAAATTAAAAAATTGTTGTAAAGTTTCTTTTTATTTTGTGTAAAGTTAAACGACTAAAAATCAAATTAAACGATGCACTGCACTCTTGTTCTGTTGTATTGTATGTGCTTACTGTTTTGTTTTGTGATGCGTTGTAATGCAGCAAAAAAAAAAGAGAATTGTTGTAAAAAATACCAGCGTTGCCAATTTCAAATTCCTCTCTTTTTTATGGTAGGTATTTCTCAAAATAAAAATTTCCTTAATTTTATAAATCAGGAGTGATAGTAGGAATAACATAGAAACGCCTGTGTTACGAACGTAATCGACTCTCATGGTGGGGCCCCAGTATCAGAAGTGAGAAAGACAAAAAAAAAAATTAAAAGCAAAAGTAAAACAACATACCTACTTCTATACATATTTACAACGAGAAAAGGAAACAAAACAAAAACCAAAGAAAATGTGTTGTACGTTAATACTAAGGAAGGGGTTTCGGGTTATGTTACATCAGTTATGTTATATGACCTACTTTCGACTTTTAGTAATCATCAACGTTATAACTTATATGTAGGTAATCAAATCAAAATCCTTTTACCCTATCTTCTTACCTTCTATATTATTTTTAAATAGATATCTTTTTTTTTTTCATCGTTTCATGAGTTTTATTTTGTTGCATTTAGCCATACAATTTGGTGTAATCAAAATAACACAACTCAAACAAAGCAATTTTTTCTTTAAAAGAAAATTTCAAAGATACTACATACTGTAATCGCGTAACAATATATTTTTAACTTCACTTCACTTTGCTTTTCTTTGTTTCTGTTCTGCTGCTAGTTATAAAGCCTACATCCCAGCAGGAAAATAGCCGATGCATTACATTGGTAATCGATGAATTCTTCGATGAAATTTACATCGATGAAAAGATACATTACCAGGTAAACGAATGTGTAATGTGTAGCATATTCATATTGTACATTTGTTATGAAATTATGCGTCATTTTCGCGACTTCATAAAATTTCCGTATTTCGTTTTGCGTTTTGTATTCATATTTTAGTTTAGTTTAGTCTAGTTTAGTTTAGTAAAAAGTGAACATTAATTATTTCCAAGTATAAATTTATTGTGAGTGCAGTGAGTGAAATTTAATTGTTATTAATTATATTAATTATTGTAGTACATTTATTGAAAAAAAATATATAAAATATAAATGTTTATTATAAAAAAAATTTTAATAAAAATGTATTTTATGTTTATTTCAATTTTGTTTTATTTTTTCTTTGTTCTTAATTTTTTAAGGTATGACTTCGATCATTTTATACAACCAAAAATTCCTGCTATACTTTCTCTTTTAAAAGTTCTTTTGTCAAATATTTGAATTTTAAATAAGTGAATTCTAAATAAGTGAATTTTAATATTTATGTGTTTTATTACAAAAATGTTTACAAGAAAAGAACTCCTATAACGAGAAAGTATCGCAGAAATTTGTATCCCATTTTATTCTTCCACTGCCCTACTTTTACCATGATTGCATAGTATTTCATCGATTATTTCTTCTATTACCTGGTAATTATACACTTCATATATTACTTGGTAAGTGAAGAAATCTTCGATGATTTGAACATCGGTTACCTCATCGCTTACTTGGTAAGTGAAGAAATCTTCGATGATTTGAACATCGGTTACCTCTTCGCTTACTTGGTAATCTATAGGAGGATGCATTACTTTTCAATGACATCGCCATGTTAAATTTCATCGATGCTGTAACCAATAGCTTATCCATTCTATAACTTACCTCTTCACTTACCATCGCTTACCATTTCCTGCTGGGATGTACCTACAATCTACATATTACATAATATACTTATGTATACCTAATGGGCCAACATTGGAGCAACTTTTTTTTTCATTTTTTTCTTCAAAAGTACATATATTATGTACATACATATATGCATGTATATGTATGTAATGTATGTATCCCAGTTGGAAAAGTCAGAAGGCCTCCCTTAGGAAGGCATTTAGAAGGTTTGAAAATATAAAGTAAATTGTAATAAAATTCCTGGGAAGGTATAAATGATGGTATTAGAAGTTTTAAAAATTTTTCTAACTCAAAAAAAAAATCTGTTGAATATGACTCGACAAAAACCGAAATAACCAAATTCTTTGGAATGCTAATACGATGCTATTAGAAGTTTTAAAAATATTTGCTAAACCAAAAAATATCTGTTGAATATGACTCGACCGAAGTCGAAGCAATGAAATTCTTCGGAAGGCATAAATGATGCAATTAGAAGAAATAAAAATTTATCGTTGTAAATACCGTTATACACGTGCCGATTGTATCGAATGTTCTAAGAAACATTAGGAAATTCATTTATTCTTTCATTAGTTGTTAACAAGTGCAGGTGTTTATTTCTAAAAGTTTAAATTAGAATTTAAAAAAAATAAAAAGGTGTTAAAATTTCATCAAATTTAAATTCATTTGTTAGAAGTGATTACAATAGAAGTTTTTTTTTTTAAATTTAATTACCAAAATTTTTATAAGGTAAGTTTTAATATCTCTTAATATTAAAATTATTACATATTTGAAACAAACCACTTGAAATTCAATTTTCAAAAGCATACAAGTTAGTTATTGTAAACAATGGTTTTTTTTTATATTGTATTTCAGATTTTATACATTAAACAGCTGATAGGCCAAGCACCCATATCAAAATGTATAAATCTATTTATTTCTCCAGAATTAATTTTGAAAACAAATTGGAATGGATGCAGAAAGCTGTTTCCATTAAAATCCCTTAGGCTTTTCAATACAATTGTTTTTGGTAAATTTTATTTAATTTTCTTTAATTTTGGTTTCATTTTTTTACAATGGCAAGAGTATTTCATATTTATTTTTTCAGAATGTGTTCGGAAGGTTTTTTTTAGAAAGCATGTAGAAGTATTCCTCCTTACTGCTTCAGAATGTGTTTGGATGGTTTCTTTAGGAAGCATGTAGAAGTATTCTCTTTTACTTCTTCAGAAGATTTCTTTTTACTTTCCCAGGAAGGAAATGAGAAGAATACGAAGAAAATACGAACTTATGCCTTCCAAGCCTAGGACATGCCCATGTAAAAAAGATTTTATGTGGGATACGGAAAGGAAGGCTTCTGATTTTAAAAAGAAGGCTTCTGTATGCATGGTAGAAGGCTTCCATTTTCAACTGGGATATATACGCAACTTATAATAATGATGATGATATAACTTGTGTTCAATATACACAAAGTATAAGAAGAATTATTGTAGTAAGCGAAGAGTTGCAGGTAAGCAGAGAAGAAAATTTTCTATTTCGGATATGCTTGAAAAAATTATACTACATATTAATATTGAGGTGAACTTTCATGAACATAATATTATAGAGAAGTAACATTTTACACACCTTGTTGTGTTTTTTTTTTATACACCCCAGTAAACACTTCTTATCTTTCGCGATTGGAATACGTTTCGCCTCGGGAGATACCTGTATCTTCTATACGAAATCGTATTCTTGTCGCGAAAGTTACTTCCTTCGTGAAAAAATGGTTATCGTTGACGATACGTCAAGAAGAGATCTAGAAGAAAAGAGTAGAAGATTGTAATTCGAATCGCCAAGAAGATAGAAAAGCGAATTGAAAAAATATCGCAGAGAAGTATGAATGAAGCGTTACGTATTCTTATCCCCAAGGCGATTCGCATTCTTATCGATAGTATGAGTGGAATTCTTTATTTCAAATACAAGAATTTTTTTTCATATACAAAAAGATTGACAATATAGAAAAACAAGAAATTTGTAATTTAAATCCAAACTAATCCAAAATATTAAATAATATGTAATTATACAAACCGGAAATAATTTGAAGGAAGTCATTGTAAGTGAGGACTTGACTTTGTGTTTCTTGCACTAGCTGGTGATCCTGTCGCTGGATGTTCTCTTCCTATGTAAAATGGACAAAATTCTTTTTACATGAAGGAAATAACTTTTGTATCCTATTAAATAAATATTTCACTTACCTTGAATTTATTATGCTTCACTTACTAATTACTTTAAATTTCAACAATTTAAAAAAAAATTACCAACGTATACATACATATGTATTATGCATACCACGTTATCCCTTACTTGTCGTTCTGATGAAAAAAGATAGGTATATTTATCGTCATTTTATCGTCAAGAAAACGAATTGAATTCTTACCGCATTTTTTTCGTCCATATGATATCGTTTCAGCAATAGAAATGCGAGAAAAAGACGTTAAGAATATCGTGCGGAAGATGGTTGGTTGGTTGGTTGACGTGGTGGTTTTCGAAATCTTTCGAAGACCCAATTAGCACTGAAAGTGCCGTTTTGATACCACACCTCGCGTAACTTTAGGCAATACCGGTAAATCACTATAGCCATTCTGTTTCATTCAGGAATCGTATAATGTCTCTTACCGTAACTTTTGATATTTCCTCAAGGTCTTTGAAGGAGAAGCTCCTCGACGTCTGGAACCTTGCTCTGGCAAGTGCCGGATCACTCGGAAGATATCGCTTCTTTTCGTCCAGAAGATTATTTTCCAAATTGCATACTGGGATATTATTATATCTTTTTCATACTACACATTTATTATGCCCACTACCACTACATCCTTCACCTTCATATTTCCGTGTATGTATACATATCAACAACAAAATTAAAGGTACATTTCCATAACGCTTTTTTTTTCTTTGTTCACTTAATTTTAATAAGCAATTGTTACCATATTTTAAAAGCAAAAAACAAATTAGTATGTAAATATGTGTATGAAATCAAAAAGAGTACCTAAATACATATTTTTTTGAGATATTTATCTTATGTATAGCCCTAACATAACAATGATTTTTATTATAAGTATTTTGTTAATAAATAGGTATGTAATGTATGTACATTAAACCTAAATATAATGCTTTTTTTCATGTGTATATTTCACATCACACGCTTACGCTATATTTTTTATTGTTTTTTTTTTTAATTATACATAATGCACCCGATAATATGTATTTCAAAAGTGCTTGTTGTATCTATATGAAATTTAATTTGTGTATAAAATTTTTCTCCTTCTAAAAAAATAAAAAAATAAAGATAGAAATTTTATTTTGGAGGTAGATATAACTGTGAAATCTTAAAATTTATTTCTTTTGGCTTTCGAAATATACAACAAGATCGAATTATGTACATACATACATTGTATAATTGTACATTGTACCTATATTTTTTAAAAATTTTAAGTATTTTCGGAACTTATTAGTTCACTTGTAAACTGACAAATATGAATACATACATATATTGTTTGTTAAAATGATATGTAACATACAAAAAACATTTATTGGATATTCATTGTACCAAGATTACATACGACAATTAAATATTGAAGAAAAACCATTGTTGAATTCGGAACAAATTTGTCGTATGTGTTAATTTTGGGCACATACAACAATAATTTACCGAAAAAAATCAAAATAGGTTACATTGCTACATACGACCAGTGTTGCCAAATTTTGGATGAGGATAAGTGCTGAAATCAGCGGCAGAGGGGTCATCTTAGGCGCTGAAATCTAAGAAATATAAATCTAATCCCAAAAAAAAGAAGTAGAGATGAGGTAGGCTGATAGGAGAAGGTTCAAATTTATCATTCATGAATAAAATTACATGTTTTTTTTCTTTCTTCCTGAACTGAACATTTGAAAAATATAAATGATTGCAGCAGATTTTTATGTTTTCTAAATTTATGAAATATAAAGTGTGTGAAATGTAATTCGATCAACTAATTCTAAAAAATCGTTGAAAAAACGCTTCAGCGTCGAAAATAATTTTTAGGCGCTATGATAAAGTAAAAAGCGTTGAAAACAGCGGCGAAAACGCTGACTTGGCATCACTTCGTATGATACGAAAAAGTACACACTGAATATCTCAGAATAGAAGAGATATATAAGAGAACTGATTAGTGCAAATGAAAGAGCGCATGCGCATGTAACATATACGATCATTTATATCACGTGTCATTTATCTACTGCAAATAACAAAATAAATATACATATACTTTATTTAACAATTAAAGTCAGTACAGGCAAGATAGGCATACTTTTAATTGTTAAATAAAGTATAGTTGCAAATGACAATATATGTCAAAAACAAGTGCATCAACACAACAATAAAAATTTGGACCAATCGGATTTATACAGCCGCGGATATTTAAAAATTCTTGTTTTTTTTTTATCAAACCTCATAACGTCGGCCTAATTCGCAAACCTCGTAAGTCTGATTTTTTCAAAAATAACGTTTTTGGTTTTATTCGGTGAATTATAAGTTTACCCAGCTTTTTGAAATATCAGGCCTTTCTATTACTTTATATTTATTGAGTAATTTAAAAAAAAGAATTGCTTGTTTGTATGAACGTATATGGGAAAAATCAACAGTTTTTTCTGTCTACTGTAAAATTTACAAAAACAGACTTACGAGGTTTGCGAATTAGGCCGACGATAAGTATTTTCAGAAATTCCAATTATTTTTATATCGTCTTTATTAATATAAGTAATAAAATACGCGTAATAATGACATAAAGACACCACACCTATCTACACCTGGTGTCCTGGTGGTAACCTTCTTCTTGAAAATAATGTGAGAAAGGTGTTTTTAGACCTTGTTAATCTTGCCAACAGATGACAAGCTTGATTAAATGAACACATGGTATTGACAAGCTTGTTTAATTTAAGTCTATGGAAAATCAAGATAAAAATAGTCTTGAATAATTGAAAACGGCATATATACCATACATATGTATTTCAATTAAATTCACATATGCAAAAAAAAAATAATAATAATATAAAGCTTGCTTGTTTTGTTTCTTCTCTTTTTTATACATGAAAAACCTTGAGCTGCTATGCAAACAAGAATGACATTGGTTGTATAGTAGAAAAACTTAGAAATGTAAAAAACAAATGTATATGTATGTATGTATGTATATTAAAAAAAACAAAAAAACAACAGATTAAAAACTTCGTAAACTAGAATAAGTATGATCTATTGAAACAATTAAAATAAAAAATTGAAAAAAAAACAACACAAAAGTTAAAAGAAAGCAGCACGAAAGGGTGGATTTTTTTATTTAAATAAATAAACAAATAAAAATTAAACGAGGTCAAAATTGTTAAGAAAATTTTTTCTGATGACATACTCGTACATACGAGTATATGCATACATATGCATATATGTATATGTATACATAATTTTTTTCTAAAGAAAACAATTTACTTTTGCTTTATTATTTTTTTTACACAATTAGCCTAAAAGATTTTTCATCTCGATTCTGTGTATTTGATACTTATGCATACTCGCATATATAGTGGTACGTATATTCTCGTACATAATGTATAATATACACAATATCATTTAAACTGACAGTGTTTTGCATAACTGTCAGTTAAAATGATAATGTGTATGTGTAACTGATGGAAAAACTGATGCTTTTTTTCATCAGTCGCCGACTGTCAGCTTAAATGATAATGTGTACTTCACTTTACCGTGCCGTTTGGTACCACACACCGACACACCTCTTAGTTGTCATTCAAAGGGTTGTAAGCCCTTCTGTCATACATGCAGTGTACTATATTAAAGAATTTTTACAACTGCAATACATGTACCTACAGTGTTTCATGGACTACGAACCACTATTCGTTGGTAGAAAAACGAACTTGTTTAATCAGTTAACATTATTATAACATACATATAACATCTAGAGTTCTAAGCATTCTAACAATTTAAATGAATTGGTACTCTTTTTAAAGGTAAGTCAACTCAATAAAATGGATAGCAAAATGAAAACAAACAAAAAATATTTATTTGATCAGGCGCTCTTTAAATCTTGGCACCCGGTTTTAGTGCACCATCTGCACCTATGGAAGAACCGGCCCTGTACACAGAAGAATGTTTAAAAAAAATAAGAAAATTTTGAAAAAAAATTCAGGCAAAGGACGAAGAAAAAAAAATTAAAGAATAGTATAACTTATACAGAGCAGACACTAAGTATATGTAGTTGCACTCCAGTATCAAAAATATATATGTCTGTACCTACATATCCAAAGAAAGCAATAGCATATGTATGTACAAATCTACGTATATACATAAATATTTTTTTTAAATGTTGCGGTATACAAAAAGAAATTCCCATTAAATTTGAGATTGTAGGATTTTTATTACGTATATATGTATGTACATTTTCTTTGCAAATTCTAATGGCTACTTGCGTGCGCATCTAATCGATAAATCGATATTTTTCACGCCCTATATTTTTCTACATTGAAATAATAAGAAAATGAATGAAATAAAAAAATAATAAAATAAAATAATAGTAATAATAATAATGACAATAATAAATAGATGAAGCAAATATAACAAAGTCATTACAAAATAATCAAGTAATATAACAACAAAAACGCATTGGAACAACATTCAGATATATTCCGTACATACATACATATTATGTATTCATTGTTTTCTCTTATATTGGCAATCCTTATTTCTTAATGATCCCAGTTGGAGAAAGATCCCTTCTTCATACATGAAGAAGTTTAAAAACGGTTGAAAGCCTTCCTTTCCGTATCCCACATAATATCTTTTTACATGGGCATTTCCTAGGCTTGGAAGGTATATGTTCGGTTTTTCTTCTCATTACCTTCTACAGGAGGTAAAAAAAAGCCTTCCAAACAGCTCTTAGAGAAGCAAAAACGAAAAAAATGGGTTAGAAAAAATTTTTAAAACTTCTAATAACATAATTTATACCTTCCCAGGAATTTTCTACAATTTACTTTTTATTTTCAAAACTTCTACATGCCTTCCTAAGGAAGGCCTTCCGGCTTTTCCAACTGGGATTGTATAATAGAATGACTCATACTAATGACATTCCTATTGTAATCTATACGCTTGTCTGTGCATATTCATGAGGATTAAAGGTATGGGTATCCTTTTAAATTTTAAAAGGCAGTATTTTTTAATATATTGAGTAAATTTTTAAAAGATTTTTCAAAAATTTATTGAATCTCTTAAAAGATCACATTGGTAGCTGATAGTTGTTAAATTTTACTACCTCCCATCCTATGTTAGGGAAATTTTTGTAGACCTTTTCATCCTTTTAATATAAGTATTTCCCCGGAAGAGTAGGAAATTGAAATTTGACCAAAATATTTATTGAAGAGTTTTCTTCTAAACAAACTTTAAACAAAAAAAAAAACTAGCGCAAAAGTTATAAGGTAGAGTGTCGAAATCGTCATTTTTCGAAAAATTAAAGTTTTTTCCCTTCTACTGCGACCTCCCTTATTTTGTGCACTTTACCTTAAAATTTGTTTAGAAGAAAACCACTTGGGGACAAGAAGAAATCGCTAAAATGACAAATGTTAATGTAACTGTCAGTAAAGTAAATCTAACGAACAAGTGACGGTTTTTATGCTATTATATAGCAAAGATAATATAAAACTTATGCTTAGTTTCTTTATGGTTCTTAATATTCAACTTTCAGGTAACATATATTAAAATTTAAAAAGTACCTTTTATAGGGTGGACAGAGATAAATTTTTTAGAATTTCCTACAAACAATTATATGTGAAGTTATCACAAACTCCACTGCCTCCATAAGACCATAAGCACAATACTGACTTCGATTTATAAATCAAGTATAGATATTTTCAATAATCTGAGAATACCCGATGTGTACCCAGCAAATGAGGTATTTGATATGTATGGTACTTCACTTGGTTGGGATTCCGATAGACGGAATCAAACTTCCCTTATTAGAGACATTCATACTCTGAAACAAGGTTCAAGATCAATAGAACAGTTTTACAGTAAAATAGAACCCATCCACTTCAAAACCTATATTAGTTCAATCCTAATCATAATAGATTTTCCCTTTCTAAAGGCCAAAACACAATCAGGCTTACCTCAAGGTAAGCTTCTACGACGCCGACCACGAGGTCGCTTTAAAGCTAGCCGCACAAAAGTTAAAACACATTGAGGTGACCTAAAAACTGTCAATATAGTTTGACATTTTGCTCGTACATTATAACATAATAACATCAAAGTAGTCACTGGAAGAAAAGTAAATAAATAAAAAGAACATGAATAGTGCATTATTTGATGTTAGTGGGACAATTATTTCAATTGCTTTTATTATTAATAAACTTAATAAACGCATGCAGTAATAATAGTAGAAAAAGGAGAATATGGGTTCGTGAAATATACACTACAATAAAGCTCCATGGATTCACTAATCAAACTTTTCTAATTATAAGAGAACGCGATCATGACCAATTTCTAAAAGCAACAAGAATGACGCCAAGTCAATTCGATGTTTTATTTACATTAGTAGGAAATAAATTAAGAAAAAGTTCAAAAAAAGAACCTATAAACCCACAAACTATCATAAATTGGCTTAGAAATTGATTTTTCCAATTTTGGTGTTAGTGTTTTAAAATTGGTATTATTATTAGTAACTTTTGTCATATTTTTAATATTAAAATTTTTTAGTGTTAATAAAATGAATAAATTATCACTTAAATATTGTATAATCAAAAATTCGTCGTAGTGACGTCATTTGGGACAGATATGTTGTTTTTTAGGTTATGCAGTACTTTTCAGCATACCTCCGTATTTTATTTACCATGATGATAATTGACAACTCCAGGCATGAAGAAAAAAATATTCAACATTGAGCAATGCCTACCTCGAAGTCAGCGTCGAGGAACGCTTTGAAACCCTATTTAGTTTAACTTCATTTGAATACATGTGTTGGCTAATTTGACAACACCTCCAGGAAACCTCAAAGCCTGAT
The DNA here is from genome assembly GCA_932526495.1 of Bombylius major. NCBI lineage: Eukaryota > Metazoa > Arthropoda > Insecta > Diptera > Bombyliidae > Bombylius > Bombylius major. Next base: position 11,291,482 of record OW052046.1, read on the forward strand.
TGTGTTTTGGCCTTAATACGTTTTCTCGACCTCTACAAGGCCAAAATCTTTTTTTTATTCGACTGATGGGATCGAATATTTCAATACTTGTTTTAACACATTCATCCATTCATCAAAAAAGAGTTTCATGAAATCTGGCTTAACTTTGTTGCTTTACTTCAAAATTCAAATCATGCACTTGTAAGCGTTTCTATAGCTACACCATCTGGTCTCACGTGATAATTTTATGTTGGTACCATTTTTTTCATTTAATGCCTGTTCAAAGTCTGCATGTTTGAAAGAGCGCAAAACCACAGTTACTTGCTCATTTAATTTCACGCTTATTATGCTTTTGCAAGTAAGTATGTAAATTTGCTGTATGAGCATTACATGTTACGTACCAAGCTACATGTTTTAGATTTTTTCCCATTTTCACCATATTGCTGGCATTGTCCGATACTACTGTATATGTATCTACGTTGTAGTTGTTTTTGGCTAAATCAATAGATTTAAAAACTATTTCGGCTAATTTCTCTTCGGTTTCAGAAATGTCGTTTAAATTCCGAGCATCTATAATAAAAATAAGAAATTAGTTTTTTAATTAAATCATATTTTCAAAGCTTTAAGTTTTATAAGATTCTAACCTTCTTTGCATACACATCATGAAGCATACACACCACTGTTTTTCGTATTTGCAGAGGAGTTTTTCCAACTGTCGAATAATAAAAAAGTATTTTTTAAGAGCAGCAAAAGATTTTTTCTTGAAATCTTCATATACTAAATCTAGCCATTTATAGTCACAAAAGCCTTTCTATTTGGCACTTTTGCTACAAATTTTATAAAATTAAGAAATAATTTTGATTCAATGACGTTAAACGATAACATTGCATCAAAAAAAAAAAAATTTAGCCATTGATTGCTTCAGTTACTTAATTTATTTCACTATCATAAATTCTGTCCACAAAAACTTGATATTCCTGAATTTTGACAAGTTCTTTTTGATGACTTATAGATGAAGTTGGTGCTAAAAAGCTGGTTGAAGACGAAAAAGCGGATTCATATCGGATAGGAACACTAAAACTGGATGAAAACGAAGATAGTGGTTGATCCGATGAGTGCACTGTCGAAGCTGAAAACAGTAGACTTGTTGATTCAGATTCAGAATCTGTAACCGTGGAACAGATCGATTTTGATATAGAAAAGTTAAATGCTTCTTCATGATTCTAATGTTGAGGCATTACGATAATATTATTTTCACTTCTTAAATTAAATTCTACCTGAAAAAGTGAGAAAAGTTAGTGTCTTATAATATTTTTATTGCTAATTTGGTAAATAAATGGCTTAAAATTCATCAAATTTTATTTTTCAAATTTTACCTGTGAGCTTTGAGCCTTGGAGAAGCTGTATTTTGTAATGACTTAAAGCAAACTCTCATTGTCTTTGATGAAATATTCAGTGGTTGGTTTGAATGTTCTGATTCATTATTCGATTACCATGGATTACTAGGCTCTTGAGTTGTGGCAGCAGGTTCATATATATTCCTCGATGTTTCGTTGAGGTTTTTCTGACTGAGATTCAGTATATAGCCCACCAATCCTTGCAACATGATCTTCTATTAGGCTAACTGGCAAATTGTTATTGGGTCCTACTCCGTCGGTAGCTTTTGACTCAAATTTATTATGCGCAAGTTTTTTGCTTATATATATTTTCCAATCTGACCATGCCTAGATAAATAGATGTGTAATGAGCTATAATTGCACTTCGACCAGTAAAGATCTTTTGTACAGCCCGTGCTTCTTATAGATTTAGGGTATTGATTAATCCTAAAATTCTATTAGGAGGTGCACACCAGATTTCCTCTGGCTTGAGAAAATGCTGATGCATGTAGCACATTCTTTTATAGGCCAACGCCTCGCATTCACACAAAACGTGGTTTGAGGTTACTTTGGCCTCCTTGCAGAATCTGCACTTGTCTTCCTCTTGTAGTCCTATCCTACTTAGATGGTAATTTAGAGGACAGTGTCCAGTTAAGAAACCTGTAATGGTTCTTAGCTCTTTCCTACTGAGGTTGAGTAGTTTTCTGAAAATGCTAGCTGAAGGTAAGATGAATTCCTTTGCCTGTAGATTTCCAGGGGTTTTCTTCCATCGGGAGATGCATTTTTCCATTTCCCATTTTTTGATGTTGTTTTTTGTGTGGCTTCTGGGCAAGCCGCAGAAAGGTTCTGGACCAAGGAAATTGGAGTTGGCACCTTTTTTTTGCTAGGGAATCTGCCAGCTCGTTGCCCTTGAATCCTTCATGTCCCGGAATCCACATTAGATATACTTTGTTTGTCCTAGCTAATGATAACCATGCCTAAGGAACATACAGAAAATACAAAAAACGTGAAAAATTAATTGGTGTCTCATAATTAATAATGCACAAGATTATCTAATCTATAATACTAATGTTCCTTTTTCTATTCATTTGTTTCCTTAGTTGATGGTCCAGCACTATTTAATAATACTGTTAAATTTTTCCATAAACGTTCTATTTCTTCTTTGGTTTTTCCTTTTTGATAATTATATTTTTCAGTGCAGAGTTTTTGTCCATAAAATTCACAAATATTTTTTCCTGCTCTTTATTATTGTGTTTTTCCCTTTAAAAAACATTAAATATACATATTATGTATTTATAAATTTATAAGAATCATAATATATTTACATTAACTTACATATTTTAACTTTAATTTAAATTTAAATTTATTCGCTATTTATATAATTTATTTAATAAAATAAAAAAAAACTTCACAAATATTATACAAGCCACAGTTGAATTTCACAACTATTATTTTAATTCCACGTACAAAAACTTTGCGGATTTGAATTCACGAAAATTAAGTGAAAGTGGAATCTAGAACACACCTAATCCCACTTCCGTAACTTAAATTCCGAAAAAGTGGAATTCAGAACATGGGTGTATGTTTAAATTTAAAGTGAAGATGAAGAATCTTCATATGTTTGCACATACATATGTGCTTATAATAATTTGTTTTTACTTTCTTGTAAAAAATTGTTGATGTGTTTTTTCTCTTTTATATGGATTTTAAAGGAACAAAGAAAGATTTAAAAACACAAACCAAATGCAATATTCGGATTGATAAATTTTTCAGAGGAACATTCCTACCTTAGATTAGAGGCAGACATTTTTCGGAAGAAAAAGTCAGAAGCGAACAATTATGGAGGGAAAAATTACATAATATGTTCTATTTCATTCAACACATTTTAATATGCCTCCTTTGAAAGACGATAAATTTTCCTAAAACTATTGTATCAATTGTATTAGTGTTTTTTTTTTTTTAGTGAAAAAAAAGTAATAAAATCAAGGATACATACTTTGATACCGATAAAGTAAATGGATCAGCCTCAGCTCTTATTTTTCTTTCAAATTATCTCTGTCACTGCTTTCTCCATTATAATGTGCTATTGAAATTGAACACCTATCGTTTCTCATACATAGTAGAATTTTTATTTTCGTTCGTAACTTTACTATCGTAAATTAACGAACGAAATCGATTCTTATGGTGATGGTGAGGCCCCAGCAGCGAATGCTTTCGTTTGTGTTTTCAATGCCATACACACATTGCAAAATTCTTTTTCTAAATTTGAACGCACCTTTATATTGTACATAAGTATAATACATAGGTATATACATACGTATACATATTTTTGCAGAGTAAAATATCGACATGTATATTCACATGCATTATACATAAGTATGTATACATATTCAAAAATAAAACAATTTCAGATATAAATACATAATATGTATATTGAAAAAGATTCTTTAATTTTTATATTTTCATTTAATTATTCAAAATATATTCTAACAAAATTAAGAATTAACAAAGAATATGATGTACACGATTTCAAAAAATCAAATTTAATCCATGCATCTTATCCATATATTAAATAGATGATCCTACATAATATCATTTTATACAAACAATATATATGTACGTACATATATCAATATTTTCAATACATACATACATACACACACAAAAAAGGCAAAAATTACAAGTTTGTATTACAATTTTATTTATTTAAATTCATTTATTTTTTACTTGATTACTATTTTCAATTAAATGATTTCAATTTTGTTTTATTTAATATTTCAAATACTTTTTTTTTATTAAGATTCTTCATTCTCATGTTTAATTTTTATAAAAAGAAGAAAAATGAAATTCATTTCTTGGAGAATTTTGGATTTTTTTTTTTGTTCTTTCTTTATAGTACTGTTTTTTTTACAAACATTTATTTCTTATTTATTCTTCTTTTAATAATTTTTCCTTTTTAATTGTTTTTCGTTATTTTAATGTACATATATCATAAACATAGTTTATTGGCCCTTATTCCGAGAGTCGTTTCGATCGACAATCGACTTCTTTATTGACTCGATAGCAATTTTTGCGATCACAAGAGTCGTTGTGAGTCGATTATATCGACTTATATTAGTCGTGTAGCTTTTTACAATCACCTAATCATCAGTTGAGGTTACATTTTTGTTTTGTTGTGTTGTTTTGTTTCGCAGGTATTAAAATTTAAGAATATATAAGCAAATTTTTTATATTCTAGTTATATACAGTGAAATCTCCTAATTGGGACACTCTCTAATCGGGACAACATCTATAATTGGGACACTATCATAAAACTACTTTGGTCTGCCATATAAATCAACCTCTGTAATCGTGACACCCCTGAATTGGGACTGGGACAGTAGTACTCCGTACTTATATTTGAAAAAATCACCTCGTAATCGGGACAAAAACTTCTTCTTGGAAGGTTTTCGTACTTTTAATTTTTGTATATTACATATATTGTGTTAGAACTTATATTAGAACACTTGCGAGTAAAGAAAATACTATTCATGGTAACTGTTGTTTCATATGCAGGTGTTTAGTGTTTACTTTGTTTTAAGATATATTTGTAGTATTATCCTGTTTTACTTCTCACAACCTAAATAAATTTTCATAAAAAGTAATAAGTAACCTAATGATTGACATCTGATCACTCTGCAAAAACGATAGATTTAAAAAAAAAATTATGTACATTCACTTCGATTTAAAAAATAGTTCCTATAGTTAAAATATTTCATCTTTTTTTACATCTTAATTTCCAACCCCTAACCAATTTCATCTCTTGAAGGGTTATATCTCTACAAAATGCAACTAATAAATTTTTAAAAAATCTTTAAAATCAGGACACCTCTTAATTGGGACACAATTTTGTTGGTCCCATGACTGTCCCGATTTGGGAGGTTTCACTGTATTTTTATTAATTTACAGGGTGAATGTTTCAAATAAATGAAGAATTTCGTTTTAAATTCTTTCAATTCTTTCTTCTTCATATTCAATAAAAAATTCCATTTTTGAAATTTTAAAAAACTCACTTTTTAAAAAAAAAATTAAACCACAACAATGAACAACTTCCTTAATTTTTTCAAAAATATTTTAATTTGACAACTTTTGACAGTTTAAATCGACACTAAATCGTGTTTGATATGATAACATTTTAAGTCGAAACGATCTGTTTACAGAATACGAATTTTTTATCGCCTCGACTGAAAAGTCGTTAGACGATTGTCGATCGAAACAACTCTCAGAATAAGGGCCAATTTTTTTTCCCACAGTTCAATTAAAAATTTCAATTCACTCTTTTTTTTCTCAATATAGCTTTCAATAACCACCTATATTGAATTATTTTATTATTATTATTATTATTATTATTGAACGAAACAAATTTTTACAAATTTTTGTTTATTGTATTTTAAATTTAATTAAAAAATTTTTTATCATCTAGGTACATAATATTCTTTATTTAAAAATAATTTTTTAATATAAAAAAAGCAATCAGTTCTGAAGTATTTATTTTAATATTTGAATTTTTTAAAATATCCTTTACTTCATGTGCATTTTTACACTTGATTTATAAATCGAAGTCAGTATAGTGCTTATGGAGGCAGTGCCCGATAGGTTTGTTGCCCTTGGTAATATTTAATTTAAAAGATTTCCCTCGATTGAAATTGAGATCTGATCACCCCATACACGAGACAGATTTATACAAACGAAATGTATAAGAGTATAGAAAAGTATGCCTATCTTGCCTGTACTGACTTCGATTAATAAATCAAGTATAGTGTATATTTTTTTTTGTATACATGTGATATATATAAATTGATGTTATAATTATATCCGTATATATGTACATAAATACTTTTAATTTAAAAAATAATGTTCGTTGGATTTCGATCATACATAATAATATAATGATAAAATTGTGATGATAAATGATATAATAATACTTAATAATATGTTCAAGTATGGATGACACCAAGAATAAAATATGTAATTATAGGCAAAAAAAAAATTAGTTAGATATATTTGAATAATTATGACGTTAGATTTTGTGACATTCTCATTTGATTCGATTAAATTTGGAAAAAAAAAATCAAATACAAACTGACAAATCAATAAAATTTAAATTGAATAAATCTTATCATCTTACAAGCCATAATCCAAGATTTAATTTTGATAATTTTGGTAATTTCATAATTATATCTAAACCTTTTGATGATAATTGTGTACATCCATATAAATCGATTGTTTTTAAATTAATTAAATCATTTGCAATGAATTGTAAACCTCTATCAGTTATACGATTACACTGACCAATATTTAATGTTTTTAATTCATGTAAAGATTTTGATAATTTTGCTAAACCATCATCTGTTATCTGACATTGATTTAAACTAAGCGATTTTAAATGAAATAAACCTTGAGATATATGATTAAGTGCTTGATCACTTATTTTGTCACAAAAACTAACATCTAAAGATGATATATCACTACCACCTTCTGTTAAATATGCCATACCAATATCTGATATATTATCACATGAACGTAAATTTAATTTTTGTAATTGTGACATTTTAGCTAAATGTTTTAAACCAGAATCTGTTATTGATACACAAAAACTAAGATTAATATTTTTTAGTGACATTAAACCTTGTGCTATATGACCTAATGCTTCATCGCTAAGCCTCTGACAATCTTGTAATGCTAAATATTCCAATTCTAAATTTCCTTCAGCTGTTTCTTTACTTAAACCACATAAATGACCAATACCTTCATCACTGATATGCCAACATGAACGTAAATTTAAACTTTTCAATTTTTTTAAACCCCATGCAATTAATAATAGTCCTGTATTTGTTATATTACAACATCCACCTAATTCTAATATTTCTAAATTTTTCAAATGTTGTGCTATACGACCTAAACTTGAATCTGTTATTTGTTTACAAAGTGATAAATCAAGAACTTTTAAATTTGGTAAATCAACAGCAAATGCATGACCTAAATTTAAATCAGAAACATTATAACATCCGCTTAAATTTAATGAAATCATATTTGGAATACCAATAACAGCATCTTTTAATGATCGTCTTAATGATAATATTTGAATTTTTTTAATACCACGTTTAACAAGTGATGTAAATAATGTTGGACATGGCCTTTTTAAATGTAATTTTGCTTCGATACCTTTCCATACACTTTTTGAATATGCTGCATCTCTCCATACTGTACATACTTGTGCAGCATTACCACGATCACGTACATTTAATTTTTCAAATATAATTTCTAAAATTTCAGGATACAGGTGTCCTATATGTGTTCCCTCTGGACGATGTGATGATGACGGTGATATTGGTGTTTTTATGCGTGTTGTTGTTGTTGTTGGTATTCTTGATGATGCATGTAAATATAATGGCGGTACAATAGAATTTAAATGCGGACGATGAAGAGCATATGGTGTAAAACGTAATAAATGATGTGAGCTATGTGTTATATGATGAGTTCCAGTTAATTCTATCTGTTGTTGTTGTTGTTGTATTATATGATCCTTTAGGTTTTTCAAATTATTTTTTGTGGTTGTAGTACTATGATAATTTGACATAGCTGCAGATGATGATAAGGATATTGATGTTTGATGGTATGGCAATATTTCAGCATTTGTTGTCATTTTTAATGTATAAATTATGTATTATAGTTCAATTTATGTCATTTATTTATTTATTTTTTTTAATTATTACGTATGTATTAATATTAAAACATATACAACAAATAATTTTAAAATATGAAAAATAATATTTTTTAATCTTTTATTCCCAAATAACTATAGATTTTGATTATTGATGTTATCACTTAAAAAAAATTCATTATGATTTATTTTGTCATACATTTAATTATTACAGAATTTTTTTAGTTTTAAACAAATTAACAAAAACATAACATAAAACTCAAAAAAAAAAAAAATGATTTACCTTTGCTAGATAATAGAATATAATAAGTATCTTAAATTCTATTCACTTTAAACTTTTTAGTGTGTAGGTATTTTTATTTTTTAATACAAATTTTCTATTACACTTTATAATAATTCTTGTTTTAATAACTTAAATATTAGACAAAATGACGAAAAAAAATATTTTTATTATTAATTTTTCTTCTGTTAGCTAAGTCCACCTGTTCATTAAAAAAATATGTAAGCTAATAATCACAAATCTATAGTATAATTTTACAAATTTAAAAAAAAAAGTCTTTCATGCTATTTAACATTACACAGCAATATTTTTTTTTTATATAAATTTATTCTTTTCGATTTTATTTTGTTTTTTTATTTTAAATTTTAGAAACAGATGTGTATTTTAATTTATACTAAAAAAAAAAAATTGAAAACAATATTCTCATATACATACGACGAGGTTGATATGAAGACGATAAAAAAAAAAATTAAATTTAATAAAAAAAATTTTTAAAAATTTTAATCGAATTCAAGTAGAACAGGTTGATTTGAATGTGGAACTATACAATTAGCGGCAAATACCTAACTATCAGTCTTGAACTTTTCACTAATATGTATGTATGATGTATTTTCTGCTATACTAATATAATTTAACACATTAATTTTTGTTTTTAAATTTTATTTTATAAAAATAAAACTTGATTTGAAGCACTAAGTTCCTTTTATAAAATAATAATAATATAAACAGAAAACGAGACTTTAAATAATACATTCACCCTACACCAACGACGTATAGGTATAATACTTATTTTATTTATGACTTATGTATGTACTGTTGAATGTTTGTTCCTGTTGCTTGTTTGGTTAGTTTAGTTGAGTAGACAGTAGACTAGACGTAGAGGTACAGAATGGAATCCAAATTTAAAGGCTGGAACAGAATGTGTAGCTGTAGTAAGTAGTATATGTAGTACTACGATCTGTCAAAAGTAAAACACCTTAATTCTAGTTGTCATATTATGACGCATTACAATGTGTAGTGTGTAGCTGTAGTAGATGTGAAGTAGTAGCTGAAGCTAAAACTAGAAATTTTTCTATTTTATACTACTACCTCACGCTACAACTACAATTTACAGCTACACATTGTGTTTCCATCTTAAGGCGTTATACTTTTGACAGTTTTGACTACTCGTTGTCAATCTGACACTTTATGGTTCATTCCAAACCAGTCAATTTCAGTTTCAAAAAATCGGTTTTATAGAAGAGAGAAGGCGAGGTGAAGTACATTTTATCCAAAAGTGGTGAGAATTAGATAGAAATTTTGTTGACAAGAAATTTCTGTCTTTCCCTTTAATGATCACCAAACTAATACATACAAAGTTTACTATATGTTTTGTTTACAACTACGATAGCTTATACGTTCTACGCGTATATGATTGACGACAAGTCGATAAGTGATGACGACTACGTGTGGTACTGTAGTATCATTTCGAAGACAGAAAAATACTTTTCTACTTCATACTACAGCTACAACTAGATAATTGATTTTTGGCAGTTGGTATTTACATTTTGAAAGTGTCAAATGTCATTGACCAGTACCAGACCTGTCTTCTTTCAACTTCAATAACCGGTTTTTTATCCCCACTTTTGGATAAAATATACTACAACTCGCCTTCTGTCTTCAAAAAAACCGGTTATTGAAGCTGAAAGAAGACAGGTCTGGTACTGGCCATTTGTATTCAAATACATACTACATTATTGTGTTTGCCGATATTCCCAGTAGCCAAAAGAATCACTTCCACATTAATTCTAGAACTAGTTCTTAGTAATGACCATTAAATACATACTAGATTATCACTAATGGAAAGAAAGCATTACATATAAATGTAATAAATGTAATGGAGATGTCATAGGAGGGAGTCTATTGCATCCTTTTTGCAATATTTACTCTAAATAAGTGTTACAGCCATCGCACAATTGGGGCGTCAGCATCAGCAACTATTGTAATTAAATTGGTCTTTTTGTCGCTGAAATTGATGCTGATGCTGACGCCGAAATAGATTCTATTCTATTTTGCAGTAGTAATCTATTTTTCATGAAGCATTTTTTGACAGCATTGACATTTCTGTCGCTGATACTGTCGCCCGCCCAATTGTGCGAACTCTCGGCGCTACGCTGCTGCTGAAGCTCCAATTGTGCGATGGCTTTAAGAACATAATATAAGCTATATTGTAGTAGTAAAGGTAAAATAGTAAATTTTGTATGAATTAGTTTGATGATCAGCGATGACAGAAATTTCTTGTCAACAAAATTTCTATCTATTTCTCTCCACTTTTGGATAAAATGTACTTAACCTCTTTGTAATGTACTTTCTCTCTTCTATAAAACCGGTTTACTGACATTATACCATGATTGTTACAACTATATTATTTTTACTTTTGGAAGTCAGTACAGGCAAGATAGGCATACTTAAACTATATTCTTTCACAAATTGTTTGAATAAATCTGTCTCGTGTGTGGGGTGATCAGATCTCAATTTCAATCGAGGGAAATCTTTTAAATTAAATATTACCAAGGGCAACAAACTTATCGGATACTGCCTCCATAAGCACAATACTGACTTCCAAAAATAAAAATAGTATAGAGTCCGGTTCAACCACCTAATGTGCATTGATTTCTATAAAAACGAATACAGTTTAGTAAGAAGAACTAGAACTTCGCAGTAAAAGCATTTTTTGAATATTTGAAATTTTTTTTTCACAGTTGTTTTGACAGCACTTTTAGTTGTCATTTAACAAGTACTGCTTATTTCAAAGTTTCGTTTGTTTTTAATGATTGATTTTAGTAAAATAATTGTGAAATATAAGTTTTTTAAATTTTTTTTATTGATTTAATTATGATCTATCTGGCTTTCGTCGAGTTTTTTAGATTAGCAACGAGAACAAGGAAAAGACGTTTTTGGACGAATGAAATATACATAGTTAAGGAAAGATATTCATGGTTACTTTTAAAGTTTATTTTAAAAAATTAATACCAATGATACTGAACAAATTCATGCTTTCTCACTTTTCATATCATTTTTTAGATGCAAAAAATGTTTTTTTTATACAAAATGGATGATTTTGTTTTTTATTTTATTATATTCTATTCAATTTTATTTTATTTTTTATTGTAAAATATTTCATTTGTGATTTTTTCCAGTTTACCGTATAAAAAGTATTCAAATTTATAGACAAGTAGCCATCTTGTAAGCAGCTACACCATTTTTAGAATCTGCTGCTGCTGTCGCTGGAAGATTGTATTTTCCGGGTAAGTTTTTTCATTACTTTACTATCTAGTTTGTTAGGAAAAAAATAAATATGTAACTATTAAAGTACATAAATAGTATATGTTTTTAAGTAAGTAGTGTTTGTGTTATGTTACGGTAAAACAACTGTCGGTCATTTCGTCTGAAAAGAGATTATTATTAAAATACGTTAGATTAGATAAATATATATTATTATTATTTTAATAGTACCTTTATAAATATATAAACTAATCTTTTTGAGTTTTTTTTATATTTGTGTTTATGTTTATTTTCAAAATCTGAGGAAAAGAAATTTAGAAAAATTAAAAAAAAAGTAAGTATAGTAGATGCATATGCATATAAGTGTAGTAACGCAACAGCAACAGTGAATTTATATATGGTTCTGATAACTTCTCTAAAGATTCTTATTTTTCTTTCTTTTCTCTATTTTTATTGTGTTGTGTTCAATTTTTTTTTTTTTTTGTTTTCTGCACGCATAGTAAAATTTTAATATAGGATAAATGAAATCTTGAATATTTGTATTTTTCTATTCTAAATTCTAAACCGGAGAGAAGACACAAATTCAATTCAATTAAAGATATTAATTATTATGTACTTCAGAAAATAAGAAGTTATGTGTACGTAGGTGCTAGGTAGGCTTTCATTGAAATAAACGAAAGAAAAAAACATGTTTGTAAAGTGAATGAAGAAAGAAAATGAAAACATAAAATAATTTTTTTTAAATAAATTTCTTATTGATTGAAGTATGAAGAATTTGTGAGAATACAAATTGAAATAAATTTTGAATTTGTTTAATAAAATAAAAGGAAATTTAGGTATAGTATATTGATTGTTTACAGAGTTTCCTATTTCGTTTTGTGTGTTAATGTTTTCACTATCAGTACCAAGTTTTCTTGTGTTTGTAACTTTTTTTTTGTTAATATTGATTTTATAAAATTGAAGAAGAAAAAGTAGCAACAAGAAAAATATGTAAATTGTATCTACATAGAGAAAAATTATGCTAACAAAAAAATTGTATATTAATTATTAATTGTATTTAGAATAAATTTATTACTATATATTTTATTTAAAATTAAAAACCAAAATTTTTAGTTTAAATTTTCATAAGAAAATAGTAAATGATGTAGAAAAAAAAAATTACCTATACATACATACGTATAATGTATGGACCTACATACACCTCTATCATTGATTCCGTTCGAAATTTGCTTCGTTTTAAGGAATATTCACAATATTTTGTTTTTTTTAAATAAATGATAATAAATGGTATGTTAATTTCATTTAAAATATCTAGTAATCTATAATTTTCAACGTTTAATTCGATTGCTATCAAAAATAATTTGCAGTATCTTTTCACCGCTCGCCTGGAATTGTTGCATAAAAATTGAAAATTACAGATTATTAGATATTTTAAATGAAATTTACATATCATTTATTTGATAAAAACACAAAATATTGTGAAAATTCCTTAAAACGAAATAACTAAAACTTTCGAACAGAATTAACAAACATTTAACAATGGAGATGATAAACTCGTATTTAAACGTACGATGCTGCTGCTGATGCATAAATCGATATTCAAGAATTTGATTTAATTTTTCAAAATGGTTTATTTTAATTATACGAAAAGTATTCGTACATAATCATAATCCCAATTTTGCATTTTAAAAGAAAACAATATAAAATAGGTACATACATACATACATACATTTATGTTTGAGAAAATAGCAGTGCTTAGTCAAAAATACTAACCTCATGAAAATGTCATATAATTTAAGGCCGCAATTTCATATATGAAAATTCACATGTGCTGTGTTTTACTGGAACTGAGAAAGTGATTTCTGAGATTTCTTACATCCTCACTTGATAAGTACAAGAGAATTCAAAAACATCAAATGATCGTCAATTACAAGTACATATTAAGCTTAATGGTTTAGTACGCTGAATATTTGCAAATGACGATCAGTGGATATTTTTGAATTCTCCACACGTTTTCCTCACATCAATTTTCTTGAGGGCAATAGAGGTCGCTACAAAAAATCTCACTTGCTCAGTTTACCACCTGTTTTGATGGGGAAGTATCATATGGAATTGAATATTGAGGCTATTACGTGATTTTGTAATTCGTATTTTATATTTCTTCTTGAAGTGGTTCCTAATTTTTTTTTTTTCACTAAAATTTGCTCAAGTATGTAATTTTATTTTTTAACATTGTTTTTTTTTTTTAAACACTTAAAGTGAGGTTATTTTCAAGAAGATGATAAGTGATCTAAGCAAAACTGATGTGAGCACATTTCACTTTCTTAATTCCAATAAAAGAGCAAAACAATTATATGTCATTTTAATGAGATTAATATTTTTCATAAAAAACTGTTATTTTTTTGAACGTAAGTGTGTATAGTTTTCGCCTCTTCCACCTATTACACTTTATTCCATAAATACATACCTTAATAGAAAAATAATAATTAGTAATAATAAAAGAAAAACTTTTTCCTGAAGCAAACTTTTATCAGTTATTGTTTAAAAATGTGGTGTTAATAAAGTACTTAACATCGTAAGAATTTCGTTCATTTGAGAGAAAAATAAATAAAATAGTTTAAAACTACATTAAAAAAAAAAAAAAAAAAACAAATTTAATAAGGTGAATACTAAGGGAAAACAAATTTTCAATTTTGATTCAAGAAATCTATGAGTTGATTTGGTAAGAAATTTTTTTTTATTACATATTTTTCATTATTTTTTTTGTTTATCATATAAATGTAAATATGTATACATTATATACTTGTCTAGAATGTACATAACATTAAATGTATATGTATGTATTTTTTAAATGTAAATAGAAAGTTATTTTATTTTGAATTATTCTTTGTTTACATAGAGTAAATTTTTTTTTTCATACATAGGTACTTCAAATATCATATAAATAATATAATGTATCATAATATGTACATGTTGGCAAGAAAGCAATTTGAGTCCTACCATTTTATTTGCAACCATAACTAAACTTCCACCCATTTATCGTCTAGATAAAATTACAACGTCTTTTTCTAAACCATGGTAATAATAACGAAAATCATCAGGACCGTCATGATCACATTTTTTCTCGTCGCAAATTCTTCCACTCATGTGTCCAAGACATGTGATCCTTTGCAAATTTAAATCTCTCTGAAATATGACATTGTTGTACAAGTACAACATTTCTTACCTCTGAACATTTTTTACATTCGTGGCTACACCTCTGCCGTAATGCAGTTATCTCAATTAGCCATTGTACGGCAGACCTGCTGTAGCTGCAATTTCCTGCGCTGTCATCATTGAATTTGATTCAACTCGTTAAAGAGCTCGTTTGTCTCTTTCAGAAATAAATTTAAAACGTCCTGTCGATTTTTTGTTTCCATAGTTTTTTATTTTTTATTTTTTAAG
Source organism: Bombylius major (assembly GCA_932526495.1). Classification (NCBI taxonomy): domain Eukaryota; kingdom Metazoa; phylum Arthropoda; class Insecta; order Diptera; family Bombyliidae; genus Bombylius; species Bombylius major. The sequence goes on from OW052046.1 coordinate 11,306,528, forward strand.
AATTTCCGTAATACTTTTTCACTCCGATTAATATTTTGAGCAATTTCATGATTACTCTAAGGCCGGATTCTTTGTAGGCACTCATGCTTCCTTTTTCTTCTTCATTTAATAATTTTTCACAAGCCATTATTAAATTTTTCTTCAAATTTGATGAAAATTTCAACTAACTAGAGTTGGAATTTGAATGATATAATCTCTCTCAAATCTTCTAAATCGACACACAAGAAAAATATTACTATTATTATTGCTGCGGCTATAATTTTGTCGTGGTAAAAACCCTCAATTTTGTCAGCCCTTAAAAATATTTGATGACGGCATTGTGTAAAAATTATACTTAAGTATTGCGGCGGTATATCCACTATAATGTGAAATATAAAAAAAAAGGATATGGCTATAATTTTTTCGTGGAGTGTATGTATATTATATACAGGGTGTTTCACAGTTCGTGTGCCAAACTGAAATGGGTGGTAGATCTCGGTGAGAAATGAAAAAAATCGTATGGGAGGGGGGGTGGTCTATTCTCAATGGTTACCGAGATATTCAAGGTCAAACAAAATATTTTTGGACGAGTAACCAGTTCCACTTTTTACAACATATTTCAGCGTTCGCTTAGAGTAAAGGGGTAAATGAAAATTATTTCTAAAAAGAACCTTCAGACCTTTCAAAAAATGTCTTTTACAAAGTTTTGTGTTAATTGGTTTTAAAGTTATTGTAACTCAAAGTCAAAAAATTTTGAAAAAAATTCGTCATTTTTATGTTCAAGGTCGAATATCTCGAAAAAAAACCCTTATTATTTTTTAAATTTTTTTAGCTTAAATGAAAGCCTATCTTGTTCACTCTAACTTGGCTTTTGTTTTATTACATTATCTTTATCCGTTCATAATTTATGAATCATAATTTAAGGGCAGTTTTTTCAAAATTAGGTGAATTTGTTGTTCTAAAGAATTATTCAATTGTTTTATTTGACTCTCTGTGTTAATTACTTTGTATTCCTGAAAAGGACTTTTTCTAGTCCTGGTTAGGAGTTATTTTAGTCCTCAAAAGGACTTATTGTAGTCCTAAAAAGAGCCTATTGTAGTCCAGGAAAGGACTTTTTTAAAATTCTGCGAAGGACTTATTGTAGTCCTGGAAGAAGCTAATTGTAGTTTTCAATGCTTTTGAATACATTTTGGAGCTCTTTGTCTGATTGCGCCTTTCAAATTAATTATTAATAAATTTTCTTAACTTTTTTTCCGGCTCTTATTTGTATCCAAAATGGAGGGTGACACATCGAAAAGAATTTGTAAAAGGCATTTTAGGTAATAATAACTTCTTTTGTTTACAAGAAATTTCTGTCTTCGATGATCATACAAAGTTTACTATATATGTTATGTTTACGACTACGATAGCTATGTTCTACACGTACTTATATGATTGACGACAAATCGATAAGTGATGACAACTACGTGTGGTAGTTTACTGAAAGAAATTACTGACACTTATCTTGTTTATGCACAACAGTTAAAACGTTTTAACGCTAAAACGTTCATCGTTTTGAGATAATACACTTTGATTGGTGTTTATGCATAGTACAACATTTCGTTCTTACTCAAAACGTTTTGCGTAATGTCACCTGGTTGTTCTGGTGTTGTTGTTCATACAGTGTTATCACCATAGATTTTTGTGGTTTATTTCGAATGCCAGTAACTTCTCTCTTCTTGAAAATATCTTTTTTTTTTTCAAACACAGAAAAAAATGTTTTTTTTTTAAATTTTATCTTTTTATGCCTCTAAATAACACTTGTTTACTTAGTTCTACAATTAATAATAACCGCACATTAAATGTTATTTGAAAATTTAATGTAACGTTACTAACACTACTCTAAAACCTCATATCGATGTTTTGTGGCTTACCAACACTATTTTGAAATGTCAAATATGACAATTCACTTAAAACGAAGTAAGTGTTTATGCACATTTTAAAAACGAAATGAAATTTTAAATGCGGATTTAATAGTGTATTAACTCAAAACGACGTAGAGCTTTAATGCGTTTTGAAATTTTGTTTATGCATCCGTATTAAGTCAAGACGGAGTGAGTTAATGCGAAGTAACGCTTAGCATAAACAAGATAACTGTCAATGTGGTATCGACCATAAGGGAGCGATAGTGCCGTTTTACACAGCTCTTCTTTTTTACTTTCACACTAGTCTCCTTTCTTTCTTCTCAATTCATTGTACATACACAAATTTTTCAGTGTAGGTATTTGAAGGTTAAATTCTTCAAAAACATTGTTTTTGTGTATATGCATTAGTATCTTCACCTCGTTAAATAGAAATCAGTTTGGTTGAAAAAGTGAAGAAAGATGAGAAAACCGCACTACTACCCTGGCTACCGAATTAGTCGTGGGAAAGAACTGTGTAAAACCCATGATAGGCTCCAAAGAAAAAAAAACTAGGCGCATCAATCTTGAAGACACTTTTATAGACTTTCTTTCCTTTAAAATAGTATGTTTTCGGAGCAGTAGGAAGTTGAATTTTGACCAAAATGTTCCTTAAAGGATTCTCTACCAAAAAATTTCTTAATTGTGGGAATTTGTTGATCAAGACGAAATTTATAGCGTAAAATGTACAAAAAAAAGAACTATCTCTATGTTAAAAGTTGTGTATGAACTTAAAATTAAATAATGTTGAAATGTTTTTTTTTGTTTTTATGGTCTTTGGAACTGTTGATTTCAAATTTTTTTTTTTTAGAAAAAAAATTAACAATAGCAACAAGATAAAAAAATAAGCTGAAATAAATAAATGAGACTTGTTGCTTTTTAAATTTTCAATAAAAATCATAAATTTTTTAAAAATCTTTCAATAAATTTTTTATTTTAATTTTTGTTTCGTTACCTACTATTTTTTTTTTTTAGTTTAGTATTATTTACATTATAAAACGGTTAAGGTATAGTTAATGATTTATTGCAATATCAATATGTATATAACATACTGAACGTATTAATTTGCTTACTTTACCCTTTATCTGTTTGGATGTTTTCTTTTTCTAACCATTTTTATTTCTATTATGTACTTTTTTTTTTTCTTTAAAAATTCACATTATGTATCTAAAATATATTTAAAAATTAAATGGAATTTTTCTACACAAATACAAAATGTTAGGTATGTATATCCTGCATTTATTTACCTTATGGATGTGTCCATCAGGTGTGCAATTTCATTCATAATTTCATATTTCTTGGAGTAGAAGTTTGAATGCGTTGGATTTCTTAAAAGAAAACAAAAAATTGTGTTCTTTTATAGCTATAATTGGCTACTACATAAAAATTCAGTTTAATACACATACATATGTATACTTATGTACCCTTGAAATAGAAAAAAAAAATATATACAGGGTGTCCGGTATTAATGTTTACTAAATGAAACCACAGATAGGTCTCGCCGAGACGAGCAAAAAATCGTATGGGTGGTGGGGGGGTAATCTCAACGGTTTGGCCGCTAGAGGGCGTTGAAGTTTTTTTGTTCTTATTTCATGGTATTGCCCATAGAGAACCATTGTAGAGAACCCTTTGACCTTTTTAACGATACCTTACTCATTCCTTTATGTCTAACTATTAAAAAGTTAGGTGCGTTCGAAATCAAAATTTTGTGAATTTTTCCCAAATTTTTGTGTTTCACCCTGTCTTTCTCAAAAAAGGCTTAAATTAACCCCAAGTTTTTATTGCAGAAAATGAAAGCTCAATTAATTTTGCACCGATTTGCTATTTTCATTTTTTTCGAAAAGTGCATAATTTTCGAGATATTTGCATTTGAAAATTAGCACTTCTAGCTCCTATTTTTAATTTACACTGCAATAAAAACACGTGTCCAATAATCCAATGAATTTCAGACTTATTTTTTCAGTTTTTTCAAAAGGTATTCCTTAATACCTCGAAAATTATGCATTTTTTGCAAAAATTGTAAATAGCAAATCGATGTAGAATCAATTGAGCCTTCTTTTTCTGAAATAAAAAATGAGGGTTAATTTAAGCCTTTTTTGAGTAAAGCAGGGTTAAACACAAAAAATGGGTAAAAATTCACAAAATTTTGATTTTGAGGGCGTATATCTTTTTACAAATTAGGAATAGAGGAACAATTAATGCATCGTTAGAAAGGACAAAGGGTTCTCTATATTTTCTTCTAATACAAAGTGACCCTAGAGTGCCCCTGCAAAAAGTTATGAGGTCTTTGGTGGAAAAGTGCAAAAAAACTTCAACGCCCTCTAGCGGCCAAACTGCTAGATTTCCCCCTAAATATTATATGACATTTTCGATTGGAAAATACCTCTACTTTCACCCCTTAAAATATTCTCCACCATTTCCGGAACACCCTGTATAATGGAATTTAACACAAAAAATCCAGAGTATGCTTTGGATGCTTCATTTGCCAAATTGATTAACTCCATTTTTGATGTTTTTTAAGTTTTAGTTCCAGAACTCGATTAATTCCTGGATTTTTCATATTCAAAATAATTGGATGTGATGATAAGTCATTAAACGATTAAACTACTAAATTAAAAATATTTTTTCGGTCTTTGAATCATAATTAATTTATTATCGGAGCTAATTTGTTATTTTTTTAGATGTTTTTTTATATGGAGTTAATTGATTTGGCAAGTGCTAGAATTGTTGTTGTTTTTGTGTTTTTACTGTTATTTATTGTTACTGTTGTTCATGACCGGGCGTGAGTACATTTTGGATCGAATCTTAATATAATAGCCAGGGTTACCAGGTTTGGCGCAATTACGTATTTTGGGCTATCTTTTTTCCTTGAAGGCGCTCTGAAATTTGTAGGATGCGCCCAACGCCCAATTGGGTCACTTTTTTTCAGTTGGGCGGCGTAAAACGAAAATCATTATTTTGCTAGGATGTTACTACAAGAATGTTTAAAACGTTTGCCCGAAAATTTAAAAATTTTTAAAAAAAAAGGACTTTATCACCTTCAGTGTGCCTCAATCACATCAGACCTTATTTCGAACAATTACCAGTTGAACTGATTAGTGATAACTGATAATATTGATGCAATAAAATATCAGTATGATAAATTAATTTTATTCGACTGGTCTCAACAATTTCCTGACAACACCGTACCAAATAATTCAACAGAATTTTGGTCAGTTGTTTTAAAAATAACCAATGCTGCAAATGAGAAAATATTTTATAAATTAGCTTTTCCAATTAGCAATGCTGTGGTAGAAAGAACATTTTCTACTATGAACTCGATTAAAACTAAGGCAAGGACTAGGTTATTGTCTGAATCTACATAGTTATTCTTTATTAAGAATACGTATACACAGTAATGTAAACGAATATTGTTGTAAAAATTTTAATCCTAGCGAGGATATGATAAAACGTTTCACACAAGACATTTACATAATGCGGAATATGTAAAATTTAATATATGAAAAAATGTGTGAATTCAAAAATTCAGCTGTGCACAGGCTGTAGCCTGAAGCGCCGATTTATGCAACACTGCCGCAGTGCTGAATATTAGAAATTATTCATAATGAAAATAATGTGAAATAATATTATATTGATTTTTTGTTTTTTATATATGGTTTGGTTATATGTTCCTTCCTATTTTTTCTTTTTGTTTTTATTACACAAAATATTTTTGTTAGTACATAGGTTATAGAATTCTAAATTATTATTAAATTTAAAGTGAAATAAGTAAACAGCAATTATGTAATTAAAGTAATATAACTTCCGTTTAATTTTAATCTTTTAATTATTGGGTGGAATTTGGGCTAACTTTTTTACAAGTTTGGGCGCACTGACTTCTGTAGAACCTGGTAACCCTGATAATAGCTTGAACCAAAAGAGATGAATTTTTGTATTGTAGTACGTTGGCATGCGCAGAAGAAAATCGTTTTTGTTGTTGTAAATTCTAATAAACAGGTTTCTTCTTTCGTATATGCATACACAAGAAGATCACTACGCAGTGTTGGATTAGACATATAGCAGAAGTAGCAATTGCTACGGGCCCCGCGCATAGAGAAGAAGTAGACAAGAGACAAGCAACAAGCGACAAGCGACAAGAGACAAACAATAAGCGAAAAGTGACAAGAGACAAGCGACAAGAGCCGTCTTAAAATAGATTCGAATTTAAAGAAAAAAGTTAAAAAATAAAAAACATACATTTATGGGTTTTACCATAAAATCGAAAATTTCCATATCTAAGGAATACATAATTCGATTTATTTTGCACAATATAAAATATTGACCTTTTTTTTTTTAATGAGTTATAAGTTAACATTCGTAAAATAACATTTGCTACCGGCCCCGCGCTGACTTAATCCGGCCCTGAACTACGCCATGTAAAACATGCGCAATGAACCTTCAACTGAAATAATTAATTCAGCTATGGCATCAACATTTTTTTTTTCAAACAGCAGAAAAGAATTTTTTATCGTTCATCTATTTGCATTTGATATTGCACCACATACACGCATACATACATAACTTATTGATACACACTCGTAAAATAGTGATAGATTTTAAAATAAAATTTCCTACATAGGTAAATTTAATTTGTTGTTCATTTCGTTCTTTGGACAACACAAATTTCTAATAGAACATCTTTAATCGAAAACGATTGTAAGAAAAATTACAAATAAATGGGGTTTAAATATGGATTAGCCATAAAAACCTGTACATTGAGTGATTAACATTTTCAAGGATTTTCTTTAAAAGATGATTTATAATTTATTTAAATACAAGAAAAGAAGCTACTTCCTGGAATATATCCCATAATAATATAAAAATAGGTAGAAAAAAAAAAGCAAAAAACTTGAAAAAAAAAACATATGTACCTACTTTAAGATACAAAATATTGTATTATACGGATGTATACGATCTTTCGTTTCGCTAAAAAAAATTTTAAAGGATTTCAAAAACAAAAATTCACAAGAAAACTTTTGTAGGTATATTCATTTACACAAAATATATACCTAGAAATAATAAAAATGTGAAACTGTATAACAGTGCACTTTGTTCAAATATGACGGTGTTCTTTTAGTTGTGTATTAAATGCGTACTATGTATATATGTACACCTATACTCTGTTCACAAAGATTTTCCAGTATAGGTCTTATGGACATATTTTGTCTTGTTTCTCCTTTCAGTAATTACATAAATTTGTTTCTGATTTTCGTCACTGACAGTGTTACCCTTCAGTTTAAATTTTGTATCTAAAATCGGATGAAATTTTAGATAAGTGTTGCAGACTATATTTTTGTTTTAAAATTTTATAGAATTTCATACTTTGTAAAAACTATTTCCTAATAAAGAGAAGGCTGGGCAACAGCAAAGATGACCACCAGATAGTGGAATGATACTACTATTAAATAATATAACTATTACACAGCAACACTAATTTGCGATTATTTATTATTCATTCTTCTTTTTATACACACACCACACCTCTTTGATTATTCAATCAACCAACTTTTAGCTCATCAGCATGTGTGCGCATGAATTTTTTCATTATTTTTATCTTTCTTCATAATTAGTTTTTTTAATTTTTGTTCATCCAGAATAAATGTATGTTTATTGCTTGAATTGAAGTACAAGAAAAATAATCATTTGCCGTACAACAAAAATTGTGTTACTGGCGAATACAAAGGGGTTAAATAGACTTAGACTGCTGATACCGTCGCAAACGAGTTTATAACCGGTTTTAACAACTCCTGAAAATACACTTGATGGTGGCACGACCAAGTTGTAACGAGCGTGAGTGTATTACAACCGTCAGCTAAAATTATTTTAGACTATTCTTATTATACCAAGTAGGAAAAAAATTGTTACAACTAGCGCATTACAACCAATGTATTTTCACCCAAAGGGATGACTGCTATTGGTTTTTTCTATATTCCAGTGTCTCATTGCGCATATAACAGATTGGGGTATGATTAGCTTAGTAAACTACTATTAAAAGTATTAAATGTAAGGACACTGGATAAAAATGAACTCTTTCATAAGACCTGTACTGAAAAAAAAACTTTGTAAACAGAGTAGGTATAGTGTGTTTTGCAATTCATTTTTTTTCTTCTTTTTTAGAATATATACCTACCTGAACCTGTGTATTATTGTTAAAAATTTTCCTATTTACAAATTCTTAACAAATCACATATTAAAAACTACAATAACATAAGGATCTCTATATTATATTCTTTGACCATCTGCTACATATACATTCATATTTATAATATAGTTAGGTATATAAAATAGGTACCTCATTTATACTAAAAAATATAAAACCAGGTAGGTATTTTTAGGATAAAAAAGACTTTGCTAGTCAGAATCAGACCATTTAGCATTTATACTTTTTTTTAAAAAAAAATTGTGAAGAGGTTGCGTTTGATTCTTATCATATATATGTATGTATTTAAGTAATAATATATAATTTTTTTTTGTTTTTTTGTAAAACAACATAGATGAATAGATTTCATATAATTCATACATATATGTACATAGGCATGTATATATGTTTGTAAATATTTCATGTAACACACATTTAATCCTATTAGACAAGAAGATTGACGAAAAAAAAAATTAGAAAACACAAAACTACATATACTATTTTCACTATTCGAAGTCAGTACAGGCAAGATATAGGCATACTTTTCTTTTTTATATTCTCTCTAACAAATTGTTCGAATAAAGCTGTCTCTCTTTTGTGTGTGGAATGATCAAATCTCAATTTCTTCAATCGATAGAAATTTTTAATTAACTAAATACATATTATACCCTGATTAAAAAAAAAAGATGAGGAATCGTATTATACTAGAAAACTATGCGCAGAAGAAAATATAGTTACTTACACACATGCATTTTTGTTGTTGTAAATTCTAAGAAATATAGGTTTCTTCTTTCGTATATGTATACACAAAAGAAGATCACTAACACATGTAAGACATGCGCGACATTACAATGATTTCCGCACATTTTGAAGCATCTTATAGAAAATTACATTTTTTTTGTTTCTTTTAGAAAAATAAATGCAATTTTTTTTTGTTTTGTTTCAGTAACTAATCCAGTAAACTGGAAAAAAAGATATTATGGAACTATTGTCGAAGACAAATACTATTCAACATAGTCCAAAAAGTAATCAAAGCAATGATGATGATAATGCTGAACGCATGTTATTAGCCGGTATTCTAGATAGTTTACCAGGATGGGAACGAAGTAATGCTATACCAGTACCAAATGCGTAAGTAGTTTTACTTACTTTATTAATACATCTAACCCTCATTTTGTGTCGTTCTGCTTTGCATCTTTTTGAAGTTACGTCGGTATTGAATTGATACTTATAATTTAACTCAGTGTCACTTCAATTCCGAATTGTGTCGTTTCAAGTCTCTAGGGCAATATGCTGATGAAATAATAAATAATGAATAATTGCTACTTTAAATTTCTCGACTTTGGTTTCACTTTTCAGAGAATCACCCTTTTTAAATTTCAAAATTTCTACCACATTTAAAAATAATGAAAAAAAAAAAAAAACTTTTTATCATTTATATTTTAGGCCAATTGGAAGAAGTTCATCAGATTTTTTATTTTCTAATGTTATACGTAATATGGAATCAGCATCATCAAGTAATATGATTGGTGCTGTTGGTACAACAGCATTCAATTCAAAAACTTCAAAATCATCTCCAGAATCGAATTCATCTAGTATTAATTGTGGATGGTGTGATATAAATGCAACAATACGGTGCTTAGATTGCAATGAATTTATGTGCAAAGATTGTTCTCAAGAACATCGTCGAAGTCCCTTTTCTTCTGGTCATTCAATTGTAAATCTTCCACAACCTATTGGTTCATCACCAATTGGTCAAATACCAATTAATAATCAAAATAGTCAACATAATTATCAGTGTGATATGCATAATGAAATTTTAAGATATGTATGTGAATTCTGTAAGAAATTGGTATGTCAATGTTGCACATTAAGAGAGCATAAAGATCATAATTATACATCTATACAAAGTTTTGTTGAAAATGCTTCTGATAAAATTGATGCAGCTTTGGAAAGTAGCAGTATAGGCACAAAGTGCATTAAAGGTAGTATTGATAAGGCATTAACATTTATTCGTCAAGTTGAACGTAATTGCACAGAATTATCAGATAATATAAGAAAAGCATTTCGTCAATTTATAATGGCGATTGAAGATAGAGAACGTTTCCTTCTTGATTTTGTTGATAAATTACGTAGCAGAAAATTAGCTGTATTACATGATCAAATGGCTGGACTTAAATCGGCATTATCTGGTTTATCTGAAACATCAGAAATGTTACATAAAATTGCTGATAATGCATCACGTATGGATAAAATTGATGTTGCATTAAAAATAACAAACGGACAAAGGCAATTGGAACAATTTGCAGCAATTTATAAAGATTTACAACCAAAGCATGAAACATTTGTATTTGTACCACCTGATTATGGTATACTTCATGATTTACGATCACAGGGTGGAGTTGTTGTTGCCATCGATGATAAAACGTTACACAGTGATGGTAGTGGTATCAATCATGTTCCTGGAGTTTTAGCAGTATCAGGAAGAAGACCAATATTACGTGATAACTCACTTCAATTACCAGCTCCAGTTGCCCGTCCATATAGTGCATTAGATTGGGAATTGAGCGTTCTTAAAACGTCACCAGCGACTTCTTTTAATTTTGGTACACTAAGATTGACTCAATGTATTCCAGGCAGTTTAGAACATGTTAAGGTTCGTAGATCGACATCATTGTCGGCTTCATTCGGTCTTGAAGGACATGAAGATGGACAAGTTAGTCGACCATGGGGTGTATGCGTTGATAAAAATGGCAATATTTTAGTATCAGATCGTCGTAACAATCGTGTTCAAGTATTTCATCCAGATAGTACATTGAAATTTAAATTTGGTAGAAAAGGCGTAGGAAATGGTGAATTTGATTTGCCAGCTGGCATATGTGTTGATATTGATAACAGAATTATTGTCGTAGACAAGGATAATCATCGAGTTCAAGTATTTATAAATTAAATTTTTAATAATTTAAGAAATAAAAATTTTACAAAATATGTAAATTCTTATTTTTTTAGGTTTTCACTGCAACTGGTCTATTTTTATTAAAATTCGGAAATTATGGTAAAGAATATGGACAATTTCAATATCCCTGGGATGTTGCTGTTAATTCAAGACGTCAAATTGTTGTTACTGATTCACGAAATCATCGAATTCAAGTAAAAAAATAATAAAACATTAAAATTAATGATAATTAAAATTATGATTTATTTTTTTCTGTAGCAATTTGACTCTGAAGGACGTTTCATACGACAAATTGTTTTTGAAAATCATGGCCAAAATAAAGGAATTGCATCTCCAAGAGGCGTTTGTTATACACCCCAGGGTAATATAATTGTTTCAGATTTCGATAATCATTGTCTTTATTTAATTGATCCTGATGTTAATGAAGTAAGTGTATCTATACAAGGAAAAAAATTAAATTATAATTTTTAAAAAAATTAATATTAAAATATATTTTTATTTTTTTTTTTTCAAAGATACTTTCTGCAAAAGGTCATGAAGGACCTGGATTTCAAGAATTTAATCGTCCTTCGGGACTTTGTTGTGACGATGATGGACGAATTATAGTTGCTGATTCAAAAAATCAACGAGTAATTGTCTTTACACCGAATTTAGATTATCTATGGGATGTGAGTAAATAATTTTGTTTGTTTTTTTATTTTTTTCAAATTCTATTTAAATTTTTTGCGCTTTTTTTTGCCTAAAATTGATAAATTTAATTTAACGTAAATTCCAAAAGAATCTGTCATAATTATTCAAGTACATACATGTAGGTTTATATGAAATATGTATCCCTATACAATCCATATAATTTTTTTCATTTTTCATCTAAATTTACCGCCCTGTGTAACACCCTGTGTAAAATATGTGTGAGAGAAGTTTAACAGAAATTTGTTACTCTCTCAGTAAAGAAGTCCATTTTCAAAAACATCAAATGATCGTTATTTAAAGAAATTCAGCATATTATAGCTTTTAAGCTAAATGATTTGATTAATAAATGATTTTATAAAATCTTTATAATGTTCCATATTCGAGATTATTGTTTTCTTATGAATAACTTTAGAATCCTAACTATTATTGGACAATAAAAATATATAAAAAATATCACTCATGAAATTAAAAAATTCAATTTATCCCCTTTTTTTCACTCATGAGCGAATCAATTTCGTTTTTAAATTCATGAGCGATTAATCTGAAAGGAATGTTTTAGGTTTCATTCGTTCTAGAGGAAAAAATGTTCCACTTCCACACAATGAAAATGCACGAACAAACAATATTTTTTGACTCATTTTTTATTCGATTTGCTCACAGAATAATATTCACCTGCGATCAGTTCTCTCTAGTGAACGAACTAATTAAATAAAAATAAGATAAATTTTCTTGAATTAACAAAAAATAAAGCTAAAATACCAGAACACAATAAAATTTCAATCAAATTACGTTTATAATCAGCTGAAAAGAGAGGGAGAGAGAGCGAGAGTAATTTATTTTCATATAAGCTTGACCAATGACTATACCTATAGTAGTTGTCTATATAACTTGACCCCAAATAAAACATAAGTTTGCACTCGTTTCAAAATTCAGCAGATCAAAATCTCTTTTCGATGTTTCAATAATCACCATTTCACCGTAAATTCATTGGTAGTGAGTTATATTTATCACCACCACAAGTTGCAATGGTGAACTCAGTCTTCAATTGTTATTATTATTTAATACATACCACCACCGCATCAATTTATCTTTTTATTCACCGAAACACCAGAGTCCAAAGCACCAAAAAAACACCCATAAACACAACCATACAACTAAGGTGGATTCATCATATGGTGTGGTGTGATTTTCAACAATGTTGAATTTTAAAACGAGGTCTCTGTTATAACATTACTTTCGATTATTAATATTATTAGTGAGATATGAACGAGATACAGCCAACATAAATAAAATATATCTTGGGTGACCTTGAGCGGACGGGTTTCATGACTTTTACTATATGCCAGTAACAGTTAAAGCCATCTATTCAATGGAAATTAAATTTTCAATACTGACACTATACGATTGAGTTAACTAAACATGTTTTAAGTGTATTTTAATTCACTTCAAATGAAGTGTGTTCAGTCTTTTAACGATTCACTCTACTCAACTAAAGTCCAATTAGTTTTTTTATTCACTCCATTCAATGAATGTGATATGCATATTTCATATGAATTTCTGAAAAAAAATTAAAATGATTTTATTCATCATCAAAGAATAATTTAATATTTAAAATAATATAATTATTTATATAGATTGAAATACGTCCTTCACAAAATCCATTAATGCCGACAACTTTAGATGAAAAAGATCGAACCTGTGATGTTGCCTTAATGCCTGATGGGCGGATAGTTTTTTTAATAGAATTATCGCCAGATGCTAAAGAAGGATCTAATCCACATAAAAGATTTATTCACATTTATTAAAAAAAAAAAGTTCTAAATTTTTCTACACACACAAAAATAATAATAATACATATTATGTAATCGTGTTGTTTTCTTTTTTTTCTTTTAATTATTTCAAATAAGCAAGAAAAAAAAAAAAGAAAAAAAGGAAAATGAATCCAGTACCAAAAAACTACCTCATTTCAGTCTTCAATACTATATTAACTTAAATTAAAAAATAAATAATTACATAATACACAACATACATATTTTTTTAAAAAAAATATGTTTCCTTTAGAAAAGAACAATATAAAAACAAAAGTAAAATAAAACACAATACAATTCATTAAAAAAAAAATAAATAAATTCATATTGCCTATAGTTTTGAAAAATAAAACCAAAAAAAAAAAAAGAACAAAGCAAAGTAATGACTAAAGAAAAACAAAAAAACAATTAGTTTTAATATTGTGAAATGACGTGGCCATATTTTTACAAAAATACAAAAATGTTTTTGAAAATTTTTTATTTCTAATTCTGATAATTTTGTCATGACAAAAAGAAAAAATTACAGAATAAAAAATTTTAGTGTACAATTTTTCATGAGACTGTCTTTTTTAATTATGATAGAGACTGAAAAAGCAAATAATATAAAAATAATAATAAAATTTATTCGATTAAGTAATAATATTAATTTTAGTATACAATACAATCTTGTTTTTTTAATAAGAAAGTAAAAAACAAAAAACAAATTTTTGATTAATCAAATTAATAATTAATTAAGACTGATTGTAATCGAGACAAAATAGAGGACAAAAAGAAAGAAAAAAAAAAAGAAGTTAATAACTGAAAACTAAATAAAATTTTAAAAAAAAAAAGGTTTTCTCAGTTAGAATCTTTTTTTTCTGTTTTTTTTTTTTAAACTTAACTACTAAAAGGTAAAAAATATGTTTACATATATGTAAAAGAAAAAAATAAGAGATGTTTTTTTAATTATGTATTTTGTGTTTATTTTTATTTTTTTATTATTATTTTTTTTTTATTTGGAGATAGAGACTGAATACTTTTTTTTTGATTGATTGTCATGAAGTACTTGTCATATATTTATTTTATTTTAATTAATTTTGATTTCTCATCATTATTATTATTTTTTAAATCACTTTTTAAACACAAATATTTTTTTTTTTTATATAATTATAGCATTTTTTTTTATAAATTAATTAAAAAATATATACTGGAATTTATTAAATATTTGAATACTTCATTATTTTATAAAAAATGATCTAGTAATGTATTCTTTTATAATTAAAAAAAGACCAAATATAAGAAAGATTCATTTTGTATTTGTCAAAGAAAAAAAAAATGATTTTCTTAACAAAAAATTACGTAAATAGAATATTGTAGGTTATGTATATTGGAAAAAACAAAAAAACAAAAATATTTTTTTTATGTTTTTTCATATCATTGCCATTCTGTGAAAAAAATTCTAAAGTCGAGTGATGATGTTGTGAGTTGAGAATTGTATTGTCGGTCTCACTCACTTCATCTCAATTTTTTTATTCCCACTGTCGCATCATGATGTGACGTGATGGAACAAATACAAATGAAACTTTTCTATTTGTTAACACAAGGGAACGAAACGGTTGAATGATTATTTTAAAGTTTTTTTTTTTAAGTTCTTCATATTTTTCTTTATTAAATGCTGCAAACTTTCGCATATTTCATGCCTTTTGCAATTCTTCCATTTTTTTTTCCATTAGTTCAACTAGTCACTTGAACTGATTTTTAGTTGTCACTTGTCACTGTTCTAAAAATATAAAGAATAATTAAAAATAATAAATGTCTGTCTACAGAATTGGATAAATTGGACTAAGTGATTTTTCATTGACAATGATGACATTTTTATTTTTTTTAAATTTCCAAAAGAAAATAAAAATGGTGGAAAAAACCTTAATTTAACCAAAATGTAACTTAGTGACTTTTCACAGAACGGCGACGATATTATGGAACAAAAAAAAAAAAAAAGAAAAACCGATATATTAAAAGTCTCAAGATTTGTATTCTACATAATGCAAATTCATATATGTACAGTGAAATCTCTCAGTAACGGACCAAAATAATTGCAATCGCGCGTGTCCGGCTACGAGAGATTTTACTGTATATTTTTGAAAATTATTTCTACTTTTTTTTTCATTTCAAATAACTAAAAAAAAAAAAAAAATGTATAGTTAAATGTATATTTTAATGGGTTTAATAATTCCTTAATTAAATAAATAATGCATAATAAACAAATTGTAACTTTTAACGTATGTGTTCAGGTAATATTGTTCCTATGATGAAAAAAATGTTATTAGAACTTGTTTTTTTTTTGTTTTTTGAAAATTTTAAACTTAAAATAAAAGAAAAAAACATTTTTTTCTCCCTTTTTTTTAATCAAAAATAAGTTTTTTTTTTCTACTATACTTTCCCGTATGAATCTGGTATATGTACGTACATATATGTATTTCATATAATTATAAAATAAATAATTTAAAATAATTGAAAAAAGAACATTAATGATCAAATAAAAGCTTTGTATGTCATAAGTATGGTAATTTTAAAATTTACTATTATTATTTTACATATTTTCTCATTTTTTATAATTAAAAAAAAAATAGATTATTAAAATCAAAATTTAATTAATAAATATATTATTATATATAATTATATGTAATATGTATATAATTATGTTATTTTTTTTTTTTATCATATATATACATAAATATTATATGAATTATGTACTATGTATTATGAAAGTGGTGTAAGTCAAACAAGTTTTTTTTGTTTTTATAAGAGATATTTAATATTTGTTATTTGAATTTCTTCACAGTTTTTTTTTCCATATAACCGCCGCGTTCTATTTCTTCTTCTTATTCACAAGTTCAATGGATTAATAATATAAAAAAAAAATATTTTATCAATGTAATTAATTTAAAAAAAAAAATCACGTGTATCACAATAATCTTGATTTACAAATTTATTCAAACTTATTTTTCACTTACAACCACTTTTATCATAAATAGTTTGAAAAGTACTGTATAATTATTATTATTATTTTTTTTTTTTTTCATTATAAAAAAAAAATTTCAATTTTAAATTTGGTTACACAAAAATGTAAACGTATTATGTATATGATGTCGAATCAAAAAAAGTTTAGGAATCGTATTATACTAGAAAAATATGCGCAGAAGAAAATATAAAAGACACACATGTATTTTTGTTGTTGTAAATTTTAAGAAACAGAGCTGTCTTTCATATATGTATACACACAAGAAGATAACTAACACATGTAAGACATGCGCGAGATTACCTAAACTTTTCGAGGTTCGAGGCAAAAAATTTAGATTTATAACACTTCATAGTATAGTATATACACTTTGGTTCGAGGTATAGCTGAAATTACTTCAGTTGAAGGTTTATTGCGCATGTTTTACATGCCGTAGTGATCTTCTTTTGTGTATACATCTTCGAAAGAAGAAACATGTTCATTATAATTTACAAAAACAAAAACGCATGTGTGTAAGTATATTTTCTTCTGCGCATGCCAACGTAGTACAATACGAAACTTCATCTCTTTTGGTTCAAGCTATATAAATCTGTACATATATATATATTTTTTTTAATTATTAAAAAAAATTTTTCAAATTTCAAATAAAACAAAAAGAAATCTATGTACTAAGTACTAAACGCGTACTTCTACCCAAAAAAAAAAAAAAAAAAATTTTCATTTTAATTCGTAAATTATTTAAAATATCACGCATATTTCGATATTCTTTCATTAAACAAAAAAAAAAAGTTATCGAAAGAATAAAATTAATGAAATATTTGAAAGTTTGACAAATTTTCAAAAGAAAAACAAGAAAAAAAAACCATCATCAATTTTCTAGAAATAGTAATTTTGTACGTGCAAATTTTTTATTTGTGAAAATTGGAAAAAAAAAATAATTGATAAATATTTTTAAGAAAAAAATTAGCTAGTTAACATTTTTTATAGAAATAAATAAATAATAGAAAAACTAAAAATTTTCAAATAAAAAAATAAAAAAATTAATGTAAAATGCCATTTATAAAGTAGGAAATAATTAATGAAGAGTGCCATAGGTTATTGTTTTTTTTATTGTACTTTGAATGGCAAATAGGTTTATATTTTCTCTTTTTCTAAATTAAATACATACCAGCTATGGGGACAACTAGAATAGAAACACTTTGTGTCATATAAAACAAATGGGTTTAATTTTTATTCAAAAATTCTTACCTTCTGTATATTTTTTGATTTTTAAAAACAGATAATTGAAACATTAGAGCGTACAACTAAAAAGAAACACCATTTATATTATTTTAAAAAAAATAAAAATACATGATATTTTATTTTCTTCCTTAATTTTACATTTAATTTTAATTTTTGAGTTAAAACTCTCAGCATTCCATAGACAAGAAACCGTAATTCTTTGATCCTGATACCGTTGAAAATTGGGGTGTATAGAAAGGACCCTCCAATGGATGAATTGGTTAAGTTTCAACGTTTCAAGCTCAAAGGGATCGATCATATTTAAATTAAGGCTCAAAATTTGAATGTATACGATTAGGCAAACCTTGGGTTAACGGTTAACGGCATCAAAAAAATCGTCGAAAGGTGTTTTTAATGCTGTGAAATATTTAAAAATACGTGTGAGAAAATGCCTAGAAAGAAACGTCCAATGTAAAACTTCAAATGCTTCTGATTGCTTAATAACAAGGATTTTGAAAACGGGACACCCTTCGAAAATCGAAAGGTTTTTTGGTCATTTATTTTCGATACACAAAATGTTTTTATTTAATTGTCCTCGTCATATTTTTAATATTAAATTATAGATAGAAAAGTGCACTTTGAAGAATTAAAAAGTTAGTAGAGAAAGTAAAAAGTAAAATTAGAGAAAAATAACTAAACATCATAACAGTAGTTAGTGTAAAAATAATAATTACCAGTCAGTCAAATGTTCCAGTCAGGAAAAAAAAAAAAAAAACTTAAAAAGTAGAAGAAAAATTAATAAAAAAGAAAAATAAGAAGAAAAATCACATTTGAAAATTAGAAAACACAAAAAAAAATGAATGAATAAAAAGAAACAGTTTTAAACTCTTTGAAAAAATATTATAGACCTGTTCGATTAAAGCCTATACTTAAGTAGCCACGTCATATCGTTGAAAACGAAAAAACGATTGATCGAAACTAGAGAAAGTGTTACTTGAAACGTTTCGAAAATGAAACAAATCGTTAGTGGTTATTTTCAAAGTGAAAATTTATATTTTAATAAAACTTTAACAAAATGTTATCTGCAGAGTATGTGCATTTTCGAAAACGTCAGATAATTATCGTCAATTGATGAAATTCAACAATTCAAAGTCTTAAGCTGAATTTCATCAAATGACAATCATTTGACATTTTCAAAGATGCACTATATTTTATCAGTTCTAATGATAATGTAAGTCCCTGGACTTACACGGGACTCTTATCGAACAGACTTCTTTTATATTTGTTAATTAATTTAAAGTCACATTTCATATGTTGTGGTGGAAATAAAAGTAAACTTTTATCATCCATCGCTTGAATTAGTATTTTGTAATTTCATTTTACAAAAAAAAAAAAATAAACTGTGTAATAATTACAAATTTTGTGATTTCTGGTAATAACCAGATGGAAACTTCATAGAAAAAAAAATAAATAAATAATTTGACATTGAAATTTCATTTAAAATGATTTTTTGAAAAAAAAAAATGTATAAACTAATAAAAGTAGTACTTCTTCAAAAATGAATCGCTGCTTTGGTGATGCTAAAACATGCTTTTCTGTTCGTGATGCATAAAAACATTGTACTTTGTTGCTATGACAATTGCAATGTTTTATGTTGGCGATACAATGCGCTATTACATGACAGCTAAATATTACAAGGAATTTTAAATAACTTGATTTAATGCGTGGCTTTTTAGAATATGTGACAACGTATCAGCATTGCATAAACTGTGCAGCGATGCATTTTTGAAGATACACGTAATCAGAAAACACAACACTACTACTATGTGAGAGTGATTACTGTCTTAACATGATTTTCATAGAAAAATAAAACGTGGTTTGTTTTACTATTTTATTTATTATTATTTAAAAGAAAAAGAAAAAAAAACATCCTTTGAATAAAAAAAAAATAAAGAAAAACAAATGTAAGATGTGTAATATAAGAAAAATTTTTAGGTAAATATAAAATACACCAATGGTATATTTTTTCTTATTTTTTTTTCCTATAGTATAAATTTTGAATTTAAACTTTCTTTTAATAAAATTAAAAAGAAAAAAAATGTATAAAATAAATCTCATTTGTTACAACACTCATGGTGTTTTTTATGTGGTCAAAAAATTCATAAAAAAAAAAATAATAATAGTTAATTTCGTAATACAACTAAAAGTATTCAAATTGTTTTCCGTCCTTTAACTATACATATTTGCGACTTAAGATACGATTCCACTTATTGACAATTAATGGTCAAATATTTGACAAAATTGATGTCAAAAATGTGTAAACTCTGGTCAAATGCTTGTCAAAATCATTTTGTTGTCAAATCATTTTGACGTCAACTTTGTCAAATGTTTGACCATTAATTGTCAATAAGTGGAATCGTACCTTTTAGAGTTGTGTTTTATATGTTGTTTTTTTTCGTAAGGACGTGATTACTAATAAATTCAAGTTATGCAAATAGCAAGATGACGTTTTCATACATATAACAGTGTGAACAAACAGTAAAACAGCATCTCACACCACAGACAGCAGTAATATCTGTACAGATGGTGCAAATGGAAGCATGTTTCTATTAAAAAAAATTTTTAGTTTTCTGATTTCTTTTTTAAAAGCTTTTAAAAACTTTCCTATATTTGCTTTAAACGTGAATTTCAACCTAAAATTTTACTAAAAACATTAAAATACAAGTCTTACACCATCTGTATAGATATTTACCGTTTGTGTTACCATTGTAACACACTTTTTTCCTAATTATACTCGCAAGCTTGATTTTATGAAATATTCAGTTTATACGATTTAACTTTATGAATTATTTGAAAAGTAGATCTTACGGCAAGCTTATGTGTTTTTGAAAACGTCCTTAAAATTATATTATATTATAATTTATCACTTTCATAGTTACAGAGTTAGTTTCAGAGTTACTTATTTTTCATTACATAATATTGAAATCCTTGACCGCTATCTCGTGGTGGTTATGGTGTTATAGACGAAACTTGTGGCCTTCGGGATTTCGATCTCATTTAACCATAATATATACCAAATAAATCTTGTAATAAAAAAAAAAAATAAATAAATGCAACAACAAAAAAATATTCTAAATATAAAAAAAAAAAAAATCCATAATTTTCATGATTGGCTAGATTCAAAAATTCAACACAACAATATAACATAAACTTAAGCCTTGAATTTAGCCATTTTTTTTTTTACCGACCTACATAAAAAAATACTTTATGAGTTAAAAGTACAGATTTAGATTTTAAAAAAAAATTAAAATAAAAATAAAATTTATTTTCAAAACAAAAACAAAAAAACAAAAAATAAAATCAATTGTGTTGTGACTAAATTGAAATTAATAAAACAAATTTTACGTCATTTATATTATTTTAAGGTAATAAAAAGTCCTGAATTAAATAAATAAAATATTTAGATTTAAGAAGTTAACATAAGAATTTATAAAATAAACTTTTCATTAAATATTAAAATTAAATTTTTTTTTTTTTTTTTAATATAAACAAAAATATTCACAAATTTGAGAAATTATCCATGAATAAAAAAAAATTTATATATCTCCACCACGTGGAAATTTATTCTACGATTTAAGAAGAGAATAAATAAAAGTAAAAATAATAAAAAATGTACTCAAAGAAAAAACAAAAACATAAAAATAACGATTTTGAATTTTTAGAAAAATACAAAAATGAAAAAATTAGAAAAAAAAATATTTTTATTTTAATTTTTTTTTTTTTATATAAAAATCATAACTTTTTTTTTTAAATAAAAATTTAATTAAAATAACTTAAAACAAAAAAAAAAAATTTTATATTACATTTACACATTAAATTTAACGAAAAAAAAAACAAAAAAAAAACAAAATAAGAAAAAAAAAACAAAAAAATTGAAAGAAATAAAAGGCTGAAATTTGTATTAAAAAATTGAATTTTGTATAAAAAAAAAATTTAAACGCAAGAAAGAAAAAAAATGAACAAAGTACAAAAACCGTACAAATTTTTTTTTTTTAATTTTTTTTTACATAACACGTAGATTTTTTTATTATATGTATTTTGTAAATTTTTACAAAAAAAAAAAAACTAATAATTGAATAAAATTAATAAAAAAAATTTTGGAACGAGAAAAAAAAGTAAATTGATCAAATTTTTTACAAAAACCAAAAAAAAAAAAAAAATAAAAAATAAAAAAAAAATTAAAAAAAAAAATAAAAAATAAAGTAAGAAAAAACTATTATAAAAAAAAAGAACGAATAATTAAAAAAAAACTAAGAAAGAAAAAAATAAATAAATAAATTGTGTGTTTTCTACTTTCAACGAAAATGAAATTATTAAAATATAACGTGTATCTACTACATACATACATATATACCATATATAACAAAAAAAAAAAATATCGATTTATTAATTTTATATAATATAATACAACATACATACAATATATACCATATGAATTTCTTTATAAAATAAATTTTTTTTTCTACTTTTATGTTCACTTTAATATTTTTTTCTTTTTTTAAATTGATTGAAAATTTTTACCTTACCATGATTTTTGTTTTTTTTTGTTTTAAAAGCAAAAAAAAAAAAAGAAAAATGTTTTTTCTATAAGAATCATGAAAATAAAGAAAAACAATAGTGAATTATATTAAAATATTATAAAACAAGCAAATATGGCTATTTTTTTGAAATAAATGAAAAAATTATTAAATGAAATGAAACGAAAATTAGAGGAAAAAAATGAATTTTTTTTTTATTATTATTGATTTGTATGTTTGTGTATTTGTTCTTACAAACATTATGTTCATGAATTTTAAAGTGTTTTTTTTTTTTTAATTTTTCTTCAAGTCTAATAAAATATAATTCTAAAATTGATAATATGAGTGTTTTTTATTTTTGAATTAAACCAAAAACAAAGAAGAAGATAAAATAGCAATAAATCGTTATTAAATTTAAAACTTAAAAAAATACATATATTCTATCCCAGTAAGCAGATGAGCAATAGAACGAGCAGGAAATAATTGAGCATAAGAACTTGTGACAATTAATGGACAATATAACGAGCAGGTAATAATATGGGAATAATATTTCTATTACAGATTATATGATACATTTAAGCGATAAATGGGCAAATAATATCGTATTTGTGACCTAACGGGATTGAATGTACATTCATCTTTTGTTGTTGATAAATGGGCCTTATTCTCAGAGTCGAGTGATGTGAGGTGAGATGTCGGACCTTATTCTCAGAGTCGAGTGACGTGATGTGTGAGATGTCATTTGAGATCGAAATCTGGTATTCTTAACATCACGTGACATGAGTTTTAATCATCTGTTTCGTTTCATCTCTATTCTCATTATCATATGACAGTGAAGTTATCTCACTTTAATGCGAACATTAAGAGTGCTTTCATAAATGCGTCGACGACGCTGACGGCGTAAAAATCATGTTCATAAATGACTTTCCAGTGCAGTCGTGGAATAGTATCATGTTCATTAATTCAAGCATGCAGCGCAGTCGGTTGAAATTACTCAATCGTTTTCAGGCGACTGCGATGTTTATTTTCAATTAAAACGAATAGTGTTATACATTTTTTTTCTGATATTTCTTTAGTTCGATTTTAAATTTAAAATAAGATTTAAATTAATTTAAAATTATTAAATTTTATAAACATTTTGACGTCATATTGCATCATTTGTTATTTGATTTTTATTGTTAAAATTTTTTATATGGTATTTTTGTCTGAGATAGTTTGTGGGTACGGCTTGCTCATTTTCTTCTTTTCAGACTTATTCAACTTTTATAGATGTCCTCACATGTAAACAATGGCAGTGCTGTGGGAGATTGCAGAAATAATTTAAATTTGTTGCTAAAGTTGATGTGTAAAGAGAAACTTGGTCTAAAGATTTGTCATTTCAATGCACAAAGCTTACTGCCTAAAATTGATGAATTTAAAAACTCTTTTGATGCAGTTTCAATTGACATAATCATGGTTTCTGAGACTTGGTTGAATAAACGCATACCTGAGGGTCTATTCTGTTTCGTCGAAAAAATGAGAATGAGAAATTTCCAAAGTTTTTCCCAGTGTTCCGATTCTAATTCAATGAGAAAATGACAAAAACTGTCAAATTATTTTCATATGAGAAAAAAAGTTTCATCACTATATCAGCGTATGAGAATTCTGAAAACAGTGTTTGAAGTGCATTTTTAAATTAATAATTTAAAAAAATAGTCGATTTGGTAACGAAGAAGACATTTTTTATGAGAAATTTAACTAAAAATTGTTGGGATAATAAAATTAGAAAAAAAATATTGAATGTTCTCTGAATTTTATTTTCAAATATCAAAAAATTCATATTCAGTATTTTTTTTCTCTAGAATAATTATTAAATTTTTAACTTCGATGAAAAACATTTCAATAAAAAAAAAAAATAAAGAAAGATGAATTAGGTAGATTCTCTGGTAACGCAGAAGACATTTTTGTTAAAATGAGAATGAGAAATTTTATTAAAAAATTTTCGGATAATGAAAGTGTAGAGACTTGATACTTCTACATTTATTACAATTTACCTTCACTTTTGAAACTACATATGCTTATAGAACATTCCATTTTTTTGACCTTTTGTTTTAAATTTATCTGAAAAAAGGCGTTAACGCAAAAGACTCGTACACAACCTTATTAATACATTCTTAATATTCCCTTTAAGAATTCTGTAAATTGTTAAGTATTTAATAATTGTCACTTTTACTGAAGAAAGTGAAGATTTTGTTTTCAATTTACAAAGAATTGACCAAATACATAAATAAAACAAAATAACAATTTTTATTTTTATTAAAATAATTTTGAATGCAAGTAATGTGATATATTTCATATTTTTGTAATTTATTAACTACATTTTCTATAATTAAATTTTTAATGTATTACATTTTTACAAACCGATGAAGTAATGAAGTAAATAATATAGGTACATATGTATCTAAGAATGTAAATAGTATAACCTGCTGTCAAATGTCAAAATTCCAAAATCAAATGAGAATTCCAATATAATTCCATTCAGCTGGAAACTCAGCAACAATGTTTCATTATGCAAAACAGAATCGCTTTAATGAGAAAAATGAAAAAATAAAACGAGAAATTGGAATGAGAAATGAAATGCGAAGTTTTTCTCATTCTCATTTTTTCGACGAAACAGAATAGACCCTCTGACCAGTTAATTTCACTGCATAATTTCAGATTAGTACGTTGTGATCGCAGTTCCAGAGGAGGTGGAGTTGTCTTGTACATTGCTAAATCCATTAAGTTTCAATTTGTGAAAAAATCTTCTCAAGAAGACAACATTGAGTATTTATTTGTAGAACTACATAATGGATACCAGAAAACTCTTATTGGGTGTGTATACAAACCACCTCATATATCTAAAATCGATGACTCCTCATTGCATAGTTTCGTTATAGATAACTCTCATCTCTTTAATAACATTATTATAGGCGGTGACTTCAATTTTAATTTACTTGAAAATAGTTATAATACGAATAGGTTTCTTGAATTTTGTTCATCTTGTGCCTTGAATTCTGTTAATAATAGTATACCTACACATTTTACCACTTCCACTGCTACTTTGCTTGACATTTTTCTAGTATCTAATTCAAATGCTGTGCTCAAATATGATCAGATATCTTTTCCTCCATTTTCTAAGCATGACCTAATATTTCTTATTTTTGATTGGCATACACGGTGTGATAATGACAAAGCTTTTATGTATCCTGATTACAAATCTGTAGATGTGAATCAATTATTGATAGACTGTGGGCATTTGAATTGGAATGTTATTCTAGGATTAACCTCTGTGGATGAACAGCTTGAAACATTTTACAATTTAATTGAACACTTGTATGTTAAACATGTTCGTTTTAAAACACGTAAAAATATTTCGGAAAAATGCCCTTGGTTCACCTCTCAAATTCGGGTCGTTAATACTTAGAAAGAACTTAATGTACAACAAATGGAAGCGTTTTAAATTGCAACAGTTTTGGAGTGATTTCAAAACTTTAAGAAATAAAGTGAACTATGAAATCAGAAAATCCAAATCAAAATTTTTCAAAGCAAAATTCAATATTGGTCTTCCAACTAAAAAATTGTGGTCAAATTTAAGAGAAATAGGAGTAGGCAACAGTCGAGATTTTAAAGATAATGGCGAGGATCCTGATGAATTAAATAAATATTTCACATCAAATATTTCAGTTGCTGGGGCCAGTAACAGCTTTGATTGTAATTTTAGTAACCAATT
Source organism: Bombylius major (assembly GCA_932526495.1). Taxonomy (NCBI): domain Eukaryota; kingdom Metazoa; phylum Arthropoda; class Insecta; order Diptera; family Bombyliidae; genus Bombylius; species Bombylius major. The sequence continues at coordinate 11,332,626 of OW052046.1, forward strand.
TCAAAATTTTTCTTTTATACCTGTTACAAAGGCAGAAGTCCTAAAAGCTATCTATTCGATAAAGTCGAACGCTGTTGGCATGGATGGAATTGATACTAAATTTTTGAAACTTCTAGCTCCATACATAATAGATTTTATTACATATATTTTTAACACTATTATCACTAAGTTAACTTTTCCCTCCAGATGGAAAGTTGCAAAGGTTATTCCACTTCCAAAAAAACAAAATCCTAACATCTCTGATTACAGACCGGTTGCTATATTGCCTTTTTTATCCAAAGTCTTTGAAAGATTATTGTTTATACAAATAAATGAATACGCTAATGCAAATAATCTGTTGAACGGTCTGCAGTCAGGTTTCAGAAAGTCGAAAAGTTGCACAACTGCATTAGTAAAAATTACTGATGATATACGAGAGAATTTAGATAATGATGAACTTACGTTATTAGTACTTCTGGATTTTACAAAAGCATTCGATAGTGTCAATCACCAACTACTTTTCTCTAAACTGCTCAAGTCTTTTAATTTTTGTGTATTTTCAGTTAAATTACTTCATTCATATCTTTCCAATCGTCAGCAGGTAGTATATTGTAACGGTAGGTTTTCCAGCGTTCTATCAGTATCTAACGGAGTACCACAAGGTTCTATACTGGGACCACTTTTATTTTCATTTTTCATTAATGACCTTCCCAATGCCATAAATCACTGCAAATATCATCTTTATGCTGACGATGTTCAAATTTATTTTTCGAGCTCGTACAGAAACATTCGTCAAGCTGTTGAGTACGTAAACGAAGATCTTGTTTTAATTCATATGTGGTCTCGTGATAACAAATTAGAATTGAACCCAACCAAATGTTCGCCTTTAGTAATTTATAGAAAGGAACTGGATTTACGTAGTATTCCACGTTTGATCCTTAATGGTACAACTCTAACCTACTGTGAATCAGTAAAGAATTTAGGTGTTATTTTTGACAAATTCTTGTCGTGGAGAAATCATATTGATCATGTTGTGGCTAGAGTGTATGGGACTATCCGAAAGCTCTCACTTAGTGCCTCCTTTACACCTGTTAGAACTCGATGTATGCTGGTAAAAAGTTTAATTATTCCGTTATTTACTTATGCTTGTGAATTATTTGCGAATCTTGATGCTATGACTATGCGTAAGCTTGAATTAGCTTACAACGCCTCTATCAAATATGCTTTCAGGCTTAAGAAATATGATCATATTTCAAGTTACAAAAACGAAATTCTGGGCTGTTCCTTACAAACCTTTTTAAAATTTAGGAGCATTCTTTTTCTACACAATATTATTGTACGTAAAAGTCCATCTTATCTTTATGACAAAATCAATTTTTCCTCTTCTACACGTTCACTTACGATCAAGACTTCCAGATCTAGATATCTGGTATCTGGTCGTCAGTTCTTTATTTTTGCAATCTCCAATTGGAATGCATTGCCATTGGGGTTAAGAAGGGGATGGGCGAGTCGCAGTTTCAGGAGTGATCTCTTCAATTATCTCAGAGACAGTTCAAATGATGCATGAATCTTGTTGTTTAAAGTACAGTTTCTTCTTTTATATTTTAATATGTATGATGCGTAACCCTGTATTTATTTATTGTAATTAAGGTAGATGATTATTAAATTTTGTAGTCTAAACAGACATTAGTTAGACATTATTAGTTTTGTTTAAGTACATTTCAATTCTCATTTTGTATTTCATAACATACACTTGTTAGAAGATTACTTTAAGTATCTTATTGGTGTATTTGTAATCAGATATGAAATAAATAAAATAAATAAATAAAAATAAATAAATATTTGAAGATGGCGAATCATGTTCATTTATACTAATAACTGCTTGCATGCACAGTTGACGACTCTGATTACAATTCCAGTGCATTCGAGTCGTCGACGTAGGTTGACGACGCAATTATTAAAGTACCGTAATTGTCGGTTAGGGTTTATAAAGTGACAAAGAAAAAGATAAAATGAATGAAAAACAAAATAAAAGAGTAAAAATTTATTTAATAAGCAAATTTGAATTTTATTAACCATTTTTGTTTTTTAAACATTTTTTTCTATTATGAAAATTTTTTTAAAAATAAATTCATTTATTATTTTTAATTACTCTTCATATTCAGTGCACAGGGAAGTCGTGCAGTTTCCTCACCTTTCTTCATTTTTTGAAAACCAAAGTGATTTCTATTGCTGATTGTTTTGTGAAAATGTATATAGAGTTTGTTAAGAATTAAAAACGAATGGTATAAATGCGCAGTGAATTAATGGTATAAATTTTAGAGAATTTTTTCATTGGTATGGGTTTTTTCTTTTATTTTCAGGTTTAAAAAAAGAAGGAAAAACATTAATACACATATAAGGTTTTTAAATAAAGGGTTTTAGTGAATACCACCCTTATTATATGGTACATATTATAAATTATGTCTTTTTATACAATTAATTATTCAATGATTACAAACGTTAATTATTCGAAATTATAAATCTATGGAAAATGCATATATGTATATGTATTTGTATTTTGTTCTTCTATAACTATTTATGTGTGTTATCCTTTTATTACGTGGACATATTCAAAGCGAACACGTATTTTTAAAATATAAATTTACTTTTTTTTTTTGTTGTTGCTATGAGCCATAACGTAGGAAATTAGAGATATCCGTTTACTGTACTTTTGATCAGCATATCACTGGTGGTAAATAGCTTATCAAAAGACAAAATGACAACTAAACTTCAGGGCTGTGCTTGGCCAACGTTCATTGCATGCGCAGCATGCAGGCAGCTTAATCACCCACGAAAATTATAACAATTTTTTTCGTTTCTGTGAACATCAATGACTCAAGAACGCCTCAACCCGCAGCAGTCTTTCACTTATAAGTAGTAATTCAAAATGAAATTGATATATTTCTTTAAATTTGTGCCCACAAGCACAAACCGCTTAAGTCTGAAGATGCTTATGTCGACTTAAGCGGTTTGCGAATGAGACCACAGAAATATTCATGAAGCGATTGAAGGAATATGCTGCTTAAAAATTTATTTTATTTTCTAATTAAAAATATATTTTTTTTATATAATACGATATGATGCGATGTCTTATGTCTCAATTGCATATCACGCAATTAAATACGCTGTTTAAAAGATAAATTTTTACTACTTATTTTTTAATTGAAAAATTCATCATCATATATCACTTACACATTGCGATCGCCGTTTGCATTACCGTTTCATCATCAGTGACCTTTTTTGTTCAAACCATCACTGAAAACAATATTGATGAAAATTTCATTTATTATACAATTTTCGCTGCTGGGTATGTATGTATATACATATAATCCATAAATGTACATACGCATATACATATGTACATCATATATCTACCTGTATATATGCAATATAATGTTCACCTGTAACATTTTTTTTTCTTTTCTATAAAGTAAATGTACCTATATTATTATTATTTTAAAAAAAAAAATTATTGTAATTTACTATCAAGCTTTTGCGTTGAACAGACATTTTTGTCGTGTATTTTAATAACCTTCGGAGTTTTAATAAATTCTTATTTTATTTTTTTAAAAAACGTATCAAATAACATCAAAAATATGGATAAATTATTATTATTGTTTAGTATTTTTGCATTTATAACAATAACAACAACAAAATAAACCGTTATATCATAAAAACTCAAAATTTTATATTTTTAAAAATAAAATATAATATGTACATTTTTTTTTTAATGTTTAAAGCATTTTTGGTGAGATTTAGTTAAGAATTTGAAAAAAAAAAATAAACAAAAAAACAAAAACATAAAAAATAAAAGTGTTAATTTTTGTTTCCTTCAAAGTTGCAATTAAACGAATTTTTCATTGTATGGCAAAAATTTTGTTTTTGTTTTTTAAATGTGTTCATACAAAGTGTAAAATTTCATTAGATTAACACACTTGAGAAAATATTGTTTTATCTACTATATGTTAATTAAAATTTGTTTTTTTTTTGTTCTTTGAAAATTGAAAAAAAAAAAATTGTAATAATAATTAAAGTGAATGCCGTTATAGTAATACATATTCAAAATTAAGACAATACAACTATACTATTTTTACTTTTGAAAGTCAGTACAGGTAAGATAAGCATACTTTTCTATATTCTTTCACATTTGCGTTTTAATTAAATAATCTGTCATCGTGTGTGGGTGGTGATCAAATCTCGCAATTTCAATCGAAGGTAAATTTTTTAAATTAAATATTACCAAGGGCTGCCAGATTAAAAAAAAAAAATTTTTCATTTTCGATTTTACAAAAAAAAAAAACAGGTAGGTAATTGTGAGAAATTTTTTTAAAAAAAATAATATTTAATAATAAATATAACAAAGTTATCCACTTAAGTATATTATTAGCACTAAATTCACGTTAATTCACTCTTTTACAATCTTAGTTCACTTGAAACACTTGGGTATTTTCACAATAAAAATACTTTAGTGAAACAAAAATTCAATTAAATTAAAAATAACAATAAAAAACCCAATAACAAAATATGTATTTAAATTCCTAAAAGCACTGGAATTCTTAAAGCTTCGAAAAAATGAACTAAGAACACTAAGTGGGACTTTTCACTGGACACTGTCCTCTAAGATACCATCTAACAAAGATGGGAATGGAGGAAAATCAAAATTGCAGATTCTGTGAAGAGGAAGCAGAAACTTTAGAGCACATCTTGTGCCGGTGTAAAGGCATAATACGTCCTAGACTTGAGCATATGGACCAAATGTACCTAACACCGGAAAAAGTGTGGCATCTACCACCTAAAAAAATCTTGGGTTTTGTCAAAGCCCTGAAACTTTAGGTCAAAACTAGTAGTAGGGAATTACAAAAGATCCAAAAGGGTCGCAGTAACAAGGAAACAACATTCCACGTTCTAGGCTGGTTCTTTAATCTAATCTATATTGTATTTGTATATTGTATATTGTACTCATAAGTTTTGTATGTATGTACGTAATTTTTAGCTTATTAAATATTCTAACTGCACTGCAAATACTTCTCTTCTAATAGCTACGGTAATCGTGAATATATAATCATTTTTTTTTCTTCTTTCATCCTTATCTTGCTGCTGTGATAGGAATTAGGAATCAATCAAAACTTACTACTTTAAGGTCTGATCTGAACATATGATTAACCGCGTCACCGTTATTTTTAAGAAAACAAACAAAAGAAAAAAAAAAAGGGAAAACTTATACTAATTATAACTCTCTACTTGATAAATAAGCCTCTACAACCTTAACAGCCAGTTGTTCGAAGAATTGAATTCTAGATTTTGGCACACTTTCTTGTGTGTAATTACACGAATTCTTTTATAGTTTTTGAAACCGAATTCATAAATTTTTAAAAATCATCCTGCTGGTGTTTCATTTTTTTTTTTTTGTGCTGATAAAGACGATGGTCCTGATGACAATGGTCCAGATAGTGCTGAACGTAATGCTGTATTTTCTGATGCTGAGAAAACAACTGAAATGTTGCTGGCTTCGTCATCAAAAAACTACAAATAGTTGGATACTCTTGATACACTGCAATTTTAATAAAATAAATTTCATTATTAATTTTTATTTTTAAAAATCAAAATGATTTTAAAATACATTACGCTTGAACTGTTTTCATCATTCACACATCTTTCAAAAACATCAAATAATCAAAATAGCGCCATTTAGTTTATCATTCTATATGTTTCGTATGGGCGCTACAAAAACAACAATATATAGCAAACTGTTCAAAATAAAATCTTGCTCCTATAGTATTATTCGATCTTCATAAAAACAAACAACAACAAAAATGCTATACACACAGTATTAGGTTCAATTTCAAATCTTGCACAGGCTCTGCTTTATCATTCTATATGTTTCGTATGGGCGCTACAAAAACAACAATATATAGCAAACTGTTCAAAATAAAATCTTGCTCCTATAGTATTATTCGATCTTCATAAAAACAAACAACACAAAAATGCTACACACATTTCCTTTTTTGTGCTGTCTTGTCCCCTCAAAATTTTGTCCGTCTCTTCTAAATTCATATTATTTTGAATTTGAATTATTTTGGTTATAGGTTCAAGATTTTATTTTGAACAGTTTGCTATATATTGTTGTTTTTGTAGCGCCCATACGAAACATATAGAATGATAAAGCAGAGCCTGTGCAAGTTTTGAAATTGAACATAATACATACTGTGTGTATAGCATTTTTGTTGTTGTTTGTTTTTATGAAGATTAGAGATGAAAAAAGCAAAAATCCGATTTTTTCAAAATTGTTTTTTTCCGTTTTTTTCATAAAAAGCTGCTTTTTAAATGCTTTTTTCACAAATGAAAAATACATTCACCCGTTGCTTTTTATCGGTTTTTTTCCAAAAAAGCGGAAAAAAACAGGAAAAAAACATTTGTTTTTTTCATAATCATAGGAAAAAGATATACATACATTCATTTGAACGGTTTTTTTCAATTTTTTGAAGTAAGTAGGTAAATTTATGATATTTAATGAAATTTGGGTGTACAGGGTGTTTCACACATCTTGTGCCAAATTATAAACTACAAAAATTCCTTTCCAGGACTACAGGATTTTTATGAAAAAATCCGAAAAAATATGAAAAAATCCAACGAAATTGTTTTTTTCATGGGTTTTTTCACCTCTAATGAAGATCGAATAATACTATAGGAGCAAGATTTTATTTTGAACAGTTTGCAATAACTTTTTTTATTTTCAAGGCTGTATGTATGTATATAAATAGTTCCGTATATAATTCGAATTATATGAAAGTATGTATTATTATGTATTTAAATTGATTTATTTTCAAAATATGAAATGTGAAATGTGAGTTGAAAGTCTACCCAAGGGTGGTGTGGAAACGGCTTGAACATTTTAATATTCATTAAAAATTAAAACAGAATAAGGGCGAAATTTTGTTCTTCGAACAGGGCGAAAAATTAGGTTGGGCCGGCCCTGCATTTATCCATATGTGTGGTGTCGTACCACTTCAGAGATGCACTTTTTAAAAAAAAATTTATACACAATTGTGAAATATCCTGTTAACATAGGGTTGACAGAGATATATTTTTCAGAATTTTCTACAAACTATTATATGTGAAGTTATTCAGAAACACATTGGGCCTTGCAAGGCCGTATTTAGGATGTGTATGTAGGCCCCTAGGCTGGATCTGTGGTGCGGGCCCTACCGGGGTTGTATTTCTAACAAGCAAAAAAAAAAAAAAAAAAAAAAAAAAAAAAAACGCAGTCTTCTTGTGGTGCGGGCCCATAGGCTGCAGCCTATGTAGCCTATGCTTAAATACGGCCCTGGGGCCTTGCCTGCATAAGCACAATACTGACTGATTTTTTAAAATACTTTAATACGTTATACCAATAAAAGGATAAAATAATACCTACAATATTTTCATTTTGGCTTGCTTATTGTAAAAATTATATGAAAATATCCAAATATATGTCGAACCAAAAAGGTTGAGATATTTTCACGCATGTTTTACATGTCGTATAGTGATCTTGTGTATACATATACGAAAGAAGAAACCTCTGTTTCTTAGAATTTACAACCAACAAAAATGCATGTGTGTCTCTTGTGGTGTTTCCTTCTGCGCATATTTTTCTAGTATAATACGATTTCACAACTTTTTTGAGTTGGAAATATACCCAGTTATGAACAGTTGCAAATGTTTTGATGTACATACATATCTACTTATTTAAAAAAAATTTTAAAAAGTGAAAGTTTGTTTTGTATATTAACAATTGCGTACACCTAGGTACATATTATGTGTACCTATATAATTTCAAGTGAAACATATACATATTATACATGCACTACCGGAAAACACAAGATTATTAAGAAAATAAATAAATAAAAAAAATTTAAAAAAAAAAAACATACATAATAACAACTATCTTCAATTAAATAATTTTGAAACAGCAAAAAAAAAATAAATAAAGAAAAGTACGTAATTGCTGAAGCTCAAAAATATTACCAGGTAGGCATTTAATTTTTTTTGTTTTACATTTTCCAATTTGATAAATAAAAGTATTCGTAAAGTATTGAAGTATACAAGACTGACAATTCATGTAAGTTTTGAAACAATATTCATTTGATTAGTTTAACTTACACGTTTTGTTGGCATATTACATACCTAATTATAGAGGAAAAAAATAAATGATATACCTAAGTTAAGTAATTGTTATTTATAAAGTCCAATCAATTAGGTATTGCTTTGAAAAAATACACAAAATTAATTTTTTTTCTTTGTTTAAAATATTAGTACATAGATTATATCATAAAAATTTAATATTACTTATTGTCATATAGTAAAAATCATATACAAAACAAAAGAAGAAACCTCTGTTTCTTAGAATTTACAACAACAACTCTTTTTTGCTGCGCATGTTTTTCTATTATAATACGATTTCTTAATTTTTTGGTTTAAGGTACGATTTCACTTATTGGTCGATACCACACTCACAGTGTCAGTTTCAGCAATTTCTTTCAATAAACAGGTTTTTTCTGTCTTGGAGATGATACTACAGTATCACACGTCTGCCGTACAATGCCAATGGCTAATCGAGGCAACTGCATTTTTGGTGATTTTGAGTTAATAACATTTTTAAATAAAGTACATATTTGTTTATCTTCAAATTTTTGAAAACCATGTAACTGTACGAAGTTTGGTTGTGTAGTAATAAAGGTTGGAAATTCAGAGCACTTGCATTCCCACGGAAATAATACGATTTATACAACGGCAAAAAGAAGTAAATGATCTTACGCTTTTTAACCATTGTAATTTTGTTTGAAATATTTCAGCAAAACAAGGATATATGCTCTTAAACCGAAAAACCATAGACATTATCATACATTTTCCAATGGTGTTTGAGCGTATATGATTTTACTCTAAATAGCCATTGCATTTTTAAAAAAATATCCTTTAAGAAAACAAACAAAATTCTATGGTCGAAGAGTATAAGATAGTTTACCTCTTTTTTCCGTTGTAATCTCTTATAAATTTCTTCAACTTTATAATGGTGAAATGAATTTCTCTTTAAAATCTCAGAAAATATTCGTATCTATTCAGAAAAAAAAATATGTACATATAACATATATATCTTTGTGTCTACTGAACATACCTATTGTCTCATTATGAGCATATATTTTTTAACGTTCGAAATATGAATGGTTGAAGTATCAAAAATTTCACCTGAGTTTTTCTCAAAACTAATAATATGTAGTTACCGTGATTAGCCATTGTACGGCAGACGTATTCTTCTTTACTTGTCGTCAATCATATACGTGTAGAACATAAGCTATCGTAGTAGTAAACATAACATAGTAAACTTTGTATGTATTTGTTTGATGATCAGTGAAGACAGAAATTTCTTGTCAACAAAATTTCTATCCATTTCTCCCCACTCGCCTTCTCTCTTCTAAAAACCCGGTTGTTGAAGCTGAAAGAAGACTGGTCTGGTTTGAACCATTGACAATTGGTTAAATATTTGACAAAGTTGATGTCAAAAATATGTAAACTCTGGTCAAATGCTTTTAAAATGATTTGACACCAAAGATTTTGACAGCATTTGACCAGCGTGTACACATTTTTGACATCAACATTGTCAAATATTTGACCAATTGTCAATAAGTGGAATCGTACCCTAAAGCTATACATTTATAAAGATATTTCAAAAGGTAAGCTTTCTCCTTCTTCTTGAATGATATCAAAATTCACATAATGAAGTTTTTTTTTTTTTTTTATTAAATAATATGTACTAGTGTATACTTTTACTTCAACATGAATTTTATATTTAATGTACATACATAGTTTATTTCTACATTCCATTTACATAACAGATTAAATCGCAGATTTGCTGCATTTCTTTCTTATATAATTATATTCGCCAAAGTATACATCGCTTTCAGATTGCAAAGTCAGCTCCAGATTAGGATCTACATAAATTTCAATTTTTCAATCTGGATGTTTGAAAAATAAGTTACTACTAGTTAAAAAAAAATATATATTTTCTTTTAACTTTAACGTCAGTTTTTTTTTTTTTAAACAAATTCCATGGAAAAAAATGTAGCGACAAATTTAAAAAAGCTGTTTTTTTTCAAAATTTATTTAAATATAAACTTAAAATTTTGAAGTATTCGAAAATGGTTGACAGTTATTGTTATTAAAAGGTTAATTTGATTTTTATTCCGTGAAAAAAAACAGAAAAAAGATAAATTAGTTTTATTCATTGCAAATGTTCACTTTTTGAAGATTCATTACGAAATATTCAAAACAAAACAAAGAATATAAAAATATGTATATGTCAGTTTAAATTTGAATATTCAAATCTGATTGATAAGTTCGAAAACATCAGGAATTCAAACTTAATAAACTTCACTCTACGCTGAATTTTAAACAGGTAAAAAATTTTCACGTTATTTTGTAAACGATCTATTATTGTTACATGTAAATATTTGAACACTTTTTGCACAATTCACTTTTGCACTTAGTTGCATGTTTTGTTAACTGCAAAAAACTGGATATTTGCAAAAGGTTTTATGGCATTTTTAATGTGTATATAGTTAACCGGGTTCCATAATTGATTATACAATGCTTTACTTATGGTAGTCAATAAGCAGAGCCACCTAACTACATACGTATATATGTAAATCAGTACCCCGAACACACAAATTACAAATAAATTTGTACTCATTATGCGGATTCGAATTCGAAACCTTCAGAGCAACAGAAGCCAGCACTGTACCGCTTAGACCACACTGCCCGCCAAATATTGTTAGTATGTAAATACATATATCACTGTTTTGTTTGTCCATATATTTATATTAAACATATTATGTATTTATTATACATTCATAATATACAAAAAATAAATTGCAAAATAATAAAAGATACAAAAATATATCAATCTATCCGGTTATAACGGTGGCTTAGGTCAATGTCAAAGTTAATTAAATATGAAAATACATGTGTGTTTTTTTTTCTTCTTCTTTTTTATTTGTGATTCAAAGAGTTTTTGAAAAAAAAGAAAAAAATACACGTATTTTGAGTATAAATTTTTTTTTTTTAAATATACTAAAAATTAAACAAATCCAAGATTTTATTATTAATGTAGTATAAAATATGCAAACATGCATAATAATAATAATTATTATGCTATTTTCTTGTGATATACATACATATATTACTATACATACATATAAAAGATGATCGAACATAAAATACAATAAGTGGTAAATGACGATATCTACTGCATATCTAAGGTAAAAAAAAAAGGTCTTCCTCAAAAAGCGTTAGTTTTAATACGATATAAAGGGTGATTCCGTTTAGGTGACCGACCCGGTAACTACGGATAGGTCTTGGCGAGATTAATAAAAAATTTTATGGAATAAGAAGGGGAAATCTCAACTTACGGAGTTAGATAGAGGAAATGGTTTTTGGTACTTTTTCTTTGTTTTACCCTATAACTTTTTAAATGACTAAATTATACTTTTGTACACCAATATGGATATTTTATATCTAGTAGTAAAATGACAAAATTCTGGTTTTGAGATCTTTTAACTTCTGAACGGTCAAAGGTACAGAGACATGTAAGATGTTGTTGGAAAGAAGCATGGATCCTCTACGATTTTGCAAAATAAAAGAAAGACACTAGCTTATATCCTTGTAGAAAATTATAGGGTAAAACAAGCAAAAAGTACCAAAACTCATTCCTCCCTTCAAATCCCGTAACGGTTGAGATTGCCCCTCCCCATGCCATATAACTTTTTGTTAATGTCGCCGAGATCTATCAGTAGTTACCGGGTGGGCCACCTAAACTGAATCATCCTGTATATGTATATATACTTACATAATATGTATAGGTATTTAGTATATCATTTGTTTAAAGAAAAAAAATGTGCATATAAAATTAATTAATAAATAAAAAGACTCGTTTTTTGTTGTTTCACTTCTTCAAATTATCAGTTTCTATAAAATAAAAAAAATATAATTATATATACATAATATGTATGTAAAATAATGTATGTATATTTATATCATTTTTAATATATAGAATATTTCAAATGCAAAACAAAATTTATAAAAGGTTTGTTTATCTAAAAATTAATTCATTATATTTTTATCATTTTTAAAATGAGGATTCAAGTGATAAGAAGTGTGAAAAGGTTCGCAAAAAAAATTTTTTAATTATGAAAAGTCTTGTAAATATAGAAAAAAAAATGGTGTTAAATGTGTTCTCTTAGAATGTATATTGAATTTAAATAAAAATCTATTTTATTTATTTACTATGTTGTTGTTCTAGTGAATATAAAATGTGTTTTTAATATTGTCTTTTTTTCATGCTACTACTTATCAACATCATAGTAATATGGATGAAATTCATCCACAAAATTGTACAAAACTTTTTGGAGAAGTGCCATCTACATGTTATGAAAACGTTTCTGAAATAGAAAATATTTTAACAACGAGACAAGTTAGAGGTATACTACTAAATCAAAAATTTATAGAAATATACATACTAAAACTAGATTATGTATGTATACGTAAGGTAGGATAATTTAAATTCTTTAATTCAAAATGTAGGAGATTTGAATATCAATGTTTAAGTATAGTAACTAAGAATAGTGAACTGCATGACATTCGGTGGCGCCTATACTAACTTCGAATAGTAAAAATAGTATAAGGTCTCTAGATAATATTTCCTACCGGCCTCGTGCTGGCTTAATCCGGCACTGGTAAGCGCGCTGTTCCGGCAAGACAGAGGATTGTGGTTCGATTCCCAGTCGAGTCGAATGTCGTTTTTTCTGTTCTTAGCTACTACAATTTCAGTAGTCCGATAAAGAATCCAGGTGGTACTACAAAAAAAAAGAAAAAAACTTAATTTCACTTTTTAATTTTTACTTTATTTTCAATAGTTATTTCTTTTAATTTTTCGCGACTATTACAATTCAATCAAAAATCAAAACTAATAGATTGGAGCTTTCTCAGTAACGTTATCTAATATCTTGTTTGCTGGGAGGATTCGGGACGCTTTCATTTGCTTACTCCTGTAGGTATTATTATTGACTTCAATTGTTTAATTTTGAAGTTGTAGAAGAAAGGTACATTCGAGATGCTTTATGGTATTATTGTAAGTTAATTGCCCTTCAAAATTGTTCAAAAATATTGTGCTATCGTATCGGTAAGAAGTTTTATTTCTTCTTCCTAGTTAAACTAGTAGTCTCATCTTGCTTGTAGACCTCTTAACAATTGATTAGTGCAGTGATTGTGCATCTTCCAAAACGTCAAATGATCGTCATTTGATGAAATTCAGCTTAAAACTTTGAATTGCTGAATATCATCAATTGACGATCGTTTTCGAAGATGCACATTCTGCAGAAGTCCGTGAAGCTGACTATTTTTACATATAATGGTATCATCAAGTTTGTTGCACTTTTAAATTATATATCAAAGATCTCTGCTTGATTAACGAGAAGCTCAGTGAATTTGAGGTAAATTTACTTGTTGTTTCTTATTGCGAACCTAATTTTGTCTACAAGTTTTACTGATGGTTTTTGGAATTGACACAACGTAGGTATAAAATTGTCGAGTCTTTTGCTAGAACTTTTGGTTTGGCGCATATTCTGTGGCTTTGATCTCATTTGAGTAATGTAAAGTTTGTTTTTGGGTTTTATTTTCTTAAATTCTCCCTTCTAATTTTATTGTTTCGATTTTTTATTTGCACTAAGATGTCTTCATTGATTCGGGATTTAAAATTGACGAGGATTTGGTAGTTTGTTAATCGTTGTTCTGAACTGTACTGTTATTGTAGCGATCGGTGAATGGTGATGTTCATCAATTCATTTAAAGAGAGATCTTTGTATTCTCGCTGTAGGCAGCCTACGATTCCCAAATAATCGTACTATGTGCGTTTCTACCGTGCCGTTAACTTAACTGCGTTGATAAGGTGTAAGGTAGACATTTATCTTGAACGTTTTGGAGGTAATTGGTTATGATACGTCTGATGAAGCTTTTTTCGTTGCCCTTGACAATACGTACTATAGTTTGTTGTAAAGTAATGTAGTACGACCTTTAATTATTTTTTCCCTGAGGTGTAAAACGGATTTATCTTTTATATGTATGTGAAAAAATTTCCCGAATTTCGAGAATTTATCCAATGACGGTATTAAATTTTTCGTTCTGTGTGAATATCTTTGTGTATGGTGGTGCCATTCGAAAGTCAAAATATCATAGTTATACAATCATTATAGAACTATACTATACATTGTCCTTGGTGATATATGTATGTACCTATATGTATATTGTATAATATTATACTTGAAAAGGGTAAATTTCAGTATAATTGTGCTATAAATGTATTAACGTAGAAATAAAAAAAAATTAACTAAAATTTTTCATAAATTTATTTAAGTATTTTTTTTTTATTAAATTTTTTTTTTATTTATTTAAAAAAAATTCTTTGAACTATTCTCATTATATTTCAATATTACTCAAATACAAAAAACGAATAAATTGAAATACATTATATGTATATGTAAGAGTATATTATTATAATTATATATAATTTACATATAAAAATACTCGAAATTGGTCATTAACCTTAATTATTATTAAGTAAAATAATTTATTCAGTTAAAGAAAAAAAAAAAAATCAAATAACATTTCAAGGTATTGAAAATAATGTGTAAAGTTAGTTAAATTAGTTAGTATATAGTTAAATACAGATTATGTCAGAACTTAACGAGCATTACAATCGTACGTATCCAAAAAAAATAATAATAATATTATCATCCCGTACATATTTGTATATTTTTTTGTTTTTTAAATTGCATAATAGTAAATCTGTGAAATTATTATTTAATAGTTAATAATTTGATTTCAAAATACATATTCGATTTTTTTTTATTTTTTAAAAACTTATTATTAGAACGAAAAATGAACGGTTTAAACAGCAGGATAACTGGAGTTGGCTCCAAAGATGTTGCAGTTATTGAAATTGGTAAGTAGAGATTAAATTAATAGTAATAGTATTTTAAATTTAAAAGTTTTCAAAATTTATTGATAATGAAATTGATTTAAAACTTGTTCAAAAGGTGAAGAATTTATGTGAAAAGGGTTTACCATTTTTTGATGTAAATTTGATTTTTTTTTTTTAAATTTGTATATGAAAGTCCTTGGAATATATTTTGAAACCTTGAATAGTCTCAAAAGTAAGACAATCAATACAATGAGACATATTTTTCTTTTTTTTTTTTTCCTTTAATTTAGAATTAAACTTTCATTGTAGTATATGGGAAATTCCATGCAAATCGACCACTTTTTACCTTAAAATTAATATGAATGAATATAGTTTGGATAGGTGGGATATACATGAATTTTTGGTGTATCTAGTGTTAAATTATTTACGCCATCACTATGGAGAACAGTATTAAAAAAATTTTTCTCTTTTTGCTGTCACGCCCGTTACAAAAAATGTCACATGCGTTACATTTCTTTTTCTTTTAATTATGAAAAAAGTATTGCATTGTTACTTGTCCAAATTTTTCCAAAAGATTCTTTCAAGTGTCTACAGAGTATAATTAAAAATCATTTTTGGAATTGTTTATATGAAAATTTTAGGATATTCAATGAAATATACGGAAATCCATGGAATTCGAAATCGTCAGCGTCACACCCGTTACGCTACTAAAATGACGATTCTGATTAGAAATATTTAAAGTTTTCTGTTTTATCGTAACCGTCGTTTGCCTTCACACTAGAAGGCATAATAAGAACATAAAAGTATAATCAGAATGCAATAATTGCTGTATGAGTTTTTCAATATTTAAGAGTCAGAATGTCACACCCGTTACAAATGGAATTCCCCATATACATATTTATAATATACTTATGTATGTATGTACATATGACATACATATACAATGACTTTAAAATATTCAAGTTAAATAAATCAATTTTATTGATTATCATACATTATGTATAATTCGTATATGTATATACATAATTTTTTTTTTTTTTAATTAAAAATTAAAGTCGTTTTTTAATTGATTAAATAGTGCCTTTATAAGACGTGGTTTTTCTGTTAAAAATTTCTATAATTTATGTACTGGTAATGTTTTTTAATGATATAGGGGCTGCATTCAAAAAATTCAACATTGCACTGCACTATAGTGTTGCAACAGAAACTTTTATGAGTTTAAAAAGTAATCATGACTAAATTCATTTTGTTAATTTTTACATTGTGTTGCATTAGCAATATTATCTTAATACTAAATAAACATGTCAATCATCATCGTTATTAATGCTGCAACGAATATAATTCTAAATTTTCTTAGTATACCTACTGAAAACATCACGGTTTACTATTTTATTACATGGATACCCCACATGCCGGATTAAGCCAGCGCGAGGCCCCCAGAATTGTTTGGTGAATTTTCTAACGAGCAAAAAAAAAAAAAGAAAAAGAAAAAAGAAAAAGAAAAAAAAAAACAAGAAGCGCGGGGCTGTAGCATTTGCTACTTCTGCTATATGGCTAATCCGGCCCTGGGATATCAGTCAAATATATTTAAAAATACCATCGTAAAATTAATTAACAGTATCAATATTCAATAAGGCATCGCAACACAAACAATCAAATGCGGTCGGTATAGCAACACTTCAGTATTTGCCCAACACTGTACAGTCATAATTTTAGTTTTTGAACCCGGTCATACATCATACACACAATATTATATTTGTTCAATAAATACCTACATAGTTATTTTGAAAGAAGAAAAGAAAAATAATACAAAATGTTTGTTTATAAAAAAATTGTTATCTATATACTTGATTTATAAATCGAAGTCAGTATTGTGCTTATGGAGGCAGTATCTGATTAGTTTCTGATAGTTTCACATACATACATATAAATGTTTGTAGGAAATTTAGAACAATATATTATCTCTATTATGAAAAAAACTGAATAAGCGGGAAAAAACTTCTGACTCCGGTGATGGAGAAAATACATATGATGAAAATGATCTTTTTTTAATAATAATTTTCAAATATCAACGTATGTACAAAAGATTAATTTATCGATTAAAAATTTTATTGTTTATACAAGTGTGTTTGTCTCCATGCTCAACATAGTTTGGCTTTTTTTGGAGCCAAAAGTTTTGGAGCGGCCATTCTTGAGATTATATCACGTTCTTGCTTGAACTATAGCTTATATAGTTTTTTATGCACACTATCTCCTCCACATTGGAAGGACTCTACGGGGATGTTGTCGTCACCAGGGGTTCTGTTTTTTTTAAGCCGCTTCACAACTTTATGGCCTTCTTCCTGAAATGGTGACTAATTTTCAAGATCGTATAGCTTGTTTAGCCGAATATTTGGAGTTCCCTTACTCCTTCCACCTGCTTCCTCTTTTTCTGCTGCGATGTTACCAGCTTTAGGTTGATATTCTTTTCTGGAGAAGTTTAGTTCTCTGTATGCGCTTCTGACATTATTCTCTTGAAAATCTTATTCTGCGCGGAGCAAGCATTCGTTAAAAGTTTGGCGCTCGTTCTTTCTACATACCTTGTTTGCTTTTCTTCTGTCGGAGACCGGAGTTATATTATAATTACTTTGCTTTGAATTTTGTTACATTTTCAAATTGCAGCTCGGCAATTGTCATCATACACCAATCATTTCTCTTTTTTGTTTTCTTGTGACTTAGGATATAATTTCTTCCGCTGTGCTACTGATCACGTTTCTGATGTTATGCCAAGTCACCTGCACATTTCGATCCATCGAGATAGATGTTGGCTTGGCTCTTTTGGGAGATCTAGATCCAGCAAAACTAATTTGTGGTGACTGATACTTTCTTGGAACCGCGTCATTATTTGTTTATCTTTTAATTTCTCTAACTAACAATAAGTAAAATTGTTTGACGTTGTAGAAAGGCAGTTATAAGACGTTGAGAAATTCAGCCTAAGTAAATATCATTTGAATAATCATAAAACCATAAAAAAAAATACATACCAGATAAATTTAATAAAATCGTCAGTACTAGAACTTGCTAAATATATACATACTTATTAGTCTTAAACTGGTTCTTCGTGTTTAATTCAAACATGATTATAATTTTTTATGTTTTTATATTTTAATAAAAAAAAAAAAAATTTTTTTTACGCATGTAAAACAATAATTATATTTATATCATCAAATATAATTAACCTTTGACCATTTTGCTATAAGTTATGGAAAATATGTGTACATATATGATACAAAATAAAAATGTACATTGAAAAGTTGAAGACATAATATGTATATACATATAAACACATATATGCACATGAAACATATTAATGAGAACAATAGAACAAAAAACAAAATTGTTTTTTTCGCAAACATTTTGAGTTTTCGTTTTTGTTTATCGTTATTTTTCTGTTTTTCTTCTTTTGATTAACTTTAATTCTATATATGAAACGCAATTTCAATTTTAGTACAATTCTAAACTTAAAAAAAGTAAATTGTGAATGATTTTTTTTCTAATTTTATTCGGTATTTTTATTTTTCATTTGAGTATAGTTTACATATTATCAATTTAAAAAAAAAAATTTATTTTTTAAGTTTAAAAATTGATATTGATTGAAATAGTTCAGTTTTTTAGTTTTTTCTGCTTTATTAGAAAATAAAAAACTTGAAGTTCTAATTCCGTAAACTTCTAGTGCATTTGAAATTTTTAAAAAAAAACTGCATTCAATTTTGGTATTTTGAAACTTTGAAAGAAAGTAGGTATGTATACACATACACTAATATTTTGAAAATTTTAATTGTTCCGTTTTTTGTTTTTTTTTGTGTGAATATTGTGAAATAAATTAAAATTTTATTTAAATTAAAAAAAAAAAATTTCAAAGTAAACAATTTTTTATTAATTAATTTCGAATTATTGAAAAAAGAAGTACCTATGTATTGAAATTTTAAAAATTTTCTCCATAAAATTTATGTACGAGGGTTGCTTTTTAAGTTTTTACAAAAATAACGAAAAAAAACAAATATTTGGTTGAAAGTCATTTTATTGTTTTTCAAAATTTTCGTGTAAAATCGAATGCGCTGCAGTCTTTGAAATGCCTATAGGGATGCCTCAAACTCACGGTAGGTCACATGCCTATCCTCTTCAATCATGTTGCGTACAGCATCGATGTTTTTGGGAACCACAACTGATTTTGGTCGACCTTCGCGAGATTCATCGCTGACAGAAACACGACCACGACGAAATTCTGCAAACTAGTTGTAAACAGTCATTTCTGATGGTGCTTCATCGCCAAAAGTTGAACGAAGCTATTCAAAGCATTCTTGTTGATTTAAGCCTTTACGAAAATCGTAAAAAATCATCCAACGAAAACCTTCACGTGAAATTTCCATTTTTACTTAAGCCTCATTTTTTTAAACACTTATTATAAACAAACTGATCAATGAATTTCTGAAATTTCACTGATTTAGCAATAAAAAATGTCAAATTGTACAATAAAAGAAATGTCGCATACCAATGATGCCATCTAACAGTCGTTTGTAAAAACTTAAAAGGCAGCCTACGTATCTTGTTGTTGTTGTTTGTTTGGATGGGGGGGATGCGGTCGGCGGATTAGGCATCCACGAGCACTCAAACAGGATAGTCCATTGTACTCAGCGCCTAATAAACGAGAGGATTTTGTCTAGAGGTTGAGAACAGATGTCTTCCATTCTCATTACATCAGAGTTCCATGTACGCAGCCTTATCCTAGAGAAGGCTGGGCAACAGCAGAGATGGTGTTCTGTTGTTTACGCCTCCTCCAGGCAGGCCCCACACGTTGGATCTCTGATCACTTTCATGACCGCCAGATGGTGGTTACACGTGTTGTGCCCTGTGGTGAGCCCAACGAGAGCCCGACAGTCTTTCCTACTAAATTCATGTATAGTTTCAATTTTTGAATTTCTTTAGACAATTAGTATTAATATAAATTTTTAATATTTTTGCTTATAAATCCATGAAAAATTCGCATTTTGTCGAAATTTTTTTCATTTATTTGTCTATGGATAGGATTTTGTACATAATATATGAACATATGAGCTGTCATTATAAAGAAAACAAACCTTTCATCGGTTCATATATGATACCAAAAAGTCTATAATGTTCATTTTCAAGTTTTAAAGACATCGTCATTGCCAAAGATAGTTGAAAAAACCGATTTTAAACAAAACACGAAATTTTGAAATGAAGTGCATTAGCAAGAAGAAGAAAAAATTGCAATTAAGTGTAAAGCGTTTTTTTCTATCACTTTTCATGTAAAGAGCCCTAAAATTTAAAATAAAAAAAAAACAGGGTTCTTCCACTATTTGGTACGTGTGCCATAGCTTGACCTAAAACATATATAGCATGTAGAGTATTGAAGTATTGGAATGGGAATGAGAAAAAAATAAATAAAACAGATAATTTTAAAATTTTTTTAGTCACAATTTTTTTTTTAATAATTATTTCCAAATTCGTTCTAAAACTCATTCGTACATATGAGTTTACATAAATATCGATCGTTTTTTGTCCACCGCCTAGTTTCCTAAATTGTTGTAATATAAATATAATTTATGGGCTGAGAGGACTGATTTTAAACTCGTCGACATTCTATGTTTCCCATTTTAAATCGTTATTATTATCCATTGTCATTGGCGTAGTCGTTCTTGCTATCTCTGTTTTTTTTTTTTTTATAAAAATATGAATTTAAATAAAATTTTTATTCGTTATACGTCTTCTTTTTTCCGATAGTATAAAGTATCCGGGGAAATCCCGGTTTTTCAGACATATCCTAGTTTACAAAAATAGTTCTGGTAACCCTTGCTATAAATTTAAATTTGAAAACGTTGGAAAATCCCAGGAAATAAAGTACATATAAACAGCTAAGTTACTGATTTATTTAAGGACAACTTGATTACTTGATTAGTTTTTGAGAATTTAAATTTCTCCAATTTTTTCAGTTGTTAATCTTTTGCCCCACAATTTATTATTTATGGACAGAATAATTTAAAAATTCAATTGCAACATGAACACACATAACTAGGTATTGAGTAAATTATACAATTTTGTTTACAAGTTTATGAAAAGCTTCTTATTAGTCATGATAGTTATATTTTTTTACTTATTGATTCTATAAATTATATTTTCAAAAATGATCCTTTTAAAAGTATATTTAGAGGTATATGCTTTCAACTAATACTATCACAGCATGTAAAAACAAATAATACCATCGTGACTTATTGAAAAATAACTACTTTTTTTTTTTAAATTTGTAAATTTAAAGGTCAATTGCTTTTATTTCTAAAAAAATAAAAAAAGAAGGTTGCCGAGTTGTTTTATATATAATAAACAGATGATGATTATATAACTCATAGGCACATTACGACTATGAGATACATTACATTCATACTTACAAGCCATTTAAAAAAAAATGTTATGAAAAAACTTGTAAAAAAAAACATAGATAAAAAAAAAATAAAGGTATTTTAAATTACATAACATACCTATTTTATGAATGGCAATAAAATTACATAAAAGATAATTATCTAAAAAAAAATAATAATGTTATTGCAGAAAATTATAAAGTTCATAACTTCCTGAATGGTGAGTATGTAGATTGATGAATTAATGAACATATTGTTTACTTGTTTTCTAGTTTATTCTTAATTATTATCACAATTTTATTTTTTTAACATTCACATTGATTCTTGAAAATATGACATTGAACAAGTGTAAAACGAGAAAAACAATTTTTTTTTTAATTGAAATAAAAACTTAATTATATACAAATACATACTTATGTACATATGTATATTCAAAGATATAGTTTTGAGAATCTTAAAAAATTTTGCTAAAATATTTTCTTTTTTTTTAACATTTCGAACTCGCTTAGATTGAACATTCGCATGCACCTCACATAAATGTTAAGGACATTTTTGTATAACTTTTTTGTCCATTTCAAAAAGTGTGTTTCCGAAGGAGTAGAAAGTTGAAAGCCAAAGCCAGAATGTTCCTTGAAGAGCGATACAAATGATAAAACTTTTCTATTAAACGCCATACTGTAAAAATGGGACTAACTCCTAGAGAGTCCGCCATGTTTTAATGAGCAAAGATTAATTAAACATTTGATATTTTTAATCGATAGATGGAGTCACAATGATCAGTTAAATTAAAATTAAATCAACTGAATTTAAATTAAAATTAAATTTGATAAAAATCAAATTAAACTATCAAGTAATCATGTTGTCCTTAAATAAATCTGCAACTTACCTGTTTATATTTTATTTCATTGGGATTTTCCAATTTATATGCAAAACAACCTCGACAATCAATGAATGAATGTGAGTACAGTACGTCTTATGGAAGAGTTCATTTTTATCCAGTGTCATCACATTTAATATTTTTAATAGTAGTATACTAAGCTACTCATACCATACCCCAACCATCCCTTTGTTCTCGCCAATAACACAGTTGTACTGCGACTGGGACTGTTTATTTTTCTTGTATTTCATTTCAATTCAAGCAATAAACATACATACATACATATATTCTGGATGAACAAAAATTTAAAAAAATTAATTATGAAGAAAGATAAAAATTAAAAATTATGAAAAAATTCATGCGTACACACACTGATGAGCTAAAAGTTGGTTGATTAAATAATCAAGGAGATGTGTGTATAAAAAGTAGAATGAATAATTGCAAATTAGTGTTGCTGTGTAATAATTATATTATTTAATAGTAGTATCATTCCACTATCTGGTATTCTGGTGGTCATCTTTGCTGTTGCCCAACCGTCTCTTTATTAGGAAATAATTTTTACAAAATATGAAATTCTATAAAATTTTAGAACAAAGGTATGTTGTTGTTGTTGTTTGTGTGGGTGGGGGGATGCAGATTAGGCATCCACGAGCACTCAGACAGAGGAGTCCATTGTACTCAGCGCCCCGTCTCTAGTAAAGTCTTCTCGTTTTTCTAATAAACGAGAGGACTTTGTCTAGGGGTTGAGAACAGATGTCTTCCATTCTCATTACATCAGAGTTCCATGTACGCAGCCTTATCTTAGAGAAGGCTGGGCAACAGCAGAGATGGTGTTCTGTTGTTTACGCCTCCTCCAGGCAGGCCCCACACGTTGGATCTCTGATCACTTTCATGACCGCCAGATGGTGGTTACATGTGTTGTGCCCTGTGATGAGCCCGACAGTCCTTCCTACTAAGATTTAGGAGAAATTTTGCCGTCTTTACCTCAGGCTTTTTCACAAAGCGTTTCGTACCACTGCAGCTGGATAGGGCAGACCATCTTTCCGCATGGAGTATCTCCACGTGTTTGGTGATCCATCCACTGATCAAGGCGCAATTGATACCTATCGTTGGTTCCGGTCCCCATACAGAGTTAAACGAGCCCTCCTTCGCAAGAGCATCGGAGAGTTCATTGCCCTCTATACCATGGTGACTTGGAACCCACAGGAGCCTAAGTCCATTGTGTTTACTAATGGCTTTAAGTCTCTTTTTGCATTCCAGGACAATTTTGGATGTCGTGATTGGACTCTCCAGAGCCTGCAGCGCAGCTCTGCTATCACTGCAAATGCAGAGAGCCCTTCCACGCCATCTGTTATCAATTATCCAACATGCCACTTTTAGTATGGCGTAAATCTCCGCTTGAAAGACAGAAGTCATACCACTCAGCGTATATTAGTATTTGATGTTACTGTTTCAAATACCATCCCGAACCAACACCTTTTTCGGATTTTGATCCTTCCGTATAGAAAATATCTTAGGCCCCACTTAGAACAGCAGTAGTACTTGACCACTCTTCCCTTGTGGGATACACTACATGATATTTTCTACCGAACGTGACACTTGAAGTCATGTCATCCCAGGGCGTTGAAAAGGTTGCACTCTTCAACAAGTCTGTAAGACATGACCGCATGTCCCACGCTTGTCTCTTCAGAAGGGTATAGTCGACAACACTTATCAAAAAATTAAACTGAAAAGCAACATTGTCATTAAGGTGTATCTTGTCATTAATACCAGAACAAAAAAAAAAAACATTTTTATTAACCTTGGGCTCTGTCATGTAATCACCTTCTATTACACAAATTTAACTTAGAAATACATTACATAATACTACATAACAATATAATTGACTCTATCTTGATTGAATTCCTTCGTAATGGATATGAAATACAACGACAAAATATATAAGTAGAAATACAAATTAGATAAAGAAAAATAATATTGTTTATAAGAATTATTATATATACCTATATACATAAATACATATATACTTTAACAAATTTCACTGAAAAAATCCAACATTACGAATCAATTCAAGAAGAAATATGAAAATACAAATTACAAAATCACCTCATAGATAGCCACAAACTTCAATCCATATGATATTTTAACACCAAAACAGCTAGTAAACTGATACTGAGAAAGTGATATTTTTCATAGCGACCTCTATTGTCGAAAAGTGAAAATCAGTGCCAAAAAAAAAAAACGCAGTTAAACGCAGTTATCAAATGAAAGTGAGAAATCTCAGAATTATCATTTCCTAAGTTCCAATAAAACACAGCTATCATATCAGAATTCAGAGCTGTTGTTTTTCTCCTATCCTTAAAAAGCTTGAGCCAGAATGTGTAGCTGTAGCTGTAGTATATAGTAATTCACAGTACTACGAGCTGTCAAAAGTACTACACCATAAGGTGTCATTTGAAACATCACATTGTGTAGTGTGTAGCTGTAGTATATGTATGTGTAGTAATAGCTGAAGCTGAAAGTAGAAATTTTTCTACTTTATACTATAACCTTACGCTACAGCTACAAACTACAGCTACACATTGGTGGGATTTACATTATCAGTCAAATGACTTACGTCCTTTTGACGTTTTGCTTTGAATTTGCTTTCTGACTGACTCTCGTATTTACACAGTCAGTCAAATGATGTATACATCAAAATGACTGTTGTTATACATTTTCTTTTATTCCTCATTCGTTATTATTCCATCGCACGTTTATTGGACATTTTTACAGAAAAAAACATTTTTAAATTGTAAATAAGCTTTAATTCATTTGTAATTTCATAAAACGCATCATTCCTTTTAATTTTGTTTGAGTAATCTGGATGACGTTGTATAAACAATAAATCATATTTTTGATAAATCGTTATTAATATCTCGTTATTGGCATTTCCATTTCTGTATTTAAATATGTTTTAAATTAGCTTTTCTTGTTAAAAAGCTGAGTATTTTTTACTTAATTTAATTGAACTAATTAATTTTACTTACTTTAAATTCAAAGCTTTAACAGACTTTTCAAATTCAGTTTTTTAAATCTTAAAAAAAAAAAAACGCTCTTAACCACTTCCCTGAAGCACGGACGAAAGTAAATGAAAGAGAAGTAAAAAAATTACGAAAAAGGAATAGAGAAAATGTCAAATTGACTGATGAAATTTCTCGGTACATCGCTGATGTGCTACCCCTCAATTCGCCTCACCGCTCTTACCCAAATATTCATGACCTTGAGTGATGTATACATCATTTGACTGATAGTGTAAATCATACCATTGTGTTTACGTCTTTAGCTTTGTATTACTGTTCCAAAATCCCAAACGACAGCCCTGCATTTTATCTTATGAAAAAAAAAAAAGAAAAAAAAACAATCTTTTGAGTTTTGTTTTGACATTTAATTTTAACTTAAAGTAGTATTCATATATATTATACATACTACATACGATATTCAAATTTAAATTCAAGAAAGAAGAAAAAGCTAATTTAGCTGTAGTTCATAAATTATAATAAAATTCAATATTCACATTAATCGCTCAGCTGACTTCAATTTGATCTGACGTTCAATTTGATTATAGCATAAATAAAAAAGTGATTGTAGTTATCAGACAAAACAAACTGAAGACGACGACGACAACGACGGATACAAGATATAATTGTTGAAAGAATAACAAATAATTAAGAAAATTCTTTATAAAATATTTTTTATTTAGTTTTTTTTTTGTTAAATAAATAATTCATAGATCAAGAAAGTTGTCAGTTGTTTTTTTGTTAATAATTTTACTTTACTAGATATTTGTGCGGAATTATTTTATTTGGAATTTATATTCGGTCACGACAATATATAGGTATGAGATTTTTATTTTTTCTATATTTTAAGAAAACAAAAAGAAAAAATACAACTTTAAAAATTTAAATAATTAATAATAAGACATGCAAATAATAAGTTTAATTAAATTTAATTCAAATGGGAGTGTGTGTTATTAGATTCATTTTGAAAACATCATTATCAACTTAATAGGTTTTTGATTTTAATTCATATTTTTTTGTCAAATTAATATATTGTAGAAACAAAAAGAAAAAAGTAAATTTAGGAATTTCTTTGATAAAATATCAATTGAAAAAGCAATACATGCTTCTATGTAGTTCAATAAAAAAAATGTTCAAAGGTTATAAAAGTAATTGTTTGTGCAAAAAATTCAAAACAAGATAACAACAACTGTCTGTTCTAAAAGCATTTTTAGTATTTTAAATCATAATATACTTATAATTATATTTTTTTAAGTGATAGGTTTATCGAACAATTGTAATCTATAATTATTATATGAATTATATACTATCATTAAATTTATTTAAAAAAAAAAGAACAAAAAAAACAAGACTATATTTATCAAATACAATATATTCCTATGCATGTATGTAAGTACATACTTACACTTCCACATATAATATTTATTGGAATCATCCCAGTAAGCATGGCATTAAAAATGCAATAGTGTTTTCGTATTACAGTGGCAAGTGCTGCCTATTGCGGCAATAGCGTTTTCTTATCGGGGGCGCGATAAGGTTTGCTTAAGAAAAGGTTGACAGACATTCGTATTGCTGTGAGCTATTGCATTCTTAGGTTACGCGCAAACAGAAAGCGGAGCTGAGCTGAACTGAACTGAACTTATCAGCTTAGAATGAAATAAACAAACACGCAATGTATTGGAATCAATACTATAAGCAGCTTATGTGCACACACCAACTGCGTAACTGAACTTATCGGCGCTGATTTTTCGGCTGCTGATTTCTGCAGTTGCTTATTGTTTGTTTCGATCAGCAGATTCAGTTGCTGATTGTAAAAAGTAAAGTGTACTGTGAGAGTGAAAATGAAAGAATTAATTAGCTTCACTTCATTTCATTCATAGAATAAGCTCCGCTTTCTATGTACGCAGTCGCATATATTCTTGCTGAGCTGATCGGTACTTATAAGTTCAGTTCAGTTCAGTTCAGCTCAGCTCCGCTTTCTGTCTGCGCGTAACCTTATTTCCATTACAATAAGAAAGCGAGCCGAAATAGCAAATATTATTGCCCATTTATCGTTCAGTTGTATAATCTGTAATAGAAATATTATTATCATATTATTACCTGCTCGTTCTATTGCCCATTTATTGCCAAGTTTTTGCCACAAGTTCTTGCCCAATTATTGCCCGATCGTTCTATTGCCCATTTGCTTGCTGGGATTGCGTATACTTTAAATAATCTATGAACTTTTTCATATCAGGGCACAAAGATAAAAGCCATTACAAACAAGTAAACAATTCTGTTAATACCCTTTAAAAAAAATATTTAATGCTCCAGCTATAAGTGAACTTTGATATCAAGAAGAAATAATTTAATTTCTATAATAAAAAATTCATATATTCATGTAAAAAAAAAATAAAAAAATAAAAACAAGATGATTTTTCATTATAATTTTATTTTTATTTAACAATTAAAATTCTCTTTAATTTTTTGTTTGTTTTAAATTTTTCAGATAATTTGCAATCAGTAATAACAGCGGATAATATGGTGAATTTCGAGGATGTATGTATATACCATAGGCATATTGTCATATTAAATTTTTTTTTATTTAAATGTGTTATTGTTATTTATATTATTTTTTTTTATTTTGCTCTCTTATCATTCATATTAAAAAAAAATCATTTCTTATTTGCTGATAAGTAAAATTAAGCAATAAACACAACAACAAAAAATACATATGCATATATATACGATGGGTGATCCAAAAGTAATGATAATGAAAATAAAACACATCTTTTTTTTAAACCAAGGATTCCCTTAGAAAAAAAATCTTTGTCTTGACCTTCCAAAAAGCCTCAACAGTGGCCATCACTCTATCGTCTTAAAATTTCTTGCCTCGGATGTGTTCCTTGAGCCGAGAAAAGAGGTAGAAGTCACTGTTTAAGTGGATATATAAGCAAGCAAAAAATAAAATTTTTTTTTTGATTTTTTTGCAGACAGGAAATACCCGATTATCGTTACTTTTGGATCACCCCTTGTATATATATTGTACATTATATTCATTAGACTTTTTTGTTTATTTGTAAATTTTTTAATTGGCTATAAAGTTACTTGTTTATTTTTTTTTTTATTTAATTTAAAAAATTTTACTTTTCACTTTATCTATTTATTATTGTTATACATATGTTTTTTTTTTGTTTTTGTTTTTTTTTTTTTGCATTCAGGTAATGCAAAGAACCCGTTCGGCCTTTGCAAGTGGAAAAACCAGAAATATAGAATTTCGGTGAGTTAACAATTATAAAATAAAATAAAAAAAACAAGAGATATATATCTAAATAATCAAAATAATAAAATGCTAACATTTATATCAGATATACATATGTAAGTATGTACAATTATTAAAAAATATTTATGTTATACGTCAGATGTACATGCATACATATGTATGTACAAATTTTTACTACCTATATAAATTAATTTTAAGATTTTGACAAAAAAAAAAAATTAACTACGCATTTAACACATTAAAAATGTACCTATAGCTATATGTGTTTATCAGATGCAAAAGGGGTCTTTGTCATATTAAGTCATTTTGAGTTATTAAGCAAAATTATTTCTGGAAGAAACTATCAATAAATGTGATGAAGAAAGTGGACAAAATTGCTTATTATCACTAATAGGACCATGTTTCAACAAAAAAGTAAACAAAATAATAATTTTGATCGATTTATCGAAAAAATTAAAATGGAAATGATCCCTTTTGCAACTAACCTAGTATGTATTATTTTACGAGAAACGAGTACAATTTCGCATCAAAAAGTACTCTTTTCCAATACAATATTGTTGCAGTAAGAGACTACATAAAACTGAAAATTTGATGAAAATTGGAGGAAAAGGTACCGTTTTGCAAATGAGCTCATATTTTGGTGATCAAAATACAGAGGAAAAAATTTTTTTTTTCTTTTAAAAGTAAATTAAATAAGTAGATTTTTAAAAGACCTTTCAAATGACGTATATAACTCTTTTTTTTTTTTTTCAAAATATTATGACAAAAGGCCCTTTTGCAACTGATAGACACATATCTTCCTTAAAAACAATTACCTGTTCACAATCTATCTAATCTAAGTTTTTTTTTTTTTTTTTAAATCAAAAGATTCATATTATGTATTTAAAAAAGTCATCGAATAAGGTTTTTTTTTGTTCTTTTCGCTTTCACTGAATTGCATTTTAGTATCCAAGTTTTTTAAAATCTAAAAAAAAAAAAAATTCATATCATTATTGTCATTAAAATTGCATTAAAAAAATAAATGTAACGTTAATGGATATTATAGAAAATAATACATATGTACCTACATACCCATTTAAAATTAAAATTAAAAAAAAAAATAAATAAATAATTTAAATTTACATAAAATTACATAGGTACTTTAGATTTAATGAATGTTTTCTAAAGTTACAAACAAGAATTTTAACTGCATACATACATATACCTATCTACTTCCTAAAAACAAAGTGCAAATAAAAATTATGTATTTTTAAAAAATCAAACTTTGTACATTCACTAAACTTTAATAATAAGTAAATGTATTTTTATTTAAAAAAAAAAAATTAACTATAGGTCATTATTAAGGTCAAATAAAATTAAAAAAAAAAAAAACAAAAAATCAAGTGCATATCGTTTGCAATAAAAATAAAAAAAAAAGTAAAGGTATACAAGTACTAAATTATTTATTTAATTACATAGGTACATATTATTATCAGTTAAAAAACGTAATACGGAATTGAGTAAAATTGAAAAAACGAAAAAGAAAAAAAAAACAACTGTATGCGGCCATTTGACATTGACATTTTTTTCTTCTTCTCTTCGTGTTTTAGTAGTCTCTATAACATGTATTTTGTGTACAGTAATTCAAAAATTTTGAAACTGTTGGTATTTCTTTTTTAAAAAAAAAAATTCATGCAAAAATCAATCATATTTATATATATGTATACATATTTTCAGGGTTATAAAGATCACTGAATTTTATTTTTTCCACCATATATCGTGTTGCTATTTCATTGAAAACTCATTTCATTATCATCACATTAAATTATACTCTTATATTAACAAACATATAACAAAGGGCATTGAATTAAAACACGTAAACGCGTTACTTTTATATACTGTTGCATTTTTTTTTCAAGTTTTTTTAAAGTATCTATATTATATAGGTGGAAATATATATATGAATAGCCTTCCTATATTACGTCATCAAAAAATAATACAATCTCAGCAAAGTCATTCTCACATTTCATATTCGATTTTTGAATAATTATAAAATACCATATATGTACATATGTATATTTTAAAAATATACAGATATGGCTAAATTATTATGACATTTAGTTTATAATCGAAATAAAAGACCATTTTTGACAGCATTTGACAGATTTATAGACTGACGCTTTTTCTAGTATCGATCTAATTAATTTTTTAGCAATTTTTAAAAGGTCGCTATTAGTTATCCATGTAGTTTGTAGTGTTTGTACTGCTTTTATAAGGTCTTCAATTTTTGGCTGCAAATTTGAAAGTTTTTCATTTGAAAATAGACCAGATATTTTCAATAGGTTAAACAAATCATTGTGGCGGTCAATGGCCGAAGTGGTAGAGTACTGGCTTCTGATGCTTAAGGTGTCAAGTTCAAATCCGCCTAAGTTCACTCAGCTATGAATGAGTAACCAATTCATTTGATTTTGGGATAAGTGTTCGATACTGAAGTATACAGTTTGGTGGCCTTTACTTACTGGCAATGAGCCAATACACAAGATACAACTATGTACACAAATATTAGTACCCAAACCCAACCCAACCCTCTGTCGTACGAATAAAATTCGTTTTTAACAACGAATTCAATAGTTCGGATTCCACATAAAACTGTAGATGCATTTTATGACAGAAATATTGTCAAGGAAACTCAAGTTAATTTGAATAAGGCCACGGGTTACGTCGCTAATGTGGACTGCGTACAAATTGCATGAAAACAGTGAAGAAGAACAAAAAAAGTAACAATTTGGTTAAATTTAATCAAAGTGGCAACGCTTGTTTGGTCTTTTTTTAAGGGTTATTTTCTTCTTTTCACACGGTATTTTTCTTTGCGAACTTACCTTAGTGATATGTTACTTTGAAGTATTCTGCATGGGTTGTTTTACCCCCAGCTTGTAGTAAAACACAGATATATCCCTTTTGTGCAGGGTCAATATTTACTTTTTCTTCTTCTTCTCCTCTTTTTTTAAATTATTGAACACCCTTGATTTCACATCAGTTAAGCCCTTGTACTTAGCATTCGATTTGTAATTAAAAATGAATACCAGGGTCTAGTTCAAAACTTATTATCTTCAACGTAATAATTAATTTAACTGATCAGTGTTTGGAGCCTATTTTCCAAGAAAATTTTACAAAAGAAAAATAATTTGATATACAAAATGAAAATATCATTGAGTATTAGTAAATGTCATAATAATTCGGCCACATCTGTATATAAATAATATATGAATAAAGTTTATACATAATTATAACATACATACATAATCAATAAAAATATGATTTTCCAATGTAACATTTTTTAACCCTATGACCGGCAGATCAGTTTTGTTCAAAAACTAGCAGATGTATACATACATTATGTATGAGATCTTTATTGAAATATTTTCTTTAAGATAACAAGTAAACCATTTCCAAAGACAACCATTAAACAAGTATTTTGATCGAAAAATGTCGGCTTTAGATCTACGACATGTTTGACTTACAGTTCTTTAAAACAAACTTCTACTTAGAAGTATAAAAAATGTATGGTATACAAATTTATACATTTACAACCCTTGCGTTTTCTCTTTAAAAATTATATTTTATTCTATTGATTTTGTGCAAGGACTTGGAAAGAAAGGGATAGTTGTGAACTCTTCAGTGTGGAGGAACTAATTAAATTTTAAAGCCGTAGCTTGAAAGGATCATATTTTTAAACTAAGGCTCAAAATTGCAATGTATACAAATTTTTGTATACAATTAGTCCATTCTAGGGTTAAACGAAACCTCGACATTTAAACATCTAGGCTTTCGATAAATCCTAAGATTCTATTAGAAGGTGCACACCAGATTTCCTCTGGTTTGAAGAAAAGATGGTGCATGTGTCGCACTCTTTTTGAGACCAACGCTTCACATTCACACAGAATGTGTTTTAAGGTCTCTTTGGCCTTTTTGCAGAACCTGCATTTGTCATTCTCTTGCAGCCTCATCTTGCTTAAGTGATAGTTAAGCGGACAGTGTCCAGTGAGAAGACCAGTGATGGTTCTTAACTCATCTCTACTGAGGTTGAGTAGTTTCTTGGAAATATTAGCTGAAGATTTAATAAACTCCTTTGTTTGTTGATTATCGAGAGTTTTTTCTCAGTGAAAGATACATTTTTTCATTTCCCATTTCTTGATATTGCTTTTTGGTAGGCCATAGAAGGGTTAAAATAAAAAGTAAAATGAAAAAAAAAATGTAGAGATACTATAAATGATGCCACACATAGCAAATTTATGAATGAATTTGAATCAAAAATAAATAAATAAATTTATTAATTATTAAGAGTATAGTAAAATGGAATATTTATGTATGTTTTATGTAACGAAAATTTCGCAAAATCCTTATTGTGAAAGATATATGTATTTTGCAAAAATATAATAGTGAATTATTAAAAGAAAAAATGAATAAATAACATACATATTACATATGTATGTATATACTTAGTTAAGTGTCATAATAGTCATTGACATCAAAGACAAAAAATCACATAAATTTACAGTTTATCAGATCAAAAAAGTAAATTTTATATGTTTTATATGTTTTATACATACGTACATGACACATGTGCATATACATTACATACATGTATGTATTCGATTTTTTACACAATCCTAAATTGTTTATTTCAATACACACGCACACTATTTTGTGAGATTAGCCTTTTGTTAAGTCACAGACTACAGCTAGATGAAATAAATACATAATTTGGTAGTATATTTTGGAATCGGCGGACAGTGGCCGAAGCTGTAGATGCTGAAGCTGAAGGTCTCGAGTTCAAATTCGCCTAAGTTCACTCAGCTTTGAATGAGTAACCAAAACCAATTCATTTGTATGTAGTTTTATGGCCTTTACTTACTGACCATGAGCAAGTACACAAGGAACAACTACACAAATAAATAACAGTTCAGCCCTGTCATACGTTTCTTTACCAACGAATTCAATGGTTTTCATTCCACTTTAAATTGTAGGTGCATGTATTATGACAGCAAAATTGTCGAAAACATCTCAAGTAATACTGGAGACGCTTTGTTCCCTTGAGGAATAGCAGTCACAAAAAAAAATATATATAAGTATATGTATGTATATATATATACAGTTATGATAACGGATGGTGTTATTGAACTCATTATTGTTTTATTGTGCACATGATTAGCTTTCAAAATAAATTAAAAAAATGTTTTCGATAGTGCATTTTTTTTTCTTTCAAGAACTCAATTAATTGACAAAATTTTTGAAAAAAAAAATTCGCTAGATAACTGTCGACCAATCTTCACTTTTGTAACTCACAAAGGCAAATAATTTGCACTGATTCTACAACTACAAGGTTAACTCGGTATTTGCCTCCCTCCATACAATCCTCTACCTAGGGATATAAATTCTTGCAAAAATTTGATAATAAAATATTTTTGAGAAAATTTTGATTTTTTATGGATGGATGCGTTTTATCTAACCAGTACGGTATCATAAGAAACATACGACGTATAGGATTGCCTGATCGTGTACAAATAAATACATTCGGATTTTGAGCCTTAATAATAATAAAAAATTTGATCTCATTGAGCTAGGACCTTAGAACTTCACCAATTTTGGAAAATCCTACGTATACCTACACACCTAGCTCTCAAAATCGGTAGGACAAAATATCCTTTTTTTTTTTTTTTTTTTTTTGCAAAAAACATAAAATTGGGCGTACGTATACAAATGTATACCATACATATTTTATGTAAATTTTTAATTTTTTTTTTTTTGTAAAAAGCGATATCTCAGCATCCCATAAGCCAAAAACCGTAATTCTTTGACCTAGTTATTTGATAAAGTATCCTCTTTGATAACTTTGCCTGATTCTTTTATGCTATTTTTACTTTTTGAGATAAGGTGCAAAACAAGGTGCAAAGTCCGGAGTTAGGTATATTTGATCCATGTGTTTGAACGTAGGACGTATAATATCTACATTTGCACAAAATATTTTCCGACGTTTCTGACTCATCTTCGCAGAATCTGCGGTTTTGGTTTTCCTCAATCCCTTTCTTTGTTAAATGATATTTAAGAGGAAACTTTTAATAAGAGCCTGAAATCTCAACAGTCAGTGTTCATTGTCCTTTATTTGATTTAGATTACGAATTCATTTGTATTTTTCAACTATAATAATAAACAAATAATAAATTTTACTAAAATTGAATTGATATATGTATTTATTATTGTTATTTTATTTTTTTATAGACGTCAACAATTAGAACAATTAATGAAAATGTATGAAGAAAATGAACCAGATATGATTAGTGCTCTGGAAGCAGATTTGAGAAGACATAAACAGGAAAGTTTAATTGTTGAAACGGAATTTTTAAAAAATGATTTAAGAAATATCCTGTTCAATTTGGATAGTTGGGTTAAGCCAGAAAAGGTTTGTTTGTACTAGAAAAAAAATATTGTAATAAGAGTAATGATAACGAAAATTTTTGTTTTTGTTTATTAATTATTATTTTATCTCTTTTTGTTTTTTTACAGCCAAGTAAAACATTTATAAATCTGTTAGATGATGTAGTAATCTACAATGATCCATATGGTGTTGTACTTGTAATTGGTGCATGGAATTATCCATTACAATTACTTCTTGTTCCTGTTGCTGCAGCAATTGCAGCTGGAAATTGTGTTATTATAAAACCTAGTGAAGTAGCAGCAAATTGTGCTAAATTTGTTGTTGAAAAATTACCAAAATATTTAGATAACGTAAGTTTATTTTTTTTGTTATTAAACAATTTAGTTTAGCAAAAGTATTCAAAATGTTTATTAATATTATTTTATTGATTAATAAATAGGATTGCTATCCAGTTGTATGTGGTGGTGTTAATGAAACAACAGAACTTCTTAAACAAAGATTTGATTATATATTTTTTACTGGATCATCAAAAATAGGACAAATTGTACATGCAGCAGCAAATCAATATTTAACACCAGTTACACTAGAACTTGGTGGAAAAAGTCCATGTTATATAGATAATACAGCAGATATTTCAATAACAACAAGACGAATATTATGGGGTAAATTAATAAATGCTGGTCAAACGTGTATTGCACCTGATTATATATTATGTTCAAAAGAAATTGAAAATAAATTTATTGAAGAAGCAAAAAAAGTCCTTAAAGAATGGTATGGTGAAAAATCAAAAGATAGTCCAGATTTATGTAGGATCATTAATCAAAGGAATTTTCAGTAAGTGTAGATTTTTTTTTTTTTTTTTTTTTTTTAATTCTTGAATCAGTAAATAATTTATAATAATGATTTATTTTATTTTTATATAATTTTCATGTAGACGACTAATAAGTTTATTAAAATCTGGTAATATTGCAGTTGGTGGTAGTTATGATACAGAAGAGAGATTTATTGAACCAACAATTATAACTGATGTAAAACCAAATGATGCAATTATGCAAGAAGAAATATTTGGACCAATTTTACCAATTATAAATGTTGAAAATGCATATGATGCCATTGAATTTATAAATTCTAGGTAACAAAAAAAAATATTTCATTCTAAAAAAAAAAAAAAAAGTTCAAGCAAAAAAAAAACAAACTTTTTTCAATTGAAGAAAAAAACATCACATATACATTTGTGTTTGTCTTATATTTTTACTTTTTTTTTTCATTATTATTATTTTTATTTATTTTAAAAAAAAATCAAATTTTTAATTTGCTTTTTATTTCCTTTTTTTATATATAATGCTTTAAAATTTAACTAAAAAAAAAAAAAAAACAAAACAAAACAAAATGAATATAAAAAAAAATCATATTGCAATCAAAATATTCAAATCACACTAAAAACACAAAATGGGAAAAAAACAATAATAATGTAGAGAATCAGCTCTTGTTTTATATATCTTTTCGACGGAAACACAAGTACAAGATTTATTCATTCATGGAACACGAACTGGAGCAATTTGTATTAATGATACAATAATGCAATATGCTGGTAAGAAAATAATTAAAAAAATATCAAAAAACAAAACAAAATAAAATTACTACTAAAATTATAGTGATTATTTTCAATGTGTAAATGTGTTATTGACACGACACCACGATATTGATCGGATTATTTCATGAAAGAAATTTTACTGGCGAAAATTTGTATTGGCACTATAACTTGTCCCCGCTAGAGAGCGTTTAACATTTTAAGTTTTTGTGCAAGATTTTGCGACACAAAAAGTTACAGACGATTTTGTGTCGGAAGGTCTTGCACAATACTCCAAATTTTAAACGCCCTCTATCGAGGGGGGGGGGGAAGTTGTGTGTGTGTGTGTGTGTGTTTGTAAGGTAGATGTAAGTTACAGAGGATTTTGTATCGGAAGGTCTTGCACAAAAATCCAAAACTTTAAACGCTTTCTAGTAGGGGGGGGGGGGGGGGGGGGTTGTATTTGTGATTTAAAGTAGATGAAATACAAATTTTTGCCAGTATAATATTTTTTATGAATTAGTCCGATCAATATCGTGGTGTAGTGTCAATATTTCCACGTTGAAAATAATCACTTTGTATAATATATAGGTACATAATAATTATGCATTTATTAATAGTGTACTTCGCTTAAAACAAACATTTTTCTCTTGAATTTTATTTTATTTTATTTTTTTTTACTAAAAAGTGGTGTTTGATGCTTCTGATATATACTATATGTAGATACATATGTAGATATGTTGCATTTCTTAGAAATATGTAAATACATAATCTCAAAATTTATCATTTTTTAATATATTTTAAAATTTTATTATTATTTTATTTTTTCTGTAGTGTAATTAAAATACAGTTATTACAATTTATATTTGTATGTACATACATATATATTAAATTCTAGCAATATCACATGTTCTAGAAATCGTGTTATTAACGTTTCATACCATATGAATTGGTTCAAAACTGATTCCAAAATTATTAAATTTTTTCAAAAATACAAGAACGTGTTAATAAAAGAGATACTTTTGAGTGTAAATACTGGACCTCCATATCATTAACGGTGATGAGAAGTAGGATTAAAAAAGTTTAAGTCGTTACTTGAGCAACAGACTCGTTAATTTCATGCATCTAAAGTGTATAGTAATAAAATAATAATATAAGCAACCAAAAGAGATGAAGGTTCGTATTGTACTACGTTGGCATGCGCAGAAGAAAAAACATGTAAAACATGCGCAATGAACTTTTAATTGAAATAATTTCAGCTATACTTTGGTGCCCAGCGTAAATAAACAATTGCAGATTATTTTTGATCAGAGTAGTATCGAAATCATGAATGACATATCATAACCATAAGGGTGTATAGTCAAAATAATATGAGTTGGCATAATCTCGCGCATGTCTTACATTGTTTTAGTGATCTTCTTGTGTGTATACATATACGAAGGAAGAAAAATCTGTTTCTTAGAATTTACAACAACAAAAATGCATGTGTGTAAGTATGTATCTTTTCTTCTGCGCATGTTTCTCTAGTATAATACGAAATGTCATCTTTTTTAAATCAGAGTATAGCAGCGACCGACCGTTTACAAACTTTGTTTTACACATACATATGTTTAGCTATTTTTTTGGTTGAATGTAGTTTAAAATTTGTAATTTCGAAAGAAGTCATAAATAAAAATTAAGAATGAGCATAATTTTAGCTTTTCATATCAGAATTAATAAAACCACTAATTCCTGGACAACATAATAATTACATATTTAATAATAAAATAAATTCCAATTGTAGTTATTCCTTTTTTTATTTTTTATTTTTTTTTTCATACTTCATTTTTTTTTTTTCATTTGTATGTTTGTAACTTTTTTTTTTCTGTAAGAATAATATAAATATTTTTCAATGTTAAAGTAAAATATTACTGTTATTTTTTTTTTGTTAAAATGAATTTTAAATATTGATCATGGGTAACCAGGTACAAACCCTTGAGTTTATATATCTTCAGTAAAATTGATTCTGATGTGAAACTCATCTTAAATAATACATCTAGTGGTGGAGCATGTGTTAATGAAACTGTTTTTCATGCTGCAGGTATTTTATATCTTATCATTAAATTTTTTATAGTATATAAGCTTGCGAACAAAAAAAAATACAAAAATAATAATCCATCCATATAGTTTTATAAACTTCTATAAATGTACATAACTATATGATAAGAAAAAAGTTCTTTTTTCTTTTTAATTTTAATTTGATTGGTAAGTAACTAATATTAATGATACATAATAAAATTAAAATAAATCTAAATTATCTCAATTTTCTCTTAGACTTACTCTTTGGTGAATGATGTTTATTATTTTATTATATTAAATGAGGGGTATAAAAGTAAAACATCAGCAATCTTCACTTTTATTAAATTTCAGTAAATACCATTTTTCTTTTCTAACGATTTTCAGTTTCTATTTTATTTGTATGTAGCAGCTTAGAAAGTACGGTTTTTTGAGACAGATTTGCAATGAGATTTTTTTGTCATTTCTCATATTTTTTGCACTTTATACTGATTTTTTATCAAAAGTAGAGATTACTGACTTTGCTTTTATACCCCTCATATATTGGTTAACAAGAAAGTTGTGTCGTTTTTTCAATTATACTTTACTTGAAATGACTATTCTTTCATTGTTCGTTGTATACGATTAAAATAATTCTGTGATCACATTCGTAAACCGCTTAAGTCGACCGACTTAGGCGGTTTGTGCTTGTGACCACAGAATTTTAGTACTAATTACAAATTTTTATTGTTTATAGAGTGAAATTCAGGTATAGGAATCATTTTTAAATTTGTAGGGGAAAACATTTATATTAAACTGAGAAAAAATTCACTTTAGGCAATCTATATGCTTTATATGTTTCAATTTGAGCATAACGCCACGGAAGTTCACAAAAAAAAAGTACTGTTTTTGGACCACCTAAAGTTGAGATTCGAACTGTCCAAAGATGATTTGCACAGTTCAGGTCAGGTGACTTGAATCCCAAAGATGATTTTTATTCCGGAAGACCAAAGCAGCTTGATAATGATGTCCTAAGGACATTAATAGATAACAATTCATTGTTGACCACTAGGGAGATCGTGGGGAAATTAGAGACGTTAACCATACAACATAACAATCGAGAATCACTTAAATAAGTTTGGTTTTGTTTAAAAGTGATATCGATGGATACTACGTGGATTGATGACATGATGCCAGCACGTCCGCTTTCTACGCTTGCGATATCATCCAACTTACACCAAAAAAAGCTAATACATACTCTGCATGTTGGGATTGCCGAGAGAGCTGACCCCTATTCTCTAGGAATTTTTCGGAACATGACCAAACTGTAACAGCAGTTCTATTGTGTTTAATTCACAGTAATTAATCCTTAATTTAAGATAAAACATAAAGAATTGAATTTCACTTTAAAAAACGACAAAACTTTCTTACCCAACCTAATAATTCACATAGTGTTTTCGTTTCACTATTTTTTATTTCTTGTAACTAAAAAAAATTTTTTTTTTTAATAAATAATTTACCTCCCTATTCTATGTAATAGACTAAGAGCTATTAAGCTACTAACCTATTAGTTAACAGAAAATGACCTACTCTGTTCTATTAATAATATAATTAAAGTCTCCATACAAAATTAAGAGAAACTATGAAACAGAGTAGGCCATTTTCTGTTAATTAATAGATTAGTAGCTTAATAGCTCTTAGTCTATTATCTAAAATAGGGGGGTTATATTTATCTATGAAATATATTTTAGTAAAATAAATTTATGACTCAATTAATTTCAAAATTTTTCTTTTGGCAAGGTACAAAAAAAAAAAAACAGTTTTATTCCTCTGTAAACTAATCAAAAAAAAAAAAACACTTGGCAATTATTGACAATATTAACAATACCTCAATTATTATAAAAAATTTAAAAAAAATATAATTTTTTGATACAATTTGCATAATTTTTAAAAAATATAATACATATATGTTACATATATTTAAACAAAAAAAACCAAAACTTATTAAATTTTTAGTTGAATCATTACCATTTGGTGGAGTTGGTTTTAGTGGAATGGGACATTATCATGGAAAATATGGTTTTGATACATTCACTCATAAAAAATCTTGTTTGGGAAAAAATTTTTTTTTTTTGGCCGAATATCTTGCATCGTAAGTGTTTATAATTTTTATTTCTAAAATAAAAAAAATGTTCTAAAATTTTTCATTATTTTTATTTATTATTATTATTATTTTTTTGTTTTTTTGTTTTCAAACAGTGGACGTTATCCACCATATTCAGATAGAAAAGCAACAATATTACAATTTCTATTGAAAAAACGAAGAGGTTTACCAAATCTATATTTATCACAAATACTTGCATTTGGTTTAGGAATTGGTCTCACATTATTAGTAAATCATTATTTACAGGTAAAAATATATTAAAAAATATTTTATTTTTATATTTTATTTATTATTTAATAATAACAACATTATCAAAAATAACAAATAATTTATAGTATCATTAATATATTATCTACATTTAAAATTTTCTAAATTTATTTTTTAATATATTTTCAATTTTCAAAAAGATGAACTAAGCTATGTATTATTTTTTCGTGGAAAACAATTTATCGATTGTAATTGAATTTTAAAATGATGTAAAAATATATTTATGGAAATTGCTATTCAAACAAAATCCAAATTTTAGCTATTTTCTTTATTTATTTATTTTTTTTTTTAAATCGAATTTAAATCAATTGCTGAATGATCAATTTCGGTGAATCCGAATTTCCTAATAACGGTTATCGCCATTGATGACATGTGTCAATTGTGCGTTGTAGTGTAATTAATTCTCTCTTAATTTCTAAAACATTCTAAAATATAGACTCCATCACCTTACTGGACCTTTGATTTTTTGGATGCTGGAGTACCACATACCATTGCATTGATTCAGATTTCTGGATCATAAAAATAGACCAATTTCCAGTAACAGTCCGGTTGATAACATTTGTGGCATCTGCACCACACATCTTCAAAAACTCCTTACAAGTGACTTTACGATGATTGGTTGGTGTGGTTGGTTGGTTAACGTGGCGGTTTTCGGATTTTTTCCAAAGACCAAATTAGCAGAATGTCGTTTTAATACTAAACCTCGCGTAACCTTAGTTTGACAACAGGGCAGGAGTTCCTTATAACCATCTTGTTTCGTTTAAGAAACGTATTATATCTGCGACCCTGATATTGGAAATGTCTCTTAGGTCCTTAAATAGGAAATTTCCCATTGTTCGATACCTTGCTCTAGCAAGT
This sequence comes from Bombylius major, assembly GCA_932526495.1. Taxonomy (NCBI): domain Eukaryota; kingdom Metazoa; phylum Arthropoda; class Insecta; order Diptera; family Bombyliidae; genus Bombylius; species Bombylius major. The sequence goes on from OW052046.1 coordinate 11,374,576, forward strand.
GCTGGACAGCTGCAGAGATAGTGAGAGTGATAGTTTCTTTTTCATTTACCTCTCGACATCTGCGGCAATTGTTGTTAAAAAGGATACCCAGTTTCTCTGTGTGGTCCCCTATTGGCCAATGCCAAGTCATTCTTGAGATTGTTCAACCCGCCAATCTTCTCCAGCAAGTACTTGCTATGACTAGAAAGTGTTGAAAGAGGACTCTCTTCGCATTACCTATTGGAAGGTACTTGCTTTGCATTGCTTGCAGACTTTAAGGATTGCAAATGTTTCTGCCTGAAAAACACTTGCAAAGTGCGGCAGCTGAATGAATAAAAAGGAGTTGATTTCTGTTGAGTAGACTTTTGCTCCCAACCCATCTTTCATCTTAGATTTATTATAAAGAAGTGTAAAAATGTAGACCGAGATAATTATTAGAACAAAAATTATACATACTGGACATGGGCTAACGAACTTTCTGAAGGAGGACTGATTAAGCCGAAGAAATATTTTTAAAATCGAAAAATAAAACAGTTAAAAATCGTAAACAAATGATCATATTCCACTAGACGAAAATATAAGACGAATTATTTTTGAAATATAGAATTTATTTTTTAATTAGGTCAAAAAAACAAAAATAAAGATTTGAATGAATTAGAAAAGAAAAAGATTAAGCAAAAAAATAAACAAGTTTCTAAAATAAAATGTATTCATACTTCTTTTCCATTTTATTTTAACTACAAATGATGGCGTCATCAAAAAGAGCTTTTTGTGTTAACGGCGGCTTACCTTAGTGTTGTTTTACCATGGATGGTATAACCACAGACAGTAATATCTATACAGATGACACAAATGGAAGCATATTTCTGATATCTTTCTTAAAAGCTTTCAAAACCTTTCATATCTTTACTTTGAAAAGTGGATTTTTCGAAAAGGCTTTGTGTGTGTGTGTGTTAAATTTTTTTTCTACGAACAGATTTAAAAATTTATTTTTCCAAAGCTTTTCTGTTTCGGAATATCTATTGCTATTCTATTATCTTTGCTGACACGTATCATTTTTACATTTATTTTATTTTTTTTTTCTTCTTTTTTTTTATTTTTTAATTGGAATTATTAGAAATTTACTGTTTTTTTTTTCTTTTCAGGAGGATAGAAAAAATTGAAGAGACATGAAGATCATCAACAAATAAATGAAAATAAACCACAAGTGGAAATAATGTAGAGCATAAATGGAAATTATTTTTAAAATAATGCTTGTTTTTTTTTTTTTTTTTTTTTTAAGAAATTGAAGAGCAATTTATATTCGTATAGTCACGAAATTTAAGAAGAAAAAAAAACTTGTAAACTTTATTGTAAAAAAAAAAATCAAGATTTATATCATAATTAAGAATTTAATTAATACACACTACTTTTTTTTTTGGTGATGAATTTGGGATGCCATAAAAATAAGTAAATTAATAAACAAAACAACTTCAAATGAAAATTTTCATCATACAAATTTTGTATATTAATTTTTTTTTTTATATTTAAATATGTAAAATATATATTAAAATGAAATTTTTAATGTTGAATATATTGAATTTTTGTTTTTTTTGTTTTTGGCATAAATAATACAGCGAAAACGTCCTATAGCTGAAATTATTTCAGTTGAAGGTTCATTGCGCATGTTTTACATTGCGTAGTGATCTTCTTGTGTATACATATACGAAAGGATAAATCTGTGTATTATAGTATTTACAACAACGAAAACGCATGTGTGTAAGTATATTTTCTTCTGCGCATGCCAATGTAGTACAATCAGTGTTGCCAAATTTTGGATGAGGATAAGCGCTGAAATCAGCGGCAGACGGGTCATCTTAGGCGCTGAAATCTAAGAAATCTAAATCTAATCCCAAAAGAAAGAAGTGGTAGTAGGGTAGGCTGATAGGAGAAGGTTCAAATTTAACATTCATGAATAAAATTACATGTTTTTTTCTCTCTTCCTTTTTAATTAATAATTCAATTATAAAAGAAAACATAACAATAGAACAATATATAAAAAAAATTAAAACAAAAAACAATTTAATTCAATAGTTTTAAACGCTTCTTCCCTACGACCGTATTCTTGAAATTTTTACTTTTACACAGATTTTTTTTTTCTTTTCAATAAATTGTTCATACAAAATTTTTTAATGTATTTGAATTTTAAATCCTCCAAAAACTTGTTTTTGTTTATATGCGATAGTATCTTCACCTCATTTCATTTCCAAATGGATTTGAAACAACAAAGAATGTAAGGGTCAAACAGAATAGACTGAACAATTAAAAATATAAATGATTGCAGCATATTTTTATGTTTTCTAAATTCGTGAAATATAAAGTGTGTGAAATGTAATTCGACCAACTAATTCTAAAAAAGCGCTGAAAAGGCGCCGAAAATAATTTTAAGGACAGTTTGATTTTTATTGAATTTAAATTTAATTTTAATTCAAATTCAGTTAATTTAATTTTAATTAAGTGATTATTGTGCTTCCATCTATCGATTAAAAATATCAAATGTTTAAATTAATCTTTGTTCATTGAAACATGGCGTATTCCCTAAGAGTGAGACAGCAAGATAAATTTAGTCCCTATTTTACAGTATGGTATTTCATACAGATGTTTTGTCCAGTATATATTATGTCAATTAGACAGTTTATAAGAAGTGCGTTCGAATCACACGATTTATCTGATATTATCAGTTCGGTTCTGATTTAAAATAAGCGAAGCTTCAAATTGTACAAATTGATATTAAACTGAAAAATTCGGATGACTGGAACGTCAAAAATATCAGCTAGCTGATTTTTGACTGTCAGTTGAAGTTTCGAGTTCTTTTATGTACATAGGCAGTTGATTTTTAGTGAAAAACTTAATTAAATTTAGTGAGTAAGTACTTCTACTTTATATTCCATCTTGACAATTTAGAATTCATATACATTCAACTTTTTAAACATGTCTTCTTCTTTTTTGATTAGTTCCACACAGCAAGTGAACCAAAAAAATTTTTATCACTTTTTTCACTTTAAGATTAGTTAAAAGCTAGCGACATCTACTGAAAAGAATGGAAAACTAGGTGAGTGGAACATATGTGGAACTGTGGAAGTGATAATTATCAGATAAATCGTGTGATTCGAACGCACTTAATATAAAAAACTAAAAATCATTTAATTTATTCATCCTGCATAGGATACAGGTGCATCCTTTTTTCTACGCGTTTTACAAATATTTTCAAGTATCTATCTTAAGATAAGGATCAATTTTTATTGACTTCCTAGCGATAGATACATTTGTTTTACATTAGTATTATATTATTAGGGACATTTATTTTATTAAACTAATGTTGTGCATATTGAATTTATTTAAAAGGATAAAAATTAAAATGATTTTTGTGTACAATATTGTTTTCATATTCTTAACACTTTCGCTATTCTATTTAAATTATAAAAAATACAGGACACATAAATTTAAATGTTTCCTGTTATATTAAGAGATACATGGTTTACTTAAAAAACTAACATTAATATTCTGTTTTTTAAACCTAACTCTTAACAAACGGTAAATTGGGATTAAAATAATACATGCAAACGTTGATATTTTTATACACGTATAGTATACATATTCTTCTTCTTTCACACAAAAAAGAAGAAGAAGAACGTGACAGCTTCACTTTTACCATAAAAATTCGAATCCGCCATATTGAATTTTACCTCACACATACATATACAAAAATTGGGATTAAACCAAAATAAATTGGGCTTAAACCAAAATCCGAACTAGCAAGTTTATAGCAGATAAAATTGGGAGTAAACCAATATCCGTATTAAAAGCGAATTACGCATAAACCTGTACAACGAGCTTCGTATCGTACTCAAAAAGTATCTAGTATAAAGAGATTCCTTCACGAGGAACGTCACAATTCATAGTTTTTACATTTTTATAAAAATTTATCTGAGAAAGCTCAAAAACTGGTCTGAGAAAGCTCTGGTCTGAAGCTCTGTCGAATTGAATAGAATGAATTGGGATTGATGAATGTGTTAGTAAATTGCTTTATGATCAATATGAAAAATAAGAAAAAACCAAAACCCTCTACAATAAAAGCCTCCTACTGGTGTTGTGTATGTATTAGTAAGAAGTGCCATGTTTTGTTTTGACATTTTAGTTTCTTATGGTTTCTTAATAAGAGTGGTGGAATATTAGTGTGAAGAAATAGTGTTTTAGCTGAATATTTTTGGTTTTTTAAATAAAATATGGTTTATAAAAGTTTTAAAATATAATAAATTAACAGTGTTTAATTTTTAAAGTGCACAATAGTCAAAAAAATTAAATAAAAAGGTGGAAAATGTTGTGCGTTATTACCTACTTGTAAGAGAAAAAATAAAAGTATGACTACATAGTACATACCTATCTATGGTGAGGTTATATTATTTATATGGAATAAAGTGAATAAATTGATTTGATTTAATAGAATTTAATTTATTAGTTATCACAAATTAAGTGTCTATTTGCCTTCATTACACAATAAAGATTATGTACCCAATTATTTACTTTTTCATAGTCTTTTTTTATATAAATTTTTGTGATTATGTTATGATGTGAGAAATTGATTTGATTCAATAATTTAACAATTAATACAAACTTATAAATAAAATTTTATTAAATTAAATCAATTTGTTCTGTATTTCGTTCACTTTATTTATTTTTTTCATATATTTGTGTTTACATTTCGTTTCAATTTATTCACTTTTATAATATAACCTCACCATAGGTAATGTAGTCATTAGTCACATGTCAATATACATATAGGTATAGAAGAAAAAAGTTTATATTATTTATTATTGTTTAAACTTTAATTATTCATATAAATACATATATGTATCAGAATTATTATAAATTAAATTTTATTAAATCAAATCAATTTATTCACTTAATTACATATAAATAATACATATAACCTCACCGTACTTTAATTTTTTCTCTTAAAAGTAGGTAAGAAGGCATAATATTTTTCACCTTTTTATTTAACTTTTTGACTATTGTGCACTTTAAAAATTATAACACTGTTAATTTATTATATTTCAAAACTTTTATAAACCATATTTTAATTAAAAAGCCAAAAATATTTAACTAAAACACATTTTCTTTACATCACTATTTGTACTACCAGCATTGAATGTTTTGACGTTTCAACACTTTTATCGTGTTTGATTGTGTTAGTGCAGCCATCCATAACACGGCTTCTATATGTAGAGGGTTTTGGAAAAAACAAAACCATTGAAAATGAAACTATACATATGTATATGTTCTTATACATATTATATGTATACATTATGCTTATATAGAACAAATGATTTTAGGTGTTGTGTTTTTTTTCTTTATAGTTATGAAAAATTTGTGAGTTGCCAAATTTGAACTCTTATATCTCAAGCATTGTTGCACCGATTTAAATCAAATAAAATGTACTAGGTCCAAAACTGTTCAAGAATTGATCAAGGATCAACGTACGAACTAAAAAGGGCCCCATATAAAGGGAAAAAAAGTTTTTTGTTAAAAAATAACTTGTTTGTATATCACCATATGACTTTTGCCCTAGAGAACGGATTTACACCGTTTACAGTTTATGCAATGTTATACACTTTAAGGAATATCCTGGTCAAATTTCAGCTTCCTAGTCTCAAGGCAACATACTTCTCTAAGGAGTCAAAAATGTTACATTTTGTTTCTACAAATAGATGATGAGAGGAAGTTTTATATTTGGCGTCGTATAACTTGCGCCCTGTTGTAGTGATCTTTTTGGTGTCTTAGGGAGTTTTGTAGAGAATGAAAAGCAGAATATTGTGCAAAAATTTTAAGTCAATGCCTTTACAGGGTCCCGAGATATTTGCCTTTCAAGTCGGATAAAAATCCGTAAAAAATTACGAAAACGAACAAAAATAGAATGAAGTGTTAATTTAAATGTTTTTAGATTTCTTGTCTTGTTTTGAAATTTATTTTGAAAACAAAAAAAAACACAAAAAAACGTAAAGGATAGTTTTAAAAAGGCGCCTTCAACAAAATGCTAAATTAGAGCTCTTCATAACAAAAATTTTAAAATTTTCATACAAAATGATCTTGTTAAATTTTCAAATTTTACCGACCTAAGTAAGATATTAGAATTATACATATTCATATTCCATAAAATTTAATATCTATGTAAAACAAATTTGTAGAGGTAGGTCAAGAATAAGATCAAAATAAGCAAACAAAAATAAAAAATGCTTGAAAAAAGAAAAATAACATAAAAGCAAAAAAAAATCAAGCAAAAAAAAATACCAACAACAAATATCAAATTATATTTCAGCTGCAAAAAAATGACAGAACTATAAAGAAAAAAACCACAACACCTAAAATCATTTGTTCTATATAAGCATAATGTATACATATAATATGTATAACAACATATATGTATATACAATATACATTAAAAATCTCGAAAAGGGAGAAGAAAGAAATATTTTAATACTTTTTGTGTATAGGTATATAATATATATATATATATATATTATAATATAGTATAAAAATAAACAAATAATGTTTTCGCTTGTATGCGTGCATTTAATCTTCAGGCTTCAGCATAATATGTAAAATAAAATTTAAGCCATATGTATGGAACACAAAATTAACTATTGAAAGCTTTTTCTTTTTCATAAAAAAGACAAATGTGATACCTCCTTCTCTGCCCGCACAGGGCCTGTTTACGGTTTTGTTTCATTTCCTTTTCGGATCTCTATTATATTTCAATCCTTTTTGCGTACTACTTTCAAAAACCCCAACGACAGCCCTGTGTGACTCTTGGTTTTGACATAACATGACTTTTGTGGCGTGTGCTTTCTGTTGTCCTTCTGTCATTTACATTACTACTTCTCTGGTAGTTTCAGTTCATTTTAAGTGCAGCATTTATTAAATTATTAATTATACGGAATACGGAAGCAGAAATTGTTTTATATACATACATATATTTTGATAAATTTTATTTTCACTTTATACAATTGTTTTTTTAAAAATAATATGGCTGATCAAAATAAGGAATTAATTACAGAATTTCGAAATGTGACTGGTACAGATGAAGAAAAGGCTAAATTTTATTTAGAATCATGCCAATGGGTATTACAGGTATGTGATTACTACGAAATTATGTAAATTTTAGGTTATGTATATTTAATTACTCTTTAAAAATTGCTAAGTAATACAATTTGTTTTTATTTGTATTCGCTAAAATAAAAAAACATAACATTTAAATTTCCTTCAATATGTAAAAAATAGTTCAATTTCAATCTATATATTTGAAAAAAGTTTAAAATTTTACCTAATGACACATGATATTTTTTGTATATTTCTATAAATTATTTATTTATTTTTCAAAATTCATATTTTAATGTTTTTAAAAAACATTAATAGTCAGCTTTAAGCAGTTTCTTTGAAAATGAATCAGATCAAAATACAAGACCAATTCTTGATGAACAATTAGAAACTTCAGTTGATTTACGAAGCGATAGTAAAAACAATTCACTAGCAACTGCAGCAACATCATCATCATTTGCTAATTTAATTTTCAATGAATCAATAAAAACACCAAATAGTATACAAAAAAAAGCATCTAATAAACCTAGGTTTGAAAAAAAAAAAACAAATTTAATTTTCTTGACCTTAAATGTAATGTTATTTAATTGAAATTATTAAATTTATTTGTAAATTTAGAATTGCGACATTACATAATATGTCTCAACGTTCTTCAGATGAAGAAGAAGGACAAGCATTTTATGCAGGTGGATCTGAAAGATCTGGACAACAAGTTTTAGGACCACCAAAACGTAAAAATTTTCGTGAACAATTAACAGAAATGTTTCGTATGGCACATGAAAGTGGAGCTGTTGTTGATCCATCAACACAACAACCTATACCATCATCATCAAGACGAAGTAATTTCTATCAAGGTATTGGATTACGTTTAGGACAAACTGAAAATGATCATTCCGTTGTAAATGATGGTAGTAATAAAAGTAGTGGAAGACCAAATAGACCACAAAATATTGAACCAGTTATATTAAAATTATGGAATCAAGGATTTTCAATAAATGATGGTGATTTAAGACCATATGATAATCAACAAAATACAGAATTTCTGGAAACTGTTATGAGAGGGTATATAATATTTATAGAAAATGTAAATTATTTTTTTATTATTTTAATTTAATTACAGTCAAATACCAAATGAATTACGTGAAATGGGTAGTTTGGTTAGTGTAGATTTGGAAGATCATAGACATGAGGATTTCAAGAAACCAACAACTAAATCTAAAACTTTCAAAGGTTCTGGACATACACTTGGAAGGTTAGCATAAATTTTATGTATATTTAAATTTAAAAAAAAAGTCACTTATATAATGTATTCACTTGAAAGAATTTGATTCTAATGAAATTACATTTTTTTTTCTCTTTAGTCCTGCTCCAAATGTCGAAGAGACCATTCCCCCATCTACTCATGAACCGTCATCATTATCATTATCATCACATGGCGGTGCCCCCGCCAGTGGTAGTAGTAATAATAAGGAAAATGAAAAAAAGTAATTCCAATTTGAAATTTAATTTTTTCATGTTTAAAAAAAATTTTTTTTTTTTTAGAGCAAATGAACATCTTAATTTACGAACTGATCAACCAACAACAATGTTACAAATACGACTTGCTGATGGATCACGAATATCTGGACGTTTTAATTTAACACACACTGTCAACGATATTCGTCAATATATAATAATGTAAATATTTCAAGAAAATTACATATTACATAATCTTATATATATCTGTTCTCTTTATAGATCTCGTCCACAATATGAATTTCAAAATTTCATTTTAGTTACATCATTTCCAACTAAAGAATTAATTGAAAATTCACAAACAATTCAAGATGCTGGTCTATTGAATGCTTCTATTATGCAACGTTTAAAATAAAAAAAAGTACATACTGAATTTATTTTATTTTTAATTAAGCAAAAAAATTAAGTAAATTTGAAAATTAAGCAGAATTAAAAAAAAATTAATTAAATTTGAAAATTAAACAAAATTGAAAAAATTAAGTAAATTTGAAAATTGTGAAATAAAATAAACATTAAGCGTTTTTTTTTTTTTAAATTATGGCTTGAATATACAAAACTTGAAGAAATAAAGTAATTTTTTTAACCATTGAAAAATCAACAATATTTAATCAATTGTTACTGGTAGTTTAATTCAATAATGGCTGACATAATTCTACTGAAAAAATTTAAGAATATTTTTAATTCTAAATCTGTTTACAGAGCGTAAAGACAAGAAGGTATCGCTTGGTACATTAAATTTAAAAATACGTTTAGTTAATGATCGTTTTTGCATATAAAAAAAAAATAATATTTAACAAAAACACAACAAAGCCTTAAAATTGTTATTAGATAATTTTGGAACATTTTATATGGAAAATGACCAAATAAATGTGCATGACATCACCCACACAAATTTTTTTCTAAAACCTATATGAGAATATATAAAATAATACACAAAATAAAAATATGTATAATTTTTTATTTTCTAAGTCGATAAATTTACATTTTTTTCTTTTTATATAGCGTATTTGAATTTTGTTGTTTTGTAAATACATACAAAATTTTTACAAGCTTGGAGTCACTGTTTTCTTTTTCAAACTTCTCTCATAAGCATAGTTAACAAATTTTAGTCAGGAATAATGCTCAGAAATGAACTGAATGGGTATCCTTGTTATAGATTTGAGTCTTAAGAATTCAGAAAACGTATACTCTTTTTGATACTTCAACTATTTCATGAGCTATGAAAAAAATTCTGTACCCTCATTTTGAATTTTATATGAAAATGTGAAATCCTGAATAAATTTATTCTAAAAAGACTTTTTCACATTTCGTATTGTATGAAAATGATCTTAAAATAAAGAACACGATCTTTACTTACTATCCTAGTATTATTTTCGAAGATAAGACACGAAATGTACTACGTAGGATTTAAACTTTGAAAAGCTGTGTCTCGAAAACTAAAAGTCGCACAGCCAAGTTCTTTGCAGATTCAGATTCAAGACATTCCAAATTATGAAGTCCAGTCCTTTTCACGAAAATCTAAACTACATAGATTTTCGTGAAAAAATTCAAAGAGGCCAGGCCTTTGAATTTTTCTCGATTTTTGGGTCAAAATTTTTTTCTTCTCAGAAATGAACTGAATGGGTGTCTTTGTTATAGATTTGAGTCTTAAGAATTCAGAAAACGTATCTTTTTTCCGATAATTCAACTATTTCGTGAGCTATGAAAAAACTTCTGTACCCTATTTTAAATTTTATATATAGATAAATTGGGAAATTTATATAGTCGTTTATATGACCATCATAACTAATGCAATGAAAAATGTTTACAGAAAACGAATATAGTGGAGGTATATGTATGTGCAATTAATCCAGGGTCAATTTTGAAAAATTAAAAAATGATACGATGCACTCATACCATCATAGTAATATTATTATGAATAATTTTCAATACAATTGATGCCTGGCATCAGAAAATTCTGGTTTAAATTCATAATACGCATGTACAACGGTATTTTTTCTTAATCTAACCGGATATGAATTATGAAAAAAATAAAAAAAATCAATTTAGAAAAATCCAGAAAACATTTTTTCGATAAAACTATAAGAAAAAAAATGTGATACCACTGGATAGGATGTTTCAATAAAAGAAAAAATTACAACAGTATGTAGAAAAAAAATCTCTGCTGCCGCAACAAGACTTTAAAGCTAAAATGAAATTACAGTGCTCGATTGTTCATAATTTATTATCTAGGCTAAATTTAAAACTGAATTTTTACAAAATAAAAAAAAAAGATAGCATAAAATCAGCTAATTAATTAATTAGTCTTAGTTTATTAATTTCCATTTTTATTACATAAGTCTAAATTATTTTTTTTTTTTTTATTATTATTAAAAATGTTTCTCCATTAAAATCTATACTACTTTACAAATTATTATTTTAATATTACAATTAAATACTAGAAAATAAAACTAATTTCATTATGTATTGTCATAATATATTGCATAAATTCTTCATTAATTGAATTACGCCAGTCATATAGTAAATCTTTACTATTAATACAATTAATATAATTATTAGCAAAAATTTTTGATTTTTTTAATAATAAACTTTTACTTGTATCTAAATCTGAATTAATTGAATTCATTATAATAATTGGTTTATAAATATATATTTTATGATATAATTTCTTTTCTGGATCATATATTGTATTATCTAATAATAATTTATTTTTATGATCTAAACATACAGAATATGTTAATATTTCAAAATATTTTATATTATTATCATTAATTTTTTCTAAATCATATAATATTGAATTATAATTATTTAAATTTATATTTGATAATAAAAATTCATTTGGATTTAATATAATTGTATATTTTGCATCATTTATATTACGTATTAAACAATCATTTTTAATTATTTCAAATATTTTATCATAATTATTTGTTAAATCATATGGAAAATTAAATGGTAAATAATGAATTTTTATACCAGATTTTAATAATAGTTTACGTAATTTTAATGATATAAGATTTGAATTGTATACAATAAAATCATTAATACCAATTGCTTGATGATACATAAAAAATTGCATTAAATATGATATTTTATAAAATTCATTTTGTATTGTTGAATTATTAAATTGTATTAAATTTAAACAAATTGTTAATAATGATTTATTTTGATTATGTTTTATTTGTTTTAATATAATATTATGTGTTATTTTTGATTTTATTTCAGTAAATATAACTGAATTTGGTATACCAAAATCTCGATTTATTTTACATAAAAATTTAAATGTTGTAAATAATGTTTCATTTAAATTATTATTTGAAAATATTTTATTATTATTCATATAATTTAAATCTGATCTAATAAATGCAAATTTTCCATTTATTATTTTATCATTATTATAAACTAATGAACATTTAAAATTAATAATAATATTTTGTAAACCAATAACAATTGCTAATGCTTCACCACCGGCAACTAATTCATTTTTATTCCAAAATGATGAATATAAATGAAAATGTTCTCCAATACGTTGCCATACTGGTAATGGTATTGAATATTCATGATAATCATCTGATATTGTTAATTTTGTTGTACCATTTTCTAATCTTGATAATATTGAAGCATCATTACGTCCAAAAAAATTAACAACTTGTAAAACATATTTTAAACGATTATTTTCACTTTTGTAAACAAGTAAAATTGAAACACTAACTAATGAAATTATAATTAAAAGTAATTGTTGATATTTTCGCATTGTTTACAGAATTCTTTAAAGGGTAGTAAAACAAATTGATTATCATAAAATTTTTCCTCCTGCTAAAGTCAAATTTGTATAATTATATTATTATTATTATGTAATACCTATGTTTAAAAAAAAATCAACAATTTAATTTTCATTTTTTGTTTAATGACAATTTAAAGATATTATGTACTTCAAGTTTGTGCATCTTCCAAAACGTCAGATAATCGTTAATTGATGATATTCAGCAGTTCAAAGTTTAAAGCTGAATTTCATCATTAAAGACGGAAACACAATAAGTGCGTTCGAATCACACGATTTATCTGATATTATCAGTTCGGTTCTGATTTAAAATAAGCGAAGCTTCAACTTGTACAAATTGATATTAAACTGAAAAATTTGGATGACTGGAACGTCAAAATTATCAGCTAGCTGATTTTTGACTGTCAGTTGAAGTTTCGAGTTCTTTTATGTACATAGGCAGTTGATTTTTAGTGAAAAACTTAATTAAATTTAGTGAGTAAGTACTTCTACTTCATATTCCATCTTGACAATTTAGAATTCATAAACAGTCAACTTTTTAAACATGTCTTCTTCTTTTTTGATTAGTTCCACACAGCAACTGAACCAAAAAAATTTTTATCACTTTTTTCACTTTAAGATTAGTTAAAAGCTAGCGACATCTACTGAAAAGAATGGAAAACTAGGTGAGTGGAACATATGTAGAACAAATGTGGAACTGTGGAAGTGATAATTATCAGATAAATCGTGTGATTCGAACGCACTTAATGTGAACTGAATTATACTGCTGGAAAAAACAACTGTATGGCTGAAAATAGACTAGGTAGCAGTGCCACCGTCGCAAACGAGTTTATAACCGGTTTTAACAACTGCTGAAAATACACCTTATGGTGGCACGACCAAGTTGTAACTATACTTTATTTAACAATTAAAGTCAGTATTGTGCTTATGGAGGCAGTACCCGATGAGTTTGTTGCCCTTGGTAATATTTAATTTAAAAGATTTCCCTCGATTGAAATTGAGATCTGATCACCCCACACACGAGACAGATTTATACAAACGAAATGTAAAAGAGTATAGAAAAGTATGCCTATCTTGCCTGTACTGACTTTAATTGTTAAATAAAGTATAGTATGAGTGTATTAAAACCGTCAGCTAAAATTATTTTAAACTATTCTTATTATACCAAGTAGGAAAAAAATAGTTACAACTAGCGCATTAGTACCTATCTATTTTGGCCCTATGAAACACCAATCACCATACTGTAAAAATGAGATAAAATTTATATTGTTGTCTCACTCTTATTTGACAGCTTCGACAATCAATGAGTGAAAGTGAGGTGGATATATTGAATGATCGAAACTAATTCATACATGTCCAACTCTTTTCGTTAATTCTCAAATTTGTTTTGAGCTCACATGATTCATGAAACAGAAAGTTGTACGGCTCCGTAACCGTATATATAGGCATAGAATCAATGATCTATAAATAGACTGGATGGAACAACTGTAGGAAACACCATACTGTAAAAATGGGACAACATTTATATTGTTGTCTCACTCTTAGGGAATTCCTCATATTTCAATGAACGAAGAATGATTTAAACATTTGATATTTTTAAAAGATAGATGGAGGCACAATTTTCATTTAAATTAAAATGAAATTAACTGGATTTGAATTAAAATTAAATTTTAACTCGATAAAAATCAAATTGTCCCTAAATAAATCAGTAGCTTGCTTACTTGTAATTACGTTATTTTAATGGGAGATTTTTCAACTTTTTTGAATTTGAATATATTCAAATTTGACAGATTTGACAATCAATGTGTGAAAGTGAGATGGGTGATTGAATGAACGAAAATAATGCATATACATGTCTCACTCTTAGGGAATTAACGAAATTTGTCTTGAGCCCACATGAAACAACAAGTTGTACAGTCCATATTATTTATAAAGCCATTGCATAGAATATAGAATATAGAATACTAACTATAGAACAAATTTGTTCCGATTCTGTGAAAATTGTTGTTTTTCTCATTGGTGTGAGTGAAAAAAAAATATAAGATGAGTCTGTCTTTCACTTTAATAAATAGAACTATAAATTATTAAAGCTGAAAAGAGATAAAACATAAAATTATTCCCACTTCAATTTTCAAATTTTTTTTTCAATTCAGCATTCAGCGTTCTATGAATCAGATGTTAATAAACGTCAAATTGACCATGATTATTATAGGTAGGTATAACAAAGTGAATAAAAATAATAATTTATCATCAATATCATCACAATCAGTACAAAATCATAATAATAATAATATAAAAAAAGATGATAATTAAAATTATAATTCATTAATAAATTTTATTTACAAAAATTAAATCTTGTTAATAATAATAATGTGAAAAAAAACTGAAAAACGACAATCAATTGATGGTGTACTACAAGTATTAAGGAATATTTATTAAATCATAATAATAATCGTCAACAAATAATAAACGTCATTTTTTCTAAAATTATTTTAGAAAATGAAAAAAGACTTAAATTTTATTCAAGTTTAACCTTTTATAGAAAAGGTTGAAAATAACAAATTTCTTGTTACTTTTCTTGTAACTTGTAACAAATCTGGTGATGCTTTTTAAAGATAAATAATGAAAATTTTATTTTAAAGGAAGCTATTTCCACACCACCTTGATCTAGAATTCAAAGTTATGTTTCTTATTTATACAAACTTGAAATTCTTATTAATGATCTTCGCGGCCGACATCAGGAGTAGGTATTGCTCCTTTTTTCAATCTTTGGTTGTTTGTAGTGAACATTTCATCTCCAAAATGTTTACTACAAATCCAACTTGTGTCCTTCAAGCTTTCCAATATATTCATTTTATTCAAACTATAGAGCCATAGTATTTTCCTACAAATATTTTTAAAATGTATAAGAAAATAAAATCATAATTCAAATATGTGGGGTGTTTCACAGTTCGTGTGCCAAACTGAATAGGGTGGTAGATTTCAGTGAGATATAAAAAAATCGGCGTTCGCTCAATGTAGAGAGCTAAATGAAAATTATTTCTGATGGGAACTTTTATTTGACTCTCTGTTTTAATTACTTTGTAGTCCTGAAAAGGACCTATTTATTGTAGTCCTGAAAAGGACTAATTGTAGCTCTAGAAAAAACTTATTGTAGTACTGAAAAGGATTTCTTGTTTCGCAAAATGCCTTCTAAAAAAAATTTTTCGATGTGTCCTGCTCCTTTTTGGATAAAAACCTAATATTGTAGCAAAAACATTACATGCTTAAGAAAATTTATAACTTACGTGGTTTTGTCACTTGGAATACTAAAAAATTTTCTATTATCCCAAGGGTGTTTTTTTGCTCCACATGCGACACAGATCCTCATTCTGTAGATGTGCAATATAAAAAGTCTATTAAACTATTTTTGCCGCCGTTTTTAAAATTCGAATTTGAATTTATTAACAATGAAGTTGAATCATTGTATGAATTCAGCAATTTAAAATTAATAATTTAGTGCTACCAAATGAATACATTTGTGGGTAGTACCAAAAAATATGTAATAAGAAGAACTCTTATTCATATAAAATTTCTTCATATAAAAATTTTTATTCTGGGGTTCTGGCGCGAGTACCCCAAGCTTTTATTTTAAAAGCTTAGTTATGCTCTCTCAAAGTTTTCTCTAAACTTTGACGTCATTTTTTTTGAGAGGATTTTTTGACGTCATACGTTATGATTGCTTTGATCATGTTTTGGCATATTTATGTTAAAAATTTTCATTTCATAACAAATTACGATTTATACTTTTTATTTTTTTTTCGTTTGCAAGATCAAATTAAAATTCAATTGTTTTATTTTTCCCTACTTTGATTGATTTTTTAAATACATATGTATATATTTGCAAATTATTTAATATATAGAAAAGTATCTTCTCTTAAATAATATATATTATATCTTTTTAATATACATATTAAAATATATTTTTAAAATTTGAAAAAAAAAAATATTTTTCTCACAAATTACAAAAACTAAGATGTATATGTATGTAGGTATATATAGTATTTAGAGGTATAATAAAAATAATATTTCATATTCAAAAAAAAAAATTTTTTTTTAAAGCAAATATGTATTTTTATTCAAAACGAAAAAAAAAAATAAAAAGTTTAAATCGTAATTTGTTAAGTTGCCATAGCAGCAATTATGATAAATATTAATTTGTTATACATTTGTAAAAAATGAAAATTTTTAACATAAATATGCCAAAACATGATCAAAGCAATCATAATGTATGACGTCAAAGTTTTGAAAAAAGCTTCAAATCATTTTTGAATTGAAAGCTCTGAGAGTAAAATAATACATGTCCCTTTTGTTTTTCCCCTCTGCTCATAATTCGTTCAAAACTTTTTGAATTTTGAAATTACAAAGCTATAAGAGTTCTTCTTATTACATATTTTTTGGTAGTACATTGAAAAATTCAAACATTCAAATTTGTAAAATACGTTTTACATTGTTCTGTAAATTATACTACTCATATAATGTAAATATTAAAATATAAAATATATAATTATATTTGTAAAAATATATACTATATAATTATATAGAGTATGATAATAACAACACATGAACATGTTATGAACATATTATGTTAAATTTGGTTAAATTATATTCAGTGACCTATTGTTTATCAGCAATTTAACATGTACATTTAATTCAGTGACCTGAAAAATAAAACAAAAAATATTGTCGTTTGTGTATGTCAGTCTGTCTCATTTTAACTAATTGAAATTTCCGTTTAGAAAAATGTGAAATATTTACATTTCATTTCCACTAATTGAATTTAAAAAAAATAAAAAAAATTCAGTTTTTTATTCCATGAGTGTATATATACCTCCTGCTTTACTTTGGTTGGATATTCACACTTTGTCTGCTATTATTCATATGCTATGATATAGGTCAATGACAGTTACACATTTTGGACCAAGCTATACGATTGTCTTATGCCGTAACTATAATGAACGTGATTTTCGCTGTCGATGGCGGTTTTATTTTGAAAATAAAAATTATGGCCCTTATTGTGATTTTCGTCAAATTTCGATTTCATATTTTGGTATTATGATTTTCGATTTTTTTCTTTTTGTTCGATTAAATCGAACAGCTGTTTCGATCACTTTTTTACTGACGAAACGCAATTTGTAATACGAAAAATATGAAAAAAAGATGGATATTTCAAAGAAAATACATTTTCTGTTACAACTTTCAATGTTTTAAATGTAATAATAATACTAATTAACCCCCCAATTCTACATAAGAGTCTCTTATTTCTCTTACTTCTCTAAACTTTTTATCATAAGAGATTTATTAGCAGAAATTGGTATTCTACATAGCAGACGTGTGGTGATAATAATGTGTAAGAGACTAAGAGGTTTTGAATTTACCAAAATCAGCTGATTATCATGACATTTGTTTGAATTTGAATGTACGAGTTTATGCCTGATTCGCTTTTAATACGGATTTTGGTTTACTCCCAATTTTATCTGCTATAAACTCGCTAATTCGGATTTTGGCTTAAGCCCAAATTATTGAAATGGTAAAAGTGAAGCTGTCGCGTTCTTCTTCTTTTTTTTATGTGTAAGAAGAAGAATATGTATACTTTAAGTGTATAAAAGTATCAACGTTTGCATGTATTATTTTAATCCCAATTTACAGTTTATAGCGTACTCCCAATTTAATCCAAAATTCGGATTATTTTTTGTTAAATAAAAATTTGAAATCATAGGTTACTAGATTAGACTAGATTAGACTAGACTAGACTACTGATTTTTAATTAAACGGTTTTTAATTAACTTTAAACAGTATAACTCAACTTTTAAATAATTTGTAAAAAAAGAAAAAGTGAAAGATTTACATTTTTATTCCTGCGTATTTAGAAAATATATAATATATATAATATAAAATATAATACTATATTCATTTAAAATTAATAATAGTATTTCTTCCATTTTATTTATTATTTTTATATTATTTTTATTTTATATTATTATTTTTATTTTCTTTTATTAATTTTTTTTTTTTAATTTTTAATTTCTTCACTTTTTAAAAACTCCACTTCTACACAATAACAATAAGAGGACCTCACCAATGACCTGCTAAGTTAATAGACTTTCGAGGTTAGAAGCGTCTCTTATCTTCTTATCCAGAATACCAAATTCTCTTAACTAAACTCACCACAATTTTTAAGAGATCAGCTGATTGGTGACATCTCTTACCTCTTACCTAGAATAGCAATTTCTGCTAAGTGTCTGCTAATTGCATTTAAGAGGCTAAGAGTCTCTTACACCCATGTTCTGAATTCCACTTTTTCGGAATTGAAGTTGCGGAAGTGGAATTAGGTGTTCTGCATTCCACTTTCACTAAATTTTCGTGAATTCAATTCCGCAATGTTTTTGTACGTGGAATTGAAATAATAGTTGTCAAATTCAATCGTGGTTTGTATTTGTGTAGTCAAAATTATATTAGTAAAGTTTTTTTTTTAAATTTATTAAATAAATTTTATAAATAGTGAATAAATTTAAATTAAAATTAAAGTTAAAATATGTAAGTAATTGTATATTATGGTTCTCATAAATTTATAAATATTTTTATAAATATGTACATTCAATGTATTTTAAAGGGGAAAACACAAGAATAAAGAGCATTTTCTTCGTCGTTTCCTTGATTTATTAAATACAGTAGAGCACTATCCATTATTAGTATTTACAATTAATTTCTTCAGTTAATTCAAGTACTGTAAAGAAACAAAGTTACAAGTGAAAAATATTCATGAAATAAGGAAATATATTGATAACAAGGTAATACATACAGTAGAATTATTAAACACGATTATTTTTAACACTTTTTTTTTTCAAAAAATAATATATTTTTCAAATTTTACAACACTTTCAAGAACTAAATTATTTCAATGCAAAATATTTTCAAAGCCTCATCTACAAATGACAAGTAACAGCTGATTCGAAATTAATGTTCGAAATATATAATTCCGCGTGGAATCAAGAACACCATTTTCCATTTCGCATGGATTTGAATTCGTATTCCACTTCCACTTTTAGCGGAATCTGGAACATGGGTGTTAGTCTCTTATGTAGAATTGGGGGGTAAATGTGTTTTTATTAATTATTACATACATTAATTATGGGGCTTATTGTGATTCGATTCACGATAATGACGCTTGTAACCAATGTGTATGATGCAACGCTTTTTGGTTCGTTCGATTGAGTTACACAATACCGAAATTAAATTCAATCGAATCGAAGAAGGAAGATTCTTCGATCAACCTACGAATAAAATTAAAATCACAATAAGCCCCAAAATTTTATTCGCCCACTTGTTCAGATCAGTTTAGCATACCTATTCATATGTAGGTATATACATATTATGTATACATATACAGGGTGCTTCCGTTATCTCCGACCAAAAGGATACCATAGATGGGTCTCATTGAGACAAACAAAAAATCGTATTGGAGGGGGAGGAAATCTCAACGGTTTGGCCGCTAGAGGGCGTTGAAGTTTTTTTGCACTTTTTCCACCAAACACCCCATAACCTTTTGTAGGGGCACTCTAGAGTCACTTTGTATTAAAAAAAAAGGGAGAAGACTCTTTGCCCTTTTTAACGATACCTTACTTGTTCCTCTTCTACTAACTGTTAAAAAGTTAGAGTCGTTTAAAATCAAAATTTTGTGAATTTTTACCCATTTTTTGTACTTAACCCTGCTTTACTCAAAAAAGGCTCAAATTAACCCTATTTTTAATTGCAGAAAAAAAAGGCTCAATTGATTCTGCATCGATTTGCTATCTTTAATTTTTCTAAAAAATACATAATTTTCGAGATAACACTTATTAAGTTATTCAATTAAATTTTGAAAAATAAATATAAAAATAAAGGTGGAGTTTCAATGCACGCGTTTGGAGCGTTGCGTTTGGTGCGTTAAATGACAGCTAGTAGAAATAAGCTTTTCTTATGAGAGCTGACTAAATGGTCAACGCACACAACGCGCATATTGTTCAACTTTTGGAGCGCTATGCGCGTTGCCAGTGTTGCTGGCATTATTTTTTGATATTAAGTGACAATTTAACAGTTTATACGGTGAAAAAATAATTCGAATTATGGATTAAATTGGGAGTAGCGTAGAAACGGTAAAATTGGGATTAAAATAATACATGCAAACGTTGATATTTTTATACACGTATAGTATACATATTATTCTTCTTCCACATAAAAAAAGAAGAAGAACGTGACAGCTTCACTTTCACCATAAAAATTAGAATCCGCCATATTGCATTTTACCTCACACAAACATATAAAAAAATTGGGATTAAACCCAAATAATTTGGGCTTAAGCCAAAATCCGAATTATCGAGTTTATAGCAGATAAAATTGGGAGTAAACCAAAATCCGTATTAAAATCGAATTACGCATAAATAAACCTGCACATTATTTTTCATGGTAAAAGAAACACTAATAAGGTACAGTACAGACGGTTAAGATTGGCGTAAAGTTGCGCTGGTGGGAGAAATTTTGAAAATATCCTTTAATTTCCCCTTTTTTGAAGAAAACTGCAAAAGAAAATAAAGATTAAATCTTCCACTCAGACTCAGTAAGCATAATGACTAGCGATCATCTATCGCACACACAAGTCATATCCTCTTTTGAGCTGAAAAAAATAACAACATCCTACCATTCGATATTGTTTGTATGACGAACGCCATCGGCCATACTACTGATTTACTGAAGAAAAATTGAAATAAAGAATAAAGATAAGTAAAGAAAATACAGGATAACAAAAACAATATGAGTGATCAGTGATGATAAGTATCCTTTTAAAATAGGAAATTCTTATGAATAAGAAAACGAAAATATATGTAAGATCGTGTAAATAATAAATTCCTACCTAAAGGTACTCGTCCACGATGCAATTTTTCTTGCGCGCAACATGATAAAATTGCATGAAATGGACATTGCACTGTGTAAACTATTAAGCAAGATACAATATTGCAGAGAAAACGCCATCTTTGTGAAATATTTCACTTGCACGCAACATGAAATTATTGCGTAGTGTAAACACTAATCAGCGCAATATTTCATGCCAGAAATATTTATGAATTCGATCATGAAATATTTCACGCAAGATATATTGCAATAGAATCAGCTGATTGTCATTATTTAATTGTGATTGAAGAAATAAACTGGATTTGGTACGTTTATTCATTTTTTTTTTTATCATTTAATTGTTTTTTAATTATAAAAAAGATGTTTATAATTATTTTTAGGGTTTAAAGTGGAATCACCAAAAATCTACTGGAATAAAAATCAAGTTAAAAATTTGTTAAAATTATTCTGTTCTCTACGTAATATCCAGGGTTTTAGCCAAAATTTTCTTTTTTTTCCTTTTATTTTTTTTTCTGTTAATTAATAAAGTTAATAATATCGCAATTACTTTAACTTTATTTTTCGATGACATTTTTAGCTACGAAACCTTAAACTTTTTTTCAATTTAAAAATGACAGTCCAAGAAAATTATATTCACGCAAGAAAATTTTCATACTGCTATGTAAGCAATGGTGCAATAAAAATTTCTTGCAAACATATTTTTTTCTTGCGTGAAAGAAATATTGCACATTTTTCGTGCAATTCTTGCTGCTGTGTAAGAGAGTATGCAAGTTTTCTTGAGTGCAAGATATATTTCGCGCAAGAAAAATTGCATCGTGGACGAGTACCTTAAGAAACAAAATGCGAATTTCTCTTTTCAAGAAGGATTTTTGTAAAATGTGATGCTTACATCACAGTGAAATTTTAGTGGAAAGGGTAGACAGATTCTACTGCGCATACTTCCCCTAAGCCAATCTTAACCGGCTGTACTGTATATATCGGAACTCTCAAACGCCATTGAAACGTAAGAAAGATCGTATGGCAATTGGCAATACAAAAGTATATGGACGATCTGAGAAATGAAATACAAAAATATATGGAAATTTTACAATTTATTTTTTAAAATAAGATATCTCAGCATCCTCTGAACCAAAACTAATATTTTTGGATTAAAATATTTGTTAAAGTGTTGCTTAAAATCTATCTTGTTCGGTAATTCTGTAAGTGCCATAGTTTTCAATCACAAGGACAAAATACCCGAAAAACCATTAAGAAGTTCAACATTTTTAACCTTGTTTTCCATTTTATCTCAAAAACTAGAAAAAATAAAAGACTGCAATATCAACAACACTAAAGGAAACACTTCAGTGAAGATTTAAATATAAAAATAATAGTTTTTGGTAGTTTAGGTCTTAATTATGTTTGAATTTGTAAATGTATGAAAATTCAACGTTTTTTAGTCTATTTTGCACTTTATCTCGAAAAATAAAAAAATACAAGAAAACTGTATATGTAATAGATAATACCTATGTACTAAAGAAAACACTTTGATAAATCTTTTAGTATAAAAATATTAGTTTATGTCTACGGGATGCTGAGATACAATTAAATCTTTGAAGTTGAAAATAAAGTCAAATTTGTGTTTGGTCTAGAAAATGTATGGAAAATGTTCGACTCTTTACCTTGTTTTGCACTTTATCTCAGAAAGTACAAATACTAGGAAAAAATCGTACGGCATAATCAAAGGGAACACTTCAACAAACAATTAGGTCAAATAATTACGGTTTTTGGTCCACGAGATTCTGAAATACTTTAAAATTACTAAATTAATTAATTATTCTCCATATGATAAAAATACTTATCACATACATTATGTACTCAAAAAGGATTGAAATATAATAGAGATCCGAAAAGGAAATGAAACAAAACCGTAAACAGGCCCTGTGCGGGCAGAGAAGGAGGTATCACATTTGTCTTTTTTATGAAAAAGAAAAAGCTTTCAATAGTTAATTTTGTGTTCTATACATATGACTTAAATTTTATTTTACATATATATGCTGAAGATTAAATGCACACATACAAGCGAAAACATTATTTGTTTATTTTTATACTATATTATAATATATATATATATATTATATATGCACAAAAAGTATTAAAATATTTCTTTCTTCTCCCTTTTCGAGATTTTTAATGTATATTGTATATACATATATGTTGTTGTACATATTATATGTATACATTATGCTTAGAACAAATGATTTTAGTTGTTGTGTTTTTTTTTCTTTATAGTGCTGTGTCATTTTTTTGCAGCTGAAAAAAATGATATTTGTTGTTGGTATTTTTTGGCTTGATTTTTTCTTTGCTTTTATGTTTTTTCTTTTTTCAAACATTTTTTATTTTTGTTTGCTTATTTCGATCCTATTCTTGACCTACCTCTACAAATCTGTTTTACATTGATATTTAATTTTATGGAATTATTAAATGAATTTATAATTATAATATTTTTCGTTGGTCACCTAAAATCATTTGTTTTAAGCATAATAATGTATACATATAATATGTATAACAACATATAAATATGTATAGTTTTATTTACAATGGTTTTGTTTTTTGTTATTTTTCATATTGATCATAAAGCAATTTACAAACACATTCATCAATCCTCATTCATTCTATTCAATTCGACAGAGCTTCAGACCAGAGCTTTCTCAGACCAGTTTTTGAGCTTTCTCAGATAAATTTTTATAAAAATGTAAAAACTATGAATTTTGACGTTCCTCGTGAAGGAATCTCTCTATACTTGATACTTTTTGTGTACTCATATTCATGAGTCTTTCTTACGTCACGTTTCTTTTCTCATTCATTCATTCTTTATTATAATACCGAGTACCGACTACCGTTCTATATAGTGTTTCTTTTACCATGATTATTTTTTATATCTTTAGGTACAAAATATCTATATTCTTCTATACATACATAGGCCCAAAATACACTGGGGATGATTACAACCGTCTGATCTGATCCAATTAAAAACCGGTTATTACAACTGATTTACCTATAATAACCGGTTTTTAATAGGATTGCGACGGTTGTAATCATCCCCAGTGTATTTTCACCCATACATAGATGATTTCTACACAAATAAAATTAATTCAGCCTCTATTAAAAAATAGGAAAAAACAACAAAAGGAAAAGAATAAACAAAATAATAGGAACGATTCGTACGATTGTCGAATTAGTCATATCACTGACTGTGTAAAATTTGTTCTAAATCTATTTAAGGACTATATTTCATGTAAAAGTTTTCATCAGTTTCATCTGATATAACGATAATTTTTCCAAAATTACAACGTAATAAGCGGTTTGTCGTTATACCCGATAACGTTATAAATAAGCAATACTTATTAGTTCAGTTGATGTATGCAGAACAAACAAATGGCTGCGAAAAGAACGTTGTATCCGATATAACGTTATATCCGGTGTCGTTATAAGTTCTATTGAATATATGTACATATATATATATTTTTTTTGTCATTTAAGCTGAATTACTGAATTAAATAAAAAAGAAGATTTTTTGTGAAAATTGAAACATTCATTTAATAAATTTTAGCAAATAATAGTAATTACTAATTACTCAATTTACTTCGTTTTTTGCAAATCTGCTACTATCAATTTTTTGATTCTACTACACTTTAATATTCAAAAACGACAGCCCCGGTTCCGTATCTTTTCCGTTTTTCGTATCGTTCGTATCACCCAATTCCTATTCCATTCATTAATTTTTTTTGCTACGTACGGTTGTGAGTGTAATGTGGTCTACGATTTTTTTTAAAAATTTAGAATTTTTTAATTCAACCGTATATAAAAAGTGTCTATTTGAAATATAAGTTTTATAGTTTTTTAAGATTTTTTTTTTATTTTATTTTTTAAATATTTTTGTTAGGTATAATTTGAAATACCTACAAAAAATTTTTCTAAATGGTAAGTGAAGGGAAAATTTCTACAGCGTTTTAAAAGTTGCCGCATACATAGATATAACATTTGGTCGCCATTTTGGGGCGTTAATCTTTCATTATAATTTATCCACATTTTATAAGAATATCTTTTTAAATATAGTTTATCTATATATTGCATCTAGATTAAAATAATTATGCATGTTTAAATATCGACTTTCACTTCGATGCCTTATGATTTATTTACTTCGGTAAAATAAGTAATTTCTTTTTTTAGGATTTTGAATATGCTTACAGTGCTGTGAATAAGTCATGGGACAAACATAGTTTTTTTTAAATATTTGAGAAAAAAAGCAAAAATTTTTCGAACAAACTTCTTATTTTATTAAAATTAATTACATTTCATTCTTAAACAAATTACAACAAAAAAAACTGAATATTTCAACTTAAATTGCTTCCGAAATCCACAAAGTTATCAATAAGCCATGAAATACATGTGAAAAAGTTATGGGACATGTTATCAATAAATAACGGAATATTGTATTAATTGAGTGAAAAGAGCATGTCGTATTCACGTTTCTAATACTTGGTGTGATATCCCTGTCTTTTAAAAAAGCCTCCACGGTCGGCTTGGTTTCGTCTGTTATTACATCTTGTAATCAGTGTTGCCGAAAAACAAAATTGGATGGAGCCAGATTTAAGAATTAAAGCGGCTAAAAAGGGCTAAATATTAAATACTCAATTTTTTGTATACTTTAATAAACAAAACAAATTCATTTTATTCAATAAAAAAACAAAAACTTGCATAAAAACAACATAATTATTCATTAATTAAGTAACTCAATAATTTGTGCATTTTAATTAGTATGTACATATATTTATATATTCAGTCAAAAATTTCATAGCATTTTTATTTTCGTCGCAAAGTTGATCGCACGAATAAAATAGCATTAGTAGTATCTGATTTGAACCAGTTTATGATTTTTAAACTTTAAAATATTGACCAGTAAAAAATAGTAGATCGATATGGTATATTAAAGACTAGTAGAATGAAATCAGATGAAATTTTTCATTTTTTCTAATGGAGCTAAAAAAAGCTTAACATACGTCTAAAAGAGCTAAAAAAAGAGCTAGGGGCAAAAGCCAATTTTAGGAGCTAAATGAAATAAAAAAGGGCCAAATTTAGCTCCAAAAAGGCTAAAACGGCATCACTGCTTGTAATTGCTTCGCTGTCTTTTTCTGACATATTTTTTTTTTTAATTTATTTTTTTCAGAAAAGCCAAAGATGTTCTATTGGGTTTATGTCAGGGCTCTGTGGATGTGTTTCAACAACATAAGTACAATTATATAACAATCATGAACGAAAATTTCAAGCTATATGTTTTGGGTCGTTATCTTGATAAAAATAAAGGACATGTCATTGTGTCGGCATATAACGAATGTTAACATGGGAAAATGTCAAAATCGTAACATGTCTTAATTATGTTGTAGTTAACATAAAGTCCGGGTGCGATTTTTTTTATTACTAATGTAATTTGTTGTTGTTATAAAAACAAATTACATTAGTCATAAAAAAAGTCATATGATAAATCATATAATGTAAAGCCACCTTAATATAATTGACTCGAATCTAACATATGTATGTCGTTGCATGTGTCAATCTATGTCCATTATAATTGCACCTTAAAAGTTATCAATAAAATCCAACTTTTAGCACTTTCAAGTAAATTTTTTTAAATTAATTTTCAATATTTAATACTGGTTCATAATATTTTCTATAAATTGAATGTTTCCTACTCTATTGTACCCCATTGCACCCCAATAAAGTGCACTTTTACCATTATGTTTATAGGTGGATTAATGTTTTTTAAATCTCTATCTTACAAAACCTTTTTTGTCTGAGATTAATAGGAAAAATAGATATAATTTTGTCAAAAATAATAAAAATAAAGGTATTTAATTTTGGAAAATGGTCATTTTCATTGATCAAAGCATGTTTGATAATTTTCGAAGTAACAATATAGAGTATGAAGACAACCAAAGAGAATAAAATTTAAAAACTGTGAAACATGGTGGTATAAGTGCACTTTAATAGGGTGCAATGGGAAATAATGAAGTGTAAAACATGCAATTTATAGAAAATATTATGGACCAGTATTAAATATTGAGAATTTACTTGAAAGTGCTAAAAGTTGGATTTTGTTGATGATTTTTATTTTTATCAAGATAACGACCCAAAGCATATAGCTTGAAATTTTTGTTCATGATTATTATATAATTGTCCTTATTATTTTTAACACCTCCACAGAGCCCTGACATAAAACCAATACAACATTTTTGGCTTTTCTAAAAAAAAAAAAAAAAAAAAAATCAAAATAATATCTCAGAAAAAGTTTGCGAATCAATTACAAGATGTAATAACAGACGAAACCAAGCCGACCGTGGAGGCTTTTTCAAAAGACAGGGATATCACACCAAGTATTAGAAACGTGAATACGACGTGCTCTTTTCACTCAATTAATACAATATTCCGTTATTAATTGATAACATGTCCCATAACTTTTTCACATGTATTTCATGGCTTATTGATAACTTTGTGGATTTCGGAAGCAATTTAAGTTGAAATATCCAGTTTTTTTTGTTGTAATTTGTTTAAGAATGAAATGTAATTAATTTTAATAAAATAAGAAGTTTGTTCGAAAAATTTACGAAATTACTTATTTTACCGAAGTAAATAAATCATAAGGCATCGAAGTGAAAGTCGATATTTAAACATGCATAATTATTTAGTGTTTTATTGTTTGTTTTTTCGCACTTTACAGGAAAAACGCACATTTGATCGCCGTAAACTTTATTTCAATTAGAGAAAACCTGAGTTTGCACACGTATTGATATTGAAGCTGTCATATGAGTAGTATTCGTCAGGCTGATCTCAATCGAATTACTGTGAAAATTCATAATATGAAGCGTAGTGCATCTCGTGATCCACCAAGAGGCAAAAGGCGAGGAAGTATGGGTAGATACGACGATAGTTCTGATGAACGTGTTACGCCAGATCGTGTTAGAAGGAGAGTTGCAAGATCACCAAGTCCAAGACCGAGATACATATCTCCCCATAGAGAGGAATATCCTCGTGAACCTGGTGAAAGGCATACATATAAAGTTCTATGCGTTAGTGCACTACATCCTAAGGCATCAGATGAATTTATAAAAGAGACTTTATATCGAGAATATAAGAAATTTGGAGATTTTAGTATAAGAGTATCGCATGATTTGGATGAGCGTGTTGCATATGTTTGTTTCAGAACACCGGAGGACGCACGAGAAGCTAAATACCGTAAACCGAGGATTATTTTATATGATAAAGTTGCACTCGTTGAACCAGTATATGAAGCATCTTCTCGTAATGAATATCGACCCCGTGCTAGATCTATAACACCGCCAGCTGAATATGATCGTCATTACTATGCAAGATCTCCTGGTCCTGAACGAAGGCGTCCGCCGCCATCAATGGAAACATATGAGCGATATGGACCTCCGCCAGTTCCAATGCATCATCCACGTGATTTTCGTCCTGTTATACATCATGAATATATGCCGCGCGGACCACCAATTCACCATGTACCCCCGCATATGCATCCACCACCTCACCATTATATTCCTCGACATATGGTTCCACGCCCTCATGTACCATACGAGAAGCCAGAAAGTAAAAAAGATAAATTTCCAAACTATTTACATCATGTTCAACCAGAAGATGATCCATTAGCTACGAGAACATTGTTTGCTGGAAATTTGGAAATTAATATTTCTGATGAAGAACTTCGTCGTATATTTGGAAAATATGGAATTGTTGAAGATATTGATATCAAGAGACCACCGCCAGGAACTGGAAATGCGTTTGCATTTGTTCGTTATCAGAACCTTGACATGGCACATAGAGCTAAGGTGGAATTGTCTGGACAATATATTGGTAAATTCCAATGTAAAATTGGATACGGTAAAGCAACGCCAACAACACGTATTTGGATTGGTGGGCTTGGAGCTTGGACATCAGTTACACAATTGGAAAGAGAATTTGACAGATTTGGAGCTATAAAGAAAATTGAATACCAGAAAGGTGATAACTGTGCTTATATTTTGTATGAATCGATTGAAGCAGCTACTTCTGCTGTTAAAGAAATGAGGGGATTCCCACTTGGTGGTCCTGAA
Organism: Bombylius major; assembly: GCA_932526495.1. Taxonomy (NCBI): domain Eukaryota; kingdom Metazoa; phylum Arthropoda; class Insecta; order Diptera; family Bombyliidae; genus Bombylius; species Bombylius major. The sequence goes on from OW052046.1 coordinate 11,404,060, forward strand.
CGTCGTTTAAGGCTTGATTTCGCTGATGTTATACCAAGTCAACCGTATAGACCAAAACAACCACCACCAGTTTATGAGGATGGTGTCGAATATAGAAGACCTGAATACGAATATCACGAACCACACTTTGAAGAAGTTGCATATGCAGCATTCCCACCTCGTGGGGGCTATAGAGGTCGTGGAGGATACAGAGGAAGAGGATCATATCGAGGAGCATTTCATAATGAAGGACATCGTATGCCACCAGGTCCACCTCCAGAAGAAGAATGGCGAAGACCGCCACACGAAATTGAATATGATGGAACAAGAAGACGATCCGGATCCAGAGAACCCGGTGTTGATAGATCACGATCACTTTCTCCACGCAGACGAAGTCCAGCTGACTCCGATTCTGATTCTTCTTCGCGAAGAAATGGAATGCTGAGTGCTGCTAGGACACTACCAGAAATTGCAAGAAAATGTACCACTATTTGGCAAGGTGCACTTATTTTAAAAAGTTCACTATTTCCAGCAAAGTTTCATTTAACTGATGGTGATTCTGATATTGTTGAATCATTAATGAAAGGTGGAGATGGTAAACATCATTTATGTATAACACAAAGATTACGTTTAGATCCACCAAAATTGGATGATGTTCAAAAGCGTATAACATCATCATCGTCACATGCAATATTTCTATGCTTAGCTGGTTCAACATCAATTATAGCAAATGATGATAGTAGCGTTCAAACACGTCCTCTTCGCAATTTGGTATCATATTTAAAACAAAAAGAAGCAGCTGGTGTAATTTCACTTTTGAATAAAGAAACTGAGGCGACCGGTGTACTTTATGCATTTCCACCATGTGATTTTTCTTCAGATCTTTTGAAGAGAACTTGTCATAATTTAACCGACGAAGGACTTAAAGAAGATCATCTCGTAATTGTTGTAGTACGTGGAGGTACTGCATGAGGTTAGTACACAAAATTTTTTATTTTATTTTATTTCATTTCATTATCATAATTAATTGTGCTAATCTTTATATTTTTAATTTTTTTTTCTCAGGCCTATTTCTTCGCGATATTGTGAAAAATATAGAACAATAATCATGCTCTTTCATCAATATATAACATCTCTGATAATAATAGTTGAATAGCAAAAGAAATTTCCGTTTTTTCTATTTTCAAAAACGAGAGAATAATTAATGTCAATATTTATTTTATATATACTATACGAGATTTTTCAATTTTTTATTGTTTTTAATATTAACAATTTTACTTGATAACAAATAATTTCAAAATCATATTGGAATTAATGAAATTGATTGAAATTGTTTTAATAATATATTTTGTCATTCATTAAAAATAAATGAGATGTTATATATTAGATGAGAAAAAATGATTATGGATAATTTTTTTAAATAAATTTTATCAAGGGAAAAAAAATGAGAATGAGATTATATACAATGAGAAAAAGGTAAAACAAAAATAAGGTAATGATTAATTATTATTTACATATACCTAGAATATAAGCTATAAAAATGATTTAAATTTTATTATGTAAGTTATAAAAAGTTTTTTTTTTTTTTAAAAAAACAACAAAAAGTAAAGTGAGAAACAAGAAAAAGTAATGTGAAAATTAAGTTTTGATAATTTCAAAAATTTGAAATAAAATAAATAACAGCATTCAAAATTAGTGTAAGAGTTAAAATGACAAGAAAAATGAAAACAAAAAAAAAAAAGGATATTTCTCGATGTGTTGTATTTTATAATAATAATCGCATAATATTGATTGAATATATATTTTTTTTAATAATTTTATCCTTATCTACCATTAAAATTATAAGACACATAAATATTATAAATTTTAAAATCCTATATTTAAGTTTAAAAAAACAAAAAAAAAAGTGTTGTGTAAGTTAGATATTACTACTACTACATACTTGGGGGGAAAAAATAAGTTTTTTAATTGGATTTTTCTCTTCTATTTTTTTTTTATTATTTTTTTTTTTTTTTTTGCTCAATATTAAGTGTTGAAGAAAAAAAAGTAATAATCTCATGAAATAATGAGAAAAGTTTTTTTTTTTTTCAAATATCTTGAAAACTAGTTAATAAGAAGTTTTCATTAATTATAACATTTCATTTAGTTTTGCTGCTATATATTTTTTTTTGTTTTTTTTTTTTTAAATTGTGAAATCAAGGTGACAAACTGATGTAAAACAAATTTGAATTATGTATTTGAAAAAAATTTTTTTTTAATGAAGGTGGTATTTGCAAAGTTTCAAAAATTGTAAAAATTAAACAACAAATGTAGTCTTCTAGGAACACAGAAAAAAAAAGTAATTAAATATATACACACATACTTACATACAAATTTCGAGCACAGAAACTTAAAAAAGAAAAAAAATCGGTGTGAAACTATAGTTTTTTTTTTTTAATTTTTATTTTTTTTTATTATTATTTTTATTATTATTTTTTTTATTTTTTATTTTAGGATCAAAACAGTTTAATTATATACATATATAAAATTGCTAATCAATTAAAGTTTTAGTTATTGGTTTTGTCTTTATCTATATTTTTAATGACTACCTAATATATTCATCGACTAATTTTTTTTTTTTTTTTTTTTTTTTTGTGGTTGTGAATATAAATTTTGATAATTATAAATTTTCATCATTTTATTTTTCTATAGAAATTTCAGTTTTTAGTTTTTTTTTTGTAGGGTACTAAATATTATTATTTTTTTTCAAATTCCGAATTTTTATTCAAATATATTGTGGAATATTTAAAAATATTTTTAACAAAAAACAAAAAATAAAAAAAAAAGGAAAAAAAATGCTCTAGTAAATGAGTTTAAAAATAAATAAAAAACAAAAACAAAAAAGAAAAATCATGATGCGGTGAGGGTGACTAAAAGAAGAATTTCTGAACGGTAAGGAATTTGTTTTATTTAAAAAAAAAATACATATATTTTTTTAAATTTTGATTTCTTTTCCTTAAAAAAAAAAAACAATTATTTACTTGAAAAATTAAAAAAATGGTGTCCAAAAAGTTTTTGTAGTATATATATTTTGTGTTAGTTTTGTGTTTTATTTATTGCTTCAAAGAATTATCAAAATTATTTAAAAAAAAAAAAAAAAAAAAAAAACAAATTATGCTTATAATATATTTGTATGAAAAAAAAGCTGTTACATATTTTGTCCATAAAATTGGGGTTTATTAAATTTTTTAAATTTTTTAAGGAGAAAAATATCAATCATTCAAAATTATTTGTGTGCGTAAAGTGTCGAAATTAGGTTTTTTTTATATTTTATTATTAGTTTAATGTTTTTTTTTTTCAAATAATGTTCAACACACGATAAATATGTGTGTCTCAAAAAGTGTTTTTATTTCTTATTGAGAATTTAAATTGGTTTTTGGTATCATTGTTCTTCGATTTATTTAGTAGAATAAAATATATATATATTTTTACAGTATATATGGTTCTAATTATTGTGTATATGAAAATTGCGCCAGTTTTCAAAAATAACAGTTTCGTGATTTGTTTCTTCTATATATATAGATTTTTTTTTTTAGCTTTGAAATATATATAATTTCTGTGTAATTCATTTTCATGATTAAGTGCCGTATATATTTATTTTATTTATTATTATGATCGTTCCATGATCATATTTTAAACATATATATATATATATATATATATATATATATATATATATATATATATATATGTAAATACCTATATATTTCTTCTTTGTTTTGTTCAAGTGAAGTTGCTTGCCGAGAAAAATTTCACGATAAAAATAAAAAAGGGTGTTAGGAAAAAGTTCGTTAAAAAAAAAGTAAAATAAAAATAGATTTTGAACGTTGAAATTATGCAAATATATTTCTCAGAATACCTATATTTCTACAAAAATTTATTTTGACAAAAAAAAAAAAAAAAAAAAAAAATCAACAATATGAGAACACAATGTAGCATTTAATTTAAATGTTTTTTCATATTTTAATAAAGCATTTTAAAATGTTATTTTGTATTCTTCAATATTGTTAAAGGCAGCATTGAAATAGATTAAATGAGAAAAAAAAATTAAATAAATGAATAATAAATTTAAAAAAAAAACATACAAAATAAGAAAAAATAGAAAATTTAATGAACAAGGTGTGTTGTTTTTTAAAAATTATAAATTTAATATTAGTTTTTGTTCTTTTTAAAATTTTTTGGAAGTCCTTTTTATGTGAAAGTTTCAAAATATAAAGTAAAAAAAAAAATTTTGTAGTTCAATAATAAAAAAAAAATATGAAATGATTTGAAGTTTTTGTGAGAATATTGCAATTGTGTTTAATTTAGGTTTAGTAAAATAGTAAAATGCTTATAATGTTGAAAATTTACGAAATAAAACAAACAAAAAAAACAAATATGTTAAATATTTAAAAAAAAATATATATATATATGAAAACATAATAATGTATTTAGATATTATATATTATTGCTTTTTCTAATATACTTATAATACTTACGGTGGTACATATACCTACATTTTTTTTTATCGCATACTGTTGTTTCAATTTCAAATAATAATAAAGTTTAAGAATAATCTAATCTATGTTATTTGTGTTTTTTAAATTTTTTTTTTCTATTTTAAAATGAAGAAAGTGAGTTTCTTATTATGTATTATTATTATTTTTTTTTTGTTGGAAGAATTTTCTTAAGAAATTTTTTTTTTCTTCGATTAGAGTGTCGTTTAACTGTTGTCAACGTTTGAATCATAAGTGTTTAATTTAACGTTAAAATTGATAAAAAAAAAAAAAAACAATGTTATATTGGTGAATAGGGGCTTGAAAAAAAAAAGTTAGTGTAAAAAATTGATGGTTAATTAAATGTTTATGTTCCACCCTACCCAGATGTTAACAATTTTTATTAATTATGGTGCTTTTAATTCTAAACTAATCAAAAAATAAAAAATAAAATAAAATATTGGTGAGAATATTGGTGAGAAAATTATTTTCAAATCAAAATCAAAATTCCAAATATAGCAAAAGTGTGAGAATATACGATATGCAAAGGTTGAAGTTTATATGTATTTCGAATCCATACCAAAAAATCCAACATTTTTTACGTTCTTATTAAATTGTTAAATTATTTAAAAAAAATAGAAGTCAGTATATTGTGCTTATGGAAGCAATACCCCATGTGTTTATGAATAATTTCATATATTGTAATTTGTTTGTGGGAAATTCTAAATAATTTATCTCTGTCAACCCTAAAAAAAAAATGTGCTTTTTAACATACATAATGTTAACAGGATGTTTCAAATTGTGCAGAAATCATTTCAAGTTTTTTTTTTTCACAAATTATTCTAAAACAGGACTTTGCGCACAAATTTTACATTCTGGTAAATATATATAGGAGTATTTGATAAAAAAAAGTAACATAATTTTAAAACATCATTAAAATTTTCGATTTTCAGTGAGATATTTCAATTTTTGTTTGTTAATTGTTTTATTTCTAGGAATGGATAACTTATGTTGACGATTCGAATACGCTAGAATTGTGAACAACAGAGTCGTTAACTGCGTATGTAAGCATTTGTTAGAATATATTCCAACATAAAAATCTTCAAATATGACGTCACAATGTCTATTCGTTCTTCTTCTTGAAAATCAACATAGCAATCGTTTAAAAATGCAATGGTTTTCATTACTCAATAGTAATTTCAGCCGATTCAAGATTGAATTAGTTGCCGTCAGCGTTGACGCATTCATAAAAGCAGCCGAAAAAAGTGATGCTAATTCTTTTGACACTTTTTGAAATTTTTAAAAATAGTTTATTTAATGACCCTTATTCTGAGGTGCGCATCACTTGTGATAAGAAGCGTAAGTAGTGATCACTTCGATTCAAGAATGGTGGCTCCTATTCTGCTATTCGTATCACTTTTTGATTTACTAAAGTTTTAAATTCTGTTAGGAATTTTCTTGCTTTTGTGAAAAAAGTTTATATCATCATAAATAGAAGTAAAATTTAGTCTGAATGTATTTTTTTTTCTTACCTTTTGTTTAAACTCATCATCTTCACTTTAATTTTTTCCATGATTAAATAATCACCTGAAATCGATAAAATGACAGTTCTATGTGAATACCAGAATAGCACAAATAATCGATTTTGTGATATTCACCACTTTTCGATGTTTATCACTTAAATCGAATACGGTTATACCATATTTGTAAGTTCACAATGTTCACATGACATAACAATTGATACGACTATCAGAATAAGGGCCGGTACATGGTAAATAGAATAAGAAGGTATGCTGAAAAGCAATATGGCGGAGATTTTTTTTTCGTTTTTTAGTGACATTACAATAAGTTGATGACGTAGCTGCGAAGAAAAAGTCTTTGTTTACATTTTGTTTATATGTTGTTTCCATAGTGGCTAATGGTTAACTAATTATTTTATAAATAAAGTGACTTATAAATAAATTAAAAAACTATAATTGACTATATATTTGAAAAAAAAAATAAATACCTATTAAAATGGTTAAATGTGTGGTGATGTCCTGTAAAAATTACACAAGAAAAAGTTAAATTTTTCAGATTTTCATCTGAAAAAAATGTGAAACCAGTAAAATGTATTGAATACATGAGAAATAATTGTTATTATTATTATTGTTAATGTTGTCAAATAAATATTTAAATGTTTATTTTTTTTTTCATATAAATTTAAAAGTATCTTAATTGATCTTGAAAAAATAAAAGTTGTAAAAATATGTACATTTTACATACCACAAAATAGGGAATTAATAAATGATAAAAATGATTGTATGAACCCTATAAAGATAACAATAAATAATAATAATAATAATATAATTGGTGATGATGGTGGTTCAAGTAAATTTAAAGATTCTGATTATAATCATGAAGAATCGTCAAAAATCATATACATACAAATGTTAAATAACAGATTTAAATATGCTTTCTCCACATTTTCCAAAAAGTTAAAATTGCTTGTTTGGTTCATGCTTAAAAACATGTGATAAAAGATTGTCATAGTCAAAGTTGCGTATATACATTAGTTACAGAAGCACCAAAAAGAAATGTTAGCATTTTAAAATTATAAACCCTTCAGGTAAATAATTAATACCTACTGCACTTAAATAATTTGTTAATACATATTAATTAATTATACAAGTATTATAATAATAAATTATTATTAAAGTACAGTAGTATAAGTATTTGTGTTATTATTAGTAAGAATTGCAATATTTTTATTATAAAAATCATTCTGTATTAATGAAATAAATAAATTATCATATAATTATTGTGAACGTACAACAGTTTATATTTCTAAAAATTCAAAAATTCTTCGCAGCTACATCACCTATAACTGATATTTTTTATTTTAGGTTAAAACCCCCTTTTCATCATACCTTCCTATTCTATTTACCATGGGCCGGTATTCTGAGATTCACGTGATACGATGATTTCATCGTAACTACGAAGTGATAGAATTATGAACTACAAACGGTAACATTTCCGTTTGACGTTGATAAATTTGAATGAAAACGAAAATAATTACATTTTATTTTAGACACAGAAGAAAGACAAAATAAACTATAATTTATTTAACAATTAAAGTCAGTACAGGCAAGATAGGCATACTTTTCTATACTCTTTTATATTTCGTTTGTATAAATCTGTCTCGTGTGTGGGGTGATCAGATCTCAATTTCAATCGAGAAAAATCTTTTAAATTAAATATTACCACAAACAATATAATAATACAGATATATAAAAACTGTTGTACAAAATGTTGCATATGAATTTTGGTTAACTGACAACGATCAACTGACAAATGTGATATGATTAGTAAAGACATAAACCTATCATGATGTTATATAATAAAATAAACTAACAAAGTTTTCAGTTTTTTGTTTCCTTTTCCTTTAGGTACAATAATTGTTAACCGACAACAACAAAAATATGTGACAAGCAAATAAAAGACATTATTATTGTATGTAGGTATATTGTGTACATAAATATTGTATTTTACTTTTGCTGACGCACAAGTAACTGTTCAGTTCAACCGACATTGTATGGTTTAAAGAATTAGGTATTTTAGATTTATGTACAGTAGAATCTCGATAATTTTACCTAATTAAAACTACCCTCGTTGAAATTACGGGATAGTAGAAATTATTGAATACAAAATTTAAACTAAATATGTATGTATGTATGGAAGTAAAACGCACACATGAAATTAAAAAAAGATTAGTTTATTTATTTCTCAATTTTTAATTAACACAACAAAAAAATCAAAAATAAAGCCTTTCACAAATCAAATCAAATTTAGATTTTTTTCGATTTAACATGTTCAAATATGTATTTTATGTGTAAATTCATGTATAAATTATGACTGTTGAAATTATAGAGTAAGCAAAATTTCTTTCACTGTAAATATAGGAAATTATCAGGTAGTAAAATTATCGAGATTCTACTGTATTCGCTTTTTTGATAATTGGATGCCCCACTTTCTAAACCTATGTTTATAACAAATCATAAACAATTACCTTGTTTATGCGACACATTAATTCGCATTAACTCACTCCGTCTTGACTAAATACGGATGCATAAACCAAATTTCAATGCGCATTTAAAGTGTGCATAATGCATATACATTTTATTCGTTTTAAGTAATTGTTATTACACACGCAGATGGTTAACGTTTTGAGTGAGAACGAAATGTTATATTACGCATAAACACTAATTAAAATGTATTATCTCAAAACGATGCTTAAAACGTTTTATAGTTAATACGTTTTAATCTTTGTGCATAAACAAGGTAAATGTCAACTACAAAAAAATCAAAAAATCATGATGAAATGAAAAGTGGAAACATAAATAAAAAAACTCAAAGTTCGGTAATGTTATTGTTTTAAGTTTTTAAAAAAACTATAGTTAAGACGCAAACATAAAAATTGTTTGTTCTTCTTCTTTATTACCACTGAATAACATTTCAGTTCATTTACAATACCCATCTGTATTATTATATTATTTGTGATATTACCAAGGCAAAAAACTCATCGAGTATTGCCTCCATAAGCACAATACTGACTTTAATTGTTAAATAGAGTATAGAGTTAGAATAAGGAGGGAAATAATGAACTTTATTGTTTAATTTTGTATTTTTAAATTATATATATATTTATTTGAATTATACCTTATAAAAAAAAAATTATTCAGTTCTTTTACTTAAACCTGGATCATTCGTGTGAAGCTGTTACTTCTCATGTTTTTGTGATACTTTTATCACGTAAAAATTATAGGTGATAGCTATTTGAAAATGGAATTAAACAAAAGTTATGTAGTAAATATAATTAATTATATAATTTTGTATTGTTTTTATCACTTTAAATAATTTTTTTCATCATGTATTGCAGCAAAAAAATTACAACAAAATAAAAAGTGTTTTCTTTCTGCATATTTCATACCTTTAGCGATAACCACATTTTGATTTTCCTTCATAAAATGAACTAAAATCTCAAATTGTTTTTTTGTTGTAATTTTATTTAAATTATTTATATTTATTTTAAAAAATTATTCAAAAAGTAATAAAAAACAATACAAAATTATATTATTAATTAATTAATTATATTTTACTGTAATACATACCTTATGTTTAATTCCATTTTTAAATAACTATATCATCTATAATTTTTACGTGATAAAAGTATCACAAAACCAAGAGAAGTAACAGGGCCGGATTCTTGTATGGTGATTGTCACTATGGTGATAGTAAAAAAGTGATCACCAAATAGTGATTGTTCCTGTATGGTGATCACCAAAAAAGTGATAATATTTTGAAGTGTAGTAGCGAATTTGTAACTGTCAGGCGTGTTTGTTGTCTTTTTTTTTTTTGTAGAAATGAAAGTAATAAGGACAAGAATGAGAGATAATAGTAATCCAAAGTCATTAATAAAATTTTAATACAATTTTTTGATTATTAACAACAATAATATTGTTTTTTTACAGTCTTCTGTGTACTATCCATTGCTATCTACAAATTATCATAAAATATTTTATAATTAATATATTAAATTACTAATTAATATATTAAACTACTAATTAATATATTTATTTACTTAAATTATTTTAAAAACACTCTAGGAATTTCAATTTTATGAAATGTGAACTGCAAACACCATACAAAATATATAAAAGTGACAGGTCTGATGCTGTCACCAAGAAAATGACAGTTTTTGGTGATTTTTTTTGGTGACAGTCACCATACGTGAACAGAAATTGCTGGTGACAATCACCAATCACCATACAAGAACCCGGCCCAGCTTCATACGAATGTCAGAATACCAAAAAAAGTGACAACTATCACTTTTTCGATATTTATCACCTAATTCGCAAGTGGTAATACCACACTAGTAAAATCGCTTCGTATCACAAGTGATGCGCATCTCAGAATAAGGGCCAATGTTTTACCACAAGACAATTAATAACAGATACACAATTTCATATAAGCAAATTGTTGTACATTTGCTTGGCTTTTGAAAAATCTGATAGCCAAGTAAAAGCTTTTGTGTTTTGTTACTTGCCGTTCTAGTTCACCTAAAAGTTTGAAAATTCAAAATTTATATGATTTCACCACAGAACAAAGAATTACTTGGCTTATGATTCACCACTACTCTTGTTTCAGGCTGAAATTTTTTTTCATGTCGTTTTGTGTGTATTTACATTTTACAGTTACATCATTATGCATATGGTTGATTCTCTAGTAACATAGAAGACATTTTTATGAGAAATTTTATTGAAAAATTGTTGGATAAAATTACATAGCATATTCCTATTTATTTGACCTTACGTCTTAAATTTATCTAAAAAAATGTGGTAACGCAGAAAAATCGCACAACCTTATTAATACATGTTTAATATTTGCTTTAAGAATTCTGTGAAATTTTAAGTATTTAAGAACTATCACTTATATAGTTTTATTGTAACTCATGTCCTCTAAAAAAGTGATCAATAGAAAATCTATATAATTGATCTTTTACAATAAACAATCAAAATTTATGAGGAAATTCCAGGTAACGCAGAAGAAAAATCACAGGTAACGCAGAAGACATTATGAAGAAATTAAAATCAAAAATTAAAATGTATATTGTATTTGTAATAATACACTAACTGCCTTATTCTACAGCAAGTCATAACTTGTGACCAGTCATAAGTATATTCACCAAACTAGTTTTATGACCGTCATAATATAATATAATATAATAACAATAATAATATATTTTATTTATAATAATTTATAAAACTTATACTTTTTATATTATTTATTTTTCACAATAAATAATTCACTAATCATTCACTAATTTTTTATTGATTTCCTTTTGTTTACATTTATAAAGTTTTAAACGTCAAACTATGGATGGTGAGTAAGAAAATAAAGTGTTGTAATCTCTCACGAAAATTATTTATCGTAGAGAGTTCGTAATAACACTTTATTCTATGCACTTTATCTTTATTTTACTTTATCGTTATTTATAATATAACGAAAGTTCATAATCCCGCCCCTGTACTGACTTTCAAAAATAAAAATACTATGAATAATCTAATAAGCATAATAAAAATACTTTAAATTAAAAATTGTATAAATTAATTTATTATTATATCAGCATCCCGTGGACCAAAAACTGTAATTCTTTGACTAAAATATTTGTTAAAGCATCCTCTTCAAATTTTTTTTTTTAAAGTCAGCTAAAATTATTCTAGACTATTCTTATTATACCAAGTTGGAAAACAATTATTGCACCTAGCGCATTACTACCTGTGTGACTTGGCTGATAGGACGTTAAAAAGGAAGCAATACGTAAAAAAACATGAAAAAACACAAATTTAGCCTTAAATATATACAAATGTATACCATACATTTCATATGAAAATTTTAAATTTTTTTTCTGAAAAAGTGATATTTTAGCATTCCGTGGACCAAAAACCGTAATTCTTGTATTTCTCATACTTTTCGAATAAAGTGCAACACGGTAAAAAAAACCTCGAATTTTCATCGATTTAAATTTTACAAATTCGAACATTAACGGTGATATTCACCATCAAGTCATAACTTATGACAATCATAACTCTATTCACTATCCCAGTTTATGACCAGGTTATGACCACCCATATATATAATTAAATAGAAATATGTATAATATAATAAAAATATATAATTGAATTATAGAATTGGGACAAAATATGAACATGGAAAAAGTGAATTTTATTTGGATTTATTTGATAGTTCTTCGAAGATTATTAAAATCATGCCGAAAAAAGCTTTTTGGTGAATACCGATTTCAAGTGATAAGTTATGACCGTCATAATGTTATTACCAACTTATTACCTGTTGGTGAATATGGCGGTAATTAGGTATAAAAAAAAAAGAACATATCGTCGGACTAGTGCTTATTTGTTCAATATCCATTATTTTAGTTTTTGTTATCTTTTGTTTTATTGCGACTTTTTTATATAAAAATGAATTATTGAACAAATAAGCACTAAGCCGACAATACATTTTCAATATTACGTAGGTAGTTGCTTAAAACAAAAAAATTAAATAACTTATTTTGAATGACAATTAAACAACAAAAACTAAATAAATAAACATGCATATACATAAGTACATACATACATATGTGATACATGAAAAAAAATTCAGCCTGAAACACGAGTATTGGTAAATTATAAGCCAAGTATAATTCTTTGTTCTGTGGTGAAATCATATAAATTTTGAATTTTCAAACTTTTAGGTGAACTAGAACGGCAAGTAACAAAACACAAAAGCTTTTACTTGGCTATCAGATTTTTCAAAAGCCAAGCAAATGTACAACAATTTGCTTATATGAAATTGTGTATCTGTTATTAATTGTCTTGTGGTTTTACTCTTATGGCCAGTTCCACAGTCAAAGTTTAAACGGAGTTTAAGTTAAACCTAAACCATGGTTTAAACTTCATTTAAATTTTTTTTCGTTCCTCAGTCAATTTATATTTGTAGTTTAACTGTCTTTAGTTAAACCTATCATTGTGAATGAATTTAGGTTGAAACCTGAGAAACTTGTAGATGTCACTGTATAGCCGCTAGATGGCAGTGGCAATTATTGTGACATTTTAAATTTTTTCATATAAATTTCAATTTATAATAAATTTAGGGACAAAACAGATAGATAGATGGCAGTTGTTTTTTTATTTTATTTTTGACTTTTACTTAAACCTCAAATAGAGTTTAAATTAAACTCTCAATTCGTACGTATTAAGTTAAACTCAGTTTAACACTTAAGCGTTGACTGTGAAACTGAAAAAAGTGCTTAAACTTAGTTTAAGAGTTAAACTCCGTTTAAACTTTGACTGTGGAACTGGCCATTAGCGTTTTTTACCTAATTTTTTTGGAAAAATCCAGTGATTTCCCGAAAAAACCCATTATTAACGTACCCTTTTTTTAAAAAACGTAACTCCTCACGAATTAGCTCCTTACAGTCCCTACGCTATGACGACACGCTGGAATTGTAATCAGAATCGTCAACTGTGCATGCAAGCATGTTTAAAAGTACATTTTTAGTGTTAACAGAGATATATTATTTAGAATTTCCTACAAATAATTTTACAGTACAGCTCAATAAGATTGGCGAAGAGGAAGATGCGCAGTACGATCTGCGTATCCTTTCCACTTAAATTTCACTGTGATGTAAGCATCACATTTTACAAAAATCCTTCTTGAAAAGAGAAATATATTTTCATTTTCTTATTCATAATAATTTCCTATTTTTAAAGGATACTTATCACTGATCACTCATATTGTTTTTGTTATTCTATATTTTCTTCACTTTCCTTTAAATTTTTTTTCAGTAGTATGGCGTTCGTCATACAAACAACATCGGATGGAAGGATGTTTTTATTTTTTTCAGATTAAAAGAGGATATGCCTTGTGTGTGCGATAGATGATCGCTAGTCATTATACTTACTGAGTCTGAGTGGAAGATTTAATCTTTATTTTCTTTTGCAGTTTTCTTCAAAAAAGGGGAAATGAAAGGATATTTTTAAAATTTCTCCTACTTGCGCAACTTTTTGCCAATCTTAAATAGATGTACTGTATTGTATATCTGAAGTTATCGGAAACACATCGGGTACTGCTTCCATAAGCACAATACTGCCCTCGATTAATAAGTTGACAAAGTCATTTGTAAAGATTTAGTAAGTAAACCCTAATGGTTTATTTCAAAATTTAATTTTGAAAATATTTTTTAAGCTTCTGATATAAATAGTAAAGTTAGTAGTTTAGAAACCAAAGTAAAAAAAAGATCCAGGTTGGTGGGAAAGTTCCTCCCCACAAAAATTTTCAAAATAAAAATAGAAAAGTGAGCTTTTTCAAAATCTTAAGATTATTTTTTTCAAACTCAACAATAATAGAAATAAAACAGCATATTTTTACTTATATTAACTTGTATGCAATTTCTTACTTTCTTTACATTTTTAAATTCTTATTTTAAGACTTACACAAATTTAACAAATCTACATTCGTTAAAGCATCTCACTCTTCTTCGACACAGCGGATCAACACTTTCTCTATTCACAGTAGCGAAAGCACGTAGTTTGTTACAAAAGGTTTGAAACGTTTTTTTTCTTCTTTTTTTTGTCCAAGTTGATAACACGTAAGTTTTTTCGACCAAGTTGGTAGCAAATAAATGTTTCGAATTTTTTTTAGCATCTCTAACAAAAAAATTTAGTCGCAGTAGAGTTGTTATTGAAGATTATTTTAGGTTACTAATTAGTAAGTTAATTTAGTAAATTCTCACATAAAATGTAAGTATGTAATTAAAAGAAATTATAATATATTACATCTTTTGAAAATGTTCTAATTAAATTATTTTCAAGTGAAAAAGAGAAAAAACTAGGTTTAGTCATCATCATCAATAAGAAATAGATGAAATGTATATTTAAATTTATGCAAAATAACAATAATTTGGCGCATGCATGCACGTGGTACAGGTGCTTCATTGTGGACGCATTTAACAGACAAAGAACTTAATCAAAACCTACATAATAAACAAATATGAGTGGAAAAAGGTATGTAATAGCTAGTTCTTAAACATAGTTGTATAACGTCAACAGGCTAGTTCTAAATTAATATAAGTTCTTTTGGCGACATACATGAAAATAATCCATATACATAATGAATGTATAATTTGTTTTTCTCAATTCATGTGTTTCTAATTTCAGACTTGGAATGATCTTAAAATATTGATAATGTTCGTTGAAAAACAACAGCGAGTAGATATTGCTCAAGAGTGCTGAATGAGGTCAACAACAATCCAGAACTTCTTAGACGGATCATAACTGGTGACAAAACATAACTGCAAATAAACATTCTTGACGGCATTTCATCAAGTACATCTGCGTAACCTTTTTTTTTCGGGACTTTTGTAATAAAAAGCATTCGCTTTTTTAAATTGTTTGGTTTTGTCAAGTTTTTTTTATTGCATGTGCAATGTGTTCAGAAACATAAATCTGCAAAAGTGTTGTCTGCATGCATAAATCTAAAACTGCATTAGCAATGTAAGTTCTGTACAAGTGCTCCAAGTAAGATCTTTATTTCTGACCACCCCTATAATTAGTTGCCCAGACAATCGATAGACATTCTTTCTCTATCATGCTTAAATTTTTTACATGATCACTTAGTGTTCGACTTACAAAACATATGGGTTTATTTTCTTGAACTAAAATTGCACCTAAAGCCTACTAAAACTGCAAACTGGTTTACTTTTGTTATACACAAAACACAAGTAAAAAAAAAAGTCGTTCGATCATTTTAAATTTTAAGTTTAAATTTCAAAACGTTAGTTCTATTTTTGCTCAACAGATAGGACAGACAAGAAGGTTTCGTTTAGGAGCCTTTACTGAAATAGAGTGAAAATACAAATGTACTACTCGAAATATCTATTGTGTCCAGTGGCGTCTCGGCTGGGTGTTCAAGGTGTTCACAGAACACCCACATAATTTGAAGAAATTCAAAAAAAAAAAAAAAATAAATAAAAATGTCAATCCAATTATCATAACTTCAATAGAAATTTTCATGACTAAAGTGTTCTATTGAAATGTAGAACACAACTTCATTCAAAATATATGAAATTCGTATATGAATTGAAGTTAAAAGTCGGTCCTCGTAATGTTACAATACAAATAATATACAACCAGGGTGTTCAGTTTTGATGTAGAACCCAACCTTTTTCAATATACATACAAATATGTACAATGTATATTCTATCAAAAAGTATTGGAGAGGTTATAATCAAGTAGAACTTTAATATTCTTCAATTCGATGCATTGAAATTTGAAGCTTTGCCTTCGTACTGTAACAAAACAATACAACCAGGGTTTGCAATTTAAACGCAGAACCCAAGTTTCAGTTAAACTCAATGTTATTTTTAACAACTTTCCAACTTCAAAAAATGTACACTTTTATATTATGAAGTTGGTTCTGTAAAAAGTTCGAACAAACTTCAAAATCTAAGTCAACCCTGTAGAATACAGAAGCCAAGTGAAAAATGACAATACAAACCAGAAACATAAGTTGTGTTTTATTAGAACTGAGGAAGTCATAGTTCTGAGATTTTCACTTCCTCACTGAGGAAGTACGTTTTTTTGGCACTTATTTTCCCTCTCCTCAGTGAGAAAGTGATCAAAAATTTTATTTGTTCACTTTCTCAGTTTTAATAAAACACAGCTATAATATATATAAAAAAGCATTAAAAATTTAGGGATGCCAGTTGGATTAACTTTTTTGAAAATTGAAAATTGAATACAATGGCTCTTTTTTTAAATGCCTTTCTTTTCTGATTAGAAATTTTCTTTTAAAAATTCTTTTACTTATTTACTTAAGTATTTATTATCTTTTTATACCTACTAAAGGTTAATGTTATTTTTGTTTTAAAAACAATAATCTTTCCATTTTACCAAAAATTAAGATGAATCCACTTTTTTGTACCAAGTGGATCCAGAAAATTTTCAGCATACATTACATAAAATCGGTTAACGCTCTGAATACGGCAACCCTGGGTGTAGTGGAAACTCGTATATGTATCACTTATAACTATATAATTGTACATAATATTTATATATATATAAATTTCCTAAATTACCCTTGCAGCACACCCAAGTGAATAGGTCACGAGACGCCACTGATTGTGTCTATCTATAATAATCATTGGTGAGAACCAAATAAAAGAATTACTTACATTAGTTCAAATGAGAACTTAGCACCTTTGAAGTCAACACAGTTTCTAAGAAACCCCAAATTGATCATTATTCATTAAGCTTTCACCTACTTCCTATAAATTGGTACACTCTTGTCAAATTGATCGAAGTTGATTTTTGAAAAATAAAGAATCATTTTATTATATTTTAGGAATTTTGTGAATTGTAAAATCTTAACAAAATTTTAAAACAAATTAAAATTTAAATTATGAAAACTTTATTGTTAAGTTTTTTTCGAATTATGAAAAAAATGTTGAACAAAACCTAAAATAAAATAAATTTTATTATAAATTGTGAATTGTAAAATTTTAGCAACCATTTAAAAACAAAATAAAAATTATAACAAATTTCATCATTTGAGAAATTTGTGATTTAATAAATAAATAATAATACATAATTGAAAATTAAGGACTGGAACGAAAAGTATTGCACCCGAAGTAAAATATTTGAAAAAATAGTTTTCGTTATAAAAACAAAATTTATTGAAAATTTTTATATTGTTTTAATACTAAAAATTCAACGTATACATAAATTACGTTTATATTTTAGTTTTTTTAATAAAGTGCCTAACTTTTGACTTTATTCTTCTCATAACCTATTTTTTTCTGAAATTTTCTAACGAAGTCGATGCTTTTAAGTCATTTCGAAATTTTCTTTTCACAATTGCTCAGAATTTTTCGAACGGACGAAGTTGAGGGCAATTAGGTGGGTTTATCTCCTTTAGTACAAAATTCACTATTCCGTTATCAAGGAGTTCTAGAATATTGACAGCTAGCTAATTCTAGGTAGATCTGGCCAAAACAATGTAAAAGTAGAGTGCTCCCTCTCAAAAAAGATAATAATCTCTTCTTCAAGCAATCTTTGATGTATTAGTCAGCGTTCTTCGTTCTTTATGTAATAAATGGCTTGGTTCTTTTGCCACACTTTCAGATGGCCTTTCAAACAAGAAATTTTTTCCAAATTTTTTCACTGGTATAGATTTCAATTCATTACTAGCCTTTTTCGTCTTCATTTTTGTGTAAAACTGTGGTCCAGGAAATGACTTAAAATCCGCTTTTACATAGGTTTCATCATATAGTACATCACAATGCAATCTTCGAACCCAGTTAAAATTTGGTAATTCGGCTTCTCCTAAAAGCAAGTTTTTCTTGTTTTTCTATACGTTTTAGTATTTTTTGTTTTCTGCAGGTTTTAAAGTGATAATTTTTTTTTACTCGCTAAACCGTGGTGTGTGACGTACCTGCGGCTTTAGCCATATCTCTAATGAACCGAGCAGGACAATTCTGCAGCTGACGCAGTACCTTCTGCTCCACATCTTTCTTTGAAATACCTTGCGGGCTGCCACTTTTAGGTTTTTCCGCGACTGTTCCTTTTTTAATAAACCGCTCGATAGTTCTGCGAATCATCCATACTGATGTATCGACAATTGCGGCTAAATCGTTTGTATTGATACTTTTATTTTCAACAAACTGGGCAATTATTTCTCACCTAACATTTTGTTGCGAACGTACCATTTTCAAACGAGATATATTAATTTCAAAAACCCTTTAAAACTGATAAATATAAAGTCCAAGACACGTTAATTCATATCGTCCGGTTGCTTAAAAGGTATAGTTAATTAACAGCAGAATTTTGGAAGAGGTGCAATACTTTTTGTTCCAGTCCTTATAAAGGAAGTGTTTTATTTGTAACAGGACCATAATAACACATTTGTTTGCCCCCTTTATTTTTTTAAATTGAAATATTACACTATTCTTTCTTTCTTAAAGAAAATAATTACATATGTAATATACACAATGTAATATACCACATTTATTTATTTTTTTAAACATTTATAACTATGTACATATAATTTTTTAACATGTATATTCACAATTCAAGATACATAGTTATAAATTATGAACAACAAGTTGCTGTAAATACATGATAAATTGCAAATAAAATGAAAATCTTTCACTCATTTATACTTTTTTCACTCAAATTATGTTTCAATATAAGGCTAATTCCATGCGTGACGCACACTACATTTGACAATAGTTTACTTATAAAACTACTTATTTCGAATAGAAAAAGACAAACGAAAACCACATGTTTTTACATAATTAAATCTCAAAAGAGTGCAAGAATTTGAAAAAACTATTATATTTTAAATGAAATTGAATGAATTTGGAAATTTCACTTATTTTGTTACTAATTTGACGCACACTACCTGAAATGAGGTCATTTTATATGGTCTCTTTTTAAAATCTCGTTTTCATCTTCGTTTTTGAGCTTTGTGTTGAAACATAAGTAAAAATATGTAGGGAAAGAATTAATTTTTCTGAAAATATTAAAACATAAAATAATTTTTCCATTTCTTAAGTAATTTATTACACATTTCCTTTGCTACTCACACACATCTCACTTTCTACATACAGTGCGTCAGGTAAGAGCGTCCGCTTCTTTATTTTTAAAGTATAAATAAAAGCCATTATACTGTTTTTTTTATAGTAAAATACTCTGGTGTCAATTATGATTTTCTATAGTTGATAGAATCGACTTAAAAAATCGACTTTTGGTATTATGAATATCTATTGGAAGAAATTTTTCGATTTTTTCGATACGAGTCTCTCATTTTTTTCTGGTCGACTTTCAAAATTTTAAGGTTATTGTGCAGTTGACATATTCACAGTTCAGAAAATTTAATCGACTTTCGTAATACCGTGACTTTCTTCAATCGACTTTGAAAAGTCGATTCTATCATTGATAGAAATGATAGAATAGAAAACCATAATTGACACCTTTATTTACAACTTCGCACTATAATATTCAGTAACATGTATAATCACCATTATTTTCTAATATGGAACTACATCTTTTTGGCATACTTAAGCCTAAATTATTTGCATATTCTTCAGTCAAAGTTTCCATATTTTTTTAATTTCTATTTTTTTAGCTTTCGAATTGATGATATATTTTTTTGTCTGAGTTTAGTCTTCGTAAACGCTCAAACATTTTTAATCGGATTTGCATCTGGACTTTGGGAAGGCCATTCCAGGTATATTAATGCTTTGGGCTACCAGCTACCTTCCATTGGATTGTTATTTTCCTGTAAAACAAAATCACGATTTCCAGTACCAAACCAAGAATCTGTTCCACTAATAAAACACAAATGACGATCTAATTATAATTCGAAATAGGTAACAGTATAATAGTTATTTTGCAGTCGCAATGATCTAAATAAAGGTAATTGATAAAATATTATTGAGCGGACGCTCTTACCTGACACACTGTATATTTTTTTACGACACTCAAAATACGACACTTCCGAATGACGTTAGAAACAAAAATATTGAATTCTCCACTTTTGAAAATTGAGAGCATCAGGTATACATTTCCATGGAATTAGCCATAAACTTTTGCTGAAGAAACACGTAAATTTTACTCATACATATTTCACGCAAACTCAGAACAAAGAATTGTATTTAGACTTTTTTGGTTTCTTTGTTATACATTTTATGTATGTACCTATTTGGGTTTGTTTTTTTTTTTTAATGAAAAAAAAAAATGAATGAAAAATTTCCTTTTTTTGAAAATCGTTATCCTTGAACTAAGATTTATTAATTTAAAAGAATCATCAATTTCTTTGCAACTTTCATCAAATATGTAATCAATTGAAGAAAAGTAAAAAATTCCACTGAAAGTTGGGAAATAAGCAAACAATTTTCTAAAACAAGCTATGCGTTTTTATCATAATTTTTTTTTTTTTTTTGGAATCACCATTCTTCATAGTGGCTTTATAAAATGAATTCTTTTGCTGTTGTAATTCATAACAAAAATATGATGAGCTTTTTTTCTAACCATCATCATCATCATCATCTACATACACAAATTGGTGGTTCTGGTGGTGCTGGTGCTGCTGCTGTTGCTCTAATGCTGTTTAAAAGACTTTTTCTTTTGTAATGAACGTGAAACAGACTCAAATATTAAATTTTAGTCGGTAATATAACCTTGTGATAGATAGATTTATTTTAGTCAAAAAGTCAAAAAATTATAAAATAAATAAATAAGAATTTTTTTTTGAAAGAGAAATGAAAAAAAAAACTAAATACGAATTGTGCATTAAATATTTTTATAATCAGACATGTGATGATGTTTAATGAAATCTCTGATTGAAAAGAAAAAATATATTTTTAATTTTTTTCATGTTTTTATGGTGTGAATGTGAAAATAATTGAAGAATTTTGTTTTTTTTGTTTTTTCAAAATAAAGACTAAATTTTCCACGGGAAATTAAAAAATAAAAATTTTTTTTTTGATTAAATGACAACTTACAAGGAAAAAGTATGTAAATTTTGTTTTTTTTTTTAAAATTATTTTTGTAAACTTTTAAAAATGAAAAGAAAAAAATTAATTATTTGTAGTATGTAATTTTTTTTTTAATCGTAGTAATTATCAGGAAATAATTTTGTTTTTGTAATTTTTGTTGTTGTTGCAAATAATGACTAGATTACCTACGTATATATCATGTAATAGAATGTCTAATGCAATCTATACTTAAACGTATAGTAACGTAAGTAATCCTTGTTTTTGGGCACCTTTGGTACCTGATACCTGCCTAAGTCACTCTTAGTCAAGATTTGTAACCCCCAAACGTTTACACCTACAATTGTGACAATACACTAACAAAAAATTTAGCCCTTATACTATGACCTAGGTCTGCTAAGGCGCTATCTTTTAGAGTATAAGATACTTTATTTAACCGTTATAATTCAATTGTTGCTATTAAAATGATCTTTTTTTTTTGCTTTTAGTTTTTTTTTAAGAATGAATGAATCTAAGCGGTAAAAAAAAAAAGAAAAAGAATGTAATGAATGACATACACCACGTATAAAAAATTTTTATAGAGTACATAGGTACATAATGTACATATATTCTTTGTAATTTATGTATGTATTATAGGTGTAAGGATACCTATGTACATAGTACATACATACATACATGTTTTATTAAACATCAACTGTATTAAAAGTAAAATTAATGTAATAAGGGAAATAGCTTAAATAAAGTATATAATAGTTAAATGTAATCATATCACAGAGGAAATGACACATACTTCGTGTAATAAAAAATATATTTAAGACTCTATAGGGTGTTATCGTAAGAAAATAGGAAGGTAATAAAAAAAAAACGATTGTAATAAAAAAATTGTTTGTTAGATTTAGAAAATTACAATGTACAATTAATAAAATTGTTAAAACGTATGTACATATATCTTTTATATAAACATATGTACATAGTACATACGTACATAGGGTGATTAAGTTAAGGTGTCCGACCCGGAAACTACGGATAGGTCTCGGTGAGACAAACAAAAAATTGTATAGGGTGGCAATCTCAACCGTTACGGAGTTGGAGGGTGAAAAGATTTTTGGTACTTTATCCTTATTTCACCCTATAACTTTTTACAAGGGCACGTTAGGCTCATCTACCTTTTTGCAAAATTGTCGAGGACCCTTGTGTCTTTCCAACAACATCTTACATTCCTCTATATCTCTTACCGTTCAAAAGTATACGGCCTCAAAATTTTGTCATTTTTCCACCCATTTTTTAACTTTAACTCTAGTTTTCTCAAAAAGTGCTCAATTAACTATCAAAGAATGTTCAATTGATTCTGCATCGATAACTTCTGTAGTAAGAGGCTGAAGAGATGATGCTTATGTTATTTGAAAGGGCAAAGAAATCTCTTTTGTTTGATATGTATATCTATCCTATACCAAAATCAAAAACAAAAATACAGGATGTTTTACAAGAAAAGTCATAAAAATCTTCAACCTGTCGTATCCCGGAAACCGTTGAGATTACCATAATATTTTAACTATTCGAAGTCAGTAGATCAAAAATATTCACGATATTAATGAAAGTAGTTTTAATCAAGGATATTTATGTTCTCCATTAACGATAAATTGATTTTACCTTGTAGTTACTAAATTATTTAATTTCAATATTTCTTTTCATACTTTATAAATTTAATTCACCCTCTGTTTTTTGAATAATAGAGAAAATGAAATTAAATTTAATTGTACCTTAAAAGGATATTTTAGATATTTTGTTGTTTTGTTTTTTGCTTTTTTGTTTTTGGTATTTCAGTAGCATAATCTAATAAAATATTTCCCTTTTCTTTTGATGTATTATTTTGATATTGAATATTTTAAATTGCATTATCCCATAAAACAAAATTTATGTTTATTTTTTTTATCACAATTTACACACAATTTTAAGGGGGGTTTGGGTTTCAATGATATATACGTAAATTGAGATATTTAAACTTGACTTGAAAATGATACATTTTGCTAAATTATTATGATTTTGATATTTTATTGTATTGAGAGCTTGATTTTGTAAAAGTAAGCGTATTTTGCCCCATGAATATAACTATGATTCATTCTTAACGATCAAATCATTTATAAATCTGTAAGATTTTATTTTTTTTTTTCAAAATATTTTAATATCATTTCAAAATAGTATTACAAAAAAAAAAAAAAACTTAAGGAAATCTAGATATGTGATTTTGAGCAATTATGATTTTTGTTTTTTTTTTTTGTTTTTACTATTCCATATGCGCATAGTCAATCACAGTGGCACCGTTTGAAGATTTACTATTACTATCTAAACAACATCCAGATTTATTTGCTGCGATTAACAAGAGCATCGAACTCAAATGTCTTCTACAAAAGCATACTGATGAGATTATGTATGGTAATACAAATGAATTTTGTCCAAATGATTTTGATTCAATACAATGTTGGCCAAGGACACCACGTTCAACATTTGCTGTTTTACCTTGTCTAGAAGAATTTCAAGGAATACAATATGATAGTGCACGTAAGTATAGTTTTATTAAAAAAAAAAAAATATATATGTTATAGATTTTATGTTTATGTATACGGAATATAAATATATAATATGGGGGGTAGGTCATGGCGTCATCATAACATAGATAAAAGTTTAAACATTTTCTTTGAGAAATAGCCAAGAAATATGCAAAAAAATTGAGAAAAGTTCCCGGAAAAAGTTTATGCAAAACGGAAATCAGAAATATAAAAAAGAAATGTGGAAAGTCTACGTTATAACATTGATTAATTATTATATGTATAATTAATTAATCAATGATTATAAGTTATCAGTAAAAATGATTTCATTTCTTTGAAAACTGTGAAATTCAGGTATACATACATACTTCTCGGGGAACATATTTTTTTCAAGGGACGAAAATGTCTACAAAAATTCCCTTAACATTGATCGGTGTATGTAAAATGAAACATAGATCAGAATGTTAAGAAACATAAAAATAATGAACGTATATATATTTATTTAATAATAAATTTATACACTATGTAAAAAAAGTATTGGCACCTAAGCATTTCCAGTAAATAAACTCGATTTTAAAGAGTACTATGCAAGATATCAAAATTATGATTTATGGTATGTAATGCTTTCTTTATTACCTTTAATTTAATATACAATATGTATTATAGTGAATTGATAATAACAACAACAAAAATTAATAATATTATTTAAATAACTAGTAAAATAACGCAAAAAAAGTATTGGCACCTATTATTATAATTTCGGTTATCACGTATGTACCGTTATTAAAATTGAAAAAGCTGCATTATTCTAAAAACAAAGAAATTAGTGTTGTTATTCGGAATTTGGTTACTTCTTTAAAAAATCATGGAAAATCTTATAAAAACATAAGTGATATTGTTAGAAAACGAAATCCAATGTTAGGAATATAACAAAACATTTTCAAAAATCCAAAATAATCAAATTTTGCTAACGTTCTGGACGACTGTGAATCAGATGGAGTATGTCCTGTTTAAAAAGAAAAAAAAGAGCTTTTAAAAACAAAAATATAATACCAACAGTAAAACATGCAGGTGGAGTTGCTATGTTATGTGACTGTATAGCAGCTAATAGAGTATATAGAGTATACAATATCACTTATGTTTTTATAAGATTTTCCATGATTTTTTAAAGAAGTAACCAAATTCCGAACAACTGAAAATCTATTTTATAAATTCTTTTTATAATTTTAATCCTTTTTTGAGTATTGAGAAATCATTGTTTACAGGTAATGTCTACATAAAAGTGGAACATAATCTAACTTGTTATTTTTAAATGGTGAGAGTAAAAATTCAGTCGAACAAAGAATAATCGTTTTTTCTAGAAAAACGTGTATTAGTCAAAGTGGAGTTAATAATTTAATTTGGATAAAAAAGTGATAAAATTGTTATTAAAATTCAAATAATGATAAAGATAATATAGAGAGTGTTAATTTGTTAGAAAAGAAGTGAAAAAATAAGCAACGCACGCACCTATGTGATGTGATAATGAAATTATTTTTTAAATTTAAGTTTGCAACAATTAATGTAAGAGTGGTAAATTATGTAATAAGGATTATATGTAATAGGTATAATATAGTAATAAAATATATTACAAATAAATGATTTTTGATCAAAAAAGAGTGTTTTCTTTTATTATATATATATACATATATGTCTTGGCTAAATTCAAGAGAAATATCGCTAATAGATTTCCACCAGCTGTTGATAAAACTGTGTCCCGTTTCTATAACTTGGGTAGAAAATTTTCTACTAATTGTGACGAAACATGTATTTTCTATTTCAAATTCAATTAGTCAAATTCCACTGTTTCTGTACTGTATGAGTAGTGAATAGTGATTGAAAATTTTTTAGTGAGATAGAAAAGGTGAAGAGGAATTATGGAAATTGAACAATAATTTCAATTGTCAATTCAAAAAAGAGACAATTTGAATTAAAATTAATTTTGTTTTTACATTTTTATTGATAAATATTTTAAATATTTAGAAAAACTAATTATTTATACTAATAATAGAAGAGAACATAAAAAAAATCAACTTTGAAAAACAAAAACAAAAATAAAATAAAAATTAGAAATAAAATTTAATTAAAAATTTACTTATTTGTTTACTCATTTTACTTTTTTCTGTATTTTAAATATTTTTTCTTGATATTACATTTTTTTAATCAATACAAAACACAAAATTTCACCGGTTGAAATCTTTTTCACAAGCTAAATAGCTGTTGAAAAGAAATTCTATCGATAGAAAATATTCCATCGTTCAAAAACCATACAGAAACATTTGAGAATTGAAAATTTCTCTGGTGAATTCCATTTTCTACTACTCGTTAGAAAATTACGTCAATTTGACGTCAAATTGAATATTTTCTACTGTGAAATCTATTTTCTATCCTTACAGAAACGGGACACTCTGATGTGTATATTTTATAAAAAAATATATACATATACATAGGTTCATATATACACTCTACTTTTATAAATTTTATACACATAAAGTAAAAATTATAAATTAAATTTATTATTTGCATATAGAAAATAGTGTAAAAATTGTTTATAAATAAGATTATAAATTTTACACTAATTGTTTATAAAAGAACTTTTTAAATTTATTTATAATTTTTACTATATGTGTATATAAAATTTATAAAAGTGGAGTGTAAATTTTATACTCCTAGTATACATATATTATAGATTTTTATAAAGTTGAAATTTATAAAATTTATATAATATATTTTTTAGATGAACCTATATGTATATATTTTTTTATAAAATGTACACCTAAATTTTCAACCGTGTACCAATTCACTTTGAGTTGGGTATAAGTGCTCGGTACTAAATATGTAGTTTGGTGGCTTTGTTTAGAGACCATAAGCTAAGTCCACAAAAAAACTACAATAAATATTAGTACCAAGCCCTGTCATACGAATAAAATTAGTTCTCTACCAACGAATTTAGTGGTCCGCATTCCAGTTTAAAGTTTAAACTGACAGAAAGGGTTTACAACCCTTTGACTCGACAACTGCGAGGTGTATCGGTGTGTGGTATCAAAACGGCATGGTTTAGTGCTAATTGGGTCTTCGGAAAATAATCCAAAGAACCGCCACGTCAACCAACCAACCAACCATTCAATCTCTGGATCATATTCAAATGCGAGACGATTGAACGATGATCGCGTTAATGCAAGTTGCATTTGCGTACGCTGTCGATTTATTTTTCTGTTGCCATCATTGATTTGTTGACGCGATTGTTTATGTCTTGAATCTTGATATATCTGTACGTAGCTGAGTCATTCGATTTCTATTATTTTGATTATCTTGCGAGCGTTGTTTTGAAGTTCTGTTTTCTCTTCTGAATCGTACATTCCGATTGATACGTGTGCTTACTGCTTCGGCCAATATTTGATTTTTTTCTTCGTTTTGGTATCTTTCTATAAATAACACAATTAATATAAGAAAGAATTATTTCATTTTTATTGCTTTAATTATTATGTTGAACAAACTTACTCTTTTTTAATATTCGAAAAACGGTTTTATACTTCACAAATTCTTTCTATTTCACAAATTTAACTATCTTTACTATTAAAATTATACGTTTTCATTTAATTAAATGGTTTTTGATTGAGGTTACTTAAAAGCAGAGACACACTAGTACATTTAATGGGCGTTAACTCCTAATTGTCAATTAACAACAAGCAAAGACCATATAGTATAATAATATATAATATAATGCTTTTATATGCTTTTTGCAATAATCTTAATTCACAATAAATGTAATGCCCATTAAATGTACTAGTGTGTCTCTTCTCTGCTATTAACAAAATATGTAAATATCAAATAACTTTACTACAGCGCCACCTATCGGATCCTAGCATAGCCATGAACCATCGTCTTGACAAAACAATTAGATACCTATATTGTGTGAATATGACTTCAATCGGTCAAGTCGTTCAGAAGTTACACGATAACAAACATCGCACACAACGATTATATATTTAAAGATTTTTTTTATTGTCACATTTTTAGAAAATGCTACAAGATATTGTAATCCAGATGGGGTATGGAGCAATTACACCAACTATGATTTATGCCTTCATGTTCCACATTCATCAGCAATTCCAGAATATGTTGCCAACATAGAATTAGCAGCAATCATATATTATGTAGGATATGGAATTAGCTTAGTATCTTTAACATTGGCCGTTATTGTTTTTCAATATTTTAAGTGAGTACTTTATTTTTTTAAACAATTTTTTTTTTCAAGTTTTTTTTGTATTAAAAAAAAAAAATATAATATGTCCTTTTTTTAAAAAAAGTGTTTATTAATACCTATTGTTGTTGTGTGGGTGGGGGGGGATGCGGATAAGGCATCCACGAGCACTCAGACAGGAGAGTCCATTGTACTCATTTAATACCTATTACTCTTATGCCCAAATTTTTCAGTCTCAACTATCTTGTACTTAACTTAAGCAGAAAGATAATAAAGAAATTTGCATTTTTTCACCTCTGTTTAGCACTGTGAAACTGACTTCCTTAAAGTGTTTAGCATTTCTGCAGCTAGTTTTAAAGCACTTATTGTAAGGTCTTTGTTGACCATTAATATGATATTAAGTTTTCCCCTTTTAGTCAAAATAGGAGGTCGACCGGTTCAAATACGATTTGTATTTGATATTCGTTGATGAACGAATACTTTTTATGGGCACTGTATTATGCTTCTACAGCAGATGACGATGACGTATACTATTTTTCTTTTTGGATGTCAGTACAGACAAGATAGGCATACTTTTCTATACTCTTTTACATTTCGTTTGTATAAATCTGTCTCGTGTGTGGGGTGATCAGTTCTAAATTTCAATCGAGGCAAATCTTTTAAATTAAATATTACCAAGGCAAAAAACTCATCGGGTACTGCCTCCATAAGCACAATACTGACTTCCAAAAAGAAAAATACTATAGAACGTTTTTCTGATGTTTTTGTCTTATTTCTCTTTCTTATTTGATCTTCAGCATGTAGATAATGTTGTTGAATTGCGAGATTCCTTTTGTTTTTTATTTATTTTTATTATCATAATTAAGTATAGGTCCTTGTAGCCTTCTATTAAAATTTAATAAAATATAATACTTACTTTTTTTTACAGAGAATTGAGATGCTTAAGAAATACAATTCACACAAATCTTTTTATTACATACATATTATCGGCCCTTTTATGGATTCTTACACTTTCTGTTCAGGTATGTACATACATATGTATGTAATGTATACTTTATAGTCTACTGTGTACATACGAGTTAACTTTTTGAATTATTTTTCGTTCTATCTTGAACGCGTCAAAAAAAAAAAAAAATTTACAAAATAAAAACCAAAACCATCTTTTTTGTAATATGTAAAGTCATATTTATTTTAAGATTTTCTTGTCTTTTTTGTTTCAGATATCAGTTCAAATGGGTCGTTCAGGATGTATCGTTATGGTTATCCTTTTTCATTATTCTATTCTTACAAACTTTTTTTGGATGCTTGTTGAAGGTAAGATAAATGTTTGTGGAAAGTTGTATAGTAAAACAAGGAAAAAATACCAAAAATCATTTTCCTCTTTAACTTCGTAACGGTTGAGAAAATTAAATAATTTAATTAAGAAAAAAACATAACAATAAAACAATGAAAGGGTCAAAAATGGACTGAACATTTTGAAAAATGAAAATGATTGCAGCATATTTTTATGTTTTTTAAATTCGTGAAATATAAAGTGTGTGAAATGTAATTTGATTAACTAATTCTATAAAAGCGTTGAAAGTGCGCTTCAGCGTCGCAAATAATTTCTAGGCGCTATGATAAAGTAAAAAACGCTGAAAACACCTCGTTCACTGGTTCCGTGGCCGACAGCCGAGTGGGGAATGGGGACTGGTGATGGTGACTGATGTGATGACTGGTGAGTGGTAGGGTTGGTACCGTGTGATCATTGATCTGTGATGTAACTACTTCACTTGCAATGCATTACATTGGCTTGAATTGTCTGTATGTACTGACTTCATGTATCAAAAATACTATAGATAAGAAACAAATCTAAAAATTATTTCGATGACTCTTTTACTTTTTCATTAAACAACAAAAACAAAAATTTGAAAAATTTGAAAAAAAAAATGGAAGGTGTTATGTTATACTGTCTATAATATAATATTGAAAAAATTGTAATAAAATAAAAAAATCCAAACGGTGAATGGTGATGAATATATCTGAAATAATCAAAAAATAGGCAATGAAGATATTTTTTCCGATTCGGTTTTTGGTGCTGTTGTTATTTTCCAAGTCCAAAAGATTGTCAACAAAAAGGTATTCATATTTTTTTTATTGACAATCTTCTGGTAAGTTTACCAGAATTTAAATTTAAATATAAATAACAGAATTTCCGATGCAAATGCGAATTATATTCGAAAGAAAAATTTACTACACTCTAATTAATTTTTTTTTTTTTCAACCTTTAACTCTTATTATAAAATTAAAAATGCAAAAAGGATTGTATCTGTATATGCTCGTAGTTAAAGCATTTTCTGGAAGTAATATCCAATTCAATATTTATGCAATAATTGGTTGGGGTAAGTAAAATCAATAGTTTTTCATATTTTTAGAATTTTTTTTTTCTCATTGAATAAAAAACAAAAAAGTTGTATTTTAAACATCATTTTTATATAAAATTGAGTCGTTGAGAGTAATAGTGTTCGAAAAATATATTCGAATTTTTCAAAAAATTGTTTCGTTAAGTTATTTTTGGGGTAGGACCACTTTCACTCTCAAGGCCTAACCAAATTTGGCTTCAAGCCACTCAAGTCAAGTTATCGAAAGTTACTCAAGTTAGCATGATAACCATATTTGACTTGTCTGACTTCTTTGACTTGGGCATTAAGTGAGGTTAAGTTATATTTTTTTTTATTCATATTTATTAAGATTTTTTATAAATATTATTACATACATACATATGTATATGAAATTTATAAAGTTTTTCAAAAATATTGTCTTTTGTTTTTGTTGTCAAAACAAATTTTACTCAAGTCACTCAATTTCGTGTGCTATGAAGGTACATGAACTAAAGTCAACGAAAATTCAAAATTTTCGTTCAATTTGACTTGAGCTGACTGCAGCCTATTATGGTTTGCTTGATTTAAAATAACGTAATCACACTTTTGACTTGAGTGGCTTCAAGCCAAATTTGGTTAGGCCTTCAGTCTCAACGACTCAATTTATTTTTTATGCTTTCATGTACTTACATATTAAAAAAAACTGTAATTTTGTCATACAAAAAAAAAAAAAAAAACTAACACTTAAGCACAGTTGATCTTACATTTCTTATAAATAAGGTGAAAAAAAAGAAATATGTACTTATAGTTAATTTAGAATTTACGTATTTCGAATTTTAAATTTTTTGAAATAAAATTCATACATGACGTAGAGTTTGAAGAATACACAGCCATACACACATTCACTTACACACTGTACTGTACTACTTATGTATGTACAGAATTTCTCATTTTATACTTTTGATCGAGTAACATTTAGTTTCTGTTGTAACAATTATCTTGTTTATGCGAAGCGTTACTTCGCATTATCTCACTCCGTC
Organism: Bombylius major; assembly: GCA_932526495.1. Taxonomy (NCBI): domain Eukaryota; kingdom Metazoa; phylum Arthropoda; class Insecta; order Diptera; family Bombyliidae; genus Bombylius; species Bombylius major. Next base: position 11,435,837 of record OW052046.1, read on the forward strand.
TTGACTTAATACGGATGCATAAACCAAATTTCAAAACGCATTAAAGCTCTACGTCGTTTTGAGTTAATACACTATTAAATCCGCATTTAAAATTTCATTTCGTTTTTAAAATGTGCATAAACACTTCGTTTTAAGTGAATTGTCATATTTGACATTTCAAAATAGTGTTGGTAACACACTGAAAATCAATATAAACTTTAGTGTTAGTAACGTCACTTTAAAATTTCAAATGACATTTGATGGGCGGTTATTTTTATTATCAAGTGTTTCTTTACAAATAAACAAGTATAAGTGTTCAAAGTGCGTGCGGCTTTAAATTAAGTACAATAAATTTATTTATAAAGTATTATATTAATTAATTTTTTGCTCTCACCACCTGGTACAAATATTTATGTACTGAGCTTTTGTGTACACCAAAAACATCACCTACAACACGATATTCAGCACAACTTGCTAATTTATACAACGTAATAGCCACTTTTTTTTCTATAGAAACAGGTGTGGTAATGAAGTTTGGTGAAGGTTCCAAATGAGATTTTAATTTTACACAGATCATGAAAAATGTATTTTTTTTCATTCGAAACATTTCAAAAAACTCTACATCTGTACCAAATCCCAAAACAAAATTTTTCCAAAAATCTTCAGTTCTAGATTTCTTGCAAATTGATGTGAATCGTGGTACAGTAACATTAAAAAACTTTGTAGGTACATCTAACTGAGTAATAAAATTATACCGTAAAAGTTTTCTCTTTTTTATATAATTTTGATAAAGGCTTCGTCTTTCCGTGTAAAAATATTGCAAAAGCTTAATATTCTTCTTATTCTTATTTTTTTCAACAAAATTAACAATGGAACATTAAGGATAACTTGATATTGCTCCATCGCATCGCACGAATAATAAAAAATTTAACTGGATTTAAAAAATAACACAGTTAGTTCACTTGAATGACAGTGAATAAAAAAAATATATGTGGTAACACTGTATGAACAACAACACCAGAACAACAAATGACATTACTTAAAACGTCTTGAGTGGGAACGAAATGTTATACTATGCATAAACACCAATCAAAGTGTATTATCTCAAAACGATGTTTAAAACGTTTTAGCGTTAAAACGTTTTAACTGTTGTGCATAAACAAGATAAATGTTTGTTGATTTTTCTTTTGTTTTTTTTTTTAATATCCTTTTTTTCACCATTTACACATTAGGTAGTTAAACCGGTTATTTAACGCTGGTTGTAACAATAATGGTATAATTTTTTCCAATTTGGTATAATAAGAATCATCTAAAATAATTTTAGTTTCACGGTTGTAATATACTCACACCTCACGTTACAACTGGTTATGCCACCTTCAGTTGTAAAAACAAGTTTTGCGTCAGTTGTTACAACCATCTAATCTGTAAATGGTGTTTCAGCCAAAATACACTAAGTAGCAATGTTCTAGTTGTAACAATTTTTTTTCCTACTTGGTATAATAAGTCTAGTCTAGTCTATAATAGTCTAAAATAATTTTAGCTGACGGTTGTAATACACTCACGCTCGTTATAACTTGGGCGTGCCACCATAAGGTGTATTTTAAGCAGTTGTTAAAACCGGTTATAAACTAGTTTGCGACGGTGGCACTGCTACTTAGTGTGCGATTGGTGTTTGAGTACACCTGAATTTATTTGAAGTTTTTATATATTTTTTTTATGATTTATGTTTTTTTTTGAGGTGGTCCTGGTATATTTGTTGGTACATGGGCCATAGCTAAAGGACCTACATTTAATAACAACAACTCGTCGGATAATGATGTAAGTACTAGTATATATCCAAATATAAATTACATTTATTAGCATATGGGTTTTTCATCAGTTTGCCAGTTACTAATTATACGTTTTAGATTTTCTGTTAATTTTGAATTAAGTCCCAGGGTTTAATTTTTTAATTGGACTCCAGCGCTAAATAGAACTTATAAAGAGAGGGTAGATAAAATTTTAATATTGTACTTTTTAAGGAACTTGTATAGGTGGTGTAGCAGGTGATTTAAAATGCAGATCATTTTAGACAATATTTTACTTTTTGAAGAAGTATCAAAGCATTAAAAAAAAAATATCAACATTGATTCATAATTAAGTTTAATGGTTTTTTTTTTTAATTTACCACTATAACCATAAATTTTTTTCTTTTTTAATATCAAAGTTGCATATTGAATGTCCTTGGATGCATGAAACTCCAGTCGATTGGATTTTTCAAGGACCCGTTTGTGTAGTACTTATTATAAATTTAATTTTCTTATTAAGGATAATGTGGGTGAGTTTATTAGAAAAACTTAAATAAAAAAAAAAAAACGAGAAAATTTATTGTTGTATCGCTTTTTTTCTTTAGTATTTGTGAAATTTTATAAGGTTTTTTATTATTATTTTAAAAATAACTTGATCTGTAATTACAATGTCATTTTTTTTTTAAATTTTTCTTTTGTCCTTGACTATTATTCGTACTTTTTATTTTTATTATCTATTTACCACAATTTTCACAATTTATTTTTGTTTTTTTTTTTTTTTTACATTTTGTATGAAAAAAGGTTTTAATTACGAAACTTCGTTCAGCAAATACTATTGAAATACGTCAATATAAAAAAGCATCTAAAGCACTTTTATTTTTAATACCACTTTTTGGTATAACATATCTTGTGGTTTTAGCTGGTCCAAATGAAGGAGTTGGAAGTCATATATTCTCAGTAATTCGTGCATTACTTCTTAGTACACAGGTATGTAAAAAAAAAATTACATTTTGTTTTTTTTTTTTTTTAAATTGAAATTAAATTAGGACATAGAGAAATAAATATAAATAAAAATATGTAAATTAAAAAAGACACGAGTCCTATTTGTGTGTGTGTGTGTGTGTGTTTTTTTTTACTGTCCAATATTAATTCCTTCTCTGAGTATTTTGTTAACATTTTTTTATCGAATAGGGTTTCGCAGTTTCATTATTTTACTGTTTCCTTAATTCTGAAGTACGAACAGCTTTAAGGCATCGTATGAGACGATGGAGAGACGAACATAATATACAGTTAGAACAATTCAGGAAAAGTAGTAGAAGGTAAGACAATGAAACAACAAAAAAATCTATGAATTTAAAACTAAAATTTAAAAACGTTTGTGTATTTATTTTTACAGATCTACAACAATGACTTTTATACAATCAAGAAATAATTCACCAAGAACAAGAACTCAGAATACACAGTAAGAATTTATAACTTTTTATATTTTATTTTATTTGTTTTATTTTGTTTAACCCTAGGATTGCCTGATCGTATACAAACGTATACACACGGACTTTGACCCTTGATAAAATACGATCTCTTCTAGGTAGGACCTTGAAACCTTCACCAATTTCTTTATTAGAGGGTTCTTTTCTATATACCCCAATTTTCAAGGTCCTAGGTCAAAATCGGTAGAACAAAATATCCTTTTTTATGCAAAAACACAAACATAGCAAATAGCAATAGCAAAGAAAACACTTTATGTTTAGTATGTATGGTATACATTTGTATACGCACGGCTAAAATTTGGACATTGTCGAACAGGCAATCTTAGGGTTAAAAAAAAATAGGGTGCTTTCAAAATGGAAAATAGGTAAGCAGAATAAAAATAGTCATGATTTTTCCCATCCTGGCCAAATTTTAATTTTCTTCTCTTCCGAGAATATAAATTTTAAAATTTCCTTAACATTGATCGGTGCATATGTAAAACTTAATACAGATAGGAGTGTTAAGCGAGCATTATTATTACTTACACATATACATAAATAGTATCTAGTGAACCTCTAAAGGAATACTAATTCTAAAGTGCAAATATCGATGTAGAATCAATTGAATTTTTATTTTCTGCAATAAAAAATGAAATTAATAACGAGCATTTTTCAAAAAAATTAGGGTTAAAGCCAAACAATGGGTAAAAAGACAAAATTTTGGTTGTATTTTTTGTTATACGCATATATACGTATATGGTTGAACCGAGGGGCGAGAAAGAAAATAAAGAATAACTTTTCCATTGTTATTTTTATTTTAATTATGTTTGGTTTTGTGCTACCGCAAGGTGATGTGAAAATGAACATATTCCATAAAATTTCCCAAAATTACCTGTTTTTTTGTAAATTGAAAAAAAAAATTTTTTTTTTTAATCTGACAGACCTTGATAACATTCTATTGAAAAATTTCCCTCGATTGAAATTGAGATCTGATCACCCCATACACGAGACAGATTTATACAAACGCAATATAAAAGAATATAGAAAAGTATGCCTATGTTGCCTGCACTGACTTCGATTTATAAATCAAGTATAAATATTATTTATTATTGTTATTATTGTTATTAAGAGCCCAATTTAGTGAAATGGCCTGCAAAGTGACCACCTACAGTCTACATTTCTCAACCGATTTTCATGAAATTTTGAATATAGATAGGTGGAAGGGAATTGTGGTCCTTAAACAGAACACATTTTTTTTAAGATTAGATAGGTGGAATGTATATCATAGATGGTTAACTGGGTATGAAATTTTTTCAAATAATATACATCAACACTTAGAAGAAATTTATTTGCTTGTGTTGATGAAGACACAAATACATTTTAGACAATGTTGTTGTTTTCGAAAAAAATTTTCACTAAATTTGGCTTTTAAATTATTAAAATCATTATGTTTCTTTTTTTTTTTGTTTAATTATTACAAAATTTAAGGCTCTGCTTTACTTTTTAGCTCTTCCTCCTAGGATGCTAGTCCAAACATCACCAAATTTAATTGAGCAGTAAATATTGATGTGCTGATGACGAAGAATCTGAAGTCTTTTGAGTTATATCTTCGATATTTTCCTGAGAAATATGACTCTAAAGTTACGAATTTACAAAAGTTATTTGTGTTACTGAATTTGTACAAAATTATAATAAAATAATATTATATTAACTTATTCAATTTAAGATGTCTTTTATTTATAATTTCGTAAAATAATGAAAAAAAATCAGAAAAATTACATTTTTAAAAATATCCTTTTATTGCCATGTTGAAAAAAAAAAAATTTAAATTGTAACTTGTGAACTACAATGTTGTTTTTTATTAAAATTTTACTTGATGAAATGTTCTTTTTAGAATAAGGTGAAATATGTTGAACGTCATCATGATTTTTCGCGTATTTCTTCCTTTTAGTTGGAAAATAGTATGTACTTTCAAATAAATATTAAATTTTCCATCAAACAAGTGAAAAAGGGAGTGTTCAGAAATTAAGAACTGCTGCATTTTTTCATTGCAGTGCGTCTAAAACGACATCTGCCCATGCAGTACAGATTAGCAGATTAGCAATAAGTAAGTTCTGCGCAAGTCTTCAAGTAAGATCTTCATTTCTCACCATCCTCAAAGTATATCGACCATTCCCCATGCATGACGGACCATCAAAGAAATTTTTTGTTGACTTTTTTTACTTTTTTACATTCATATAGCTCCAGTTCAGTTAGATGTTAATAATTTAAAGATCCACCCAAAAACCTATACCAAAACCGAAAACTCGTTCAAGAGTTCTCATAACAATTCTTTTATTTATTAAAACACATGAAAATAAAATGTAATAAGTACGTACAATTTTGAGTTTAAGCAAAATTTATTTCTTTATATTTTATTTTTTTATAAATAATTTTTTTTAATGAATAACACAAAAAGAAAATATATAGGTAATGATGTGTAATTATTACAGTAATTAATTAATTAATTAATTTTTTGTTTTTTTTTTCTGTTTCTTATAGTGTTAAAAATAAAATAACTTAAAAATAAAACAAAAATTATAAAATAATAAAAATATAATTTCTGTAAAATAATAAACCGCCAAAATTTATCAAACCGTTATAACTTATAATTTACCATTACACAATCATCATCACAGTTTTTGTGTTTATCATGATAAAATAATGAGTACAGTGTGTTGAAGGTTATAAGCTTGATTTTATTCAAGTCTGTGTTTAATGATACATCAATCCTAAATCGTATTCATATAAATTTGTCGTGACAAAACATGAACTGAGTATATAGTAAAATTATTTCATAATTTCATGATTGTTTATAAGTAATGGCGGATTGATGAATAGCGGTATGTGTAGTGTTTTTTTTTTATTTATTTATTTATTTATTTTTTTTCATATAACAAAAGTACATATTTTAGTTAATATATTATGTAATATGCAAAATGATTAGTAGAAGCGCACTCAATAATAATTGTTTTTTTCTTTTTTTTAATAATAATAATGCTTTTCTCTTTCTATGAAGCTCGCATTTTAAACTTCTTAAATTGTGTAATCTGAAATCATTTATTTTTTAGTTTTTTTCTCCTTCCTTTTGATAACAGCTCCATTAGAAGATATCATTTCAATTTCCTTTTTCTCGCCTATATTGAAAAAAAAAAAACAAAAAATAATAATTTTTAAATAAAAAAAAATAAAATAATCATGTTAAATGAAAATTTTCAAATCAGAATATATGAGTGTCCATTAAATTACAGTTTTTTTAAAGTGAATTAAATTTTGTTTCAATAAAAAAAGCTTCATTTAAATTCAAATTTGTAATATTAGAAGAATATACTATTTTTGTGGGAAAAACTTTCAGATTAGTTGGCGTGATGTATGTATTACGTAGAAATGAAACATTTTTCTGGTCAATTCTGTCAAAAGAAAAAAAATTTTAACGGTAAAATGAAATTTACACCAATAAAGGACGACATATTATGACACTTTTAAATTGACATTTCAATTTTTCCATATACTCAAAATGTTGCATTTTCAAAAACTCCACACCATCTAATCAAAAGTTTATAGCTTTGTTTTTATTTTTTTTTTTATCATGTTATGTAATATTTTGCATAATGCGAGTGCGAGTGCAAAAATTGTCATTAAAATAAAGCCAAAAATTATTTTTATTATTATTATTTCCAAAATTAATTTTTTTTTTTTTTTTTTTTTTTTTGATATTTTAAAAGTATATTTAAAACGAAATTTTATTTAAAAATTAATATAAATTTCCTAAATCAACGCGTTTTTCAAAAATCATAAAAATGTTATATTCTAAAATTTAGTATATGAACGAGAGTTATGTATGTATTTTAGTTTTTGTTTGTTTTTGTAAAATTATGTACCTACAAATGTACCTAATAAGTCCTTATCACGTGGGTTCTATATTTTCTTCAATAACATTGTGTTCATATTTGAGTTGAAAAAAAAAATTAAATTTTTCTAATATTCGACCAGATTGTCGTTCAAATTGAAGGGAAATATTATTTAATTTTGTAAATCAGCCCTGTTCCACATTTCGCTTTTTTATGAAATACGAATGCGAAAGTGAAATGGGGTTGTTCTACAATTCGCATTTTTGCATAGTTTGTTTGCGATTTCACTTTGGTTGTTGATAGATTGCGTTTATTTATTGTTCGAGTGTAGTATATTGACAAAGAAAATGTAAGATGATATAAAAATAAAAATTCTAATAGCCAGTTTCACAGTTGAAGCTTAAGCCAAAGTTTAGCTAAGCTTTTGTATATAGCTTAAGCTTCAGATAAAGACTACTAGATTTCACAGTTTATTTTTTTTTACAGCTTAACTAAACCTAGTTTAACAAAAGAAAATGTCTGCAGCTGCTTTGTTTCTGAAATTTATTATGTCAATATAAAAAGTGTCATGCGTATTTTATCATTTATAAAAAAATATTAGTAAAAATATATAAAAATGTCGTACGGAATTGGTGAAAATAAAAAAAGAAGTTTTTTTTTATTTTTTTTTTTATAGAAGTTTTGATATTTTGAAAAAAAAAAAAATATGAAAATATAAAAAAATGCACCAAGAAAAAGTACACTGAAGAAAAAAAGTACATGTACGGTACTGGTGGAGGGCCGTCGAAAGAAAATAAAAATTTTACAGATGATATTGACGCAATATTATTGAATATTAAAGGAGATCAGATTGATGGATTACCATCATTATGTGATTCCGACAGAATGAACGGTAGGTAGGTGTACAATTAGAATATTAATATGTATATAATATAATATTAATATACCTGCTACTGCAGATACTGAAGCAGAAGAATTGAATAATAATTTTCAAGAAATTATAATGAAAACACGATTTATTTTTTTTTATATTTGTTGACATTTGGTTGACTAACATTATATTTTTTACTTCAACTCAGTTTAAGCTCTGAAATTTGACCGCTTAAGTTTAGCTAATTTAAACTCAGTTTAACAATTAAGCTTACACTGTGAAACTGGCTATAATACATTTAAAACGTTGGAGAATATTTTACAAAATGTTTGTTTTAGCTAATCCTATGTTAAAATCTTACAGGTATTGTGAGGTCCTCTTAAGAAAAGGTTCTATTTCAATTAATAAATACTGAAAAACTTCTTTGTTTAGTCGGAAACAATCTAAAAATCTTTATTTAAAATAAATGAATTATTTAATTGATAGATTTATTGGATTCGATTTATCTTGCAGAATTCTTCTATACATTTTTGTCATTTCGAAATTTTTTACGCTCCTAATTGTTCATTTTTTCAACTAAATTTAATAAAACTATTCCGTTCATGCTTTTATACGAATATATTTTTTAAAAACTTCCTGAAAACTTTTTACTAACGTATCAGCTACTTTTGACAACTGATTTCGTTGAATATAAAACGGTAACATTTAAAAATGAAATCGTACGAATTGTGGAACACCTATTTTGAAATCGTACGAAATTGAATTTCTGTTTCACTTTCATTCCGTACGAAATGTAGAACAGGGCTGAAATATGTATGTATGTATATTATATAAATAAATTACTAATTATTTAAAAAAAAAATAAATGGTAAAAATTCTGAATTGTTCTTAATTATTTAGATGAGAAAAAAATTTATTAATACTTACACCAGGTGTACAAGCCATTCGAAACACCTTTTTTTAATTTTTTCTTTAAATTTAGGATTTATTGTGCGTGTTTTTTTTTAAATATATTTTTTTTTTATATTCAACTTGTTCCTTTCGCACCTTTTGATTGAACGATAGGTAATATATTTATTCTTTTGTTTTTGTAACTTTTAGTTATTTATTTTTTATTATTGAACTACACATAATCTAGGAACAGTTTTTTTTTATGTATAAATGTTTAAATATATTTATTTTTTATTTTTATTTTATTCTACTCATACGCTTCAATATACAGGTAATAAATCCAACTTATTGCGATGGTTAACAGTAGAGGAAATAATAAACGATACTTTTTTAGTCGTTGAGATGTTAGTAATTTGTTGATCTGATATTCTAAAATATGCCTTAATTTACTAAAAATTATTGTAATTTATAAATTGCAAAAAAAAAAAATGAATAAAGCAGGTAATTTTTTCGTTATTTAATAAAAATTATGATCCAAGTTTTTTAAGTGGAAAAAAAAATAAAACAAAAAACAAATGTACACTATTTTTTGTTATCTTTTATAAACATATAACTTGTCTGCTAATATAAATAGATTATTTAACAATTTAAATATGTAATATGCAGATAAAATCCATTACTTTTAATAAATCGATATTTGGAAGGTTCCATGCAGATAAATGTACAACACTCCACGTCAAAAATAAAAGGAATGTCTTAAAAATATGAATTTATCTCTGGATATAAGGAATTATCACTACAAGCATGTTTAATGTAATTAAATGACATAATATGATTCGTATCAAAGATGAAATTTTTCTGCCATATTTGGATACTTCATTTACCAGATCGATTTTTGAGGTTTTTGAAGTTTTAGTTCCAGAACTCGATTAATTCTTGGATTTTTAATAATCGAAATAATTGGATCTGATGATAAGGCGTTAAACGGTTAAACTACTAAATTAAAAATATTTTTTTGGTCTTCGAATCATAATTAATTTATTACTTTTCTAGACGTTAGTCGCAAATTGCTTAGTTTCTAGACGATGTAGGATGTCCCCCTTAATGCTATATCACAGAAATACTTCAAATATTTTCAAATTTGAGAAAGTTTAGAAAGATCCAGAAATTCATAGGAAAAAAGAGTACAGGATGACCATGTACTGTGAATATTTTTGAAAGATTTGAATTTTAGAGTAAACTGTATCAGTATTCGTTAGAAATGTAATTTTCCCCGGAAATTCCACCATATGTACTGTACGATTTTGTCTCCTAATTAATAGCTTTAAATAGACTCCACTAGGGACGTCAAAATTTTAAAAAGCATCGATACTGGGTATCGGTATCGGATATATGGTATCGATACCTCGATAATATTGGGACAAAAGCATCCCAAGTCCCAATGTGATTATTCTTTCGTCAATTAGTCGATAATCGTTTTATCATTACATAAATATATCCCGTTTCTCGTGTTTCAGATAAATCCACAATTTTAAGGTATTCCTTATATTTTTTCGATAAATAAAATATGGTCGTGCTAATTGTGTGTATCAGAATTAACAAAGTGCATAAATTAATTTTTTTTTAATTAGTAGACAAACTATTTATTATTCATTATGATATGAAGGTATCAGAAATAGAATTAGCATATGTATATGAAATTTTTCTAATTATTAAATATTCAAACTCTGATTCATAATTTACATATATAGTTCATATCATAATGACTTACATTGATAACAAAAAATGATTACAAATCCATTATAAATATTTTTTTTTCAATTACATAAAAATTCAATTCAATTTGTTTTATGTAACTGAAAAAAAAAATTGTAACAGATGTGAATAACAGGATCAAATACGGTTAAATTTTTTTTTTTTTTTTTTTTTTTTTTTTTTTTTTTTTTTTAATGAATAACCATAGACGACGATAAAAATATCCTTCTATCTTTATTTCATCCTAAAGAACTCCTTTTTTACTTGGTCTTGTAGAATTTAGATTAGAATTATTTCGAAAACAATTTTTCAAAAAAAAAAAAACCAAGTTTTTTAAATTTAAAATTTCACTCGAAACTCGATTTCTTTTTATGTTTTTGTTCTTTGAAGATAAAAAAACATCAGAAGGAAATTTTTATTCTCTACAGTTGGTCACCTCTGGTTTTAATTACACTGTTTTACAATTTTAATGTTTTTTTTTTGTTGTTTTCTGAAAAAAATCATAAATCTTATAAATTTAATATCGTTGAATACATACAATACCGTTACAATGTAGTAATATGGAGCAGTATACGTGCATCTTTGAAAACGTCAAATTATCATCAATTAATGGAATTCAACTTTGAAACTTTGAATTGCTGAATATCATCATCAATTGATGATTATTTGACGTTTTCGAAGATACACACTACATATTTAAATCCAACGACGATAAAATTTATAAAATTTATTTCTTTTTTATATTTCCAAATAAAAATTATGAAGCAGTGTTTTTTATCTTTTTAAATTAGTTTTAAAAGTTGAAAAAAAAAAAAAAAAAAAAATGTTATTTTTTTAACATTTATACATACATATCATATATCATATTAATGAATACATACTCTTTGAAACGATTTTTGTAGTTTGAATTGTTTCAACAATTGGTTCTCCTGGTTCAATTATTTCCTCTTCATATTCTTCAATTATTTCTTCTTCATCTTCTTCAACACGAACAGCATCATAAACTGTTTTCATAGTTTTTTTAACAACACCTTCAGCAGTAACTGTTGTATAATGATATTCAACACCACCATCAATTTGAACTGTTTCAACAGTTGTTATTTCACCAGAATCTTCAGATGGTATAACTTTTTTTGTTGTACCCTGTCTTGTTTTAACGGTTTTTGGTGCTGTTAAATCTTTATGCTTTTCAGCTTCTTTTAAATGTTTATGATATTGTTTTATTTCTGCATCAGTCATTTCAATTTCTTCTTCATCATAAACAGTTTTTATTTGAGTAACAGTTTCTCCATTTTCTTTAACAGTTGTATAATGATATTCAGTTCCACCGCGAATTTTTTTAGTTTTAACTGTAGTTTTTTCACCTGGTTTATCTTGAATTGCAAGTGGAGCATTTTTCTTTTTTTTATCTTTTTTTTCAGTTATTGCACGAACATTTTGTTCTTCTTCAACAGTTTCTTCAATAGTACCTTTCCTTGAGATTACACGTTTCCCACTAAATTCAGTTTTTTGTGATACATGAACTTCTTCAACAGTTTTATCTGATTTATATTTTTTCTCTTGAGTTTTCTTAGTTTGTTGTGTTTGAATATCATATTCATGATGTTGTTGTTGATCCAATTTTCTGGATTGAATAGCATGTTCTACTTGTTGATCAGATCTTTTTGATTGATCAGTTTTTGTTGTTGTTGTTGTTGTTTTTTGTCTATTCGACATATTATCAATATCATATTCATGATGTTGTTGTTGTTGATCCAATTTTCTGGATTGAATAGCACGATCTACTTGTTGATCAGATCTTTTTGATTGATCAGTTTTTTTTGTTGTTGTTGTTTTTTGTCTATTCGACGTATTATCAATATCAAATTCTTGATTAGATGGTATTGGGTCATAAAATGTTTGAGTTTTTGTTTTAATTGTACCATCTGGTTGTGGTGTAGATGTTTTAACTTCATAACCACCTTTAATTTTTTTATATGTTGTTTTTACTTTTGTAACGGAATCAATTTCAATTTTACCATCTTCAATATCATCTGAAGTTAAAAATGTCTTATTTGCAAGATCATCAGCTGATACTGGTGTTGGATCATAGAATGTTTGGGTTTTTGTTTTAATTGTACCATTTGGTTGTGGTGTTGTTGTTTGTACTTCGTACCCACCTTTAATTTTCTTATAAAGAGTTTTAACTCCAGTTACTGGATCAAATTCAGTTTTTCCATCTTGAATATCAGCCGATGTTAGTAATTTGTCTACAATATTTAAGTATTTTATTTTTGTTTGTTTGATTCTTTTAATGTTTTTTTTTTTATTATTATTATTATTATTAATTTCTGCTGGCTTTTTTTTTAAAAAGTTTTTGATAAAGCTGTATTAGTTTGGCTTTAAAAGAAAAAATCATATATTTTATGTTTATTGCTTAAAAAAGACGCATAACTAGTATATGAGCTCTTTAATGAATTTATTTTCAAAATTTTTACTATAAATATAATGTGTAAGCAAAATAATTAGAATTAACCTTTACCGTTTTTTTTTTAAACAATTTTATTTCAGTTAAACCAGCAATTAAAAGCAACAATCACATATTAAAAAACCCACATTTGAATTGCATGCATTACAAGAATAATAATTGTTTATTATAATTATAAATATAAAAACACATTTTTTTAAAATACACAATTAATACATATATTATGCTAATATGCTTTTAAAGCTACATATTAAAAGAATTTTTATTAAATTATTATTCTCGTATTTTTAAAAGTCAATTCTAATCAGTATCGGCATAAACTGGGAAAATAATAATATAAGCAATGTGAAACCAAATTGCGTGCTTAAATTTTTTTAGATTAACCGACAAACACTGGATAATTTTCGAGATATTGAGGACGAGTTTTTGAAAAAACTGAAAAAATAAGTCTGAAATTCATTAGATTATTGGACACGTGCTTTTATTACAGAAAAAAACTGATGACAGCAAATCGATGCAGGATCAATTAAACATTCTTTTTCTGCAATTAAAAATTAGGGTTAATATCGAGCACTTTTCGAGAAAGTTAGGGTTAAAGTCAAAAAATGGGTGAAAAAATGACAAAATTTTGGTTTTTAGGCCTTATATATAACTTCTGAACTGTAAGAGGTACAGCGGCATGTCAGATGGTTATGAAAAGAAACTACAAGATGAGGGGTCTTTTACAAGATGAGCCTAACGTGCCCCTGTAAAAAGTTATAGTGTAAAATAGGGAAAAAGTACAAAAATCATTAAACCCCCCCCCCCCCCCCCCCCTCCCGCATCCATACAATTTTTTGACCTATTCGTAGTTTCCAGGTCGAACACCTTAACGGAATCTCCCCGTATAACAAATGAAAATTGTAAATTATAATTTAAGACGTCATAAAATACTCTCAACAAATCAATGACGTCAAATTTCAGGGAAATTTTATTAAAGCTTTGAAATGCAGCTTTGATGAAAAAGCATTTGTCGGTTATTCTTCTTATTCTAACGTTGCGCTTATATTATTATTTTATTAATTATTGGTATCAGTAAGTATCAAAATATATATTTTTTTTTTTGTTAGGAAAAATAAATAGAAAAAAAAAATTAAGTTTTCAAAAATAAAAACTGTTTTTTTTTTTAAATTTTTCACTCTAAAAACACATTTTCTTTATTTTTGTAATTGGGTAAGTATTTATATATATGTATATGTAATATTTTGAATATTGTTTTTTTTTTTTTTTTTTTGAGTTTGTGATTCTGTGAAATAACGATAAAAATGTGAGATTGTGATTAAAATATGTTTTTTTTTTTAAATTTTTCACTCTAAAAACACATTTTCTTTATTTTTGTAATTGGGTAAGTATTTATATATATGTATATGTAATATTTTGAATATTGTTTTTTTTTTTTTTTTTTTTGAGTTTGTGATTCTGTGAAATAACGATAAAAATGTGAGATTGTGATTAAAATATGTTTTTTTTTTGTATTTTTGTATTTTGTAGAAATATGATATTTTCAATTTACAGCTGAAAAATAAGAAAAATTCTAATACAATATTTAACAGTATTTTAGTTAATTTCAATATATGTATGTATAGAGGGGAAAATTTTACACATTACACTTTAAAAATAAATATTGTTAGTGATCACTTTTTTGTTTTTCAAGTTAATATCATCAAAATAAATGTGATGTAGAAAATACACTTAATTTTCTTTCGTATATATACATACCATTTCTACAAACAAACGAGAAAAAAAAACACAAGTAAAATTGATTAATACAAATATGTACCTACATATGTATAAAATATAAAATAATAACAACAACAATAACAACATTATGGTTCTTCCACTTCTGAATTTTTATTTTTTTTTCTCAATAAATTAGATATTAAGCTCGATTTATTCGACTCGTTTTTTTAAATTCCGTCGAAACATCAATTTTCGAATTAAAAAATGATTTATTTTTCCCCGTCACTGTTAAATCTTTTCTTCACTAAATATTTATAAAAAAATAAATAAATTAAGATACATATGTTGTATATAAAATTTTTGTTCACATAAATAAAACACATACTTTTAAATAAAATTTTATTATATGTAAAAAGAAAGAAAAAAAAATAAATAGAAAATTAAAATTACATTTCCCTTAAACCTTAGAAAGAGAGAAAAATTTTTTTTTTTTGTATAAGAAAATTGACTGTTTACACAAAAAAAGACGTAAAAAATTTAACACAAAAAGAACCAAAGGACCACATTTTATTAATTTTTTTTTTTTATTAAATAAATTATAAAAATAGATAAATGACACTTTTTTTGAAAAAAAAAAGAAAGTAAAAAAGCGTTATTCGCAGTTATACACTTAAAATTTTGATTTTAAATAAATTTTAAACGAATTTACTCCGAAATTATAATTTTGGGCCTTATTCTCAGAGTCGTCGAGTGACGTGAGGTGTGAAATGTCATTTGAAATCGAAATTTGAAATTGATATTCTTAAAGTCACGTGACATCAGTTTTAATCATCTGTTTCGTCTCTTTATGTTGACAGGATAGAAAAGTTTCATTTTTACTTATGGGGGGGAATACAAAAACTAAGGTGAAGTGAGACCGACAATACAATTCTCACCTCACGTCATTCGACTCTGAGAATAAGGCCAATTTATTACATTTTATTGCAAAACACATAAATTTTCTAGAAAAAAAAAAACTTTAATTGATTTCTGTTACAATCAATATTGATAACAACTATGAATATCGCTTTTCAATTTTATTTTTTATTATTATTTTTTTTTTTTAATATTTCTATTCGAAAATCTTAGTTGATTTGATTTTAATCAAATGTACACACAAATTTCTAATTTTTTTTTTTTTTTTTTTATTATATAGGTAACGAATATTTTATGACAATAAGAAACAAAATAATATAAAAATTACAAAAAAATATGATGATGATAATAATAAAGTGATAATATAGTACATAAAAATGTATGTAAATTTGGTGTCTTCATTATTTTTAAAATTTCGTGATTTCGATTATTTTTTTTTGAAAATCTTATTTGAAAAATAACATTTACCATTTTTTTTTATACTTACACTTTATACCGTTATAACAGAAAATGGCATGAATTACGAATTTAGAAATGTGTTTATGCTAAAAATAATGGTATTGATAGAGTCAAAGATAAGTGTAAAAGAACTAGAAAATTAACCGTGGTGAGTAAGCACCATTTTGGGGACTGCTGCGCTACTAATCAATAAAGTAAGTAACCAAGTTAACCATCGAAAAAAATTTGATTACTGTGGTAATATAACAGACCGAAAATGTAAATATTCAAATTTGGTAACTGATTACTTTGTGGTAACTGGTAAATTAACGAATGTGGTATAGATTTACTTTTGGTTATTATAATGCAACTACCGAATTTTCCCGAAATGACAAATACAGGCTACCTTGTGTTTTATATTCAGCATTCGTTTAACATAAATAGTAGTTGTTTCATTAAATCGTTTCGAACTGTTTGCGTATTTTCGAATCGATATTAGATAACAAGAACAAAAATAAAAGTCGTAGGTTTCGAAATCAGATACAATATTAATTATTATTATTATCTTTTTTATTAATGCGATAGATGAGAGAAATTTGTGAAAGTAATTGTCTAGAAAGTTTAAACAACAAATAAAAATTGTTAATATGAAGAATATATATCGCATAAAATTTCGAAATTTGTATTTATAATAAATAAATAAATCACGTGATTTCGAAAAGAATGAAGACGTTTTATAATGTGAATACGTATACAACAAATATTCCATTTAGATAAATGTATGATTACAAGCATGCGGTATTTATAAAATGTAAAGAATATGAAATATAGAATATACATATGTATATGTATGTATGTATTATAAGTAATGAAGTGTTTTAACTAAAAAGATATCTTGACGAATATAATGCTTAGGCGGAATTATAATGGACATTCATCAATGATATAATATAAACTGGACAGAACAATTTTCTGTTTTATGTGGGCTCAAAACAAATTTGGGAATTAACAAAAAGATTGTTAGACATGTAATACATATATGCATTAGTTTAGATCATTCAATATATCCATCTCACTTTTACTCATTGATTGTCGAAGCTGTCAAATTTGAATATATCGCCTGACGCCCAGTGATAACGAAACGACAATTACAACGTGACGTTCAATTAGATCTAGTTCTAATTTTGTTGGTGTCGGAAGCAGTTGTCGTTGTCGTTATCACTGGGCGTCAGGCGAGCATTCAAATTTGAAAACGTTGGAAAATCCAAGTGAAATAACAATATATAAACAGGGAAGTTACTTAAAATTTCCATTCCATTTGTTATGTTTGACGAATGTTTAACAAAAATTAATAATATAATAATATAATTAATTCGTATTCTACACATGTCATTTCATGTGTCAATCTATGTCCATTATAATTCCAACCTTGCATTGAATTAAGCAAAACCTTATTCCATGAGAGAGTAGTATATGTAGATACTATATAAATGAATAACTGTATTTTTTGCGCCAAAAAATTGACTTTTCAGTGTATAAAAATTTATATTTGCTCAACTTGATATGCTATAAATTTTCTGATGTTACTGGTAAAATGTAAATTTTGATTTTGGTAGAATAATGAAATATTTTTTACATAAGTGATGTAAAAAAAACATCCAACACGATTATTAAAGTAAAAAAAAAAAAAATTCTAATAAATAAAAATGTTGTATTTTTTTTTTTCAAAATGAAATCAAGAAATTTTTATCGAAATTTTGTGTAACATTTTTAATATGCGTTGATTTAGACATTTTTATTGTTTGAAAGAGAAAAAAATTATATAACACGATAGATTAAATTTTACAGATACTATTACTGGAGTAAAAAAAATTTTGAAAGTTTTGGTTGTAAGACAACATCAAATTTATTTCGAAATTTTGACGTTTTTTATATTTTTAAAACCAAAACGTTCAAAATTATACTCTAGTGATAATACCTATTTTTTTTTTTTTTTTTAAATCATATGTATGTATTATATATATGTATATATAATAAATGTATATATTTTTTTATATTTCAAAGACTTCACATAATTTATGTATATACTTATAAGAAATATTAACGTTATATACTACCACTTGACATATCACTTTTATGTGATTTACTTTGAATTGTAGCACCAGTATCAATAGATGTTTCATCTTGTTTTTGTTTTTGTGGTGCTGATTCTAATGTTTGAGTTATTTTTTTCCATATATTATCAAATGAATCTTTTCCAGAATAATCAATATTTCCAGATTCCCAACATTGACGTCTCATATGCTGTTCATATGCATCTTGTTCAGCTGTACGAGCTTCATCTAATTTCAGTTTTGATAGAGCACCAGCTAAGCCAGACTAGAAGAAAAGTTTTTTTATTTTATTTTTTTAAATTAATTATTTTTCTCAACAGTTTTTAATATATGTATTTTAAATATTTTAAAAATAAAGGAGAATAACAAACCACCACCACCGGTATTATGTGCATTTGCATTTTTTTTTTTTGAAATTTTGTGCTTTCCGCATTAATGAGAAACTGATAAACTATTATATTAAAAGTATCTTACATAAATATGACGGTTTAAATAAAATGATTTTCTTTTTAAATTTTTAGGCATAATAATTGTCTAGAATTACATAATATATGTAATGTACATGCGTACACATATAAAGACATTCTATTGACAATGAGTCTACTATGATAAGACCGAATTAAAGATGAGCTTATAGTGATGACAAATAATTAGGATTCAGAGTTCCGTCTGACTATATGCTGTTAGTATATAGTATCACATCTATTTAGAACAAAAGAAATAAATATAGCCAATCAATAATTTTTTTATCAAGCCTCTGTTGATCAAAAGAATACTAATAATGAACATACGTTATGTATTTCAAAATATGATATTTTCCGTCAAGACGAAAACAAACGAACGAACAATGACGGCTTTTACTTTAAAACGAAATAAATGGTAAAACAACAAAATATTCCTTCGAGAAGACTTTGCGTTGAAAGTGAAAAAAAAAACAATCCTTTCGGAAAATTTGAATTTTATTTGGCTCATCAAATGAACAATATTATGAAAAGCTTTTTCCTAGGATAGTTTTTACTTTAACGGAAACTCCAAATAAAACCAATGTATGTATGTAAGAATTTATATGCTTTCGAATTTCGTCTGACATGAACAAATTTAATAATATGTAAACATAGAAAAATTAAGAACATGCATTAAGTTTGATTTTTTTACTTTCTAAATTTTTAAGCATATACATACATATTTCTATAAATGTCAATAACAATACATTACATGCATTACATACATAATTATTATTTTTTTTATAGTAGGACAATAGCTACATTTTGTATTATTTTTACCAAGTTTCATAAATCTTATAAATGACTTGGCACATCTTATAGCAAACAACGTACCGACAATCTCATCAACAGAAACTGCAAAAACATTGGCAGGCCAATATAGGGGATAACGTAGAGAAACTGTACGCGTTAGGTAATTGTCGCAGCGCAGCTGCGGAGAGGTCAACGAGAGAGAAACTCTAATTCTCTATCTCTGTAGCTGTCTGCTGTGCAGCCAGCACGGCACAAGAACAAGGTCATATATATAAAGAACTTCAAGTTCTTACATACCTAGTAAAATCACTGAGAGCCGATGATTTTTTTTTTTAAATTTATTTCGCTCAAATCTTTTGAGAAAATGCTAAAAGGTGATAGGAATATTTTTTCACTGACTGAAAAGAAATGTAACGTAAATATTTACATTCACAATTCTGCCGCTATAAACATTGTTTACATTGAAAAATAAATGTTATTCAATAATTATTTGCTGATAACACTTTTCAGAGCCGTATTTAAGCATAGGCTACATAGGCTTCAGCCTAGAGGTCCGCACCACAAGAAGACTGCCATGTTTTTTTTTTTTTGGTTTTAGATACAGATTTACAAAATTTAGACAAAGTAAAGGGTGAGTGGAGGTTTTTTTTTTTTTTTTGCTTGTACTACAACACCGGTAGGGCCCGCACCACAGGTCTAGCCTACGGGTCTACAGATCCTATATACGGCCCGGACACTTTTATTTCTTTTTCAAAATTTGCAGAGCTGCTGGCGTAAGATTTTTTTGTAAGCTTGATTTTTGACACACAGAAGAAGAAAAAAAATTGTAGATGCGACAGAAGAAAAAAAATTAATGTAATAAATATTTTACTTTTACAGCATATATGTACATACATAATACAATGTATGCATAAGAAACAAATTTAAAAAAAAAATCTCATGTGTCAGAAAGGAACACTCATATTGCTAAACCAAATATTTATATATGAATAAATATTTTTGCAGTTGTAAATTGCAAAAATTAATTATTAACTTACTTTATTTTAAAATAAATTCATTTAAAAAATAAAATCCGAATTTTTAAACTTTTATGTCAATAAAAAAAATGTACAGTATGCTTTCCCCTATGATATATAAATTTGGTATATTGGTTACAATACAACAATAGGATTTTCGTTGTCTCTCAAGATTCAAGATTTATTATATGTGGACTATTTTCAGCTCAACTGTGAATGTAGGAGTATTCAAAAACATCAAATGATTGTCAATTGTAAGTATTCAGCTTCATGGTTTAGTATGCTGAATATTTGCAAATGACGATCATTTGATGTTTTTGAATTCTGCATGTATTTTACATATTGTCGTCGTCCGAAAAAAACCTCATATCATATGTGCCATTTTGATCAAATTGGCTTTTAAATGTCATAATGCTCAACATAAAATCTTCTATCTAATGACAATACCGCCTTTTTTCGATAAAATGGGCAAAATTTCTACAAAACATTAAAAACGTTAACCTTCTATGTGCATATTAACTGATAGCGTTTTAACGTTTTTTGGTTCTCCTTTAAAATTCATATTTTTGCATGTGAAAAACCTATGTAGGAGGTTTTTTTCCGAACGACGACGATATACGGATATAGATACTATTATAATTTTCTAAAATTTTTATCAACCTTTCGTATGAAGTGCATTCACTTCTTTAATTACTTTGGTATATGCTTGTGTTATTGATTTATTAAAATAAAATAGAATATTAAAAAATGTCAGTAATATGTCTGTCACAGATGAGATGAATGAAATGAGATGAAACAATAAAACAAATAAAGGTGCTTTAATTACAGTACAACGTTATCATCAACAACTCAAAAATAAGAAATCTTATGCGCATACTACATATACGCAGTGAATGAAACAATATTACAAAAAGTAAAAAAAATTTATAGTTTCTAGAACTGAAAATATGAAAAATGAAAGATAAAAAAAATTGCTTTACTTTTAAAGGCGAATTTTGTCCCTTCAGCTACAATCATTAATTTATATGAACATTATGCTGCATTTGGTGTAGCTATTAGGTAATCGAAATGACAGCACACCTACTACAAATAGACATACATACATATGTATGTACATAATATATATAACTCAGCTGAAAAGTGAATAAAATGTAATTGGTTCAATAAAACCTAACATTTTTTTTTAAAAAAACTAAAAGGATCGCAACCGCTATTTAGCTAAAAAAGTGAAAAATATACGTACAACTGAAATAAAAATTGAACAGCTGTTGTATGGACATGCAAAAAGTTCAAAACTAAGCTTGACGTACATACTCGTATATAGAAAAGAAAAATAACAAAATTTTTTCACTATTTTCTTATTTCATTTCAATACTTCAAACAATTCTCGAACAAATGTGACCTAATTAAAAGGGTTGGAAGTCAATTTTTTTTAACGTGAAGTGTTATTTTCTTTTTTTCTCTTCCGTGTGTCAAAGCTGTACAATGCATTAAGGGAAAATTTCAACAATTTATCACATTAAAAAAAATATCGTTATTATATTTTTAAAATCGAAATATCTTGCATATAGGTACATAAAAATGTTTCTGATGATGTTAAATTATGTTAGTGATGGATAATATAAATCTATATACGCATAAAATAATATCCCAACACCTTTTTTTTTTTTTTTACATATATTTATGCTTTTCCATTTGAATTTTAAAATGGATACAATTTATTTTCTAAATTAAAATTCAACTCCACTTTCAATTTGAATGATTTTCTTTTTAAAGCGCATGATCGATTCACACACATCCGGTCTATCCGAATGAGTGATTTTAAAAGCTTCTTCTCCACGACCGTATTCTTCACATTTTCAGTTTTTCACTTAGTATCTTCACGTCTTTAAATAAAAAAAAAAAAACAGGTTGGTTTAAAAAGTAAAGAAAGATAAAAAAAAACCGGAATAATCTCGTGGCCATATATGAGAGAGGATATGCTCTGAAATAAGGTATATGTATATATTTTCGATTTAAAGAAAGAAATGATGTTCAAATTTAGACTTTATAATATAGAATTTTTTTTTTTAATTTTGATTTTTATTTTTCTGCCCCGAGAATTGAAACTTCGCAACGACAGCAACAGCGAAAGTGGTTAGCAAATTGGCTAATCAACACTTTGCGCTTAAATCTCGCAGCAACAGCAACATCATTTTTTGAATTAAATTCTAAAAATGCTGTCACTGTGTACAATATGCCCACATTACAAAATTTGCATGAAACAATTCAAGTTAAACATTTTACACATAAAATCAATTAATAAAAACAAACGAAACTTTAAAATAACCAGCACTTTTTAAATGATAACTAAAAGTGAGAGATGTTAAAAAAAATATATTCAAAAGATGTTGTTACTGCGAGATATAATTTGCTAAAATAGCATTGCTGTTGCTGCGAGCGAGGTTCTAGTTCTCGCATAAGTTTCAAATCTCGTGTGATATGATATTGTCTTTTATTTCAGCAATTTTATATCTAAATTTTTCATCGTATCACAAAAATCCTTAATTAAAACGCAAAGTTCAATCATAATTAATTCTTTAAAAGTAAATTCATTTTGAAAGACCGAACCCGTACCCGAAATAACCTGATCGCTGCTAGTTCGAATGTGTATGAATCGATCTTATAATTATGAAAATAATTGAAGATCATCACATGAATAATTAATGAAATTTCAATACATATGTAACATACTTTATAGGTGTATCGTTAATTCATTCGTAAAATCATTCAAAATAAAAATTTTATAAATATTATATGTTATTGTTTATACACATTAGTAGTAATTGATTGTAAATTTTCTGAATTTCTAAACATGCCTTAATTTAATAGAAAAATATATAAATATATACAGAAACATAAAAATAATTAATTAAGGTGTCAATTATGATTTTCTATAGTTGATAGAATCGACTTAAAAATCGACTTTTGGTATTATGAATATTGGAAGAAATTTTTCGATTTTTTCGATACGAATCTCTCATTTTTTTTCTGGTCGACTTTAAGGTTATTTGAGTTCTTAAAATACTAAACACTTCGAAATATTTAAAAATTTAAATTACAACAGAAAACTCTAACCTCATTTTCAAGTGTCATAATAAGAATTTTTTTTCGATTTATATGGCATTACTTTTTAACTGAATTTATCGACTTTCGTAATACCGTGACGACTTTCTTCAATCAACTTTAAAAAGTCGATTCTATCATTTATAGAATAGAAAACCATAATTGACACCTAAAATAAACAACTTCGGTAAAAAAAAAAAAAAAAAAAAAATTAATAATAATAAATTGTTCATTTTACACACCTCATCATTTTTTGTTTCAATATATGTATCGGTATTATTATCTACCGTTATATTATACATATTTTTTTTATAAATTTCAACTGTATTAATATCATCTTTATGATTATTAGCTACTAAATTATAATTAGTCGAAGCAATATGATGATATGTAGGAAAATGTGTTTGTATATAATTATTTGTAGTATTTGTATTTATATTTGTATTTTCACTGCTATGAAAATTATGTTGTTCATTATTATTATTATTGAATTTATTATTTTCATTATTATAATTCATATAATTTGAATTAATTACAAAATCTGAATGATTATTATTATCAAGAAGATTATTATTATGAAAATTACTATTATTATCATTTGTTTTATCATCTAAATCAATTTTGTAAATTTCATTTTTATTATTATTATTATTTAAAAATTGTGAACTATTACAATAATTCGTATAATTATGATGATGACTGTGGTGATGATGGTTTTCATGATGTGTATGAGAAACATTTTTATTTGTATCATGATAATTGCTTTCCGTATGCCAATTTTGATGTTGTATATTTCTTGTAGAAGAATAATTTTCATCATTATTTGATAATATTATTAAATTTTCTTCTTTTCTAATACTTGTATTTATATTGTAATATTCAATAGTTTTATTCAATTTTATTTCTGTATTTTCATTAATATTATCACCAATATAAAAACTATTTTCACTATGATAATTATGATCATTTTTATTATTATTATTATTACAGTTATTCTCTGATGTATAATCATAATGATGATGTTGAATATAATTTTGTTGATTATAATGATTAACTGTTTTATTCTCTGTTATATTTGGTGGATATGTTGTAAATTTTTTATTCATTTCATTTTTTAAATTATCATTATGTGAATTTATTTGAATATTATAAATACATAAATTTCTTTCAATATTATCATTATTTTCATGATTTTCAAAATTATTTGTATTAAAATTGATAAAATTTACTGATTTTCTATTATTATTATTATTAGTAGTAGTAATGGAAGATGATAAATTTGATACGTCTTGTATTTTTTCAATATATCTATGATCATTATTATTATTATTATTATTATGATTATTATTAGTATAATTATTAGAAAAAGAAATATTTCTCATTTTATTTTGATTTTGAATTCTTTTTTGTTTTTTCAAATTTTCATAATAATCTTCCCATGGATCATAAAATGTATAAATCATATTTTGATTATTATTTTTATAATGATTATTATCATTTGAATGTGTGTGATTATTATAATTAAAATGCGTATTATTATGTGACATTTTAGATGTTTTGTAAGCACAAAAATCCGTTGAATTATATAACTGCTATAAAATATTTATTATTTTTTTTTTATTTTTTTAAAAAATTTGTATCTAAAAATACAAATGATTCTCTATGCTAATTGTAGATAAAATTTATTATTATTATTTTCAATTTGAATTTTTTTTGAAAATTTTTTAACAGTAGAAAATAATCAATTTGATGTTAAATTTACACGTCATTTTCTAACAAATTGTTTTTTTGTATGAAGAAGCAACTGTAAATTTTCAATTTTCAAATTTTTCTGTAGACTTATGAAACGGAACAGCTTTTTAACTTGTAAAAAAGATTTCAACCGGTGAAATTTTGTGTTTTGTATTAAATGAAAAAAAGTAATGTCAAAAAAAAAAACAATTTTAAATAGAGAAAAAAAAATAAAATTAATGAATAAGTAAGCAAAATTTCTAATTAAATTTCAAAAAAAAAACACCGAATTTCACCGATTGAAATTTTTTTCACAAGCTAAATAGTTGTTTAAAAAGAAATTCTATCGATAGAAAATATTCCATCGTTTGAAAACCGTACAGAAACATTTAAAAATTGGAAATTTCACAATGATGGATTCCATTTTCTACTGATTTTATTCTACTTCTACTTTTCTTTTCTTAAAGCACTTTATTAGAAACTGACGCCAATTTGACGTCAAATTGAATATTTTCTGTTGTGAAATCTATTTTCTATCCTTACAGAACTGTACTACAGAAAAAAAAACATTTATTAGTAAAAAAACGTTTAGAAAATAAATGTTATTCACTTGGTAAGCAGCTAAAAACACTTGTAATAATCTGTATATAAATGTATACATATATTATCTATGTATTATACACATACAGGGTGTTTTTTTCTTCCTACATACCAAAATTGGTACCACGATATTCTCTGGACCCTCTGGATAACGAATGGTAGTTTTGAACTCGGATACATATTTTTTTTTATTATACACTTTATGTATTAGCTTTCAAAATAAATATTAAAAAAATTCAAGGTAGTGAATTTATTTTTTTCAGGAACCCAATTAATCAAAAAACCAAACCCAAAAATATCATGTATGTATGTATTTCTAATTCATGACTTTTTTGCTTAAAAATGAAATTATTACATACAATTAGTAATACGTACCAATTAATGAAATTCATCATATAAATATAAATTCGATACATGTGAAGCAAAAAAAGTTATAGGTGATTTTGTGTTGAGAGGTCTTGCATAAAACTCATAATTTTGAACGACCTCTAGCGGCGAAAATAGACAATTTTTTTTTTATAATAGTCCAGAAAATATCGTGGTAACAATCTTGGTACGTACAAAAAATAAAACACCCTGTATACTCAGTTGGAAAAATAAGAAAGACTCCTTGAAGTAGGTATATTTAGAAGTTTTAAATATATTGAAGAAAATTTAACTGAATTCCTGCGAAGGTATGTATATATAAATGATGTATACGAAAATTTAAAATATTGCAGATTATAAAGAAATTTGGTTTGGATCGTGAGATAGAATTACTACTACATACAAGTAGTTTAAAGATATTATTTGACGAAATGTGGAGATATGTACATTTGTATACGCATCGCCAGTTTATATTTTTTCAATATAAATGATATTTTTCTGATTTTGAGTTAAAAATTGTGGTGTTATCGTAGAACCTTCCAACACTTTCAACTGCAAAAGAAAAAATCAAACAGGTGTTTTTTTTTTTCAAATTCCTTTTATTTTTTTATGAATGGGAGAATGCAGGCATCCACGAGCACTCAGTTGCATGCACAAATGACGTATTTGCACTGGGAACATGGCGTTTGCGTCATTTGCACAATTTGCGTATTAATAAAAAAGGGTCAACGTTTAGAAGGTTTCAATGGAAGGCACTAAGAAGTATCATTTTTCATATTTGAAAATGTATTCTGAATATGTACTTTTTAAATACCGTACCAGGAAGTAAATGGTGATGCCTACATGAAAAAAGATATTATATATGCACGATATAATGTAGAATAAGGATTCTTCCAATGTAGGAATTTTCTATTTCCATCAACTGAGTATGAAATTTTTTATTTTAAATTTCTCAAGCAAATTAAATTTTTAATATTGGACAAATGTGAAAGTGCTTATAGGAAATTTCAAAATAAAAAAAAATAAATAAATATATAATCATCATAAAATTAATAAATTATCAAATACTATACATACCTCAAAATCGAACTGTTTTTATTTTTTTATTTTTTTTAAAGTTATTTATTTATTTGTTAAAACAAAAAAAATTAATTAAAATTTGTAAAAAAAAAAAAAAAATTGCCACACTCAAAAGATCATCCAATCAAAAAACTAAGTGTATATGTACATACATTTCTAGTAATCTCTAATAACTAAATAAATTCTAATTTAAAATAATTCGAATCCTAAGTATAATGAATGCGTTTAGGAGAAGGAGGAAATAAAAAAGTTTTGGAACCAAAATGTTAGGATGATTTTGTTTTTTTCTTTTAAGAATTGCTCGAAGTATTGTATTAAATTACAAAAGAAGATAGTATACGTATTGACTTTTTCTTTTTTTTGCGAAGGCCTAGATTTTGCAATTTTGTTTTCTTCCAATTACTTGAGAATTAAATTTTTAAATAGTATTTTTAAAAAGAGTTTTAAATTGTAAATTTGAAAAAAAAAAAAAAAAAAAAATTCCCATCAAATAGAAAATTAAAGTTTTGTTTAGGCTATAATAACGGTTGCAAATAACATCCATATTTTATTTTAAAGAAGTAGCTACTCAGTATTTGTTATTGGCTGAAAAACAAATTATATAACGTTATTTAAATAAACTTAATTGTGTGTGTGTGAAACATGAAATAAAAACAATTTTGTGTGTGTATTTTATTTTTCTTTCAATATTCCATATATGTATCAATATTTCATATTTTCAAGTTTTTGCATATACATAGTACATTCAATGATTTAGGCCCAATTTCTTCATATACCTCTTAATATCAGATATATATCTTGAACCAAAAGAGATGAAGTTTCTCGTATTGTCATAGTATAAAGAAGACAAGTAAAATCACATTTCAATTTTCCATACAAAATTTGATAAGAAATTTTGAAAAACTTCAATGTATGTGTAAAATGCAAGTGTATTTTGCTAGAAATAGTCCAGAAGATAAATCATTAGGGAGCAACAAAGATAAAAAATTTAAATTTTCTATATATGTACGTAGTTATTCAATATATAGAGTAAACCATACTCTTATTGCCATATTGGGTAAAATGGAAGCAAAAACGTAATTTCAAACTCAATATATAGAAATTTACTGGAAATTCATTTAAATTATAATTTATTAATATCCCCTTACAAATAATAATAAATACTAGTTATTCAATATTACTACGCTTTACCTTATAAAAACTATAAAACCAATACAGATAGGCAACTGAGGGAGGCATTTTTATTCTCATTTTTCACGTGTATGCGTAAAGCATGCGTAGGTGAGAATATAAAGTTGTGTAAAAATATTGTGATACACACATTGATATAACTGAGGGAGGTACAATATAATTGTGTAGAAATTTAGTTTTTTCTTCTTAGAAATGAAGAAAAAAGATATATTTTTCTTTCCATATGAAATCATGTAAATTTTTAAAGTACATACTACAAGTCTC
This sequence comes from Bombylius major, assembly GCA_932526495.1. Taxonomy (NCBI): domain Eukaryota; kingdom Metazoa; phylum Arthropoda; class Insecta; order Diptera; family Bombyliidae; genus Bombylius; species Bombylius major. The sequence continues at coordinate 11,464,741 of OW052046.1, forward strand.
TCTCCGTCTTATAGGAAGTTTTTTTCTTTTTTTATTACTGATAACGTTCTTCATTATGATTGGATTTCATTTTTTATTTACCGTTATGGAGAAGTAATTTTACTATAGTATTTTTATTTTTGGAAGTCAGTATTGTGCTTATGGAGGCAGTACCCGATGAGTTTTTTGCCTTGGTAATATTTAGTTTAAAAGATTTCCCTCGATTGAAATTGAGATCTGATCACCCCACACACGAGACAGATTTATTTAAACGCAATGTAAAAGAATATAGAAAAATATGCCTATCTTGCCTGTACTGACATCCAAAAATAAAAATAGTATAGTCTTCTTTATACTATGGTATTGTACTACGTTGGCATGCGCAGAAGAAAAGATACATACTTACACACATGCGTTTTTCTTGTTGTAAATTCTAATAAACAGGTTTCTTCTTTCGTATATGTGTATACCTACACACAATAATTGACACAAGAAGATCACTACGGCATGTAAAACATGCGCAATGAACCTTCAACTGAAATAATTTTAGCTATAAAGTAATTCGATCGATAAATTCTAAATTATTTTCTCCATCTATAAATCGTACAGGATAACCTGTCTTCTAAACAGAAATACTACAGCTCAAAAATATATGTAAATTAAGCTAACTTTATGAGTAATTTTGAAGAATTTTAAAGGTTTTAAGATTGACGTTACTATTAAACTGTAATAAAAAAATAAAAAAAAATAAAAAATTTAAAAGAAATGAGCAGTAGTTATATATGTATACCTAAATACATTTTTTTAAATAATTACTTCTCTTCAATTCCTTAAAATCATATACAATAGCGTTACAATCAACTCAAAATAATCTTTTACTGTCAAAGTTATCTGAGACATTCACCACACCACACATAACTTGATCTACATTGATAAGTCTTATCTAAAAGTGAAAAAATTTAAATTCTTCAGTTATCCTCAAGATAAGACAATCATGATTATGTTGAATGTTGAAGAAATCGGGCTTTAAACTTTCATTTTAAAATCTTGAATGTATGTAAACAAAAATGCAAAAATTTTGAAATATTGAAAGTTTTTTTTAAAAAAAAAATGTATGTCAATTTTTGTTTTTTATACGTACATACTTAAACTAACTTTTTTGTCCAATACATAGATTCATTTCAAAATAAGAATGAAACTTTTCGCTGCTTACCTCATTTTTGCTAACCGAGACAGGCTTGTAATTAAAAATAACGTATACGTATAAATTTTAACTTTATATAAAGTGCAAAGAATTGAAAAAAATAAAAACGAAAAATTATTGTCGAACATAAATTACAAAAAAAAAAAAAAAAAAGTCATTTAAATTTTTTTTTTGTTATTCCAATATTTACCATTTGATAGCTTAAACTATGATGAACATTTTGACAGTAAATATCCCACCATTGTTGAATAAAATCAATTGCATGTGAATATTCCTGTGGTGGATATACAGTACGTGTTTGTGAATTAAAATGTGACAACCATGGTTTAAATCTTCCAGCAAAATGTAAAATTTTTATATTATTCCGAAATCTGTAAAATTTAATAAAATAATTCAATTAAATGATATTTTTTTTTTTTTTGTATATGCGTTCTATTTAAAATACATATTTTCATAACTTACTGTTTAAATGCAGGCAAATATGAATATGTTGCAACAGAAATTGTATTATATGTAAATGGTAAGTGTTTTGATATATCTTTATGTGCCCAATCTGAAAAATATTGATTAAGTAATCCTTGATCACCACCATCAAATGTTCCATATTTTACAGCAAATTCTGTAATTTCTGTAAATGTTTTTAAATTTGGACGGAATACAAAAACTCCTGAATTAAAACAATCTGGCCAACAAACATCCGGTGCAGCTGAAAGTTCTTCACGTTCAAAAAGTTCATCACAATTTTGTAAAACCTTTTGGTGAAGAAAAATACATACATACATACATACATTAAATAAATCAAAATTGTAATATATTTTATTTACCAATGTATCTGCATCCAAAAATACACATTTTTCAAATTGTGTTAGTCTCCAACAATGAAGTTTTGTCAATGTAACACCTAATTCTGGACGAGCAAGTAATGCTAAATTAGCTGCATCTTGAGAATCTAGAACATTTACTTCTTGTACAACATTATATATATCTTTAAGTATATTACGCATAGACTCTGATACGCCCGGTGTTACAAGGACGGCCAATTGGTGGACCGTTGACACTTTTTTTAATGAATATGCCAAAACTAAAGCACCTAAAGAATATGTATCATTCGTTGTTAATGTAACCCACGCAAATTCTGAAATTAAAAAAAAGAAATTGAGAAAAAAAAAATTCAGGCATAAAAAAAAGAGAAAATCTGACAACAAAATATATATGTATTTATATTACTATCCATGGGTCTACATTTGCAAGAAATTCTTGCATGCCAGCTTGCAAATAATCTTGCAAAACATTTTTGATTGGCTTATTTTACACGGTACGGTACGGCACGACAATTGTATGAAACTCTCTCGAACACGAACTTGTCGGAGAGAAGAATGAAGAGTATTGCAGGGTAGCCTGTGTCGAATGGGCCAGAAAATTTCATCAAACATTTGACATTTTCCCATTTCTCTTTCGAACTTTTCGATTATTCTTTTTATTACAATCTTAAAATGACACCAAATAAAGAAGAAATGACAATTTGTTGTAAAACAATAGTTTTTAGCGTTTGAAGATAAGAGAATAACTTCGAAACAAATTACAAAAATTCATCAAACAATTGACGTACCGTGTAAAATAAGCCATTACAAGTTTTGTTGAAAGAAATTTGACGTTTGAGCAATGATTAATGGTTCATCCTAAAACAGTCAGTTTCAGTTTCAATAAACCGGTTTTTTTAAAAGAGAGAAGGCGTAGTGAAGAACATTTTATTCGGTTTAAAATTGTTCTAAACTAATTTTAAATAGATTAATCAAATATCTAAAATTAAAATGATCAAACAAAAATTTGCCGCTTTTCTAGATATTTTCAAGTTTTTTATGGTTTCTTTGAAATTTAGAATATTAGAACGCTTTCGGATTTAACAGAAAAAAATCTGTTTAACTGAAAGAATTTACTGAAACTGACACTATCAATTGTGGTATCGACCAATGAAATATGCCGTCAATAAGAATTTCTTTCTGATGGTTTAATACATTCAAAACTGAAAAAAAAAAAATTTAACAGCTTGCATGCAGAAAATTTCTTTTCGTATATGTAGACCCATGATATGTTAATTAACATATAATTGTAATAAATGAAAAATTACTTTTTAAATAAACTGTAAAATATTTTATTTTCAAATTTTAAATTTTTTAAATTTATATAGTCTTAATATGTAATTATATTCCAATTAAAAAAAAAAGAAAGAAAAAAGAAAAAAAGACAGTATTTAAAAATATTCATCAAGCAACACTTGTATATTTTTGAAAATTAAGAAGAGAAACAAAATAAATTACAACAAAATTATAAACATATACATTATACATATATGATTTTCATTATTTTATCAAATGCAGTATTATTATTATTATTACTATTTTTTTTTAAATTTTTTATTTATTCAAAATTTTAGATTTTTCAAATATTACATTTTCGTGAAAGGAAAAACAAAAAAAAATTATGTAAATTTTGATTTCATTTATAATAATAAGAAAAATTTTCCATTACGTAATCCAAAATAGTATATATGTATGTATTTTATATGTTATGTATATCAAAATACAAAATAAAATAATAAATTTTCAGAAAAAACAAAAAAAAAATTTAAAAAAAAAAAAAGCAATTATAACTTAAACCAAAAAAGTTGAGGAATCGTATTGTAGTAAAACATGCGCTGAAAAAAAAAAAATACTTTACACACATGCATTTTTGTTGGTTGTAAATTCTAATAAACAACCCAGTTAACCTAAAGGAATATATACCCTTTGAATTCTTTTAGAACACTTTTATTCGGGTGGTTTTCTAATGTTTCGCAAGCACCGACAGTATGTGTTCTTATCCATACATAAGAAATGTATTCTGAACATATTTCATTTATGCTATGGGAATATATACCCTATGTATTGTTTTAGAACACTTTTATTCGGGTAATTTTCTTTGCTCTCGGAAAGCACCGACAGTATATACATTATGACTATGCTTAAATGTTAGAAAATAAACAAGAATTTGGACTTTTATCTTAATAAATTAATTAAATGGGTTACAGAGAGAAGTACATATAATAGCCGATTTTACCAAATAAATTGAATTTAAGCAATATATGTACATACGGGTCTAGGAAAATTCATCGCCAGCAATTCACCGCCAGCAATTCTTCGCCAGCAATTCATCGCCTCAACAATTCATCGCTACAGCAATTCACCGCCGAGTTGCTGGCAAAGAATTGCTGGCGGTGAATTGCTGTGGCGATGAATTGTTGAGGCGATGAATTGCTGGCGGTGAATTGCTGGCGAAGAATTGCTGGCGATGAATTTTCCGGATCCCGTACATACATAGGTATAAATATGTTATTTAAATTCAATATAATTGGTATAAATGGCTATTATATTTCTCTATTTAACTCACTTATAAGTAAAGAATTTTCTATATAACATTTTCATATATCCAGAATATGTACCATGAATACATTCGAAACATATTCAGAGAACATATGCAGAATATGTTCCATATATGTATTCACATAGGTGTGCTTAATTTCGGAGGCCGATCTTATGGCGACAATTGTCGATTAAAGCGGACATCAGCCTTAGAAAAGAATACCACTAGAGTATGTTCAGAACATGTCAAAAGAATGTGTTCTCGTGTTCTAAGAAGACAGACTTGATATATCAAGAATATGTTCTAGGTTAACTGGGAAAGGTTTCTTCTTTCACATATGTATGTATGTATATACACAAGAAGATCACTATACGACATGTAAGACATGCGCGAGATACCTCAACTTTTTTGGTTTTTACTATAACATCTGTCTCAATAACTTCTCAGATGTTCAAAATATACATATTATGTACACATTTATTTTTTACAAAAAAAAAAGGAATCTGTAAAGTTAGCTTAAATAGAAATTAAAATTAAAATAGATACACATAAAAAAAAAAACAATCATACTTTTAAATATGATGTATAAACAGAAGCAAATATTTTTACAGTGGTGTAAAAAAAAAAAATTAGATAGAAAAACAAAAAAAAAACAAATTTTATTAAAATCAAATGTAGAAAATAGAAAATAGAAAATAAAAATTAAAAACAAGACAAAAAAAAAAAGAAGAAAATTAACGCATACATTTTATTATTTTTTTTTTTATTTTATACAAAATATTTTATATACAGTTACAGATTGTAAAATATTTATATTTTATTTATTTATTTTTATGTAAAAAAAAAAAAACAAAAAAAAAAGCTTACATCATATTCAATAATGCGCTTACATATAAAATTTTCAAAATTAAGCTATTTTAATTATATTATCATGTTAGAAATTGCAAAATATATATATTATGTATGTAATGTGTTTTCGGTAGATTTTAGAAAAGCTAAAATAAAAAAACACAATAAAGACAGATACTTTTTTTTTTTTTTTATATAAATGGTAGATACCTTACTATTTTTTTTTTTTTTCTCAAGTAAAATTTGCATGTGACATCCGTTACTTTTTGTTTTTTTTTTTTAATTTTAAAAGTTCAAAGATACATGAAAGTATATAGGTATATTTTTTTTTGATGCATTCAAAATTTAGTTTTCAATTCAATTATATATTTTTTTTAACTGTGATTTTCTGACCAATTGTACTTGTATTTTCCAGATATGTATTTTTTGTTTTTTTTTTTCAATCAGAAATAAAATATTTTTAATTTGTAATTGTTGTCCTGATGCATAATTAAAATCTAAAATAAAAATAAAATAAGTATATTTTAAAGCAAGGATTTGCTTTTTTTAAAAAAAAAGAAGTAATAATAAAACTTACCCCATAGATTGACATATTTTCAAAATAAATAAACAAAAGTTATCACAATTTCATAAACAATCATTGTATAGGTACACTAATTTATAATCACAAAATAATACAAATAAAATAAATTTAACCCTTTAGCGGACAGAGACGTGTTCATAGACGTCATATGAGTGTTCTGCCGTGGGACACAACGTCTATTCACGTCTAAATTTTAAAATTTAAAACTGCCAAGCCGGGAGATATCACGTGTTCGTTACAATAGATATGACATGTATGTAAAGAAAGAAGTATGTTGTGTCCCCTTAGAACATTTTAAACACAAAATTGCTGTCCCTTTAGAAGTATTTTGTAATTAATTTTGTCTAGCACGGTCTCGTCTCTGCAACAATTCTACTTTGCCACATATAGCAGATTGTCCTAACAGAAACGTTCATAAAAAAATTCGGTATCCGCTAAAGGGTTAAAATACAAATATGTATAGTGAAAAAATAAACAACCATAAATTTTAAAAACTTAAAAAATAAAATAGAAAATTTTGAAAACAAAAAAAATAAAAAAATAAATAAAATAAATTCTAAAATCTATTTTTATACAAATTTTTTTTTTTTAATACTACTAAGCAAAAATTCAATTTTACAATTTGATCATATTTTTTTTTTTTTGTATTGTATCGTGTTCTTATATAAATTCTTCAGATTGTTCTCCATAAAGATGATTATTTTATTTTTGTATTTCAATATAATGAATATCTATTTTAATATACATACAAACAAATTTTTTTTTTTTGATAGCTTGACAAATTTTTTGAAAATTTTAGTTGCATCGATTTAGGTCAAATTTTTCAATTTTCAAGGGGAAATAAAATATTTAAAAAAAAAAAAAACAAATAAAAATTAAACTATTTTGTAATATGATTCACCAAATTTTGTTTTATTTGAAATAGACTAAAATTTCTTTTTCTATGTTTATGTATATTTATATAAGCACACACATCATATAGGTAATAATGCTTGTTCTGAGAATTAATATTCAAAAAAAAAAGAATAAATATGTATGTCCTACTCAGTGTATCTGTCATGCAAACAGGGCCGGATTAGTCATATAGAAGAAGTAGCAAATGCTACGGGCCCCACGCTTTTGGGGGCCCCGTGCATAGATAAGAAATTGCTTTTTTTTTTTGCTCGTTACAAAATTCGTCAGACAATTCTGGGGGCCTCACGCATAGTGGAGGCCTAGAGAAGAAATTGACCTTTTTGTTTTTTTGCTCGTTAGAAATTTCATCAGACAATTCTGGGGAACATTTGTTACCGGCCCGGCATGGAAACTATATATTGTGTGAAATAATATAGAAGAAAGAATTTAATTAAATTGAGCAAGTACAGAGGAATGAATCAAATGCATTTTTAAAAACTTTAAAACCAAAAAAAATATATATATACATATTTTTTAAATTTCAAAATTATTTTTAAATTTATAGTCATACATACAATATAGTCATGTGCATAATATTCAGTCTAATTTAAGAATAAAGGTGGAGTTATAATGGACATAGATTGACACATAGAAAGACATAATGTAGAATTGGAATCAATTACATATATTAATTAGTTGTGACCACTCGTAATAGACATAGGTACGTCAGAACACTTTCTTTTTTTTTTTTTTAAACTTTCGTTAAACATTCGTCAAAAATTGAAATCGGCAATCGCAGTTTTCTTTCGTGAAGATTATATTCATGACATTGCATCTTCGAAAACGTTAAATGATCATTATTTGACAAAATTCAGCTTAAAACTTTTTGAATTGCTGAATTTAATCAATTGACGATCATCTGATGTTTTCGAAGATGCACATATTTTCAAAATATTCATAAAAAAATTCACTTTCCAGTGTAAACAGTACTGCGCAACAGAATTCAAGTTTATAACATCGTGAACTTCTTCTATATCATTGAACTATCATGAATATTTTACTCTCACAGAATCAATATCGTGTAATGGTGTAATTTTGCTACACAATTCTATAGGAGAATAAATGTATTGAGTAAGCGCAATTTAAACTCTCAATACATATTTTACTCTACTATAGAGAAATGCAAAATTCCAAGTAAAAAGAAAATGTAGATGAATATTTTATTCCATACATCATCATGTATTGTTTGACAGCTTTTTTTTTGTTTCTTTCAAGACATAAATTGCGCAAGTTGAAGTCGTTTCTACTTTTTAGAATAACTTCAAGTTGGTAATTATAAAAGAAACTATTGATATCTCTATTGAATTGGAAAAATAAATTAAAAACCACATTTATCATTTTTTATAGAAGCATATGGACGAAAAAAACTCCAAATGCTCCAGAATATTGCAACATTTCAAGATTCCAAGAATTATTACAGCAGCCAGATATTTTTTTCTTTGATGGTTTCATATTTTTATTTTAAATTATATTGAAAAATGTTAAATGTTTATTTTTAATAAGATATCATTATAAAAAAAATAATAATAATAAATATGAAAAAAAAATCAATTAGAAGCATTTTTTATTTTATTACACAAATTAGAAATGTATTGAAAGTCCTGTCCGACATTGACTGTGAGCCACTGTATATAGATTTCTTATGATGTAAAAAAAAACAGTTTTTTCCACTTTTTTTTGGACAAAAAAAAACCGATAAAAAGCAACGAGTAAATCATGCTTAAATCATTTACGAATAAAAGCATATCTAAAATTATGATTCAATAACCAAAAAAAATGTTTTTAAGTTAGTAGTTTAATGCCTTATCATCCATCACATCAATTAATTTTGAATATGAAAAAACTATAAGAATTAATCGAGTTCTGGAATTAAAACTTAAAAAAAAAAAAAAAAAAAAAAAAACATTAAAAAGTGGAGTTATAGAAATTCAGTTTTAATAAAATTAAAAGAACAAATTACGAATAAACCGTTAAATCATATGTTGGTCTATATCAAAATTTAGTTCTCTAATCTCTGATCATATTCTGTTCTGACTTTTAATCATTTTCAAGTGCCAAAAAAAAATAAAATAAAATATTTCTATAATATAATCGCACTTGTCTTATCTGTATTTTTTTCTTTTCTTTTCTTTTTTTTTTTTGCAATAATTCAATAAAAGACTAACAATCACACGTAATTTTATTCCTTAACACGTTCACGAACAGTAAAAATTTTTAGTGAACTGCACAAAAGGAGACAGAAGTCTATGAAATATAATTGCTATAGCATTTACGAATAATATTACACTTCTAGTTCTAGTTTACTCAATGTGCCGGCTTAAGGAAATTTGTAAATACATGGAGAAAAGATAATGAAAGTACCTAATGAATCAGTTGGTCATTATACTTTCAGGACCGTATTTAAGCATATAGGCTACATAGGTTACAAGCCTATGGGCCCGCACTACAAGAAATGAGTGGTTTTTTTTTTGCTTGTTAGATAAAGATTTTTACATTTAGACAAACTAGGAATGAGTGGAGGTTTTTAGGCCGTTTCCGGAAACATGCACTTAACACTAAACACTTGCACTTAATACTAAATTTTCTCCGAAAGTAACTCCGAAGTGTCCGGAAAGTAATACTAATACTTGATACTATCACTTGTTTTGCTGTCAAAAATCTAGTGTTATAGTCAGTACACTAAACTTGATTTAGTGTCGTGAAGTTTTATTTATAACTATGTGTAATTGCTTAAAAATGGAAAATAATAGAAGAATATATAGAAAACTTTTGAAAAAGACTGTTTTAAGCGTTTTAATGCAAAATAATAATATAATAATAAGTGATGAAATAGATAATCTGATTTTAAAAACAGTGGTAAGTCAAACAGTAGATCAACTTCAATGTCAACATAAAACAAATTTGGTACTTTCCGGACAACAAATTCAACTCCGAAGTCAGGTAGTGTCAAGTGTTAAGTGTTAAGTGCATGTTTCCGGAAACGGCCTTAGAAATACAACTCCCTCCCGGTGGGGTCCGCACCACAAATCCAGCCTAGGGGTCTACAGATCCTAAATACGACCCTGATTACTTTATAATGTATATATTAATTACAAAAAGCTAAGGTTGTATAAAATTAAATAAATAAAAATTGACTTTAAAATTTGAATGTTATAACATTCATGTCATTTTGCATCACTATGAAAATTCACGTTCGCGAACGTGTTAAAGAAAGTTTATTTAAATTATTTCAGGCATTGTGGATACAGAATAAAATATTTAACAGGAATTAAATAAATTTTAAATTTTACAAAGAACAAAAAAATAATTTTATTTTCCAAAAAAAAAAAAATTCGAAATTTTTCGAAATTCGAAATAGAAATTTTTTAAAATATTTTTTTTTTTGTGTAGATATACAATTTAAGTGTTTTTTTTATACTGAAGTAATTTAGATAAGTTTATTTTCTCACATATGATATTTAAGGGATAATGTATATATGTATATATGTACATAATATATTGTATATATGCACATATGTATCTATATATACTTAGATATTAATATTTATTTGTAAAAAACAAAAAATATAAGATGATGAGTATACTAAGTTAAATTTATCTTTTGACTTAATGTAGGAGGCCAAAATTTTCATGAATGTACCGTACCATACACATTATGTATTTAATTTTATTAAGATTATAAGTATAATATGATATTTTAATGGTATATGTGAATATTCATGTACATATGTATGTACATACATATATACATATATTTATAATTATACTAAAATTAAAACATTTTATAATTTCTTATTGAAAATATATATTTTTTTTTTTTTTTTAAATACATATGTATAAAAATAATAAAAATTTTCATAATGTATCACTTTTTTTTTTCTGTTGTCTTCGTGATTTTATTTTTTGAGAAGAACAAAAAAAAAAAAAAATTATTACTTTGTTTTTATTATTATTATTATTATTATTATTATTATTAACAAAAACAGACAGTTCTTGATCCTATTTTTGAGTATTAATAGAAATTGTATACATGATGATAATCCAATTTTTCACATGGTAACACACAAAAATAGATAAAATTTATTTTTGAAAAATATTTCAAAAGAAAATTTTTCTTTCTTTTTGAAATAAAATATACCTAATGCATATACATATGTACATATATGTATATTATGTATGTATACGTGAACATTGTGATAGGATTTTTTTTTTTTTTTTTAATTTTTTGAATATGTTGTTACTTATGAAAAATTGTATCTATATAAATATAGTAGATTATGGGTATAAAACAAATAATCACAATCATTATTTTTATGTTGGTTTTTCTTGTTGTTCTCTTACTTAAGCAAATCAACCAATGAATATCACATTTTATTTTAATTTTAAGAAAATATTTTCAAAAAAAAAAATAAAATAATAAAAATAAAAATCATAAAAAAAAAAAACATTAAATCTAAAATACATACATATGTACATATATGTCTATATACGTATAACCATATGTGTTGTACTTTAAAAATAGATTGTTCGATTGATATAAATTAAAATTTATAGATATAATGGTACTAATCATCACAAATTTAATGCAAATATGCTGCGGCTTATAAAAAAAAAATTTTATTTTCAAAAATGAATAATAAAATAAAAAATAATAATTTAATTATTTAAAAATTGATTTCAATTTTAAATGAAAAAATTTTACTGTATAGATTTTAGTATAGATACTTTTTTTTTAATTTTTCTATATTTAAAAATTTATAATTTAAAAAAAAAATGTTTCTTTTAAAAATGTTTGTTGTAACAGACTTAAATGGAAACGTGTTTGTTTTGTGGCAAATTTTGTATTATTTTCTATATACATAAATAACAACCGGCATTATTCTCTATTAATGTGGTATTTATATCTTTCTTTTTTCTTTTCTTTGCAAGTAAAAAATAATCACAAACTCAAAAAAAAAAAAATAAATAAATAAGTAAATTTTTTTTTTTTTTTGGATATACATACATATGTTATTATTTACTTTTAAAAATGAAATTTGAGACGATGGCAATAAAACTTAATGCCATCAGATTTTAAATTGAATTCCTCCAGACATGGACAATAATAACGATCTGAAAATTTCTTGAAAAATTCTTATACATATTTACATAGGTACTATATATTCGGTAATTAAATTTTGGTTATCTTCGATTTTTGAAGAGTTTTGCTCTTTTAATAGATTTTTTAAATTTTTTAACGTTTGAAATATTTTTTACTAATGTGGAAATTTATTCCAAAAAAAATGATTAAAATTGAATCCGAAAAACTCTCATTTTTTTGTCATAATTTACGAAATTTTTATAGGTACATATTCGAAAAATGTACCAGTACCTACAAAAACGAGCACCTATATAATATTGTAAGGCAATATTGTTAATTTGAAACCATTAAATTATTTAATATTGTCATTAATAAAAAAAAATAATAAATAAATAAACGGAGTTCTATAAGTTATACATAAAATTATGTATTTGGATGCTTCATCTGCCAAATCAATTAAATCCATTTTTGATGTTTTTTAAGTTTTAATTCCAGAACTCGATTAATTCTTGGATTTTTCATATCTTCGAAGTAAATAAATGTAATGATAAGCCGTTAAACGATACTAAATTAAAAATATTTTTTCGATCTTCGAATCATAATTTAATTTATTATCGGAGTTAATTTATTTTTTTTTAGATGTTTTTTATATATGGAGTTAATCGATTTGGCAAGTGAGACATCCATTTATAAGTCATGTTATGTAGGTACCTACAAAAAAAAAAAAAAAAAAAGACAAAAAGAAATTTTCTTTTAGTCAATTGTGAATTTGCTTTCTAACGGATTTTTATTTTTTTTATTTTTTGTAAATACATATGATGAAAATAATTGCTCATATTATTGTCCTGAAAACTATGAAATATGTATAGATAAGTAATTTTTAAATTTATTTATTATTATCACTTAGAAAATTTTACGAAAGCACTGAAAATTTCTCCTATATTATTATCAATATCATTCATGATATTGAGTTTCGGTAGTACCGTTTCTTAAAAATTTCATAGTACCTATGTATGCATATACGAATCGCTATAACTGCAGAAAGAGGATATGTCCAATTTTCTAACAAAATTACATTTTTGCGTATTTTATGTACATACTTTAGATGGATAAAATCATATAAAAAAAAAAAAGGAATTTTCTAAAAGATATCAAGTGTGTAAAAGAATATATTATACAGGTGAGGATTTGCAAAAAAAAAAAAGTTTTTTTAACCTCCTGAACATTTATCAAAATGTGACATATCTTCTTTTTGCAGTTAGCAAATCATAATATGTATATAAAAATATTGCAATGCAAATGATGATTGATTTAGTAAAATGAGATTTACATGGTCAAAAATAGAATATTTCTACAAAAAAAAAAAAAACATTATCTTGATAATTTTAAAATTTTGAAATATTCTAACCGAATATTTTAGAGGTCATTTAAGGTCAAATTAAATCTAAATATAATTCAATAAAAAGTAAAAAAGTAAAAAAATATTGTAAATTGTGAATTATTCAAAATTAGAAAAACAGAAAAAAAAACATTATAAAAAAAATACATACTAATAATAATTTTCTATAGATAAAAAAAAAATAATACACATTTTTAGCATTTAAAAAAATATATAATGTATTAAAAAAGCCGAAAAATAAATTATAAATTAAACTTACTACTCATTTTTAGCAAATTTTCTTTATAACTTTCCAACACAACACACAATAATAATTATCTAAATAAATTTGTGTAAAAAATTTTTAAATTAATTAAATTCGAATTTTTATAAATAATGTACTCAATAACGATTTGGAATCTGGATGATAATTAAGGATGAATTAAGTAAAAACACGCGTTGTCACCTACTAAATCTTTAAAAAAAAAACTTTACATTACATTCTTTAATAAATTGTATTCTACTTCTACAATACATAATAATCTACAATATACCAACGCAACCCCACCACTAAACCAAAACCTCCGACAGAGAGAATACTAGTCAAAGCCGTGAAGTTGTATTGTTGCTATAACAAAAAACAAACAACGTCTGCAGTGCGGCCACCACCAACCGGCAACGAAAATCACATTATTGTGTTTATGGCGGTAAACAGAAATAATTTTTAAATTTATTTAATTAATTGTAATTAATTTAATAAGAGCTCAGTAAGTAAGAGAATCTAAGGCCTGAATATGATTAGTCGTCACCGCGACCGTCGACATCAATCATGTCATTTTTAAATGATAGCAAATCAGTGTTAAAGACAAAGTTTATCTATATATAAGTTAGGAAACTGAAAGCATGTTTTCTTATCAATTTTCGACCTTGGTCCCGTTATTCAAATGTCCTTAACGGATTTGCGAAAAATAGATGGTAATAAGGAGTTTGTTTGTAAGAAAAAGATAAAAAATTCAAAAAAAATGACATCATTTAATGTGGAAATTGAGACTTTATTACAGGGTGCAGGTTTAAGGTTTTTAATTAAATCAACTACGTACAACAATTTACTGTTTTTATTGTTTATTTTGTTTAGTTTATTATTATTTATATTTTTCAAAAGAAAATTTGTATTATTTTCAAAAAAATATACATATATACGTATATACATATATGTATTACATAAAAAAATCACAAATTCACTTTGAAAAAAAATATCCACTAATTTTATCAAAAATATCCTGTATCACCTCTTGTACTATATAATTCAAACAACAACCAAAATACAAATAAATTTGTTTTATATCGCCTTTAAAAAAGCATTATGGGAAAATATCAAAAATACAATATTTACATTGCCTTAGTATGTATTTGTACTAGTCCATTTTTCACGTTTCCCTATACTTTACGTGTTTCACGTATACAAAAAAAAAACCCTTCATCCCGCCTTTAAAATTACATTATAAAAAATATGCATGTACAGTCACGTATTATCATTTTTTTTTTATGACTCATATTGTATTCTTTCGTTCTTATAGGGCCCATAGACGGTCAACTTGGTTGACAACCAGGTTGTCAACCGAAAACCTACAGACACTCCAACCATATCGTCAACTTGAATGCCAATCTCATTTTTTCAAAAGATTTGTTAGGTAAACAGCTATCGGAACCTGAAATTTTTACTAGTGGAATTATAAATTTCAAATGAAGTTGACAACCTCGCCACAGACACAACAACCTGGTTGACAATCATTGCTAAAAATCAAAAATTTTTGATTTTAGTCCAACCAGTTGGTCCAACTTGTTCAGGTTGAAATTTAGGTTGTCAACCTGCCCACACACAGTCAACATTGACTTCAACTTGCAATGTTGACAACCTGGTTGTCAACCAAGTTGACCGTCTATGGGCCCTATTATAGGCAAATCGTATAAGATAATGTACATGAAACAAGTTATTAGTTCTTTACTACTTCCATTTAATGGATTTTTTTGTTAATGTGTTGTTATCAGTTGTATGTTTTTTTTGTAGAAAAAGAGTTTCCTAACTTCATATATAAATAAACTTTGGTTAAAGAATATGAATTTGCATTTTTCGTATATAATGAGCCGTTCTACATAGTTCTTCTTTTTACTTTTACACGCGTCTTCTTTCGTTCTTCTCAATTCATTGTACATACACAAATTTTTCAATGTATTCGAATTTAAATTCTTCAAAAACATTGATTTTTTATATATGTGTTAGTATCTTCACCTCGTTAAATAGAAATCAATTTGGTTGAAAAAGTGAAGAAAGATGAGGAAACCGAACTACTCCCCTGGCTAGCGAACTTGGTCGTGGGGAAGAACTGTGTAAAACCCATCAATCACAAGAAAGTAGCTGTACTTTCTGGCTTTACATTTGTGAGTAAAGTTGTATTATTTCAAGACCTGAATAGTATTCTCTCTCGCAGGTTTCCACCAAAACTAATATCGAAATTATATTACCGACTGCCGACTGGTAATATAATCTTAAAGGCAAATTCAAAATAGGAGACTCAGGACGTAAAACCTTTTGAAGCCGACTTCAAAATTATGTGTCTACTATATCCAAACCAAATACCTAACATCTTCAATTTCACAATTTTACCAGCATTTAAAAAAAGATTTTTGGATTTGAATTTTTTAAATCTAACTGAAATCTTCTTGTCTTGTCTCTAAATTTGAAAAAGTGGAAGCATTTTTTGGTTATAAAATAAAATAATTTTTTATTTTTTTTTAAATTTGAAAAACATAAAAAAGTAAAGTATGACAAGTGTAGAACAAAATATTTTCTGCTATAAAGCTGGCATTACTTACTGATACCACAAAAGTCAAAACATAGAATCTCGCACTCAGACTCAATGTATTCCCATATGCTCGAATAATTTTGACATAAGCTATTGCGTGTTCCGTCCTGAATCTTCAATTTGGATATGGGCTAAACTGTAAAGGTGCTCCTACACGATCTGGCAAATTGGCAGATATCCGCCCATTTTCGTGGACAGATGTTTGTCTGACTGATTACACTTGAGGTAGATATGAGATATTCGGGCAATTTTTGAGCGCCAGATTTTAAGGGCAGACATCTGTCTTCATCTGCCATAGTGATTACACGCATCTGACCACGAAAATGGGCAGATATCTGCCAATTTGCCAGATCGTGTAGGAGCACCTTAACAATAACAAACCAATTCCAGAAGAGAGGGATATTAATAGACAATAGAGGCATAGAGGTTTAATTACATAATCCAGGACAGCAGCAAACATAGGCAGTGTTTTATTACTGCTGAGAAAGTGACATGTTCTTACATCAGTTTTGATCAGCTCACTTTATAAATAAAAATTACAAAATGACGTCAATATGAATGTTATAGTCTAGACACACCGAGTTGGTAACCAATTCGTTTAGTGGTTATGTGAGATAACTAAAAAAAATCAAGTAGTTTCCAGTACTGTATTTTAGTTACAAACTACACCAAAAAACGTGTGGTTACCGAGATAACTAACGTCAAACAATCAAACAGTATGTCGAACCTGCATCAAACTGTCGAACTTCTTGTCAAACTTCCTTTGTTTATATAAAAATACTTTAAAAAAAAATGTAAATTCAATTTTAAATTTTATATGACCGTTTTTCTTCTTTTTTCCAAAAATAACTAATTAAGAGATACTTAAAACTCTGAATCTTCTTTGATAAACTTATTTTTTCTCTCTTACTTTCTACATATTTCTATATGCAACTATTAAAAATCAGAAAAAACGTCAAAAATAACTATTGAAACCGGTGTGTCATGAAATTAGTTTCAAATTAGTTACAAACTAAACGGTTTAGTTAAATATTGCTGTGTGTCTAGGCTATTACTTTTCCACCAGAATAGCAACTGGTAAACTGATACTAAGTAAATGAGGTTATAAAATTTTGGCTCATCTGCTCACTGAGCAAGTGAAATTTTTTTGTAGCGGTTTTTATTGTTGACGTTAATATTGGTGCTTATTATGATTTTCGATTCGTAGGTTGATCGAAAAATCTTCTTCGATTCGACTGAATTTAATTTC
Organism: Bombylius major; assembly: GCA_932526495.1. NCBI lineage: Eukaryota > Metazoa > Arthropoda > Insecta > Diptera > Bombyliidae > Bombylius > Bombylius major. Next base: position 11,482,280 of record OW052046.1, read on the forward strand.
GGTATTATGTAACTCAATCGATCGAACCAAAAAGCGTTGCATTATACACATTGGATACAAACGTCATTATCGTGAATTATTGTGTATATTTTCTTTGAACAATTTTCCAGCTGTTAAAATTTGAAGATACATATTTGAATAAATTGTTTTAAGTTACTAATAACATTTTTTTAAAGTCGGGTTTAACAAAAGTCGACTTTAAAAACTGAGTACGCTAATCTACAAAATATGTTGAAGATTTTATTTTTACAAGTATGTATTCGTGTACAGAACTTCAATGCATACTCAGTTTTTAGAGTCGACATTTGTTAAATTCGACTTTAAAAAAATGTTATTAGTAAGGCAAGTATTTTATTGTTTTAGAACAATTTTTGAGATTTCTGTGAGAAAAATTAATTTATGTCAACATTTTCATGATATTCACAAGCTCTTCTAACTGTTTCTTATTACCTGTATTTTTCCTATTAAAATAATAAATAATGTATGTAGTAATTAATAAAAACACATTTAATTAGTATTATTATTACATTTAAAACATTGAAATTTACATTTTCTTTGAAATATCCATCTTTTTTTCTAATTTTTCGTATTTCAAATTGCGTTTCGTCAGTAAAAAAGTGATCGAAACAGCTGTTCGATTTAATCGAACAAAAAGAAAAAAGTCGAAAATGATAATACCAAAATATGAAATCGAACGCTGTTCGATCATTTGACGAAAATCATAATAACCACCATTATTTTAATCAGTGCCAAAAAAACGCGCTGATTTAAGTGAAGAAGTGAGAGTTCTGAAACTTCTCAGTTGCAATAAAACACAGCTATACATAATTATTTGGCTTCGAAAAAGCAATAAAAAATATTCTGAAAAAAATCTTTTAAAACTTTCGAACTAAATATAAATTTTAAAAAATAATATATAATATTCCAAATTTTCGAGATATGTTATTCGACCTTGAACATAAAAATGACGAATTTTTTTTGACTTTAAGTTACAATAACTCTTAAACCATTTAACATACAACTTTACAAAAGACATTTTTTGAAAGATCTGAAAGTTTTCTTCAGAAATCATTTTCATTTAGCTCTCTACATTGAGCAAACGCAGAAATATGGTGCGAAAAGTGAAACTATAGTATTTTTATTTTTGGAAGTCAGTATTGTGCTTATGGAGACAGTACCCGATGAGTTTTTTGCCTTGGACCTTGGTAATATTTAATTTAAAAGATTTCCCTCGATTGAAATTGAGATCTGATCACCCCACATACGAGACAGATTTATTCAAACGCAATGTAAAAGAATATAGAAAAGTATGCCTATCTTGCCTGTACTGACATCCAAAAATAAAAATAGTATAAATACTTTTCGAGCAAAAAAATGTCTTTGACCTTGAATATCTCGGTAACTGTTGAAAGTAGACCACTCCTCCCCCCGCCCCTTCCATAGATTTTTATCATTTTTTGCCGAGATCTACCACCCTGTTCAGTTTGGCACATCAACTGTGAAACACCCTGTATAACAACATATAATATGTATTATTTTATTACAATTGGCTTCTTATTACTTTTCCATATTGATCATACAGCAATTTACAAATACAATCATCAATCCTTATTCATTCGATTGAATTCGAAAGAGTTTCAGAATAGAGCTTTCTCGAGTGAGTTTTTATGTTTTCTAAGTGAATTTTTATAAAAAATTAAAAACTGTGAATTTTTTCGTTCTTCGTGAAAGAATCTCTTAATACTTTATACTTTTTCCATGAGTTTGGTACTATGCACTTTCATGTGATAAAGACGATAGAGATGAAAAAATGTTTCGTTTTAAATTATTTTGATTTTGATATCGTTTTCAATAATATAGCTACAGATTAAAACAGGAATTTAATTTTATAATAAGTAATTTACAAAAAAAAAATTAAAAAAACTTAATTATGTTTAAAAAATAAATTTTATTTATATGTGCAATCACTTGAAAACAAATTTCAGCACTGCCAATTTTAATTTATCTAAATTACAGCTTTCATAAATATTCGTAATCGTAATATAAATTTTAATAAAATGAATATTTTTAGAGGTAAAAATTACAATTTATGTGCAAATAAAATATTTTTCCTATTTAAAGAAATATTAATGCATTAAAATAAATACAAAATTAAACATAAGATAAATTAAATTTCGTATTTACAAATGCATCAATATTCTTAATTAAAAAATTTATTATACATACATGTCTTCCCTACTATACGCAGAGTGATTGAGTTTAGGTGTCCGACTTGGAAACTAAGAATACCTCTGTATCTGAGGCATGTGAAATGTTATGGGAAAGAAACAGGAGTCCTCTACAATTTTTCAAAAGGAAAGATGACTTTAGCGTGCCCCTGTAAAATGTTATAGAGTGAAATAAGGTAAAAGGTTGAATTGACCACCTCCCCTCCCATATAATTTTTTGTTTATCTCACCGAGCCCTAACCGTAGTTTCCGGGACGAACACCTAAACTGAATCAACCTTTATATATTATATTTATGTATTTTTTTTTTCTGTTTTTATAATGTCTAATTTAACTAATTAAGATAAATTTATAACAAATTTAGACAAGTATTTAAAATAAATCTGGGTTACATAAAATCATCATAGCCATAATCATATCCATAGTCATCAATATTATTTGACTATAACAAAAAAAACAAAAAAAAAAAAAACATGAAAGAAAAAAATTTATGGTAATAGAAAAATATTATAAAAATTTAAAAAAATAATCAAAAATCAAATTTACCCTAACATTTTCTTCTTCAACACGTAATTTTGCTTTCGTTTTACCCTTGCCTGATGATTTTTTAGCTTTTTCTTTTTCCATTTTTTGCTTTTCTAAATATACATTTTCAACGGTTAATTTAATTCTTTTTAATTCGATAACATTTACTGAAAAAATAACAAAATATATATTAATAATTTCATATATTTGATTTTTGTTTTTTCTATAGAAATACTTACAATTAGCACATACACTTCTTACTAATTCCTCAATAAAGCCAATAAATTCATCATTACTTTTATAATATGATATTTTTTTACATAATGCTTGAGCAAATTCAGAAAATTCATTTTTATTTGTTGGATGCATACCATCTATTCCATTTGGACTTTCTGTAACACCAAATGTATCCATGGCAGTTTTTAAGTCTTCTTCTTCTTGAATTTTTTGTAAACGTAATTTTTCAGCTGCTATTTCTTCTGGAGTCATTGGGATCACATTTTCTTTTTCTTCAGTTTCTAATGTGTCTTGAAGTTCTAATTTTTGTCGCTTTGAATTACATAAATAGAATTTAAAAAAAAAAGAAAAAAAGAAAGAAAAAGAAAGAAGCTAAGTGGTAGTTACTACGGTAAATTTTTCAATTTGATCAAAGTGTGCTCCAATTTACCGTGGTATCTACCATGTTTAATTTGCAAAAAAGCCTTTTTCCTGTTCAAAAGCCATTCTATTCTATCTAAAAATTAAACCAGTTTGAAGTCTGAAAACCTATATTTTATACAGACCGCAAAAGTATGATGTACTTTTTTTTTCGAATTTATAAAAATCTTACCTCCTTTTCATTTATTTTATTTTGATTTTTCCTTTTAATGGTTTCTGCTTGCTTTGTATTAACTTCTTCTTTAATTTTTTCTTCATCTTTCTTTTCTTCTTCATCTTCCCAACTATCCTAAAATTTTTAAAAAGATAAATAATAAGAAACAACGTCATAAGAAAATTCACTGCTAAAAGTTGTGAGTGAAAAATGAGTTCCAAAGCATTTAGATTAAAAGAAAAATATTTAAAAGCATTTTTCCAAAAGAAAACAAAAAGTAAGGTTTGTTTGATTGAAATTTGAAAATTTTATATATTTGAAAAATTGGAAAAAAATTTTACTTTTAATAAAAAATTATAGATTTTGTATATAAAAGTATAAAAAAGTGGTTTTGGTCACTGATCTGGTCAGTCTCGGTAGTCACGAGACTATGTGGTTTTAAACATTTCTAAATTTTTTTGTAACACGTCGATGGACGTCGGTAGCTTATCACTCTCTATGAATGTGTTCAATAGATTAGGCATTCCTTCGATATGAATCATCCTGTACTTTTACAGTTTTTATTTTTTTTTAATTATGCAAAAAGAAGTACATCCTCCCATTGTCCTCCCTTGTTGTCTGTCACCACATCGCGTGAAGACAATTCTCAATTTCAACTGATTTTATTCAGTTATGGTTTTTATGAAAAACAAAATAACCGAAATATAAAATATAAAGTCGTTGCGCAGCCGATATGCGTTTAAAGTAGTAAATAACAAATGTTGTTTGATTCGTGTCAGAGGTCAGAGGGAAGATGAGTATAAAGAAAATGATTAAATTTCAGGATTGCCGTAGCTATTGTAGATATTGCCTTCATTTATAAAAAATGATAATAATGATATTCAGTATTTTTAATTTTGTTGTTAAATTTAAATTTATTATTTTTAATACTCCTTTTTAATATTTAACTTAAAACATTTTCCTCGATTGAAATTGAGATCGCCCCAGGCCCCACACACAAAACAGGGGTGACTCACCACGTGACTAGTGATCATCACCATCACCATATAAGAACTCACCCAAGATGGCCAAGATTTATACAAACAATTTGTGAAAGAATATGGAAAAGCATGCCTATCTTGGCTGTACTGACTTCCAAAAGTAAAAATAGTATAGAAATTAGAAACTGATTAAGTTGAGTTGATTGTACACTTTTTGAGTGTTGGAACAATTACCAAGGTTATTGATTTGTTTAGCTTAGTACGCAAAATTTTCTGCAGAAATTTCTCCAGATATAAATTTACATTACATCATACATGTCTGATTTGTTTGTAAAGGATTAATGAAAATAAACGATAATTCATACTTAATTCAATTTAAGTAACATCAGTTTATTTAACTCTTATTAGTTCAAGATAAATAAGCATATGCTTACCTTCACATCTTCATCTTCATCCTCACCTTCCCATTTATTTATATTTGCTGGGATTTTTTGAGGCAAAACTTCCTTTTCAGATAACGTCTCTGTTGAAGAAAATAAAAAGATTTTACATAAGACTCTTACTTTTCAAGACCATTTTAAGAAAATCTTTAAAAAAATTGATATTGAACTTTCAATTTTCAATATTTTAGAATGCAATCCGTAAACGTTGCGTTTAGTTTTTGGGTTATATTTTTACTCACCCCAATCATCAGCCATTGCGCATATGCAAAGAATAAAATTTCTCGATACTACTATTTTACAGGCTTTTTCTATTTAAGCACAGCTCATAAATATATAAAATCTTTGATATAAATACCTGTAAAAGAATATATGAAAATTCAAAAAATATAAATATGCAAAGATAAGAATAAGAACCACAAAATTAAAGAATTTCGAAACTTTTTTTCCAAACGTACGCAATTTTAGCACAAAAAAAGCACTTCTCACCTTTCATAACGAAATGTTGACAAGTCAAACACGTATTAATTCCCATTACAACGACTTACCTAAAATTCTAAACTAGTAGTAAGTATAACTACAGCAACTAACACAGAATTGACAGAATTCAATGCAATACAAGCCACTAGGAAGCACATGTGGTTGACTCACTCAAATTAAAAAAAGGCCTACCTAGTACCTACACAGAGGTAATTGCATAATATGATTAATATGCCATGTGGACTGGACAATTTGAACAATTCGAACCAGCCAATAATTACCCGCGAAATACAACTTCGCAGTGACAGCAACAGCAGCAGCGAAAGTGGTTAGCAAAACACACTAATCGTAATCAGCATTTTTAGGGGCCTCCTCACAGCTCTGCTATCAAAAGGCACCATATCGGACGGGGCCTAGGGCACCATCGAACTTAAATCCGGCACTGATTTAATGTATGGCGATTTGCGTGAAGCGATTTTTTCACTATCGACAAGATAGATTTAATTTTAACGTCATCGCCTAATGTGACAGTTGGTATTTCGAAAGGTTGAGTGTGCGATTTTTGTTTATTGTTTTTGTGGCTTCCATATGTGTTCCCACGAGTATGCCCGGAAAAGAAGGTCCACCGCTGCAGAGCCGGCATACAGCAGTAAGGTACTAAATACAACTGATCTTGCCTGAGCATCAGAGGGGACCGTTCGTGAGCAGCTCATTATCCACCTGATGGTCAAGCAGCCGCTCAGCACGGTTTCCTACACACCTTCGGCTTAGGTGCGATTTGTAGGGTTTACTCCCTTTGTGCTTACTGCTTGGCTTAGTCTGATATCCCCGAACTGATCTGTTCGACATGGGTGACCCTACTGGAATAACAACTGTTAATCTATGTCGACATAGACCATAGTACGAGTTTATGCCTGATTCACTTTTAATACGGATTTTGGTTTACTCCCAATTTTATCTGCTATAAACTCGCTAATTCGGATTTTGGCTTAATTCCAAATTATTTGGGTTTAATCCCAATTTTTTTATATGTATGTCTGAGGTAAAATGCAATATGGCGGATTCTAATTTTTATGGTGAAAGTGAAGCTGTCAAAAAAGGAGAATATGTATGCCATAAGTGTATAAAAGTATCAACGTTTGCATGTATTATTTTATTCCCATTTTACAATTTATAGCGTACTCCCAATTTAATCCAAAATCGGATTATTTTTTCGCCGTATAAACTGTTAAATAGACTGAAGTAACGTAACAACTGTTAAACCGTCGACATAGCTCAGTTCTTCTCAGTTATACGCAAGCCTCTCCACCACGACAAAGTGCACCGTGCAAGTGCAACTGGTGCAAGCACATCGGAGAGGGAGTGTGCGATTTTATTTAAAAAAAGAATTTAAGAGCAACTGACTGAAATGGTGAAAAACCAAAAAATAATTTTTAATCTGAAAATAAAAGAGTACAGAAATGTAGATAAAATAGAAAAAATTTTGTCGACAATTTGTTAAAATACTAAAAATAAACACAACTGCTAAGTTAGTTTTAAATTGAATGTTATTTCAAATAAAACCGGTTTTTTTTTTTAAAATTGTGATAGTTAAAATTAAAATTTTTTACTACAGCATCAAAAAAGGTTTATTCATATATTTCGTGTTTTATTCTAAATAATGATATACATATTCTAAATATCATAAATTATTGTTTTTAACATCAAATACCATTTATATCTACATAATATGTAAATATCGTTTTTTTTTCTCTATCGTACATGCATACTTTGAGGATGATATAGATAATTAGGTATCAGTATTTTCAAAATACCTAAATATCTCCTAGTTTTTGAACTACTCCACAGTTTATTTTAAAATTTTTGAACTAAACAAAAATACATATATGTATTATGTACGTCAAATTAAACAAATTGACATTTATCGCGATTCTCTTTACGCCTTCATTGTGTTCAGTATCCAAAACCGTCACCGACAGCAAAAATCGTGCTCATTGTAGTTACGGCATAAACCTAGCAGCAACAGCAATTTTTGAATCTATACTTCATCCACTAAGTTTTTGCACCACACAGTTAATGAATGTCTCGTTTCCTCTCGCAGAAACCAAAATAGACATGTTTCAAAAAAACTTGATCGAAACAGAGACATAGCTATTGTCGTTTCTGCGAGAGGAGACATTCATTAACTGTGTGGTGCAAAAACTTAGTGGATGAAGTATAATTCTAAAACTGCTGTCACCTGTCCGTATCATAACAGCATTAATCATGAAATTTGAACATGATTATTTTTTTGTGTTGCCATCGTGTTTAGACATTTTTAATAGTTTAATATTGTGTTTAAACGAGTGTGACGTGTCTAATTATTTATTTCTAATTTTTTTCAGTGAGTGCAAAAAAATAAATAGAAAAGAAATAATAATCACGAATATTTATTTACTAAATTATTTAATTGCCATTTACTTTAAACAGAGATACAGGCAACACAACTTTAAGAAAATGTCAGCTGATTTTGATAGTGTGTCTCTGTTACTCAAATCTGTTGTCTCTTTCTTTAAGTACTTAAAATTTCCAATAGTATTAATACCGTATCATAACAGCTTAATGAAAGGATATTGGAATTTGGAGAATTGGGAGAGTTATTTTTTGACATTTTCAGTATTAATACTGAAATAAGTGTTAGTCATATCTCTCTTTCTTTCTAGTTGCTTTTTCTGTAAAACATACTTGTTATCTCTTTTTAATAACGAAATTAATCATGAAATTAATACCGTATCATAACAGCATTATTGTAGCTGATCAAATTCTTGATTGTCAAATAAGTGAGTGTAGTAAAGTGTAAAGTTTTTGAAATATGTATATTTTGTTAAAATAACATTGTAAATTTAAACATTAATTTAAATTTATTAAAAAACTCCACATTAACAATTTTTAATCTCCATCTCCATAAATCTGATACACCGTTTGTACAAAACATTCAGATGTTTCAGAACCTCCATTTTGTTTGCTGATTTCAGACAGACATCGTAGCAAAGACCTAATACGCCTCCACATAAGACTTATGTATGTCTCGACGTAGAATATGTCCCTGCATCTTCGAAAACGTCAGATGATCGTCAATTGACGAAATTCAGCAATACAACGTATATTATACGTTAACAATAACAATATACAATATGTGCGAGTTCGAGATCGTCAAATGATCGTCAATTGACGAAATTCAGCAATACAACGTCTTAAGCTGAATATCGCCAATTGACGATCATTTGACGTTCTCGAACATGCACTCTCATATAGACCGCCTATGTCATGTCGACATAAATGGCAATTCATCGATGGCAAGACTTATTTATAATATTTCAATAATTCTTTTTAATTTTCACAGTTTACATTTCATCCAGTATCAATTAAATTTAAATTTTAACAGTTTATACGGTGAAAAAATAATGCGAATTTTGGATTAAATTGGGAGTAGCGTAGAAACGGTAAAATTGGGATTAAAATAATACATGCAAACGTTGATACTTTTATACACTTATAGTATACATATTCTCCTTTTTTGACATAAAAAAAAGAATAACAACATGACAGCTTTACTTTCACCATAAAAATTAGAATCCGCCATATATTGCATTTTACCTCACACATACATATAAAAAAATTAGGATTAAACCCAAATAAATTGGGCTTAAGTCAAAATCTGAATTAGCGAGTTTATAGCAGATAAAATTGGGAGTAAACCAAAATCCGTATTAAAAGCGAATTATGTATATACTCGTACAATGATATAAATAGACTGGATGGAACAACTGTAGGAAACACCATACTGTAAAAATGGGACAACATTTATATTGTTGTCTCACTCTTAGGGAATTCGTCATGTTTCAATGAACGAAGAATGATTTAAACATTTGATATTTTTAATAGATAGATGGAGGCACAATTTTCATTTAAATTAAAATGAAATCAACTGGATTTGAATTAAAATAAATTTAAATTCGATAAAAATAAAATTGTCCCTAAATAAATCAGTAACTTACTTGTTAATACGTTATTTCAATGAGGGATTTTTCAACGTTTTTAAATGTCAATATATTCAAATTTGACAGCTTTGACAATCAATGAGTGAAAGTGAGATGGGTAAGAATAATCGAAAATAATGCATATATATGTCTCATTCTTAGGGAATTAACGAAATTTGTCTTTAGTCCACATGAAACAAGAAGTTGTACAATCCATATTATATATAAGGTCATTGAGCCAGAATACATTGGTTGTAATGCGCTAGTTGTAACAATTTTTTTCCTACCTGGTATAATAAGAATAGTCTAAAATAATTTTAGCTGACGGTTGTAATACACTCACGCTCGTTACAACTTGGTCTTGCCACCATCAGGTGTATTTTCAGGAGTTGTTAAAACCGGTTATAAACTCGTTTGCGACGGTCGCAGCAGTCCCAGTCTATTTTACCCCATTATCCAGTATGTTATATCATATGCAATGCAATGTATGAACAAAATGTCAAACTATATTGACAGTTTTCAGTTTATTTGTCGAAAATATTGCTATAGTTTGTATAGACTCAGTGTTAGTCTATGTCTACTATTTTTATAGTCGTCAATAAGTCAATACATAATTGTGTATCAATATTCAATTCGTTTTTTTGTATAATTTTTTTTCTTGGCAATTCAATCGAGCGTTGTTTTCTCTTAATCGGAATGGGATGGGATGAAGATTTTGTGTTTATGTTTCAATATCATAAATTAAAATTAATGAGAACCTAATTAATAATTTAATAATATTAATGATAATTAATATTAAATATATTTAGTTTTCTGCTGCTTTTTGTTTAAAAAAAAAAAAAAATACATTTGTATGACAAACAAGGAGTGGTTGTTAGTGAAGGTAATGTCTCCGTTGACAAAGTTTTTCTGTAGTGTTTAATCAAAATTCTGTCAAATATATATTTTAGTTTTATTGATACAAAATATAAAAATTGTTTATTGAAAATTTTACACATAAAAAAAAAAAAAGAAAAAATGGGCAATTGTCTAAGAGGACAAAAACAAAATACAGACAAGGATAAAACTGAAAGATCGAATCCTCTTGAGGAACTACCCGTTTTACAGAATGTTATGCAGCAGACACCACCTCAAGAACAAATTCGTCCTGTACCACAGGTTCCAGATAGTGAAACAACTAATGCAAATGCTAAAATTTTTGTTGCTTTATATGATTATGATGCAAGAACAGACGAAGATTTAAGTTTTAGAAAAGGAGAACATCTGGAAATTTTAAATGATACACAGGTTATTAATTAATTAATTAGTTCATTTAATTATTTATTAGACTCCTAGACAAATTTAAATTTTGAAATTTGAACCTATTTCTCACAAATATGTACATAAATGTTTATATTTTAGCCAAAAAACTACCTTTTAGTACAAATTTCTTTAGCTTTACTATAAATTCTTATCGTTTTATTATTAATAACTTCACTATGTATTTTATTATATCTATAGGTCTAATCCTTTGTACATTGCTATATTTTGTGTATCATCTTTCTGAATAGTATGGCATGAAGGGCTGTTTGCTTCTGAGAAGCAATTTCACTCGGAAGCCTAAAGGTCCATTGTGAATGCCCTTTAATTTAGTTGTGACAGTTTTTTGGCTTATCCTGAAAATCAATTCGATTTTTGAATAAATTTGTTCAAGTCTTTCAGTGCTATCTCTGCTAAGTTGTCCAGACTAGACCGTCAAAGAACCTTGCTCCCAAACAAGCGAGCCTTCGTTGTTTTAGAGCTGGACATTAGTGGTAGCTTAGTACAATGATAAATCTGAAGTTGATGATAAAAAAATTATGACTTCAATATTAGTCTTCTCGTTTATTGTTGGACTCTTCCAGTTTAAATTTGAAAGTGAAGAAAAAATATCATTAATATATATTCATTTTTTTTTTCTTCTTCTTCTGATAATCCTATTGAATAAATTTACAATGCAGTTTGAATATTAAGATTTTTATGTGGAAAAGACAAACAAACAAAAAATTTTAAAAACAAGGCTTTTGTTATGATTTTCATCAAATTATCGAACAGCGTTCGAATTCAAATTTCGGTATTACTTTTTCGATTACTTTTTTACTGGCCCTGAAAAGGGCTTATTTACTTATTGATTTTCATTTCTGTTTTAATATGAGCCATCCCTAGTATGAAATATTATGTGCTATACCTCTCAGATAATCAACAATATCACCCCGTTTACCGTATGCACTAACAAGCTTTTTAATATGTACATCACAATCGCGATACTTCTTTTTTTTGTAGCCCGTATCACTTTTACTTAAATATGTATTGTTCAATGCGCATCTCGTTAATACTCTGTTCTTTTTTAATACAAATAATAAATTTCCAAATGTTAAATGATATCAGCAGCGACTTGTTCTTAAAATCCTCTATGCCATGCTTCAACAGAATTATTTCTTCTTGGTGATCCTTCAAGAACAAGCCGATGTACGTTGCACATTTCATCTGAATATTTTGGTGGTCTACGAATGTGTCGTTTGGTTGGGCGTCCAATCCATGTATCCTTAAAATAATCAGCAATTTCTTGTAACTCAGAAGGAAAAACATATTTTTCATATAGATGTTCGAAAACGTCTATATCACAGAGGAAGTGGGAACAAATACAAATTGCTGCCAAAATTCATATGTTTTTTCAATCTTCAATTTTCAATCAATCATTATTCTGAATTTAACGAAAAATACATTGTGAAAAATGAAAAAAAAAAACAACCCTTTTTTGAAGCGTCGTCAAGATAAATTTCTGCAAGCATTCATCCTCGCCGTCTCAAAACCATTAACCAAAAGTTATGGATTGCGGAAACATAGCCGATTCCTCCACAATATTGTGTACACTCAAAACATATTAAATAAAATTAAGATCTAAACTAATTTATTACAATCCCACAGCTTTTATTGTTTTTTTTTTATTAAATATTTTCAATGAGTGTCGTAAAAATTATTTTGAATTTCCCAATTAATGTCTAATTTGCCACTACTACTTATATTCTAATAAACCTTTAAATGCTTTTTTTAAAAAAAAAAAAAAAAAAATTAACATGAAGTAAATAATTGTATATTTCTATTTTCAGGGTGACTGGTGGTTAGCACGAAGTAAAAAGACCAGACAAGAAGGTTATATTCCATCAAATTATGTTGCTAAATTGAAATCAATTGAAGCAGAACCGTAAGTATTTACTTTCAAATTACGTTCACCTAGTACATGTATTCAAGTTCAGATTTTATTTTTAAAATTCAAGTGAAAAACATTAAAAAATTATGAATTTGAAAAGTACATATACTCATCATATTACCTATTTTGAATCTTTTAGATGGTATTTCCGGAAAATTAAACGAATTGAAGCGGAAAAAAAATTACTTTTACCAGAAAATGAGCATGGAGCATTTCTTATAAGAGATTCTGAAAGTCGGCACAACGATTATTCTTTATCAGGTATAATTCATTTATTGATAAAATTAAAAAAAAATTAAAAAAAAAAAACAAAGATATTCTCTTTTAATGTTGCCTTTTATATAATTCATGTGTTGTTGTTTTACTAACTTAACAGAACATTTTTTCGTAGTATTTAATACTTTAACATAAATGTACACATTTGTATAACATAAAAAAAAAGTAAATCATTTAAATCTACTTTATTATTATCTTTAGTACGAGATGGTGATACTGTAAAGCATTATCGCATTAGACAATTGGATGAAGGAGGTTTTTTTATTGCTCGGCGTACTACTTTCAGGTGTGACATACATACAAAAAAAAAAAAAAAAAATTAAGTTTTTGCAAAACGTCGCGATGGTAATTTTACCTTTTGCATTCGAAAAAAAAAAAAATTTTTGTTTGTTTTAAAAACAGATTTTTAGAATATTGCCATAATTATAAAAAGATTATCCGAAGAATGCAAAGGGTCAATATAATACCAATATTTTAATTAAGATAATTTTTCAGAACACTCCAAGAATTGGTGGAACATTATTCAAAAGATTCTGATGGTCTTTGTGTTAATCTTTGCAAACCATGTGTACAGGTATGTATTAGGCATCATCATCATCATCATTTTTTTTTTCATCGTTTTGTATCTCATTTATGCTCATAATAAATTCACAAAATTATAGTTATGATGTTTCTAGACCCAGTTTTCTATTGGAACGTAAATAAAACAAAAAATTTAGGAAAAATAAATTTTTGAAGATTTTAATTTCAAAATTTTTCATATTAAAATTTTAATTTATTTCTTATTTTTATTTTTTATTTATTTTTTTTCTCGTATTACGTGTTTATAATAAACTGTTAGATTGAGAAACCAGTTACTGAAGGTTTATCACATAGAACACGTGATCAATGGGAAATTGATAGAAGTTCATTGAAATTTGTTAGAAAACTTGGTTCTGGTCAATTTGGAGAAGTTTGGGAAGGTTTATGGAATAATACAACTCCAGTTGCTATTAAAACTTTAAAATCTGGTAAATTTAATTTGTATTTTAATTTTTTCTTTTTTTTTTTTAAATGAAAAATATTTCATATTCACTTTATTTTTCAATTGCATTTTTTTTTTAAGGTACAATGGATCCAAAAGACTTTTTGGCTGAAGCTCAAATTATGAAAAAATTACGTCATATAAAATTAATTCAATTGTATGCTGTATGTACGGTAGAAGAACCAATTTATATTATTACAGAATTAATGAAACATGGCTCCTTATTGGAATATTTACAAGGTATTTTAAATAAATTTGTTTTTTTAATTTTTTATTATTAATATTCTCTAAAATATTTATTCTTTAGGTAAAGGAAGGAATCTTAAAATGCAAATTTTAATTGATATGGCAGCACAAATAGCTGCTGGAATGGCATATTTGGAATCACAAAATTATATACATCGAGATTTGGCTGCTCGTAATGTATTAGTTGCCGATAATAATATAGTAAAAATTGCTGATTTTGGACTGGCTAGGTGAGCAAAAAAAAAAAAAATTATTAAATAAAATTCTTTCGAGAATTTTCAAGTTTTTTTTTAAACTTTAAGTTAGGTAGTTTTTTTTTTTTCTTATAGAGAGATTGATTGTATACTCGTACTTAGAGTATTTGTAGTTTAGAGTATCTTATAAAATGATTAATTTTTTCAGATTAATTAAAGAAGATGAATATGAGGCTCGTGTTGGTGCTCGTTTTCCAATTAAATGGACAGCACCAGAAGCGGCTAATTATAGTAAATTTTCAATTAAATCAGATGTTTGGAGTTTTGGTATACTTTTAACAGAATTGGTAACATATGGAAGAATTCCTTATCCAGGTAAAATTTTATTTTTTTGTTTGTTTTTTTTTTCGCGTTCTAATAAAAAAAATTTCACACAGGAATGACAAATGCAGAAGTTTTAACACAAGTTGAACATGGTTATAGAATGCCATGTCCACCAAATTGTGAACCACGTTTATATGAAATAATGCTTGAATGCTGGCATAAGGATCCAATGAGACGACCAACATTTGAAACATTACAATGGAAACTTGAAGATTTCTATACACTGGACCAAAGTGATTATAAAGAAGCACAAGCTTACTGATAAATATTTAAAAAAAAACTTTTGCATAAATTTATCAATGCACAATGTTATTTAAAAACAAAAAAAAAAAAATTAATATTAATTAATAAAAAAATGGTGTATTATTACAGATTTCATTCAAAGGAATGAGTTTAAAAAAAAAAAAAATATTTAAGTGATTTATATTGTATTTAGAGAGAAAAGAAAAGAAAAGAAAAGAAAGAAAAAAAATATGAAATTTGACGTAAAAAAAAAATGTAACTGAAAAATTTGATTTTACATAAAAAATTAATTCATAATTATAATTATTGTATATGATTAAAAAAAAAAAAATTGATACACACACAAAAAAAAAAAAACACATATAACAAACAATTATGACTTCAACCATTTAGAACAATATTGAAATATTTTAAATATAGTTTTTAGTTTTATACTTTAGTAAAAGATCATCACGTCAATTGACAAAAAATTATGTAAAATCCTAGCAAGCAGCAATTTTCTTTTTTTTTTATCAAAAGTATCAATTAGAAAAATTTTATTATCCGTTATAAAAAAAATCTTTTTTTTTTTATCAATTACATAAATTTATATAAATATATGTTATATTTTATTTTGAATATTATCCAAATATGTGTTATAAATATTTTCTAACACACCTCAATATTATAGATTTCGCAAATCGAGTTAGGAAAACATTTTTGTCAACGAAATTTCTATCCATTACTTTGTCACGTCTTGTCTCTCCTAAAAAAAAAAATCGATTTACTGACACGTTTGGTATATAGGCCATTTAATTAATATGTCAATTATTTTTCGAAATTATCCAATCTCGAACACACCAAACTGATTTCACATTAATTTATTCAAAATTCATTCGAAAACTGAATTAACTTTCGTTCGGAGCCTAAAATAGAGATGTCCAATTTATCACTAACTAACTAACAAATGAGCCGTTCACACACAATCCAAATCGATTAATTTCACAAAACACTATAGAAATGATGATCGAAAAAAAAACAAAAAAATGCTTCCAAATAAATGTCTTATAATCACGTCAAAAGACCTCTAAAAAAAATGGAGTCTATCGTTTTTGATTTGTAAACAGCTCAAAAATATGTATTTTTTAAAAAAACAATTTTTTTTTGTATTTTACATACATTCTTATTGTAATTGAAAAAAAAAAAAAAATAATAAAAAAAAGCTTTTTATAACGGGTACGCGGCATTAAATCAAACAACCAAACAAAAAAATGAAAAAAAAAGTATGTACCTAATTAAGTTTTTTTTTTTTTATAAGTGAAAAAAAAATACATTTTTAGGTTACGCGCAGACAGAAAGCGGAGCTGAACTGAACTGAATTCTGAACTTATCAGCTACTAAGAATGAAATAAACAAACACGCAATGACGCAATATATTGGAAGCAACAATACTATATAAGCAGCTTATATGTATATGCACACCAAAACTGCATAACTAAACTTATCAGTGCTGCTGATTTATGCAGTTGCTTGTTTGTTTGTTTCGATCGATCAGCAGATTCAGTTACTGATTGTAATAAGTAAAATGTACAGAGTGATAGTGAAAATAAAAGAATTAATTATCACCTTCACTTAATTTCACTCATAGAATAAGCTCCGCTTTATATGTGCGTGTGCAGTCAAATATATTCTTGCTGAGCTGACCGGTACTTCTTATAAGTTCAGTTCAGTTCTGCTCAGCTCCACTTTCTGTCTGCGCGTAGCCTTATATTTGAAAATCTAATTAGTTAAAATTGTTTTTATGTTATTTCTTATGTACTTGCAAACTATTGCACTATTACTGCCCCTTTTTTTTTTATATACCGTTAAAATATTTCAATGTTATAATATATTTTATACAACAATTTTGCCACAAATATGTCTGCTAGGATATTATTAATATCTCTTTTTTATATATGTATTTATTATTATTTTACTCTTTCATTGAGTCAGTTTAGTGGTAATTATAAAATAAATATACATATAGCTCATTTTCTATCACTTAATTTAAAAAAAAAAAATATACTTTCCGAAACATTTTTATTAAATTTTTAAATATATACACACATACATACTTCGTATTTGAAAAAAAAAATAATAATGCATAATAATAATTTTATAACTAAGTTTTACATTTTAGCTTTAATTTCTTCCAAGTATTAAATCTTTGAATAATAAAATTAAGGATATAAAATCAAAAAAAAAAAAAAATTTAAAAAAAAAAACCATTTAATTTGACTTTTTGACAGACAAAATTTCTTTTTTTTTATTTTTTCAAATTCTTTATTCAAGGTGTAAAAAATTAGGGAAATTTTTTTCGTAAATTGTATTAGAAGTTTGTTAAAAATTAAAATCGTATGATCTGCGCATGTTATATATGCTAATGGGGGTGGTCAGAAATGAAGATCTTACTTGAAGACTTGCACAGAACTTACTTATTGCTAATCTGCCAATCTGTACTGCATGGGCAGATGTAACTTTAGACGCACTGCAATTAAGAAATGCAGCAGTTCTAAATTTCTGAACACCCCCAGTATATCAGTGCCGGATTAAGCCAGCGCAAGGCCGATAGTAAATGTTATTTTACGGCTGTTAACTCATTAAAAAAAACTCTTCTATGCGCGGGGTCCCCAGAATATTCTAACGAATTTTCTAACGAGCAAAAGAAAAAAAGGTCAATATGTTCGGGCCCCCAGAAGCGCGGGGTCTGTAGCATTTGCTACTTCTGTTATATGGTTAATCGGGTCCTGTAGTATTTACAAAAGGTTTATATGTGTATTAGTGTTTTTCTCTCTTTTTAGCCTGAAAATAAAAGAAAAAAGACTACTAAATGCAAAAATTATACCATTATTATCTTTCTGCGCAGTTACACCACTCGCTTTTAATTTTTAACAAAATCTACTTATTATTTTTTTTTTTAAACAAATTGAGAAATTTTTTTTTTTTTTTTGCCGTCGTCCTCTAGTAGGGTAAAGTATCAAATTTAATTCCAAAGTTTAGTTGAACTTTTTAAAAAGGGACACACATTTATAGAATCAATAGTATATATAATAATTTTTTTTTAATTGAACAAAAAATGCAGTTAAGTCCAAACTAAGTAAAGAGAAAGGAATGTGGACAAAAAAAAAACAACAAAAACAAACAAATAAATCGAGAACTGACTGTGAAACAATGCGAAAAAAAAACGTTGTTGGTGATATTAGCGATTTAATTGAATGTTACAAAGTTTTTCTTTTATATAATTGGATAATTAAATTGATGGAATACCGTAACTAGGATTTAAAAGGTCAATTCACACACATCCGAAGATACGATTGAACCCTCCGTCTAATAGGGGTTCAGGCATTTTACATACATTTACGGCCCTGGTTTCGGTAAAAAATCACATAAAAACAATTAAATCTGGAGCCTTACCATAAGAATCGATTTCGTTCGTAACACAGGCGTTTCTATGTTATTCCTGCTATCACTTACGAAGTCGTTAAAATTAACGAACGAACACCTTACTATCATCAGAAACGATATCGAAAAACAAACGCAATTTTCGTAATTTCTATACTCATATGATAGCGTTGTTTTTATCACGGTTAAAACACGTCTACAAATTACATTAAAAAATTGAAAATAAACAAAACTTAATTGAAATTTGGAAAAAAAACTTCACTATCGTAAATTAACGAACGAAATCAATTCTCATGGTAAGGCCCCTAATCAAACGGACCAGGAGGAACTTCCACCGATAAGTGGATGTGTTTGAATCGACTTTTTAGTAAGAATTAATTTATAAAATTGTTTGAAGAATGATTAATTAATATTATTGGTACTATTGGCGATTAGATGACAGCATAGAAACTTCACATTTTTTTTAAAAAAAATTGTCTGAAATAAAAACTATATATTTTTTAATTTATTTTAAATTTAAAAATTAAATCAAAGACATAATATTATCAAATTACATAATATATATTTAATTTTTTTACATTTTTTTTATTTTTTACACAACAATAAGCATATAATATTACAATATTATTATAACGATGATCAATTAAAAAGGCTATTTCATGTTTGAACGGTGACAATTTTAAACGCAACAAATATACTATACATTTATGTATTAACTTTTTTTTTTAATTATTTTTATGTGTTCGTCGTATACGGAGTGTCCGGATACTTAAGGATGTTACAAAATTTAATCAATATTGATAGGTTTCGCCAAAACAAGCAAAAAAAAATTGAAGAATGGGGGAGGGGATGGAGATTAATATCAATGGTTTCTGTGGAACTCTGCCTCATTTTTCAATTAACAAGCACGAACATTTAATTAGGATTCGGCCCTCCCTCCCCCTTACCATGGAATTTACAATACGTACACCGGGAACCATTAAGATTGACCACCCCTACCCCGCCCTTTCAATACGATTTTTTGCTTGTCTCGACGAGATCTATCAGTAGTGATTAAATTTTGTAACACCTTAAACCGGACACTTTGTATAACTGAATAGTAAGATTATATAATATATTTAGCAACAAAAAAAACGGTCGTTAATAATAAAATAGATAATAGACTGTTTGCTAAGATTTTTTATATGAAACGGCCTTTATTTTAATTAATATCGATGCGTCGATGAAAAGCTTATTATTTTTCATTCGATGTATTTTTTTTTTTTTCTTGCATTATTTTTTTATATATAAGTATTTAAAATATATATAATTAAACATATTATAATATAAAATATAAATTTGTAATTCTTATTGAAAATAAAATAAATAAATTTTTTTTTTTTATTAATTATATATGTTCGTTTTTTTTTACTTGTTCAATATGAGACGGCGCGCGCAAGAGAGGCGCTATCATCTCAAGTGATAGTGATCTAGTCACATAGATTAGAAAAAAATTACAAGTGATGTGACTGTCCAGAATAAGGCCTTTTAATATTGTAAAATATTTATCTGAAATTTATTTTAAATTGTTTTACACTAGAAGTGGAGTTATGTGGAATATAAAAAAAACAAAAAAAAAAAAGTACTTCTAGCTGCTGAAAATAAAAAAATATTTAAATTAAATGCAAAGTCACAGACAACTTCCTTTCGAACTTTTGATTGGAGCAGGAAAATAAATTAGAAAACAAGTCGAACATTTCGGAATGTCACAATAAGTACAAAATAACTTACTATATTGAATACATTCAAGTGTACATATGTATGTATGTACAGGATGTCCTGTTTGGTTTGCTTTTCCTTGATACCAGTGATAGGTCTTATCAAGACAAACAAAAAATCGTATCGGAAGCCCCCCATTCCCAACGGTTTGGCCGCTGGAGAGAGCATTGAAGTTTTTTGCGAGATATTAAGAATTTGGAAAAAATTCACAAAATTCTGACTTTGAATGAGTCTAACTTTTTAACAGTAAGGAATAGAGGAACAAATAAGAAATCGCTGGAAAGGGTGCTCTACATTTTTTCTTAACACAAAGTGACCCTTGAATGCTCTTTTGTAAAAAGTTATAGGATATAACGTGAAATAAGAGCAAAAAAACTTCAACGCCTCTAGTAGCCAAACCGTTGGGTTTCCCCTCCGATACGAATTTTTGTTTGTCTCGTTGAGACCTATCACTGGTATTAAGGAAAAGCAAACTAAACGGGTCACCCTGTATGTATGTATAGGAATTAAGTAGATCTACATTTTTTTTAGAAATAACAGATATTTGTTTAAATAGCAACAGTATCTGCTGATAATGTTCCAACACTACTCAATGGTACATTATACGATGAAACACCCGAATAAAGTGATCTTTCTTTTTCAGAATTTTCAACAATATCTAATTTCCTTTGGGGTAAACGGAAATTATCAATTGGTATTTGTTGTGAAAAAGTATTAAAATTTTGATTGCCATATTCTAAATTAGTTTCAATACCATCAATTATTGGTTTTACAGTTGAAAATTGAAAATTATTGAAATTTGATTTAAAATTGTTATTGTGATATTGAATTTGCTGGTGCTGGTGCTGCTGCTGCTGTTGATGATGATGTTGTTGTTGTTGTTGTCGTCGTGAAGAGATTGTAGGGAAAGGTAAGAAAAAATTTGTAGTAGTAGGTTGATGATGATTATCAATAATTCTTATATTTGGTTGTTCGAAATTAATATAAGGATTCGAATTTTGATAATTATTATTTCTTGTACCGGTGGTTCCAATTAAATGTTTATTTAATTCAGTGATTGGTCTTTGAAATATTTGTTGAAGATTTTTATCGATTTTTGTAAAATTTGGATCATTTGAAATTGAAAAATGACCATGTTCTTCGGATTTAGCAATTTTAACTTTTGTTCCAGGTAATTCAACGTATGTAGATTGCTTTTTATTGTTATTGTTGTTATTATTATCTTGAAAATTTATTGCACTTGTCGATGCTGGTTTTGATTGACTCGCTTGGAAATCTGTTATAAAAAAAAAACGAAAGTAAATTTATATTATTAATAACCGGTTTCACAGTGGAAGCTTAAGTGTTAAATTGAGTTTAACTTGAAATCTAGTAGTCTTTATCTGAGGCTTAAGCTATTTAAAAAAAAGCTTAGCTAAGCTTTAGCTTAAGCTTCCACTGTGAAACTGGCTATAAGAAATAAATTTTTGTATTAAATTTAAAACTTACTTGAAGGAAATGAGCTATTATTTTTATAATTTCGATCTGATATCGTTTTTCTAATATTGCCCGCAAATAGCTGTAAATTTGTATCATTTTTAGAATTTAAATTTGAAAATGATTTTTTAACGGTTTGACGAGATGAAGTCGGTAAATTTGAAGTAGAAGATGTTGAAGAAGAAGAAGAAGAAGAAGAAGAATAAGTTTTATTGTATTTTGAAGCAGAAGTTGTTGTTATATTTCGAAAAGAATAGTTATTAGTCTTGTTTGAACGACGATGCCCAGTCGATTTAGTCTCATTTCTTATACGATTATTACTACGATGTGTACCGTATGAGAATGCCAGAGGAGTTAAATCAGTTAAAATTTTATCTTTGTCATTATCACCGCGATGATTTCGTGTTCGTGTTTGTATAGTCTGTGTTGGCTTGGATAATTGTTGATTGCTTAAAAATCCAGCAGATACATTTTTATCGGTTGTTTCTGTTGGTGTTCTTGCCGAGGATACATTACCAAAATTAAATCTGTGTATTTTATATGAACCATTATTATTATTATTTGTTGTTGTTGTTGTTTTTTGGTGATAATTTAAAACTGTAGTAGTATTAGATTTCGGTGATGTACTTCTATCATTGTGTCTTGTTATTTGGCGGGATCTACTTTGCTTGGCTGTACTCGTAGATGTATTGCGTAAATTTCTAAGTGTAGTCTTTTGAGGTGGTGCTGCAGTCGTTGATTTTACATTTTTATTTAAAAATATTAATGAATTTGGAAATTGCGTGTTTATTAATTCAATGACAGGTACAGGAGTTGGAGTTGGAAATTGAATTAAACTTTTATTATCAGTAGAAATAATCGTGGTAGCAGGAGTTGTTGTATTATTGATTTTCAATGTTTTTCTAGTCGAAATTTCTGATGTTGAATTAACTTTTGAAATTGATGAATCGTTTTCGTGAAGGGCTTGATAAATTCCTTGTAAAAGTAATTTATCTGCTTTTTCTCCTATTTCTTTATTATTTGTGATTTTTGTTATTTTTATTTTTTTTATTTTATTATCTTTCACATCAAATATTCTTGTAGTAGTCCTATTTTGTTTTGTTGAATTTATTAATTTATTATCTGTTTTTCTTCGTTTATTGTCTTTGTCTTGTTTTTCTGTCATATTTAATTGATTATTTATTGATTTTGTTTCATTTAATGATAATTTTGATAGAATATTATTTTCTGTTAATGTCATTGAAAAACTGTCCAGATTGTTAAGCTGTAGTGTTTAAATAAATTATTTTATATATATAAGAAAAATAATTAAAAATAGTTAAATAATAGAATGAAATAGTAGCTTAAATGTAGTAATTTGGTGTTTAAAGATATTTTGAAAAAAAGTTATAATAACCATCTACAACAAAACTGTATACTGGCTAATGTGGCATTGCCTTAAAACTGTTATAACACTCGCTAGGACCAACAACCAACAAGGTATGTCTAATATTGGTCCCGAGAAAAGCACGAATCAAATATAACAACATGGCAGATTCGCCCTAGTTTTTTTCTCTACCCGTTTTTCTCCTTCATGTGCTAGTGCTTTATCAGTAAAGGGCAGTGGCGTCTGATATGGCGCCCCTTGGCAGCAGAGTATGAGGAGGTTTTTTTTTGCTTGCTAGATGAAGATTTTGCCGCCCTAGGCACGAGCCTCACGTGCCTAAGCCTAAATCCATCACTGGTAAAGGGATAGCCCTATACTCTATAGTCACAGTTAATAAAAAAAAGTATTAAGGATAGGAAGTGAGGAAATGTATCTTCCACTGGGAAGAAACTTTCGAAAAACTTACAAGCCCTTAGGTAACATCTCCATAAAACTGTTCAATCTTAACGGAAACGAATTAAAGACCATCATAGGTTTTCTCACTATGGGCATTGTCCAATCAACTACATATATGAGAAACACATTTTGTGTGAATGTGAGGAATTGGCCTCTAAAAGAGTAAACGCTACATGCATATCAGCTCTTCCTCAAACATTAAGAAATTTGGAACACACCTTCTACCATAGTAGCTGATTTTAGGACTTATAAAAAAACCTAAATTTATAATAAGAACGGACGAAACAAAAGAAAATTCTAAAATTCTTTGTTCAATTTCTCGTTTTCAAAAAAAAATAAAGTTGTAAGAAGTTTCAATTAATCATTAAATTAGCCAAATAAAATAGATAATTCCAAAAAAGCTACATTATTTAGTAATCTCACCCTAAAACCAGATGCTGAAGAACTAAAATTTGAAGGTTTAGTTGGTATAAATTCATGTGGCGGTAAATAATGTCTGTCATTGTTAATATTTTCATTATTTTCATTATTTGTTTTTAATTTGAAATTAAGCTGTTTTCCATCTCTGGAAAAATCATTTTCTTGATATTTAAATTGTTTTTCTGCATCAAATTCAGAATTTGTTGTTTGAACAGCTGCATTTACATATTCTGCAAGAGCTGTAAGAAAAAGAAAAAAAACCAAGATTGTAGTAAGAGAAATAGTAAAAACAAAAAACAAAAAAATTTGATGTATTACTTCTAAGCTGTACATGTTGCAATGATTGTGAAATTTTCGGTATTGTTAACAATTCTCCGGATTCTTCATCCATTCTTGGTTGAAATGCTAAATTTAATGTATTAGAAAATTCTCGATAATCATTAGATTGTAAAGGATTATTTGGATAATAGCTTGAAATTGATGATATATCTTCATTTAAATTTTCATTAGATACATTTTGAATATCTAAAGCATAATTAGTATTTGTTAATTGTTGATTTCTACTTTGATTTGTATTTAATTCACTGGAAGCTTCATCTGGCTCAAGAAACGTATTAATACGTCTAGCTAAATTGAATGGTTTTGTATTTTGAAATGGTTTTTTAAATTTATTTTTAATTTTTTCTGGAAAAATATTGGTTTTTTCATTTTCATAATTTGCAACAGGTATTATTTTTGATATTTTTGGATCAAATGAAGTTCCATAATCAGAAGAAAGTTCACCTAAACTAGAAATATATATTTGTTTTGATGGTATGGGAGATTCAATATTTTTAATTGTATTTTCAAATTCGAATTTATTAATAGAAATAATTTCAGTTGATTGCTCGTCAATTGTATTCGGTATTGTTTGATTATTATTATTATTTAATTGATTTTTTTCTGATTGATTTTTAAATTTATTAATTGAATTTTCATTTAAGATATTTCCATTATTGTTTTCATAATTTTGATTTGATGATGGTGTAAATATTTTATGTGTGAAATTATGATGATTTTTGTGTTTTTTAATTGAAGAGTTCGTTTTTGTAATATTTTGAATATCTTTAATGTCATCATCTCTGGCTCTTTGAATAATATTTTTTATTTTGTATGTTATCATTTTTTCGACTTCTTTCATCATTTCTTCTTTATTTCTAATTGATATTCCTAGTTCTTCATTCATAAAATAAAATGTTTCACTTTTATCACAATCAACGTTTTTATACCAATCACAAACAAATTCTTTTTGACTGAAAATTGTTCCGTTTGGACATAAAAAACCGAAACCTAAATTGGATAAATAATGAAAATAAAGATTATGTATTTATGAAAAAAATGTGTTATATGATACAGAATTGTTAGAAAAATATGCAGCGTTTCTAAAAGTTGAGGAATATAAGTAATAAGTACGTATTTGGGAAACTAAGAGCCTTATTGTGATTGTCGATCAAGATTTATCGCCGTATTGTGTAACACCATCGACAACATTTGTTGGTTGGGTGGTCAGTGGCCGAACTGATAGAGTGCTGGCTTCTGATGATGAAGGTCACAAGTTCGAATCGAATCCTCCCAAGTTCACTCAGCTTCGAATGAGTACCAATTCATTTGAGTTAGGTATAAGTGCTCGGTACTGAAGTAGTTTGGTGGCTCTGTTTACTGACTATATAAACAAGTACATAAAATTATCAACTACACCAATGTCCAGCCCTGTTATACGCATAAATTCGTTGTCTACCAACAAATTAAGTGTTTCACATTTCACTTTAAACTTTAGGAGCATGTATAGTAGAAAAACGGTCTAGAAAGCTCAAGGCAACTTGTTCCGGTAGGAAGGACTGTCGGGCTCTCGTTGGACTCATCACAGGGCACAACACGTGTAACCACCATTTGGCGGTCATGAAAGTGATCAGGGATCTAACGTGTGGGGCCTGCCTGAGAAGGCGGAAACAACAGAGCACCATCTGTGCTGTTGCCCAGCCTTCTCTAGAATAAGGCTGCGTACATGGAACTCCGATGGAATGAGAATGGAAGACATCTGTTCTCAACCCCTAGACAAAATCCTCTCGTTTATTAGGAAAACGAGAAGATTTTACTATAGAGACGGGGCGCTGAGTACAATGGACTCTCCTGTCTGGGTGCTCTTAGATGCCTAATCCGCATCCCCCCCACCCACACAAACAACAACAACAACAACAACTTGTTCCGCGTGGAATAAGAATAAATGATGATGATACATATCGATTGAACCGAGTCATCATACTGACAATCATAATTATGATTTTCGAGAAACGGTTTTCGGTCGATGATAACGTTACGGCAATCACAATAAGGTCCTAATCTTTTGGATTTGATTTAATGAGACTTTCTTTTAATTTTTATTTTTATAAAAACTGCAAACTTTACTGTAAAAATTCAATAATTAAACTATAATGTATGTATATATACCATTTCCCACAATATCTGTGTTAGCACATATTCGAAAAACTTGACATCTTGTTTGAACATCTGCATAATATCCTGGAAAAATAAATATGTCCAACGTGTATTATTAATCGTTTTAAATTTTTCATTTTCTTAATACGTCATACATATATTAGTAAATACCATTAATTAAAATTAAAATGCTACACACTAACCTTCATGTCGATTATTACAACTAAAATTCGTGATTGGAACAGTAAAATGAACTGGATAATCAAGTCCTGGTTCCCCAGGAATATTGTATCTCAAATCTAAAGGTTGAAAGTTTTTATCATCTCTGTAATTGAAAAAAAAATTAGAAATTTTCATTTTGGAAAGCGTGAGATATCGCAGAATGAAACCTTTTTGGTATGGAAGCTCTTGAGTGTCCATTTCAACGTGACATATTTTATTATTGGCCCAAATTCCGTTTTACAGCCGAAAAATACCGTTAAACTTGACATGTTTTATAAAAACCATTATTTCTTCGTTTCAGGATATTCCAGTTATTAATAGTATTTTAAAGGAAAATTCTTCTTTTTTTGACACATTTCGATCGGGTTAATGGTTCTTAAAATATAGGGACTTAAAGGCAAATTTTTGGCTTCTTTTAAAATCGATTTTTCAATTTCAATAAAAACTTGGAAAAAGTATCATGTAAAATATTATTTTGTTCTCTTTACATATAATCAAGATATAATACAATGGAATTTGCGTCAATAAGGACATACATACATATATGGGGTCTAGGAAAATTCATCGCCAGCAATTCTTCGCCAGCAATTCTTCGCCAGCAATTCATCGCCTCAACAATTCATCGCTACAGCAATTCACCGCCGAGTTGCTGGCAAAGAATTGCTGGCGGTGAATTGCTGTGGCGATGAATTGCTGTAGCGATGAATTGTTGAGGCGATGAATTGCTGGCGAAGAATTGCTGGCGAAGAATTGCTGGCGATGAATTTTCCGGATCCCACATATATGTCACGTTAAACTGGACATTCAAAATATTATTCAAATTAACTTATTACCTCAAATTTAGAAAGTAATCAGGATGAATAGCTCCAATAATATCCAATAATAATGGAATAATAATAACTGAAAATAAAAAAATAAGAATAATATTACTTTGGACAATCAATATAAAAATTTAATAAAAAAAAAAAAAAAAACTAATCAAGCTTTTTTTTTTAACCCTAGAATTGTCTGATCATAATATAAAAATGTATATACATTTGAACTTTCAGGCTCAATTTGAAACATGATCCCTTTGAGATATAATTTTGAAACTTATCAAGTCCTTCGTTAAATGGTTCGTAACGTATAACGATACCAATTTTTAAATTTCTAGCTAAAAATAGATAAAACGAAATGTTTTTTTTTTTTTTTTTCGAAAAAACACAAAATTTGCAGTACGTTTACACATGCACTTTATACCATACATTTTGAAATGGAAATTTAGAAATTTCCTTGCTCGAAAAGCTATACGGGTATTTTAGCATTCCGGAAACCAAAAACTACTATTTTTACAAATTGAAATCTTTATTAAAAAATTCTCTTTAGTACTAATTTTATTGCAATCTTGTATTTTTTTATTTTTATTTGTTTGATTTTCGAGGGCTTTTAAAAAAAAAGTACTAAAGTACACGTACCGCAGTTTTTGAACAAAACGGCGAAAATAGACACGATAGAAATTTTAACTACATATACTATTTTTACTTTTGGAAGTCAGTACAGACAAAATAGGCATACTTTTCTATATATTCTTTTACATTGCGTTCGAATAAATCTGTCTCGTGTGTGGGGTGATCAGATCTCAATTTCAATCGTGGAAAATCTTTTAAATTAAATATTACCAAGGGCTGTCACTTATCGGGTACTGCCTCCATAAGCACAATACTGACTTCCAAAAATAAAAATAGTATAGTACAGATGCAAGGTGTGTGGTATTAAAACGGTACGGTTAGTGCTATTTGGGTGTTCGGAAGTAATCTAAAGAACCCGTCACCACTTCAACCAATCAACCAACCAACATTTTTTTTTATGAAATACATAGTCCAGAGAATATTGTGGTATCAATCTTTGTACGTTGAAAAAAAAAAAACACCCTGTATAAAAAATAATGGATAATTATATTAACTTACCTTTAATTAATGTTTTTCCATCCATTCCAAATGATGTAGTGTGTTTTTTATTCTTTGAATTCTTCATATGGAAAACAAATAAAAATTTTTTTTGTATTTTTTGATTTTTTTTTAATGGTAAAAAAATAAAAGGAATTTTTCAAGTTTATTTATTTTTTTTAAAATTAACCCTAGGATTGCCTGATCGTATACAAACGTATGCAATTGGACTTTGACTCTTAATAAAATATGATCCCTTTGAGCTAGAAACTTGAAACCTTCACCAATTCCTCTGTTGGAGGGTTTTTGTGTAAAAAAACAAATTTGGCCGTGAGTATACAAATGTATATACCAATTACATTTTATATGGAAATTTTGAAATTTTTTTTTTCAAAGAGCTGTATCTCAGCATCCCGTGGAACTCAGCATTTGTATACTCACGGCCAAAATTTTGACATTGTCGATCAGGCTATCCTAGAGTTAATACTGTAATACATATACTAAAAACAAGAACAACAACATTCGATTCGACTGGGGGATTCGAACTCAAGAACTTTGCCTTGCCGGGACGGGGCGCTGTTCTACCAATTAAACCATATCAGATGCCATGTCGTTCGCTGTTCTTATTTTTACTACGTAGTAAACATTGATGAAGAATACTCAAATCTTCTACAATACATACAAACATACATAGATACTTACATATTATGTATGTATATGTATATATTTTTTATGTTATAAAATCCACAATTCAAAAATTATTACTTGAAACAAACTGGTGATTGTTTTTGTTTTTTAAATTTTAAGAATTTCGTACAAATTAAAAACTGATTTTTTTTTTTTAAATTTTAACTGTAAAATTTTTTGTTTTGTTTTTAAATATAACTGAAACGGAATTCTTTAGATGTTATATACATATTTAACTTGATTTCTTCTGTTTTTTTTCGAAAATTTTTATTTACATAAAACTCTTACCTTGAAAACGTGTTTTTTTAAAAAAAAAAAAAAAAAAGGTTTTCCTTATTCTTTTGAAATTCTAAATTTTTCAAATTATGCTCAAATTTGTTTTGTTTTTCAAAAAAAAAAAAAAAAAAATGATGGATAAACTGTTTTTGAATTCGAATTATAAATATTCGAATTTTGTGTATCCTGTTTCGCACATTTAAAAATAAACTTTCAATTTTTCTCTCCTAATAATAATAATAAATATATCAAAGTTTAATTATGATGACACACACTATATTGACCTTTTAGGTCCAATATCTTTTTAACGTTTAATCAATATGATATTATTTTTTTATTCGGCAAGGTATGATCCGTTTAAATTAGCTATATATATGTCTATATGTATATATTTGTTGCCATCACTATCTTTTTAATAAAAATAAAATAATATAATCATTGTCTTTTTCTTATATATTCAAATATTGTATATTGTTTTTGAATTTTGATAATTTAAAAATTAGGAAAAAAAAATTAATAAAATAAAAGATTTTAGGTATAGTGAATTATATAGGGTGTTTCTTTTGATAGGAAATTTATTCAATTATTGAATTGGATATTCATCTAATATATTTCCTACAATATTAGTGTACGAGGTTTGATCAAAAAGTAACGAAAATTTTCAAATATCCGCGGCTGTATAAGTGCGATTGTTACAATGTTTTGTTGTTGTGTTGTTGCACTTGTTTTTGACATATGTTGACATTTGGAGCCATATTGGATGTTTATTTCGTTATTTACAGTCAATATGATTACACGTGTTTTAATGTGATTGGCGATTTTTAAATTGCTTTTGAGGCAGCTTCTATTGGGACGATTGGACCTTGGTTTCGATGTTGTAGTAGCTTAAAACAGAAAAAACGACATTCGACTCGACTGGGAATCGAACCACAGTCCTCTATCTTGCCGGGATTGTGCGCTTACCAATGCGCCACCGAATGTCATGCCGTTCACTGTTCTTAGTTACTACTTAAACATTGTTATTTAAATCTCCTACAATGTCATACTCATATACCCATGTTTTGTCACCAGTTATGATCCGTCTGAGAAATTCTGGATCGTTGTTGACCTCATTCAGTACGTCACATTCGTATTATTGATCAATTTATTCTAATCATATGATCATCAGTGCTGTAACAGCTTCATATCAGATATGCGTTAGTCGTCTACTCAAGTTAACTTGAATTCTCGAGACTAATTTTTCTTTCATATATCTGTCACCACTTAGTCACATTAAATAAAAATAAATAAAAAAACTGCATCTTGATATATTACTTGGAATACAAATTATTATGAAACTTTAGAAATCTTGAGTTAGTTAGGAGCCGTTTATTTTCGAAAGTTGTATAAGTCCATTCTGTTTTATTTTAAGATATTCAAAAGCTTTTTACTACATAGTTTTTGTGCACTCCCCATATAATAGATTAATTTTTGGTAAAAAGTTCTGGGGCATATTAATGTACAATAATTTTAATATTGTGAACAATTAAAAGAACATGCCAATCTATATCCATATCTATTACTTACTCCATGGCGCTACGCTACAGCCCGTCAAGAGCCTTAGCCTTCCTGGGTGTCTGGGATGAGATCAACAGGGTAGGTACTGACTGTCTGTGAAGGGCTATCTATGCCTTGTCACATTCCAGTATTGCAACTGTTGAGTTCTTGTTCAAGTGCTCGCTTTACCTCCTCGCTGTGCGTCGATGGCCCATAGAAACTGACTCTGATATAGTCAGGAAAAAAAATTATGAGTGTTGTGGCTCTCCTACAGGGGGTTAGAATGAGGATGACAACCTCATCTTGTAAACAACGGACTGTCACGAAACCCAAAGACTAGAATTTACTTGTTTTTGACTTATTTAGCGAATCAAAAATGAGCCATTTTAACTTTTGATTGTACAGTTTGGTTAATCAAGAATTCTTGTTATAAATATTTCTGTTATATTTTGTGAAGAAAGATAAGGAAACCGCACTACTCCCCTGGCCATCGAACTGTCGAGAATACTGTCGTGAAGAAGAATGTATAAAATTTTATAAAATCCGTCTATAGTACTTCCATACATAATATTGTGTTCATACGCCAGCGATGCGTTAATAAAAGTGTAGTGAAGGGATATCCCTACGTTATGGCACATTAAATTGAACAAAAATCGTCGTTTGAAATATGAAAAATTTCATTGTATTTAATTTAATCAATACCCTGTAATTTTCGAATAAAACGCTTCACATACACACGTTATACGTCATTGGATAAGAAACTCCTCAAATCTAAACTTTTCATATTTGAAACTGAAAAAACACCTGTATACTAATTTTCTTTTTATAGAAATTTTATATATAAGGTATATAATTTATATATACATACATAGTATATACATATGTATATGTATGTATGCATAAGCTTATGAATATAAAATACTAGACATTGGAAAAAAAACGTTAAATTTTTTTTTTTTACCTTTTTATTTGATTCGAGATTCAAATTCTGATTTACATTAATTCATGAATAACAGTTTTTTATAACTTTTCATTTCTTATTAACATTTCTATTTTAACCAGAAAGAATAAACTCGCTTAACCGGTTGAAAAAAATATACATATGTTAAATATGTACATACATACATATAGGCAACATTAAGTTTTGGAGAAATTTTTTTTTTTTTTAATAGGATGATAACGTATAACTTTCCTAATTATAATCACACAATACTGGACCCATAGTAAAATGACTATAACAAGGTATTCTCACTTGTATGATAACTGTTGCAACATTTTGCACAGGATTCTTAATGACATGTGTGTGCTTTCAGTGTTAACAGTTCGTTATATTTTATACCATTTTCATCAAGAATCTGTTTTTAAACTTGAATAATTCGGGATCATGTAAACCGTTTTACTTGATATTTCTGCATGATATTCTGCTTGATATTCTTTATAAAACTTTTGTTGACATACCAAAAAGATCTCAGCAACAAGACGCGAATTAGAGGGTGCCAAACAGAAAACCCACTCGAATCAATTTAAAGTAACAAATTGTTACAATTTTATGCTTCCTTATAAAGAATGTTCCCGTTAAGATTAGAAAGTTTAAATTTAGCCAAGATAGGTATTTTTTTGAAGTGTCAACTGATGTATAAACTCTAAGGTTACGCGCAGACAGAAAGCCGAGCTGAGCTGAACTGAACTGAACTTATCAGGTTAAAATGAAACAAACAAACACGCAATGTATTGGAATCAATACTATAAGCAGCTTATGTGCGCACACCAACCGCGTAACTGAACTTATCGGCGCTGAACTTTCAGCTGCTGATTTCAGCAGTTGTTTGTTGTTTGTTTCGATCAGCAGATTAAGTTGCTTATTGTAAAAAGTAAAGTGTAAAATGGAAGAAATAATTACCTTCACTTCATTTCACTCATAGAATAAGCTCCGCTTTCTATGTGCGCAGTCGAATATATTCTTGCTGAGCTGATCGGTACTTATAAGTTCAGTTCAGTTCAGTTCAGCTCAGCTCCGCTTTCTGTCTGCGCGTAACCTAAGTGGTAAAAATCCGTTTACTAGGGCCAAAGTGAATTTTTGACAAATTTTGTTTTTCATTCTACGATGCCTTGACTTTTTGTATATCTATCCTATAACCGTGAAGTAAAAAAAACGTTATTCACAAATATAAAGCCAAAGTATTGCGGATACTTTCATGTGATTATAATACGAAAAATACGAATTTCACTTTAAAAAAGTTCATTTTTTTCATTTTAAAATATTTTTTTAATAAATTCTATACTTGATTTATTAATTGAAGTTAAGATAGGCATACTTTTCTATACTCTTTTACATTTCGTTTGTATAAATCTGTCTCGTGTGTGGGGTGATCAGATCTCTTTTAAATTAAATACTGTAAATGCATACAAGTCAAATGTACCACGTCCGTTCTACATTATTTCAATATAATCCGATCCTCTTACCTGCACCCCGCTTAGCTGAACAACCCGTTTACCTGCTGTCTTAAGTCAAACGTCATTTTAAAATTATCGTACTTTTTCACTCGCTTATATGCACATAGGCAAGAAAAACTGTCATAAAAAAATTTAATTCTAGAAATTTTAAGGTAAGAAATTGACTTTAAATATGTGCATAATTTTTTTATTATATTACATAATATCGATTCCATTCGATGTGTGCTTTATGTGCATGAATTATACTTTTTCTTCACGAAAATAGTACATCCCCGCTTATCTGCACTTTTTGTGCACGTATCCGGGCTCCTGATTGCTGCACAACCCGGATAACTGAGCTAAATGCTTTGGAATTTTCAATGTGCTTGTAAGCGGGTTCGACTACCACCATGAGCAACAAACTCATCGGGCCTCCATAAGCACAATACTGACTTCGATTTATAAATCAAGTATAAATGAGTTGTATTTTTCTCTCGGAGGTTTTGATTGAAACTCAAGTGTACACAAATACACACGTATACTGCGTGATTTATTCATGAACTTGCTATTTGATTTTTTTCACTTTCACTGAATGTCGAATTTTAATTATTCAAATATTTTACTTTTTCAAAATTAGAAAAAGTCATTAAAGAAGAATGTTGAACTTTTATTTTTGAATGAAAAATGTAAATAGGTGGCGATCAAAATTTTGTAAAATGTGCTTAAGTTCAATGTCATTTGTATTTTCATACTTTTTCTTAAAATTTCTGATAAAAAATTTAGTCTGATTACTCCTTTCCTTTCTAACAATCTCATTTATGTGCCTTTATTGTTTGGTTTCAATTACCTTAAACAAATTTGATTTAGAATTATTGAGAAAAAAGGAGAAGATGAACTGGTTTTAATTTAATTTTTGCCTATGAGAAAAAAAAACTCCAAAGTAATTGTTGTCTCTTCAAATGGAAACCAAATTCCTTGCAAGGCAATATTAGACTCTGGGTCACAAGAAGTTGAAAATTGCTGAAGTTCATGATCCCCTCAATATATGTATGTATTAGACATAGGTCATAGTAAGCTGCACACTCAAGACAAGGCAAACATCCTAATAAAATCTCGCATCACAGGATACTCATCAAGAATTGAAGCCAGAATTATGCCAGAAATCACAAAATATCAGAAATATAGCATTTATGATTGGAACATTCCTATAAAAATCGAACTGTCTGATCCTGAACCTCATTATTTTGCTCCAGTTCATTGTATCGAAAAACGTTAAAGCCAAACCACACAAATACGACCTGTATTTGACTTCTCGGCAAAAACTACATCTAAGATAAGTCTCAATGATGAATTACTAAAAGAACCGATGGTACACAATGATATATTCACAATTCTCCTGAGATTTACACTTTCTAAGTATGTTTTTGCAGCAGACATCAAGCAAATGTATCTTCAGATGAAAATTGATGACGAAGATTACAAGTTTCAACTTATTGTGTGGCGCAATAATCCATCCGGATGAATCGTTAAGCTTCTATCAAATCAATAGGGTAGGCGTTTGGAAGCACATCGGCTCCTTATCTAGCTACCAGATGTTTGCAACAATTAGCCATGGATTACAAGGACAAATTGCCATTAGGGGCAGAATTGATACAGAAAAATTTTTATGTCGACGATGGCATGAGTGAAAGAAATTCACTACAAGAAGCTATCGAAATGCAACAACAAATACAGAAAATTTTAGAGTCATCAGGTTTCAATATTCCAGTAAAACATCGTGCATTGCAGTTAAATTTTAATGATTTGAGTGAAGAAAACCATTTGAAAACTTTAGGTCTAGTTTGTATACCCTATTGTGATGAATTCAAATTGAAGGTGAATCAACCTAAACATAAAAAAATAACAAAACGAACAATTCTCTTTAAAATTTCAACTTTGTTTGATCCACTAGAACTGGTAGGACCAGTTACTGTAAATGCTAAAAAATTCCTACAAAAAGTTTGATCATTACAAATCACATGGGATTCAGCACTCCCAACTGAACTCCATAATGCTTGGATAGAATTTAAAACATGTACATTATGTTTTGTATGTTTTTTTAGTTAAAAAAGTAATAAAATCAAGAATACATACTTTGATTCCGATAAAGTAAATGGATCAGTCTCAGCTCTTAATTTTTTCTTTTTTTCTTCCAAATTATCACTGTAACTGCTTTCTCCATTATAATAATGTACTATTGAGTCCATTATTATTAATTCGAACCCGAGACCTTCAGCATCAGAAGCCAACACTCTACCGCTTCGTCCACTGCCCGCCACAAAATATATATATATATATATACATACATTAAAAAGTACATATACAGAAACAAAAATGAACTGCGATATTGAAATCAATATTGTTCCTCATAGTAGAATTTTCGTCTTCGTTCGTAACTTCAATATCGTAAATTAACCCACGAAATCGATTCTCATGATAAGGCCACACAGTTCTGAAGCTCCGTTTTCTGTCTGAGTGCAGCGTAATGGTAAGTTTATACCACAGGATACTTTGATTTCCAGATATCAAAAAGTGGTTTCTTAAAACCTTCGAACTCTAACATATTTTTGATCTCTTGAATAGTTTATACAAGATCTCTTATTCTCCAGACACGTATTCGAAAGCGTATTCGGACTTTGGAATTTGTACTTTACATGAGGTTAGGGTTACCATAAATCCTTCGTAAGAAAAGAGGACATTTCGCATTGGAAAAAGGGGAGAAAAAGAGGACACCAAGAAAACAATAATATTTGAATAAAAAGCGTTACAAATCCAGTCTTTCAAATTCAGCTTTAATTTTAAAATAAAATTGAAACTTAGAAAATAATAAAAAACAATCGTTTAAAAAATTTATGGTTCTTTTTTTAAAACAAAAAAGTAAAAAACAACAAAAACTAACAAAACTTATTTAGTCTGAATCAGATTCATACTTTTGAGATAATTGAACTTTTCCTAAAAAATCTACGTCATCTTTAATTTTTTTTGAAAAATTCTAAACACCCTTCGTTTTTAAAATTATACATAATAACATAATCGACAAAATAGACCGTACTGTTAAAATTTCTAGATGATTTTGTCTCTTTTGTCCACTGTGATCCCAAAAATGAAAATAAACGTTCGCGTTTTGCGCTGGAATTGCATAAAAATATTCACAAATTCTCAATAATTCTGAATATAATTATTAAATTATTAAAAATTTGAGGAAAAAAGAGTAAAAAAGATTTTAGGTAAAAACGAGGACATGTCCTCTTTAAAAGAGATATTATGGTAACCCTACATGAGGTAGTAAATTAAAATAAAAATATAAAAAATTTAACTCTGTAATATTTTATTGTAAACGAATTGTTAATTTTGTAGAAATTAAAATGTATTTAAAAGTTTCGTATAATATTCAATTTGCATGTTACTTTTTCTTTTTAAAACAAACAACATTGGACAATCGATTGATTGACATGTATTATTATAATGCCCACAACAGGATTCACAAATCTGAAAAAAAAAAAAAAAAATAAAAATAAAATATTATTTATAATATTATACATTATTAGAATTCAAATAAGAATAAAAGTACAGGGTGGGCCAACTTCGACTGACTAGTCCCCGACGATATATTGTTACAACGCAAAGTAAATACCGTCACCATTTTAATTCTGCAACAGCTCCCAGTGTAAACATGATTAAAACTTATTAGTAACCCGTTTTGAGGAGAGGGATGCAGTATGTGATTAACCACGACCAAATTTTCAACGACCTGTTCGCAATGAAAAAGCTATACAGTCTGTACGACAGGGTGTCAACGATGATCCCATTGTCGACGTGTTACTCAATTGGGCATCTCCAGAACATAGCTAAGACAATTTTTGAAACTTGATCTCAAGGTATTTCCATATAAGATTTAATTTTTACAAGAATTATTATCATGGCGAGGGTGACAATGGAGATTCTTCGAGAGCTAGCTTTTCAGTGATCGAATTATTTCGAAAAATGCAGATTGTGACTTGGTCTACCCTTTCTCCAGATTTTACGGCTCCTGATATCTTTTAGTGGGGCTACTCAAAAAGACGGATTTACACGAATAAGCCACAAGCAATTCAGGAGCTTAAACAAAATATTCGTGTAGAAATAGCAAATTTAGAACTTGGCCCACCCTGTCATATTTATTTATTTTATTTTTAATTTTACTTTTTTCATTAAATTATATTTACGATCAATTTTCCATTTCTTATTTGATAATGTAACAACACATTTTTGTGAATTCATTTTACATAAATCACATATTTCAAAGTTGTCTGTTTGTCTACCACAATCTACAGCACAATTTTTTGATGAAAAATATTGTGATATTGTACTTTTCTTATAATCTTTATTAACATTTTTCATAATTCCAGGATCTAATGCTAATAATGCTTGTGATACTTGTTTTCGTGGTAATTCTGAAAACCTAAAAAATGTTTGGTTTTTTTTTATTTTTTGTTTGTGCATTAATTCTGCGATAATAAATGATCAATAAAAATTAAATATAATTTGAATAATTTACCATTCATTCACATCAATACCAATCAATAATAAACATCGATTTAATGGTGGTATTAATGCTTTTTTTATATAATATAAACAATTTATTTTATATGCATCATTTGATAGAAATTCTTGAACACCACGAACCAATTGTATCAATGGAACATTTGGTGGACCATTAACAATTATAAATGGTACTCTTTCACCTTTTCTTGGTTCATTTCTTGGATCTTTTTGAAGCCATTTTCTAAAATGATATTGGAGAAAATAAAATTTTAGAAGATTATTGGAAAATTGTTTTTTGGTTTTTTTTTTTAATTTTTTCGTAATTTGGGAACGAATTGTTGAAAATATCCAAAATAGTATTATTTTGTCTAATTTCACTCATAAACGATTCGTTTCTAGATTCTCAATCAAGAACTCCATTTTTTAATCGAAAATTTTCTTATTTAACAAGTTTCGTGGCCACCATTTTCAACTAAAAATTTCTTCCCAAACTACAAAAAAAAAAAAAAAAACCAAAATTCTAAAAAATGTACGGTGAAACACTATATTTAAATTTTTTTCAAAACGTTAATGTGTACCTTGATAATTCTAATGCTGGTACACAAGCAATAGGACTGTATCCATTTATTCCACGAAATTCTTTTGCAAATATTAAATCTCGAACATTGATTTTTCCATTTAAAATTTTCGAAAATTGTCGACAAACATATTTTTTGACTTCGATAACATTCTTTGTTTCAAATAAAATACGTAGAGACTTTTCCAAAATCTATAAAGGAAAATTTTATTACATATAAGAATAAGATATCAAAATAATTGGTGTATTAGTAGTATACCTTAGCTACTGCTGGACAACCATCTCTTCTAACTGTTTCTATACCTTTGGCTTCATATATAGGATTCTTTTGATCTGCTGTTTCATACATGTAACCGACATATCTTTTTTTAGTCTTAAAATAAAAAAATAAAAAATATTGTAGTAATGAAAATTTTTGTTATTTTATTTAAAATTGTCTTTTTATTTACTTGCAAAATACATGGCTGATAAACTTTTTCGAATTTCAATTTTATTGGTTTTGGATTGTCATTTGTAATAGTTTTTGCAATTTCTTCACCAATTTTGAATGCAATATCTTTGGTTTTACCAGGTAATATAAGAAATAATGAATCAGTATCACCATAAATTACTTTTGCTCCCCATTTATCGAAATTCTTATCAACCATTTTGATTGCACGTTCAAGTGTTTCACGTCCTTTACTTACAATACTATCACCAAGCTTTAAGTACAAAAAAAAAAGAAAAAAAAAAGAATAATATATGTACATAGGCCCAAAATACATTAGGTAGGATTACAACCGTCGGATCCAATAAAAAACCGGTTCTTACAACTGATTTACCTATAATAACCGATTTTTGATTGGATTCCGACGATTGTTGTAATTTTTCTTTAACCTCACTAAAGACCTATATATGATTAGCCGTCACCATCGCCGTCGACGTCAACGTCATTTTTAAATTGTATAGCAAATCAAGTTATGTATATCACCGTCACCGTCAAAAGTAGAAAGTTCTGCTACTTGGCCGTCACCGTCAACGTAAAAAAAAAAACGACGACAGTCAATTCATATTCTTTAACACTGATTTGCTATAATTAAAAAATGACGTTGACGTCGACGTCGACGGTGACGTCTAATCATATTCAAGCCTTAATAAAGTTTTAAAATCATATAAATTTACCTCAACACATGGCATACGACCACTAAAATTTGCTGCTGTATAACCATAAGTAACATTTGCCATTAATTTTAATGCTAATTGTCTTGAATGAAGTACTTTTTGTAATGTTGAATTTTTATAATAATCTAATTTAGCTGATTCTTTAATCATAAAACGTGTATCGAGAATTTCTTGTAACATTTTTGGTAAAATACCTTTACGTACTTGTTGTTTAACAAATCCTACACCACACGGTGATATATTAATTAAATCATTTTTAATAAAATATTTTATATATTTTTGTGAAATTTTCAATCGTGAAGCACCAAATTCAAAATCATCATCCGAACTAAGAAAGAAATTTTTTGAAATTATTGAAAATAATATTTTTAAAAATTTTTTTTATACTTACTTTCCTAAATTTTTAATACGTCCTAAACATGTCGAAAAACAATAATTATATGCAATTATCATACTGGGATATAAACTTTGAAAATCTAATACAATAATTGGATCTATATACATTTTTGATTCTGGTTCTAAAATTAATGGTAAATATTCAGGTGCTTTCATGTTAGCTCTTTGTTGAACACTCGGTGATAAAGGTACAAAATTTTGTGGTTTTGCCATCCTAAAAATAAAAAAAAATATTATTGGTTTGTTTGAGGGAAGGGGGGCTGATTTATGAAGACATCCACGAGAATTTAGACATGATAGTCCGTCCATTGTACTCAAATAATTATAACTTTTTTTGCTCACCTCAACATCATACTCTCTACACGATACTGTGAACCTCTTGATAGAACTTCATAAAATTGTATACCAATTAATTTTGCCATTTCACTTGTTCTATCAATTAAATCTAATTGATTTAATAATTCTAAATTTCCTTGAACTCTTTCTAAATAGTATTCGATAACAATCCATTGTGTTTTAATTGATTTAAACCAATCTGTTAAATTACGATATGAATATAACGGTATCCTTTTATGTTTAACATGATACAAAACATTTTCAAATGTATATGATGTTAATGTTATTTCAGAACGCATAAGTCTCCATAAATTTAACATAATTCTTCCAATTAATTTCATCTAATAAAATTTAAGTAGAAAAGAAAAAACATGTTAAAACATAATATTGAAATAATTTTTACTAAAAATTTCATTACATACCTCAAAATTAGAATTATTTAGTACATCTCGATCATCATTATCAATTTCTTCTAATAATATTGGTTTTTTATTTTTAATCGATTTTCGTGATTCTTTTTTATTTTCATTTTCACTATAAGATACACGAGATAATAATGATAATAAATTAATATTTAAATATTTTCCACGTTCAATTAAATAACCCCATGAATTCATTTCAATTTCATAACCAACTAATATATCTGGATCACAATAATTGCATAATTTTATAAATTCTTCAATTAATTTTTGTTCATCTTCAACATATGTAATTTTTAATGTATCATTTGTATTTTCTCTTGAATTGAATTTCTACAACAACAAAAAATTTATTATTTTTCTGTTTTGTATGTAATTTTACATTTTGTAGTTCAAGTCACGAAAACTGTCCGTTTAAGGCCAAGGTTATTTCATAAGTTATATATCTGTGGCCACAAGTACAAACCGCCTAAGTCTGAAGATGCTTGACTTAAGCGGTTTGCGAATGTGACAACAGATATAATAAAACAGTTTCTGTACAGCCCAAATTGAGCTACTACGACCTCCTTCCAGTTTGCTTTTCTACAAATTACGATCCTTTACTGACTCTTTCCAATTCCTTATCTGAAGCAGTTTTTTGACATCGTGTTATCTACACTGTCTTCCCACCTTATTCTTTGTCTTCCGACAAGTATAAGTTTAAATAATGAATCGTGATTGTATCGAATTCTTCATAAATTTCCTTCTTCGAAGAATTTTACTTTCAAAGGTGTCGTTCAGTTAATCTGCAGTAATTTGCGTCATTGTTCAAGCCTCACACAACCATACTCAATAACGCTTCGTACCAAAGTCTTGTACAAATTATTTTTGTTTTTCTATGTACTACTCTTGACTTTAATCACCAGAGCAGCAGCAGAGAAAAATAAGAATTCTTTGCTGCCTTAATTCTACTGCCTGTACGTCTTTCAATTCGTTTGAATTTGCTACCGTTTTCGAAATTGTAATCACCGATGTGCAATTTTTACTTTTCTGGGTTTACTTGGACTGTACTAAAATATTGGATTTATTTTCGTTCGCGCACAGTCCGATTTCTTTAGTCATTTTCTCTTGTATAAAAGTATTTTTTTTTCAATTGAAGCAATGAGTTAGCGAGAAAATTAATATCATCAGCAAAGCCTGCTAGTTGTTTTGATTTGTAGCAAAGATGGTTATTCGTATCTATCTCAATCTTACGTATGACTCCTTTGAAGGATAGGCTAAATAATTATAACAGTACTTTCGATTAGTACTATTATTAGTTAGATATGAGATACCCACATACACAGAATTATCTTATGTGTCCTTAAGTGGACAGTTTTCATGGCACGTGTACTACTAGTCAATTTTTCTTTTAAATTTAAACTTACATTTGATTTTTTTACAATTATATATCCAGTTTGAATTCTTTTATTGAATTCTTCTGTTGAATTATTTTCAAGAATTGAATAAAAAATTGAACCAATTTCATCAAATTCTGGATTTGGTTTTAAATCATCGCGTGTTACTACAAAAACTTCTAATGATAAAATTGTTAAAAAATTCAACTGGAATCAATGGAAAAAAAAATAAATTAATTAGCTAAATGAACGATCAAAAAAATAAAAATTCAAAATTGTTGTGTTGGTAATTACATCAACATCAGCTTTTACACTTTGTAAATTATCTAAATTGAATTTGAAACCGTAAGTATTGTCTAATGTTGGTTCACTTAAACCAAAACTTCTTTCAGAACGGGATGATACGGATGATGATGATTTTGTTATTGTATTTTGTTGTTGCTTTTTTTCCGATTTTTCCAATTGTGATAAAATTTTAACTTTACAGTTGTCTTTCTGTAAAATATAATTTTTTAATGAAGTGTGTATTAAATTGAATAAAAATCACAGAAAAGGTTACAAAATGTACCATCTTCGAAGAAAAATAAAGAATTTTTTGTGTGAACTCCAATCTTCATTTTAAAAGCACAGTAATGAAAGTACCGTTAGCTTCATAATATGTACATACATGAATTTCTGTGTATCATTTTTCACACACACACACACACACACAATGGAATTTCTGTATATCTTTTCTGTGATGATAAAAATTGACACAGTTAATTACCTTTTTTCCAACAGAAAATTTAATTTCTTCGATCTGTTTCAAATTAGAATTTTCTAATCGTTCTAATCTAACTATAGGATTTAATTTTCTTTTATTATTTGCCTGATCGTTAGTTAAAATTTTCGTTTTACGTGTTTTACGACACGAATTTCTTATTTGAGAAAATGTATCTGATAATGAAATAATTTTTAATGTTTGAGTTAAATTTTCATAATTTAATGATGAATTTTCTTGGTTTTGAAATTTAGCAGCACTACAATTATTTTTATTATTTTCAAAATTTTGTTCATTTTTAAAGTAATTATTTGTACATTGAAAATTTTTATTATAGAATGAATTATTAGATTGGCTTATATATTTTGGTGGTGGTAAGATTTTTAATGAAATATCGACCAATTTTTCAGAACATAATTTTTCTCGAAGTTTAAATTCATTAATTTGTGATATTTCTAAAGTATTTATGATTTTTAATTGTTTTTTTTTATTTATTAAATGTTCACGTTGCTTATTGATTCCTTTTAATAACGGTATCATAGTATGAAACATGGGTAGATCATTCAATGTATTACAAGATGGTATAGATGACTTTTTAGCAACAGAAGATGTGTCACGGATGTCATGTGTTACACTAGATATGTTATATTTTGATAAATTCATTAATGAATCATGATATTTTGGTGGTAATTTTTGTGATGAATTTTTTTTATTATTATTAACATGCACATTTTGTTCATTGTTTAAATTTAGATCAGTTTTTGTTGAATTTAATGAAGAAATATCATTGTACAGTACTGATTGACTGACATCAAAAAATGAAATTTCAGAAAATGTATGAATATGTGTGTCATCATTATTTAAATTATTGCTATCATTATTATTTGTATTTATAAGAATTTGATTTTTTTGTGTATTCATAACTGAATTTAAATCTTGATAATTAGTTTCATTTTCGTCCATTTGTTTTGTCATTAATATTGGATTTGGTACATCAATAAATTCATAATAATTTATATGAGATGGTCCTGGTTCTGGAAAAAAATTATTTTTTCTATCATATTCTCTTGCAGCATCAGATGATGAACAATGACGTGTATCATTTATTTCATAATTTCTGATTTTTGATTTATGATTGTTTAATTGTTTAATTATTAATCGTTTCAATCTTTTAACTCTTACGTGACAATTTTTATAAATTTTTATATCATCTCTTATACACGTTGGCCTTTCTTCATTATGTATTTCTTTTTTATTGTTGATTCTTTCACTAAATAAAAGAAAATATGAGTGAAAAGAAAAATAAAAAA
Organism: Bombylius major; assembly: GCA_932526495.1. Lineage (NCBI taxonomy): Eukaryota > Metazoa > Arthropoda > Insecta > Diptera > Bombyliidae > Bombylius > Bombylius major. Next base: position 11,526,706 of record OW052046.1, read on the forward strand.
AAAACAACATTTTAAGGTTTGAGAAAAAAACAAAAACGATTAAAATCGCCTTGTACTTACTTTTGTCTAGTTGTTTTAAATGAATGAATTGGTGAATTTAATTTTTGTGCTGCACCATGTTTTGCTGATAAGTTTCTAGTTATCAGAGATTGACTGTGAATTCCATTTTTCAAAATATTTTGTTCATTTAGCTGATGTGGTGTGCTTTCTGTTGTTTTTGATTTTTGCATATCACTATACAATTTGAATAGAAATAGGATGTGTATTAAGGATGTTTTTCTAATAAATTTTCTATTAAACTAAGACAACTTATTGGATTTATTAATTAAGCTTTTAGGAATTTTAATTTATTGAATATACATATGTATGTACAAACATACAGGGTGATTCAGTTAAGGTGTTCGACCCGGAAACTTCCGAACAGTAAGAGGATGTTGTTGGAAAGACACAGGGGTCCTCTACAATTTTAAAGAAAGGTAGATGAATTATAGGGTAAAAAAAAGGAAAAAGTATCAAAAACCTTTCCCCCCTCTCTAACTCTGTAACGGTTGAGATTAACTACCCCTCAAACCATAAGATTTTTTGTTCGCCTCGTCGAGACCTATCCGTAGTTTCCGAGTCGGACATCTTATCTGAATCACCCTGTATATACCAATAAAAAAAATATAAATACAAAGAAATTTAAAATTTAGATTAAAAATTAATAATTCTCACTTGGCATTTATTTGAAGTAAAATCGTATTCATTTGATCTGGAGTCAATGTACAATCAGAATATTTATATTCATCTTCATCATCAGAATTGGCTTCGATCTCACGAAATTCCGTTGTTTTTTCATCTTTGAATTCTTCATTATTTACAACACTGTCATTTTGGTAGATTATTATCGAATTTTCTAATTTTTCTTGTATTAAATTTTCCACTGAAAAAAATTTGATTTTAATTTTAATATTAAATTTTATGTACCTATATATTTTTACTAAATACATACATACTTTTTTCTTGTGATTTCATTGATAACGGGGCAAGTGTACTATCTAAATCGACAACATTTTGATTGCCATCTTCTTCTAATTCCATTAAAATTTTTAAAATTTCATAATCTTTTGATATTACTGCATCAGATATAATAAATTATTACCCAAAATTATTTTATTAATTTCTTTTAAAATTTAATAGTATGTAAAAACATTTTTAATACTTACATGTCTCGTTCTGTTTATTATTTTGTGTTAAATCTAATATTAACTTTTCATCAACAATTAATGTACTATTATGATCTTTACTATAACCTTGAGATTGAGATAATATTTTATTTGTTGATGTTGATCTTGAAAATGTGCTAGAAATATTACTAGTTTCTTTTAATGATGATGATAAATGATCTCCAATTAATGATGCATTTTCTAAAAAATTCCCTATTTGTTGTGAAAACTCTTCAGGATAGACATAGTTCTTTGAAGCCTATAATAAAAGAGAGAGAGAGAACAAAAAATAAAATACATTTTTAAGATTAATACGGCGACTAAAATTTTTTAATTTCATATTACCCGAGAATTGTGTATTTTAATTTTTTCAGACTTTTTCTCATTTACAACAATTTTGTCTAATAACATTTTTTTATAAAATTCTTCACTATCAGTTGATTTTACATTTACTCTATCCTGTGAAGTTAATAATTCTAAAGGAGGAATCTATGAAAAGATTTTAAAAAAAAATGAAAATTAAAATTAGGCTATAGAAATTTGATACTTAAACTATAATTCTAATAAGCTTCTTCTTTTTACCTTATGATTATCAAATAATTTAATAAGTTTTTGTCTTCTACGTCTTTCATCTTCCCATAACAATTCAATACCTGGATTTAAATTTACTGCCTTTTTATTAGTTAATTCAAGACGATTTAAAATATGTGATGCAACAATATCAACTTCATGTTTCGATATTGAAGTTTTCTTCATAATATTCTCACATAATTTTATGGATTTATCATTTTTATTTAATACGATATTATTTTGATCTTTATCATTAGATGAATCTTGACGATATTTTACAAAATTTTTTTCAATATTTAAATTTCCCATACCATATAAATTATAATCAATAAGAAATTGAAGTATAAATGGAATATGAGCTTCATAAGGTTGAAATACTTTTCCGAATATTGCACCATTTTCAAATAATTTTGTTACACGTTTTATAAAATGTGGATTGTAAAGAAAAATTTTCAAAAATTGATGTTCCTTTCGATTGTAGCCATAAAACGGTCTATATAAAATTTTTTATAAAATATATACATACATATATATGTAAATGTTTTTAGGTCAATAAAAGAAAGGTCAAGTAATATGTATGTATGTATGTATATTTTACTTACATTCCTTTAACTAGAACGATTTTAAATACATGTTTAGCTTTTGAATTTGATTGTCCAAGTGATATATTTATTGCTTTATCAATGCTTACTGCTAACTCATAAGTTATTTGATCACTATTTCCCAATTTCGTTTCATATGGAATATAAAAATATGGTAGAACTCCATGGATATGCATACAAATTTTTTCACCATTATTATTTGGTCCGAATATCCTTATAACGGGAATCTAAACTTTTAAAATAAAATATATAATATAGGTACATGTTGATTTATATTTATTTATTTTTAATTTTATAATATGTATTCTTAAATTGCTTGCTCCAACACAACTGTTGGTTTAATGCGGTCTAAAATTCTAATATGGATCAAAATTAACTTCCATCTTCAACTTTGAAAATTTCTTGATTTTCTAATAGTTATTGCATTTGTTCTCCAGTAATAATTGAAAATAATTATCTAGACTTAATTAATAAATTGCACTTTTTGTTTTTAAATTACCTTTTTTATTTCACAACAATAGAAATCGGAAAAAGTTGGATCAAAGCCGTTAACTGGCTCTGTAAAATAAAAATCAGCTTTTACAATCCGTAATGAAAATATATCATCAATATTTTTCTCCAAAAACCTCTCATTACCCATTAGTCATTTCGTTAGTCGCCAAAAAACATAAATAAAATTTACCTACAATTAACCAATCATATATACCACCAAACCAACTATCAACAGGTCAGGTAATAGGTATCAATCAGGTAATGGTAGATACCATGGTAAATAGAATAGGAAGGTATGCTGAAAAGGGGGTTTTAACCTAAAATAAAAAATATCAGTTATAGGTGATGTAGCTGCGAAGAATTTTTGAATTTTTAGAAATATAAACTGTTGTACGTTCACAATAATTATATGATAATTTATTTATTTCATTAATACAGAATGATTTTTATAATAAAAATATTGCAATTCTTACTAATAATAACACAAATACTTATACTACTGTACTTTAATAATAATTTATTATTATAATACTTGATAATTAATTAATATTAACAAATTATTAAAGTGCAGTAGGTATTATGTAATTATTTATCTGAAGTGTTTATAATTTTAAAATGCTAACATTTCTTTTTGGTGCTTCTGTAACTTATGTATAAACACAACTTTGACTATGACAATCTTTTATCACATGTTTTTAAGCATGAACAATACAAGCAATTTTAACTTTTTGTAAAATGTGGAGAAAGCATATTTAAATCTGTTATTTAAGATTTGTATGTATATGATTTTTGATGATTCTTCATCATTATAATCAGAATCTTTAAATGTACTTGAACCACCATCATCATCAATTATATTATTATTATTTATTGTTGTCTTTATAGGTTTTATACAATCATTTTTATCATTTATTAATTCACTATTTTGTGGTATGTAATATGTACATATTTTTACAACTTTTATTTTTTCAAGATCAATTAAGATACTTTTAAATTTATATGAAAAAAAAAACATTTAAATATTTATTTGACAACATTTACATTAACAAATATACATAATAATAAAAATTATTTCTCATGTATTCAATATCTACATTTTACTGGTTTCACATTTTTTTCAGATGAAAATCTGAAAAATTTAACTTTTTCTTTTGTTTTTCCTCTATAATTTTTACAGGACATCACCACACATTTAACCATTTTAATAGGTATTTATTTTTTTTTCAAATATATATTCAATTATAGTTTTTTAATTTATTTATAAGTCACTTTATTTATAAAATAATTAGTTAACCATTAGCCACTATGGAAACAACATATAAACAAAATGTAAACAAAGACTTTTTCTTCGCAGCTACGTCATCAACTTAATGTCATGTCATGTCACTAAAAAACGAAAAAAAAATCTCCGCCATATTGCTTTTCAGCATACCTTCCTATTCTATTTACCATGGGCATAGAATATAGAAATATTATTCTATATGCTATGCCATGGGTAGACACCAAATAACAAATACCATACCAGACGTCCCCAGACGTAGACTGTCAGTTTCAGTAATTTCTGTCAGCGTTTGCTGACTATTTAGTAGCTGTGTTTTATTGGAATTGATGAAGTGATATGTTATCAAGTCATCACTTAAGCTTTGCTCAGCTCACTAATCTTCTTCTTCAGAATAGCCTCACTTTAGTCCCAAAATAACATAACAGCCATCGCGCACAATTGGGGCGTGTCAGCATCAGCGACTTTTGTAATTAAATGGGTCGTCTTTCTGTCGCTGAAATCGATGCTGACACTGACGCAATAGTCGATTTTGCAGTAGTAATCTATTTTTCATGAAGCATTTTTTGACAACATTGTACGAGTTTATGCCTGATTCACTTTTAATACGGATTTTGGTTTACTCCCAGTTTTATGTGGGATAAACTCGATAATTCGGATTTTGGCTTAAGCCCAATTTATTTGGGTTTAATCCCAATTTTTTTATATTTATGTGTGAGGTAAAATGCAATATGGCGGATTCTAATTTTTATGGCGAAAGTGAAGCTGTCACGTTCTTCTTCTATTTTTTATGTGGAAGAAGAATAATATGTATACTAAGTGTATAAAAATATCAACATTTGCATGTACTTTTTTAATCCCAATTTTACCGTTTCTACGCTACTTCCAATTTAATCCAAAATTCGATTAGTTTTTCACCGTATAAACTCTTTAATTGTGTTGTGTTGTGCGTAAAAATTCACACACGACGTTCGTTAAATTTTCGACAGTGACGTCATTTTAGGTGTTAAATTTGTCATTTAGTTATCAGTGTTGCCGCCAAGCAAAATTTTTCCGGGACACAAAATATGAAAAAGAGGGACAAATCTTTCGAAAAAGGAACAAAACTTTAAATATTGGGAGAAGGAACCTTTTCATAAAAAAAAAGTCTGAAATTTTTTATATAAATGTTTATTTGTGTAAAAAGACAACTAAAAATTTAAATTTCATTTATTTCAATGTAGAAAAAAAAAATCAACTGTTTTTTCAAATATATTAATTTTAAGTACGTATATGTATATAAAATTAAAATAATATCACATTCATGGTATTTTGAAAACGAATCTATAGAATAAGAAACTATAAAAACCTTTCCATTTTCACCAATTCTTTGTACAAGCAATGCAAGCAAATACAATAAATTTAAACAGTGAGCCACTGAAACGTGAAATCACAATATTCACAATTTCAATTTACAATTTGACATTACTTTGTAATTAAATTCTATCCAGTTTAATTTAATATAATAATATGTACGAATGTACATACATATGTATATTAAAAAGAAGAATATTGTGTTGCATTGAAAAAAGGGACATTTTAAGAAAAAAAGGGACTTCGTGACACCACAAAAAATTAACACGAAAAAGAGACACTTTTGTCCCAATTGGGACATCGCGGCAACACTGGTTATGTATAGCTTTGTACCATACCTTCTTCCCTTCCTATTCTATTGACAATATTGACATGTGTAATTGTGTGTGTAGTAAATTTTCAAATAAAAATTAAATTGTGGCAATAAATTAGTTCAGTGGTAAATGGTAATTAATTATTGGCAATTTCAACTAAATCCTAATCCATGAATCATGGTTAATCCAAATCTTATCGAAGCTGGAAACTATTGACATTTTATAAATTTGTATTTTGTACAGAAAGACATGCGAATTTTTCTTTGTTTATTTATAATTTAAAATTAAAGATGAATGAAAGAAGCTCATCGAACGATCGTCGAGGGAATTTAAATTGGAATAGGTATTACATATATTTAAATTAAAATGAAAATAATAATTATAATTAATAAATTTTGTAAAAAAAAAATTCAGATTTGGCTTAGGTGGCGATGATGATTCTTTGATTAGTACCAGACAACGTGCAAACTCTGGTGGATTTGTTGATTTAGGTAGTGAATATGATTATGCTGCTGGTGGATATCAAGCTTCTGGAGCAAATGAAATTTTTGCTGATGAACAAGGGGATAAACCATGGTAAAAAAACAAAACATTCAAGTTATTTTTTTAAAATAATTTTCTTTGTACAATGTTTTATAAAATTTTAAGGTGGAGAACTCATTTTTTCATATCACAACCTGTTCTTTTTGGAACATGGGATGGCGTTTTTACATCTTGTCTTATTAATGTGTTTGGTGTTATTGTATTTCTTCGTTCTGGATGGATTGTTGCACAAGCTGGAATTATAAATGCAATATTAATAATATTTTGTACAGTAGCAATTGCACTTATATCTGTTTTATCAGCTATCGGTATATGTGAAAGATGCCGAATTGAAAGTGGTGGAGTTTATTTTTTAATTGCTCATACCTTGGGATCACGCTTTGGTGGATCACTCGGGCTTTTATATTGTTTTGGACAAGCAGTAGGATGTGCATTAAATGTATTGGGTTTAGGTGAATCAATGGCTGGCTTAGTTGGTTTAGAAGGTGATAAATGGGCAATACGTGGTTTTGCTGCAGCTGCTGTACTCATGCTTGGTGTAATTAATGTAGCTGGAGTTAAATGGGTGATAAAATTACAATTTACTTTACTCATTATACTGTTGCTATCAGCTTTAGATTTTATGGTTGGCAGTTTCATAGGAGAAAATACAGGTTTGTTTTTATTTTATTAATAAAAATTAGAAAAAAGTATTATGTACATATACATATATGTATGTATGTATATATTTTTGCAGATGGTGGCTTTGATGGTTGGGTAAGTGACAATTTTTTTGATAATTTATGGCCGAATTATAGTGGTGGTTATACATGGTTTAAAGTATTTGGAGTATTCTTTCCAACTGTTACTGGTGTTTTGTCTGGAATTAATATGAGTGGAGATTTAAGAGCACCATCAACAGATATTCCAAATGGAACTCTTGCAGCATTTAGTACATCGTAAGTACGGAAAAATATTTTTTTTTCCGAATTTATGCTGTGTAAAATTCTAGAGAAATTTTAATTTAAATATAAAAAAATATGTGTGTTAATTACAGAACATTTTTGTATTTAGTTTTTGTGTTATTCCTTGGTGCTACATGTAAAAGATCATTTTTATTAACTGATTTTATGATTGCTGTTAAAGTATCAGCAGTTCAAGTACTTTTATTAGCTGGAATTTATGTTTCAAGTATGTCATCATGTTTGGGAGCAATGTATGGTACACCAAGAGTATTACAGAGTATCGCAAATGAAAATGTCATTCCAGGAACTGAAATTTTAGGAAAAGGAGTAAATATATGGTTATTATTAATTTATATTTATTTTATGTTTTTTTTTTTTAAATTTTTCAAGAGAGGACCAAACAAAGTTCCATTATATTCTATGGCTGTCGTTGCATTCATCACAATTACATTCATAATTATTGGTGATATAAACTCTTTAGCACCGATTGTAACAATGCCGTTTTTATTAACATATGCATGCATTGATTATTCATATTTTGCATTAGCACAAACATTTGATATTCAAGAGAGACGTGAAGAACGTTTTCGTATACAAGCTCAAAGTCCATCATATGAAAGCCGTTATAGTTCTATTCAAGATTATCATGATAATGATCTAGATCATTTATTCCCTGAAAGAACTCGACATAAAAATTTACAAGTTCGTATAACTCGATTAGTGAATTCGATTTTCATCGTATTTTTTTTGGGAAAACTTGAATTCACTGCTCAACATGTTTTACATTTTACTTTTTTTTTCTTTTTGCTTCAATTTCAAAAAGTTTTCTTTTCTTATTTAGAATTCTTCAATGTCACAACACACTGTACAGAATGTGCCTTCAGAAAATTATCAACAGCAGCAGCAGCAACAACAACAACCACAACTCACAAGTAGTAGTCCTAATAGAAATAATAATAGTAATAGCCAAAATGTTTCAATAAATACGAATAATACCATTTTTCATGGTGGATTTTCAAATAATATAAATAATAATAATAGTAATTCACCTGTAACAGTATCAACGCAACAATCGGTAATAAATAATGATGATAATGAACCGATTGCACCAGTTAGACCAGCAATACATTCGAAGACGAAAAATTGGTATTCAAGTTTTTGTAATAGATGGGCATCACTTGCAGGAGTAAGTTAAAAGTTCATAATAAAATAACGGATTAAAAAAATATATTGTTTATATATGTATTAAAGTCGATCTACATCACATCCGATCCGGTTCCCCTCCGTTTATCCATATGTTTGTGTGTGTAATTATTTGTGACCGGAACCGAGTCGGATCGGATGTGTGTGAATCGACCTTAAATTAAAATTATGGAAAGAAAAAAATGTGTTTTTTTTTTTTTTTTTTTTTTGTAGGCATGTCTTAAAATAATCATGATGCTGATGGTTAATTGTTATTATGCATTAGCTTGCATATGTATTATATTTATTGTATGGTTTTATGTTGGTACAGCAAATCCAGCTGTTAAACCAGGACTAACAGCTGAATTTCATTTTTTTATTTGGTTAAAAAATTTAATATTTCGATGTTTCGGGTAAGTTTGATTTTATGTTTATTATTTATGTACATAGTACATATGTACATACATATATTTGGTACACAAGCTTTCAATATTATCAATTCATTTTTATTTTTTTACTTTTCTTTCCAATTTGAATAAAGAAAACGTGTCACTGATTATGAACAAGTCGTTGTTACTCCAACTTGTCCTGATGTTGATATGATTTCATCACAATTAAATGAAGAAAATGATGATTTTTCATCAAGACGACGTTATCATCAGACATCATTAATACATGGTCAATATGTAGATGATATATAAATAAAAATTTTTTTCATTACAATTATTCCATACTAAAAAAATAGCGACATTTAAACATTTTATTTCTTTGTAAAAATTAAAAATGTCGCAACAATACAAAAAAAAAAAAAAATTAAACATGAAAAATAACAATTTTTCTAACATTCATTAAAAAATATATCTTTTGTTATGATACATATGTACATAGATATATTAAAAATTAAAAATAATTTAGACAGTGTGAAAAACTTAAATACATATTAATTAAATTATTTCTAAACACTATTTTTATTTGTTATTTAAATATTTCTAATTCTAGTTTCTCAGGTTTTAATATCAGATATACATATATATACAATAAATTAAATGAATTCTTTTCTTTTTGTTAAATAAAGAGCCAACCAAAACGTATATCTAGGCATAATCCTTTACTGTACTAATATTGACACGGCGCTGTCGCATATAGATGAAAAGAATTTTTTCTCCAGAAACATATGTAAAGTTTTTTTTTTCATCTATCGGAAATAAATAGATTTTTTTCCAACATAAAATTTATTTTCATCTGAGTACTACGCTTTACTCCAGGAAGATTTGTAACATTTCGCACTATTACCAAGTCACTCACCTGTTTTATACTTGTGTGGACGTTTATAAGCTTTATCATAGACGATTTTATTATATTTTTGAGAGTTTTAAATGTTTTTAAATGCTTTATTTCTAATGAAATTTTTTAACCGAAATCGATGAATTTTTCTCTAAATATTCGATGATTTTGTCGCATAATTGCCCTTTTTGATTTACGCTGAACAATAACATTGAAAATGAAAAGCTTTTACTGTGACTTATAGTGTTGTTTAACTCGAATTCTATTTTAACCAGATGCTTATTTCATTTTATAGTACTTTCAGAATCACACAATTTAGCTAACATTGCATTTGGTGTGATAATTCGATTTATTCTTTCGACCTGTCCATTTGCTTGAAGACATTGAAAAGCTTATCACGTGCTGAATATTATTTTTTTCTAAAAAATCATTAAATTCCTTTGATGTGAAATTAGTCCCTCTATCTGAAAACAATCCGCCGACGAGGTCGAGAATAATTATCAAAATATGATTTTAAACGGGAGATAGTTTGAAAAATTTAGTAAAAACGTCTACAACTAAAAATATATGCAATTTTTTTTATTTACTGAGTTCGCTAAAGGACCAAATCAGATACTCATAACATTTTTCAATTTCTCAATGTCCTAATGTCTCATGATGAGTTCGTATGGATAATTCTAACATCCACCGTGATATCCTAGGATTAATTAATTTTTTATTCACTGTTGAAGTCAAGGACTGACAATCTGCAATTATTTTGAAATCAATACCTAAAAAGTCGACTCTAAACTGTCTCAAAGCATATACATATATTATAATTTTCAAATGTTTCCAACTCGAAGCCATTATAATAATAATATTGGCTTTCAGCTTCTGTTGCACGTTTCGAAAAAATAATACCGAATGCTAAGAGTGTAAAATTGTATGAAGAACCCAAATGAACGATGAATCATATAATCTTTACGAAAATCTATTCGTAATCTTTCTCAAAATAAACAGACTTAGATGAACTATCAAAAATAGCAGAAGGTAGCGACTGAGAGGAAGGAATGTAAGAGGTTTTTAAGTGGAGCTTTGGTTTTTTAAGGATTCAATGTGTTTTATGTAAAATAAAATGTATTCCCCAACGATATGTTCGAAATTTTCTAATTTAACGAATAATTATAAAAACAATTTTTTTTCTTCTTTCACTGTTTTGTAATACCAGGTTTATTTTAAGTACATTTATAGCCAGTTTCACAGTTTAAGCTTAATTGTTAAACTGAGTTTAAATTTAGCTAAACCTAAGCGATCAAATTTCAGAGCTTAAACTAAGTTTAAGTAAAAAATATAATAAGTCAACCAAATGTCAACAAATATAAAAAAAATCAATCGTGTTTTCATTGTAATTTCTTGAAAATTAGTTCTTAAAAGAATTAAGAAAAAAATACAAGAAATGTAAAAGCAAGAAGTTGATAATTTTATCATTTTAAAAAAAAAATATTTAAGAAAAAAATGCAAAAAAAAAAAGAAATTTAAAAGCAGATTAAATAAAATTTAAAAAATAAACAAAAACCACCCACATATTATTATTCGTAAAAATAGAATTTAAATAAATAAATAAAATCCATAAAAGATATCTGAGGATGTTTAAAAAGGAAGAAAAGAAAAAGAACATACCATAACATACATACATTTTTTATTTTCACCAATTCCGTACGACATTTTTATATATTTTTACTAATATTTTTTAATAATTAATAAAATACGCATGACACTTTTTATATTGACATAATAAATTTCAAAAACAAAGCAGCCGCAGACTTTTTTTTTTGTTAAACTAGGTTTAGTTAAGCTGCAAAAAAAAATAAACTGTGAAATCTAGTAGTCTTTATCTGAAGCTTAAGCTATATACAAAAGCTTAGCTAAACTTTGGCTTAAGCTTCAACTGTGAAACTGGCTATTAGTCGTTTATCTTATCTTTCTTCCAATATCATTATCTTACTTTACTTATAAAAAAAAAAAACAAAGTCAAAATATGTGTAATACACAATTTTTTTTTTGCCAATAAACTCAAAGGAATTTCCATTTTGACAAAATTTGCTTCAAAGTAAAATTTAATTTTAAGAAATTTTTAAGAAAATATTTTATATAAAAAAAAAATACTTAAAAATTTGATTAACTAACCAGATATTTGTCATCAAATGGATTTATCTGTTACAGTGGTGTTATATGCAGTCATTATAAGTTTTGGTATTTAAAATTATTTTTTTTAAATATTTTTTTAATAATAATTTTCCAATTTAAACTTATCAAATAAAGCCAAAAGAGTGTGTGTTAGTCAATAAATAATATTTTAAATGAGTTAATTTTAATTAAAGTAATAAATTCGAGTTAAAGACTGGTATCATTTTTTTTTATGATTTTATAATTTCAATTTCAATCTTCGAAAATAATTTGTACTTTTTGAATCTTTGAAAAAGAAAATTTTAAAATTTTTTTCTTTGTTTCAGGTGCATATCCTAATCATAAAGTAATTGCTGAAAATAATCAAAAACTTTCTAATTATGATATTATTGAAGTATCTCAAATTGATTCTATACAAAAATATTTACAAAAATTAGAAATTTCATATAAAATTCATCAAAATGACAGTTTTGAAAATTATTATAAAGAATATAAAACAACCAATGTAACACAAGCTGTCGAAATTCAATCACCGAATTATCCAAATCCATATCCTGTAAATAAAATAACAGAATATATGTAAGTTTTTATGTACAACAGTAGGATCGCGATAATGTGAACCATTAAACTATTGATAATGTGAACGATTCAGTAAAGTTGAACCATTATCATCAAATTTTCAAAATTATGTCCTTTATAATGTGTATTTTTTTAAATATATTCGTTATTAAATTATACGTTCTCTAAAAATTTTAGCCTTCTATCTAGTTTTTGCTTCAATTAACCGTTATAATATTTATCTGCACTGTTTTTTTTTTGTTTTTGGTATATGAAGTCATTTTTATGATTTGAATTCGATAATTCATAGACATTTTAGTGATTTGTGTAAATTATTAACGTTAAATTTATAAATGGATAGTAAACAAAAGCCACAAAAATTTCTTACTTTGAACACAGAAGTGCGGTGGTGAGGTGGTTTTTCATCCGTTCAACTGTCAAGATAAATATGGTACATACATACATATAAGGACTGAAACGAAAAGTATTGCACCTGTTCCAAAATTCTGCTGTTAATTAACGATACCTGTTAAACCGGACGATATAAATTAACGTGTCTTGGACTGTATATTTATCAGTTTTAAAGGGTTTTTGAAATTAATATATCTCGTTTGAAAATGGTACGTTCCCAACAAAATGTTAGGTGAGAAATAATTGCCCAGTTTGTTGAAAATAAAAATATCAATACAAACGATTAAGCCGCAGTTGTCGATACATCAGTATGGACGTTTTGTAGAACTATCGAGCGGTTTATTAAAAAAGTCGCGGAAAAACCTAAAAGTGGCAGGCCGCAAGGTATTTCAAAAAAAGATGTGGAGCAGAAGGTACTGCGGCAGCTGCAGAATTGTCCTACTCGGTCCATTAGAGATATGGCTAAAGCCGCAGGTACGTCACACACCTCGATTTAGCGAGTAAAAAAACAAAAAAATACTAAAACGTATAGAAAAACAAGAAAAACTTGCTTTTAGGAGAAGCTGAAAATTTTATTACCAAATTTTAACTGGTTTCGAATATTGCGGATGTTTATGTAAAAGCGGATTTTAAGACTTTTCCTGGACCAAAGTTTTACACAAAAATGAAGACGAAAACGGCTAGTAATGAATTGAAATCTATACCAGTGGAAAAATTTGGAAAACATTTCTTGTTTGGAAGGCCATCTGAAAGTGTTGCAAAAGAACCAAGTCATTTATTACATAAAGAACGAAGAACGCTGACTTATACATCAAAGAGTACTTGAAAAAGAGATTATTATCTTTTTTAAGAGAGAGCACTCTACTTCTACATTGTTTTGTCCAGATCTACGTAGAATTAGCTAGTTGTCAATATTCTAGAACTCCTTGATAACGGAATAGTGAATTTTGTACTAAAGGAGATGAACCCACCTAATTGCCCTCAACTTCGTCCGTTCGAAAAATTCTGAGCAATTGTGAAAAGAAAACTTCGAAATGACTTAAAAGCATCGACTTCGTTAGAAAATTTCAGAAAAAAATAGGTAAAGAATTCAAAAAAGGTCGAAAACTCAACTGTACAGAACATTATGAGAAGAATAAAGTCAAAAGTTAGGCACTTTATTAAAAAAAACTAAAATATAAACGTAATTTATGTATACGCAGAATCTTTAGTATTAAAACAACATAAAAATGTTCAATAAATTTTGTTTTTATACCGAAAACTATTTTTTCAAATATTTTACTTCGGGTGCAATACTTTTCGTTCCAGTCCTTATCTGAATCGACGATAACGCAGGTATTAAAAAATAGTTTTGTTGATAAAATAGAGATGCTGGTACAAATTTTGAAATAAATTACTTGGATTGAAGAAAACGATTTCGATAACTTTACTTTCTTTGAAATTTTTAAGACAAGGAAAAGATTGTGAATTCTAAAAAGAGAGAAATGAAAAACTACAAAGTACTTATTTTCGAAAATATATGAACTACCCGAGTCATAAATTAGTTCACATAATCGCGACACTACTGTAATTTCTTATTATTTGGTTTTGGTACGTACATAATATACGTATTTTCATATGTATGTATATGTATATATATATTTTTTTTTTTTTACTTTTTTTAGAATTTCTGTAGAAAATTCAACTGGCATTCAATTAATTATTAATATCTTAGACATAAATCCTCAAAATGATTATTTAAAATTTATACCAATGAATTTCGATAATAGTGTACAACAGAAACCAATATTAATTTTAACTGGTAAACCAATGAAACCAATTAAATTTCGAATTTTGAATACAAAAAAAATGAAAATTGAATTTGATGCTTACAGTAATTTAAATCATTCATATAAAGGATTCATTTTCACATATTCACCATATGGAAATATTTCAGAACCAGTAATAATAAAACCACCAGATATACAATTACCATTCGATGAACTTGATGATATTCGTACATTAATTATTGTACCAAAAGATCAACAAACTAATAAAACATGGCAAAATTTTCGTAATTTACTTTGTCAATCAACAAATACATGGATTTATGATACAAAATTAAAACTTGAAAATTGTAAAATGGATAATGTTACATTTAAATCGATAAGTAAATGTCCAAAATTTTGGCCAAATTATGATACATGTATTCAATTAATATTTTCAATTAGTTTATATTCAACCGATATTCCATTAACAACTGTTAATCCATTAGTTGAACAATCACAACCAAGATATCCAGCAGCATTATCACAAATACAATTATATAATGTATGGAATAAATATGCTAAAGAAAAATTTAAAAAAATCGGTATTATTGAATATCATGAACCTAATACAATATCAAAAATTATTTTATGGATTTGTATTGGTTTTGCATTAATTATTATAATTTTATTAATAATTTTAATTTCATATCGTTTAAATATTATCAAAAATTATGTAAATTGGTCATCAAAAACAAATGATGATAAAGAAAATATATTAGATAAAAATCATAAATTTGATATTACAATGATACCAGCACCAGAACAAATTATACCAGATGTTGTTGAACGTTATGCAGATGGTTTATATGAAAGGAATGTTATTGATTTGCATAAAAATAATATGCAAGAAAAGAAAAATAATGAGATAGATTATAAAATAAATTCAGCATCTTTAAAAGAAGGTGAAATGTAAAAATTAAAAAAATATGTATATATAACTATTTTTGCTTTCTATTAAACTAATTTTGGTTTTTGTATTCTTTTTCTTTTTTTATGTAGCGACAAAATCTGTTTTTGTGGAAGATAATAAAATAATAGCATAATAATATCTGCTGAGTTATATTATTTTTCAAATTTTCTCCTCCTATGTAGTCTTCTTATGTGGAGGCCGCATTCCAGAGCTTTGGCCTCAATCATAATTTTCCTTCATTTTTTACCATCTTTTTTTTTTTCTTCAAATTTCAATTAAATGAAAAATTATTGTGTTAACTTTTATATAGAGAATTTGCAAATGCAAAATGAGCTTAATATTAAACTGTTTCTTATGAAATAGCTATGTATTTCAAAAAAAACTCAAGTGTATTCTCTGTGGAATTTAGAATGAAAAATGTTTTATATAAATTTCAAAATTAAAATTTTAAATTAAATGAAAAGAAAAAATCATAAACAAAAAACCAATAAAATAATTATTTTATTAAACTGAGTATTTAAACAAAATATAACAAACTAAAAAAAAAAAGTACTATTTTAACGGCCATATTCACCATCAAGTCATAACTTTATGACTGTCATAAGTCTATTCATCATACTATTTTATTACCGTCATAATCAAGTTATGACTAGTTTATGACCATCATAATGTTATTATCAACTTATTACCTGTTGGTGAATATGGGTGTAAATAAATTCTATAAACTAAAATCATATCAATAAATAAATAACTGAAAAAAAAACCAATAACAAAATTAAAATAAAAATAAATAGATAGATCCCCAGGTAAAAAATGTTATATGCGTCCAATATATACATTTTCGTTACAAAATTTTATCTATAATTTAAAGTAATCAAATATACAAAAAAATAACATAATTTAAAAAAATCGAATAAAAACATACAGTCTTGAAAATAGTTATTAGCATCGATCAAATGAAGGAAGAATCATTTTTTTTTTTTTTTTTTTGAATAAATAATTTATTAATTGGCCGTACAGGAAACCTCATATGTCATCAAATAAAAAATTTATACATACGATAAATGTACTTGATATACATTGCATAATGTAAACAATTTTTCTTTCTTTTCTTTTGAAAAATGTACTTACAAGGTTTGCCAATAATTAGACCAACGTTAAACGTATGAGAAAAATGCATTTTCTTATTTATTTTTATTTTTTTTTGCTTTATTCAATTTCTTTTTGTTTTATTGGTTCATCTGGATTTAGAAGAACTTTTATCAAATATTCAACAGATGGTTTTTCACAAGTTCGATAACATTTTAAACCTTTTTCTTCAATACATTTACGTGTACTTGGTCCGATAGCAATTAATTTTTTATCATCTAATTTTAAGTTGTTTTTAGTGAAATGTTCATAACAACAATTAACACCGGATGGACTAAAAAATGCTAAATATTCAACATTTCCCAATGATAAAGCATTATTTAAATTATCAGCTAAATCTGGATGGCATATTGTTTCGTATACTTCACATGCATCAATTGAAAAATTTTCCACAGTTAATTTTGATAATAATGTATCAGTACGTAAATTACCGCATGGAAATAAAAATGGTAATGTTTTACTACCATCAAAATGTTCTTTAATATAATCAGCTAAATTACTAGCATTTCCAGTTTCTTTTCCTTTAGTACTTAATTCATTTAAAATTGACCATACTAAATTATGTGTTACTTCACCCACACAATAATTATGTAACTTTTTCCAATCATCCGGTAATTGATTATCATTTAATGCTTCTTTAACAGCTTCAACACTACGTGGACTTGTAAAAATTATACCAGAATAATTATCTGGTTTCATAAGACGATCTTTTAATTCATTTAAATTTTTAAAACCGAATCCTAAAGTTGGAATAAATATCGGATTAAAATTTTTCTCAATTAATTGTTTTGCATAATTTTCACTACTTTCTGATTCAGATTTTAATATTATCACAGTTTTTATATTATTCGACATTATTATGCTTTTCAATTTAATAAAAATAAACCAATTAAAATCAAATTTGAATCTAATTAAAAATTTTTATTCATAATAAATTAGCTAAAATTCTTACTTTTTTAAAATTTCAATTTCATACAAAAAATTTGAATTGTACTACAAAATCAGTGTTGCAGCTGAGTGATATTCAGGTGTAGTATAATCTGCTACATTTTGGAAACATAGCGTAGTAGATTTATGCAAATCAAATTGATAAAAATTTAAACAACACCAACAGCTATCGGAAGGTCTATTTGTCAATTTTTATTGTGCTTCAGAAGTCTAAATTCTGTGGTCACATTCGCAAACTACTCAAACTACTACGGTTTGTACTTGTTGCCACAGACTTCATGATTGAGATCTTCAACGTTCAATTTTCCTCTCGATACTATTGTATATTTGAATATACTTTTATAAGACTTTGAATAAATCCACTTTATAAATTTTTAGAATTTTCCCGACTGATTAATTCAATAGCTTTAAGTTTTTCATCATCAAAATCAAATTTTTTTATGATTTCTTTTGACAGTTTGATATAAAATTTCAATACTAATTCTTTAAATGCTTTTTATCTTATCCGATTCTTTTAAAATATCTATCCACAATCCAAGTTCACGCAATAGTCAATACAATAAAAACAAAAGACAAAAGTTGACAACTTGAAACGTCAAGGTCAAATCTTCTGCAAAACAAAATTACTGAATAAAATAAAGAAAAAAACAGGGACTGCTGTTCACCACGTTTCCCGAAAAAAAAGTGTAGCAAATTTATATGAAGGACATATTTTGGTTTAGTAGAGTAGTAGATTTATATTTTAGGTGAAAAATGTAGCAGATATACTACATAAGTAGCAGATCTGCAACACTGTACAAAATACAAATGCTACGTGTTTATGCCTGCTCCGAATTTAATACGGATTTTGGTTTACTTCCAATTTTTTGTCGTATAAACTCGATAATTCGGATTTTAGGTTAAGCCCAATTTATTTGGGTTTAATACCAATTTTTGTATGTGAATGTGTGAGGTAAAATGCAATATGGCAGATTGTAATTTTTATGGTGAAAGTGAAGCTGTCACGTTCTTCTTCTATTTTTTATGTGGAAGAAGAATAATATGTATACTATAAGTGTATAAAAATATCAACGTTTGCATGTACTTTTTTAATTCGAATTTTACCGTTTCTACGCTACTCCCAATTTAATCCAAAATTCGATTATTTTTTCACCGTATAAACTGTTAAATGGACAAATTTGCACGATGAAGTCAATCACGAAACTAGAACTAGAACCTGTTGCAGCAAAAGCAGCAGCAGCAACATTACAAATGCTGCTTTAGCAAATTAAACCTCGCAACAACAGCATTATTTGAATATTTGATTTTTTTTGACAGCTGCCAATTTTAGTTTTAAGGGTACTACTCAGCTGAAAACAAGATATTTTGCCTATACAAAACCTATGTAAAAAAAAAACCAAAATAAATGGAACCGAAAAAATTTTCTGTTTTGATTTCGTAAGTGGTACTCAGCTGAAAATAAATAAGAGTTGAAAATCTAAATGTTCACAGATGGCGTTGGTTGTCCTTTGGAGGCCTTTTTTTCATATCCAACCGAAGTTCCATTTATTTCGTCCGGAAAATGAAAATAAATAAATTGTTTGACATTTGTGAAGTTAGGTAATAACCTAAAAATCGTTATTTTTGTGATTTGTGATTTTTTTATGTAAAGTTTTTTTCATCTGTGTAGATTTCTTCTTATTTTTGTAGATTTTTTAGTTCGTTCCGAAATAAATTGACTTTTTCCAACATAAATTTTATTTTCAGCTGAGTAGTACGCTTTAGCTTAGAACCTCCCAACAAAAGCAACAGCAACAGCATTCCAAATGCTGCTTTAGCAAATTAAACCCGCAGCAAAAGCAACAGCATTTTTTGAATTTTTTGAATACATATTTGAATAATTTTTTTGACAGCTGCCAATTATATTTTTCATTTAAAAAGTTTCTAAAGTTTCGTTTGTTTTGGAAGAAAGGAAGACCTTATGAAAAAACTGAAAAAATAAGTCTGAAATTCATTAGATTATCGGACACGTGCTTTTGTTGCAGTGTAAATTGAAAAAAGATGCTCGGAATGCTAATTTTCAAATGCGAATATTTCGAAAATGATCTATTTTTCGTAGAAAATGAATCAATTAAGCATTTTTTTTCTGTAATAAAAAATGAGGATTAATATCGAGCACTTTTCGAGAAAATTAGAGTTCGATAAAAAAATGGGTAAAAAAGGCCTTATTAATTCTGAACGGTAAAAGATACAGCGGTATGTAAGATATTGTTAGAAAGACACAGGGGTTCTTCTCTATAATTTTGCAAAAGGGTAGATGAGCCCAGCGTGCTCCTATAAAAAGTTATATGCTAAAATAAGGAGAAAGTACCAAAAATCTTTTCCCGCTTTAACTCCGTAACGGTTGAAATTAACACTCCCCCCCACCCATACAATTTTTCCGGATCGGAAACTCTAACGGAATCAGCCTGTATATGCATTATTATCGTTCATTCAATTATCCACCTCACTTTTACTCATTGGCCAGTACCAGACCTGTATTCTTTCAGCTTCAATAACCGGTTTTTTATCCCCACTTTTAGATAAAATGCACTACAACTCACCTTCTGTCTTCAAAAAAACCGGTTGTTGAAGCTGAAAGAAGATAGGTCTGGTACTGGCCATTGATTGTCGAAGCTGTCAAATTTGAATATGAATTCAAATTTAAAAATGTTGAAAATCCCCCATTTATTTAATGACAATTTGATTTTAATTCAAATCCAGTTAATTTAATTTTAATTTAAGTGATTATTATGCCTTCATTTATCGATTAAAAATCTTCGTTCATTGAAACATTACAAATTTCCTAAGAGTGAGACAGCAATATAAAGTTAGTCATATGTTTCATATGAATGTTCTGTCCATAGTAGAAGTCAATGTACAGTATGGTCATATGGTGTTTCATACAGATGTTTTGTCTACATAGGATATATGTCAATGACCTTTATGTAAAGGAAAAGGATCTAAGGATCTATCAAAGTAAAATTCGCGCTCTTCGTATATTATAATCATACTAAACGTAAAGTGTAAACCTGTTCTGAATTTTTAAATGTGTGAATAGAAAGTAGAAATTAATGTGTTGTTGCTAAATTTGATTAATAAATCAATTGTAAGTATTTTAATCTTTAATCTTTATATGATCTTTATCCTTTAAAATAATAAATCAGCATCTACAAGTAGTTCTAACCTTAAAAATTCACAGAATTGAGGGTGGTATCTATAAAAATTCAAAATACTTATTTCAAAGTTTCAGTATTTAACAAGAAAATGTGAAACAGTAATTTGTTATAGTTTAATCAGCAGTTCTGTATTTATTGCGTACTTATACAGTTGTTAAGAATTTCAACAAAGATTGTTGAATACTAGAGAGAGAGAAAAAATAAAATTTAAAAAATTTCTGGTAACCGTAAAGTTTATCTTTTCTATATCTTATAGTTGTAACCTAAGAAAATACAATTTATTGAATTAACTTAAACATATTTTATGAATAATTCAAAATAGAAAGATGATTTTTTTTTTGTTTTTGACTAGTAAACTAAAATATCTTTATCTTGAATATTTTCTTTTTTGCACAGATTAGATATTTTTTTTTTTTTTTTAATAACAGTTTTTTATATAAGATGTAATTATTTTTATCTTCATTCATGAATAAATTCATCTACACATTCAAAAAATAAATAAACAACAATATAACTTGATACAATAATTTATGAAAATTTTCTGGTATGTATACTATATACCTAGATTATCCTTAATTACTAAAAAAAATTTTTATTATATATGTCGTAAGGTAGGTAATTTACATATTTTATTATCCATTTAATCTACAACCTCAACATTTTCAATTGAATCATCAGTATCTTCAGTTGAATTAATAATATTTGATATTTTTAAATTATTTGAATAATTTGATGATTTATTATTATTATTATAATTTAATACATTGTCAATAACATTTAATGAATTTGTACGTCGTTTTTTTTCTGGTTTCTTTAAAAGTTCTTCAATTGAATAAGGATTACGTTTTCTTGAATTTGTATTATTTGTTATTGAATTTGTTGTTGTTGTTGTAGTTGTAGTTGAAATATGTGTAGAAGTTGGTGTTAATGATGCAGTAGCAGCAGCAGCACTACTTGATGTCGATGGTGATGATTTACCAGAATCACAATCACTTGGTAGATCTGAATTACCTGTTGTTGTTGTTGTTGTTGTTAAATCAATTGAACCTTCTGATTTAGTTACAAAACTTGAGTGAAAATATCCAGAAAATTGTCCAGCATGAGTGTATGGTAGAAAACCAGTTGTTTCTGGGATACGATTTGTTGAAGAATATAATAATGATGAATTCCATAGCCAATGTTTTGAAAATGTTGAAAGTGATGTTGATGGAATTGAATAATTGTTATTAAGATTATCTGAATCTGAATGATTTAATGTAACACCAGTTGCTGCTGCTGCTGCTGCAGCTGCAATAAGATTATTTGTTGTTGTATTGGATGTTGTTATTGGTACTGTTGGTGATGGTTTAATTGGAAGATCTTGAGATTGTTGATAATGATTATGATGATTATGATGATGATGATTATGACGATGTTGATGATGATGTGAATTATTATTTAAGGGTCTTGAATTACGAATATTTCCATTTTCATGATGCTGATTAGAATAACGGAATGTATTAAATGCATGAGTAATACCAATTGATGATTCATTTGAAGAATGTTCTATTGATGATGTTATATCATTTGTTTGACCATTTGTACTATTATTATTTGAATAAAAATGTGGAATTTGTTGTTTTAAATATGCTGTTGATGATGATATTTGATGTGCTGTATCATGTAATAAAGTTGAATTTTGTTGTTCATTTGATGTCATATCATCTGTCCATAAACCACCATTTCTTAAAATTCTATTAACAGAACTAACTGATGGAATTGCATTTGGATCACAAATACGTTGTGATAATAATTGATCACGTATTTCCCATGCAAACATTCCAGGATTCTCTTGTTTAAAACGAAGAATTTTTTTTACAACAGTTGGTGTTGCAACTTGCTGTAGAAGATTTATTACATGAAAAAAAAAAGGAAAATACAAAAATTAATAACAAAAAATATGTACATACATAAAGGTAAAAATAGGTAAAAAAATCTATGCAATGGTTTATTAAACTTTATTTTGCGTATATTTCAACAACAGAAAAACAGATGAAGATAATCCAGTGAAAAAGCTGGTTTTTTTTTCTACAAAATGAATGGAAAAAGAAAAAAAAAAGGGTACACCTAAGAAATAGTGGATATGGATGATATCGAGAAAAACACGAAGAAAATTAAAATTCGTAACATGGAAGATGAAGGCTAGGAACTAAAGAGAAATGGGAAAATATTCTGCTAGAGGAAAGGACTGCAGAATCGATAATGACGATGATGTTTCGATTTAATGTTTAGTTTTAATTTTACATGCATTCAAATTTGATTTGCGTTCTATTTACCTTATTAAAAAAAAACAGGAGCCATACCATGAGAATCGATTTCGTTCGTAACACAGGCGTTTCTATATTATTCCTACTATCACTTACGAAGTCGTTAAAATTAACGAACGAACACGTCCTTACTATAAGAAACGATATTGAAAAAGAAATGAAATTTTCGTAATTTCTATACGTCTACTCATTTGATAGCGTTGTTTTTATCACGTTTGAAAAAACGTCTACAAATTACATTAAAAAATTGAAAATAAACAAAACTTAATTGAAATTTGGAAAAAAAAAATGGAACTTCGAAATTGAAACGACTATCGTTTATCATAGTAGCATTTTTTTTTTCGTTCGTAACTTCACTATCGTAAATTAACGAACGAAATCGATTCTCATGGTGGTAAGGCCCCAGTATTCCTTCTCCATGTTTGAATACATATAATTGTACATTATCAAATTCATTTTATATGTATTTCTAAATATGTAGATAAGAATCTCATATTACAATATTATCATCATCATTATCACTGTCAAAAGACTCAAAAAAGTGTTGTTAATTAAAATCAACCGACACATGTCAAACACTCAGAAATAAGTGTAAAACCACCATGATAACATTTTTTACAAAATTGATACTTGAGTCGTTTTTTTTTTGTTTTTTAATTATAGTTTTTCGGTATCGTTTTATTTATTTATCTTTTTTTTTTGTCTCATATGAAAAAACAATTCTTTTATTATAACTCTAAAAAAAAAGACTAATCGGTTATATTGCTAATAAAGGGCACCTCTTTTTTTATTTTCGAGTGTGGTATATTAAATTCTTTCATTTATATTTTATAATAACAATAATGTACATATTTAGAAACTAATTTTCTTTTATTAAAGGTAGATATACATACATATATCTAAATATTTACTCATCATCGTGTCATATCAAAAAATAAAAATCGAAACCTATAATAATAATTGTTTGTGAATATGTGTGAATTATAAAAAAAAAATATGCCATGCGTTAGTATAACAAATATGAATCTTGTCAGGTGATAATAATCAAATTTGATAGCAAAGCAATATTATAATTATTTTTTACAGTAGCAGTTTAGCATTACAATGTATATTCTATTCTATAGTATACAGGGTGTATATACACATTGAAAAAAATTCTGAGTGTACATTGAAATATGATTAATCTTTCATTTCAACAGAACACTCAGATTGTGGAATGTTCTTTCCATCTCTCCTCTTTCAATCTGTATAGAAGTTTAAGTGAGATATTCATCGTCACCTTCATGTCTTCACCCCTTTAATATTCCCCAATAAACTAATGCACTAATAAAAATGTATATAGTAATAAAGGGATATCCCTAAGTCGCGGCTCATTAAATAAGAAATTAAAAATTAAGATATGTAAACTGTTGGTAATTATCGAATTATTAAATTTATTTTCTTTATTTTTTGTGACATCATTATCATCATAATCATCAGTTTACTTAACAAAATTTCTGTCATACATGCACCAACAGTTTTAAGTGAAATGTAAACCACTAAATTCGTTGGTATAGAGAACGAATTTGATTCGTATGACAGGGGTGGTATTGATACATATTTGTGTGGTTGTGTGACTTATGATGGTCAGTAAGCCTCAACTAACTATGTATTACGTTAATACCGAACGCGTATATAAAACAAAAGCTCAAATGAATTAGTACTCATTCAAAGCTGAATGAAATTGGGCAAATTTTGAACTCAAGACATTACATATCTTACATCCCAAGCCACACGAGGTGGTTAAACCAGTAATTTAACGCTAGTTGTAACAATAATGGTATAATTTTTTTCAACTTGGTATAATATGAATCATCTACAATAATTTTAGCTCACGGTTGTAATACACTCACACTCTTGTTACAACTTGGTCGTGACACCTTCACATGTATTTTAAGCAGTTGTAAAAACTGATATAAATTATTTCTTTTCGTAACAAATTAAAATCATTTCTACAAAGAATTAAATTGGTATATTATGTGGTGTGGTTATTTTATTATAGTATTTTTCTTTTTGGAAGTCAGTATTGTGCTTATAGAGGCAGTACCCGATGATTTTTTTGCCTTGGTAATATTTAATTTAAAAGATTTCCCTCGATTGAAATTGAGATCTGATCACCCCACACATGAGACAGATTTATTCAAACAATTTGTGAAAGAATATAGAAAAGTATGCCTATCTTGCCTGCACTGACATCCAAAAAGAAAAATAGTATAGAAACACTGAAAAGATTTTTGTTTTGAAATTTAAATTAGTTTTCAAAATCGAAAAATTCTTCTGTTTTATTCTTTTTAAAAACGATTTGAATATGATTTTTATAATATTTCACCTTGTTAAATCTTGTTCGGTATTTAATAAACATTTTTTTTTTTGAATTTTTTTGACATTCGATGGAAATTAACAGGTGTAAAAATTTATTTTATAAGTTTTTTTTTTTTTTTTTTTGTAACAGGTACTTAAATACAAATATTTATTATTATCAATGTTTTTACAATTTTTTTATTCTTATGAAAAATTTTTAGAACTGATTTTGTTTTTATTTTTTTCGTATTTTTATTGATAAGAAAAAAATTTATTAATTGCAATGAAAAACCGATCAATGGAAATTAATTTTTTTTTAATTCTTTTTTTTTTTTGTTTTTTTGTTTTTTTTTTTTGATAACATAATTGAACTACCTTTATATAGGGCTCGTATCTGTTGCTCACCTTTGTTTTACTACCACCAATTGATCCAGGTCGTATAGAACCGGTTTCATAGAAACGTGTAAGAATTTTAGAAACACATCCTGAAATACAGAAGAAAAAAAAACATTAAATCATTCAAGTATTTTATGTACTATTTTTTTTTTTTTTTTTCTAGAATAATATATGAAAATAAATTTCTGAAAATGGAAATTAAATTTAAAATCAGTTAAATTATAAAATCGGGTTGTAAAGAGTATATGATGATAATTTTTCTTTGTTTTTAGACTTTAATGTGATTTATTTTTAAATGGCAGGCTATTGATCACTGACCAGTTGTGATTGATAGGTTGATATGTACTATATTTATTGATTTTAAATATATGTATGAATGAATAATGAATATATGCAATATGTACACATATGTGTGTATACCATATATGTTTTTATATTTATGAGTATGAATAATGAAATGTATTTAAAATTGTTTAAAGCAAATTTATGGGTAATTTTCAAATAAATTACTTAAAAATAACGTTTCTTGTTATAAGTAAAATTTGAAAAATTCGGATTTGAAGTGGATTATTTTAATCACAAAAAAAAAAAAAAAAAAAAAAAACGTTACTAAATTGATTAAAAAAAAAAATGTTGAAAGCTAATATTTTATATCACATTACATCATTACAACATAATATACATTATGTGTACATATGTATATACTCACCGTGTGAAACAAGTAACTGACGTGAAATATCACATGGACGGACACCCATTAAAGCCAATTCAACAATACGCCTACGAACACAATCTGGTAATGGTCTACCATTCACAAAAACACCTCCTAATTGATTAACACCTGCTTGTCCTGCAAAAAAAATAAAAACAAGTTATAACACAAAATTAACAGAAAATTCTTAATTTAATTGATTCAAAAGAAGAAGAAGAAGAAAAAAAAACAATGATTTATCGGAATTTTAGTTTTTGTTAGAAAAATTATAATTTAACTGTGCACGATTCATTTAATCAATAAAACCAAAAACCATATATGTATGTACTACATATGTATATCTACAAAGATAAACAATTGTTATAGCCAAAAACAAAAAAGTTGAGAAATCGTATTATATTCTAGAAAAACATGCGCAGAAAAAAAAGATACTTATATACACATGCATTTTTGTTGTTGTAAATTCTAAGAAACAGCTTTCTTCTTTCGTATACAGTGAAACCTGTCTAAGTTGACCACCAGCGGTGCAAATAATTTTGGTCAACTTACACAGGTGGTCAACTTACAAAGGGAACGCCTTTTGTACTATTTACAGTCATGTGGCTCAAAAGTGGTCAACTTATGCGAGTGGTCAACTTACAAGGGTGGTCAACTTCACAGGTTTTACTGTACAGTAAAATACGTCTAATACGTATTATATAGTTGGAATAGGGATAGGTATATTTTTTCTTCATATAAATATTTGGTTAGTCATATGAGTGTTCTTTTCTGACACATTAAATTTTTTTTAAATATTTTTTATTGCGTTCTTCATTATGATTGGATGTCATTTTTTTGTGTACCGTTATGCAGAAGTGACTATACTCTGCTTCTTTGTACTCTGGTACAGAGTAAAAAAAGACGTTAATGTTGCTAAACAAATTTTTCAAATTTTTGCTGATATTCGTATGTACTGCCAGTGAACCTCTCTATATATCTGCTCTGTGGTATAATACAGTTTATTAAGGCCTTGTAGAGAATATCTTAGATGGTTTTTGAAGAAAAGAAAGTGGTTCAACGATATGATAATAATTTTCATTAATTATTATTAACGTGTATCTGCTTTTTTTTTGCTATATATGAACTGCTAAATGATTTAATTTTATATATTTTTTTTAT
This sequence comes from Bombylius major, assembly GCA_932526495.1. Taxonomy (NCBI): domain Eukaryota; kingdom Metazoa; phylum Arthropoda; class Insecta; order Diptera; family Bombyliidae; genus Bombylius; species Bombylius major. The sequence continues at coordinate 11,554,533 of OW052046.1, forward strand.
GCCATCCGCCAATTATCATTCATTCCTTTTGTAAACTATACGCTTTTTTTTTAAATTTTATTACCAACTAGCGTCGGTAGTTGCGCATAATATGTTTATGAAAAAAAAAAACACACACACAGACACAAAAAAAAAAAGTTATAATAAAAAAATCTACATAAATATGTTATGCTTAATTCAAAGAGATGCTAGTTTAAAGTTTTACTGTTGATATTCTATTATGCCAGCGCAATTGTGTGTAAGGATAACTACATGCAATCAAAATAAACAAGATTGGTGGTGGTGGTGGTATGTGCATTTTTTTTTTAAAATAGTAATTCTCACCTGAAGTTAATTTTCTAACTAAAAATTGACATGAGTGTCTATAAATTGTTCTTTAAACCTTAAAATTCATAATTTGAATAAATGTAGTTCTCTACATATGCACATATTTATGTATGTATTTAACAAATGACATATACCAGATTTATGTTGATTTATTCTATATCTTTCCAGATTATATAGTACGAAAAACAGAGTTAATGCATGTTCAAGAACGTCAAATGATCGTCAATTGACGATATTCAGCTTAAAACGTTGCATTGCTGAATTTCGTCAATTGACGATCATCTGAAGTTTTCGAAGATGCAGTTACATACTAAAATTCACTGATAACTTATTTCAGCAATATTGCTTACTTGACTTTCTTGTTTCGTTCTGCGATATAGAGTCTGAAATCGTATGAAAAGTTTTTATTGTTGGTGATCAATACTGTCTAACCATATGGTACGTGATCCGTTGTGGACTGTAAAAGCCTGCGCCCAGTGGTAACCACAACGACAACTAAAACGTGACGTTCAATTAGAATCAATAGAACGACTGTTGTTCTCGCCCAATGACAACGTTGTCGTTCACTTAGATTTACTTCTAATTTTTTCGGTGTCGGAAAGCAGTTGTCGTTGTCGTTATCATTGGGCGCAAGGTTTAAGAGTTCTGAATGACTTTGGAACTGCAATCTTAAGTCTGTCTTCTTATATAATCATTATGAGTTCTGTAGTGCGGTTCTGTAATTCGATTGAAAAATTTTCTACTAATTGTGACATGTATTTTCTATAGTTCAAATTCAACTAATGGTCAAATTTCTCTGTTTCTGAGTGATTGAAACATTTGTGATAAGATAGAAAAAGTGAAAAGAAATTTTGGAAATTGAACAAATAAATTCAATTGTCAATTCGACAAAGAGGGACAATTTGAATTAAACTGAATTTTGTTTTAGATTGTTATTGATAAATATTTTATAATAATCTGAATTCATTTTATTTTTCAGATACAAAAAAAAAAATCTTTCAAGTTTTCATTTTAAACGGATTTTTTTTTTGTCTAAGGTCTAACAGAGAATTAACCCTCATACGCTGTTTCCTTAAACCCGAAAAATTTAGAGTGTAATTTTTTCATTGTTGTTGTTTGGAAAGTGGAACTATAACTTGCCTCCCATCTAGGGTATTAGGAATATAAACTAATAAAAGTCGTCTGACTTTAATACGATCGTCTGTTACATACAAATGAAACAAGTATAGTTTTCATCTCTGGGTCGAAAAAGACCCGAACGACATAGGAGGGTTAAATTTGAATTCAAAAATTATGTTTGTGTGGTAATCTCGCCAGAATCATGATCCATGCAAAAAAGGTTAGTGAAATAGTAAATAGTAAAAATTTCTTTCGTGTCTATATATTCGCTGCTAGAGAGCATTCAAAATTAGCCATCTATATTAGGATTGTTTGGTATAGTAAAAACCAAAAAAGTTGAGGTATTTTCGCGCATGTCTTACATGTCGTATAGTGATCTTCTTTTCTGTATACCATATATACGAAAGAAGAAACCTCTGTTTCTTAGAATTTAAAATAAAAAAAATGCATATGTGTAAGGATAATTATTTCTGCGCATTTTTTTCTAGTATAATACGATTTCTTAACTTTTTTGGTTTTCACTGCGCAATTCGCTATTTATATTGTAGCTTTCATATTGCTAAATACATACTTTTAAAATAGACGCTGTGCACTTTGTAAAACTGCGACAACACGTTTTATTTTAAACAGACTGTAATTTCATTTATTTATTTATTTTTCTGATGATGGTAGCAATTTATTTTTAATATATTTACATAGTATATGGTTGATTGATCGTTTTCAATAATCGTTTAAACATATATTACAATTGATCACATATGTACATATATGTATATGTACATATTATGTAATCTGATTTGATTGCATGGCTATTAAACTAAAGTAACCTGAAGGCTAATATTAATTTTTTTTTCTTCATGTTATACACGTTTATTTAAAAGTCGATAAAAGTGAAGCGAAAATAATCTTGATTATATCTTTAATATGTGTTATCCTTCATATATGTATAGTATATACATGAGTCATGAATATACATAAGTACCTATATGCTCGTTCAATTGCAAAATATATTCTGACACAGGTACATAAATTTGTATGTACAACAACAAAAAGATAAAAAATTCTTAAAGGGTTTTCTTCGATTACCCGACGACGACAATCGTTACAAAAAAATTACTGCAATTACATCTGCTTATGCCACCAATTTTTAAAATGAAATCAGATCACCACAAATTTACAAATACGTTGTGTATATTCATATATTATGTACATTATTATTTTATGTATAACTGATGTTTAAATAATAATAATAATGATGATGATGATGATGATGGGAGCACATGAATTAGTTCACCGCAGGTGTTAAAATGCTTTTCAATTTCTTCAACAAAATAAAAAGGGGATGATAATTGTTCTTGATAGTGATCAACAACAAATTGTTGAAGGACTTTTGATCACTTTAAAGAAGGTCTTTTTTGTGAAAATGGCACGTGCCATACATGCCCCATAATGTTTTGCACATAATAATAAATATTTTTAAAGTTAAATGTTTTTTTGTTGTTGTTGTTGATTTTCACTATAATGTAGGTACATTACATTACATAGGAACATTATATACATATGTACATATGCAAGCTTTAGTCTAATGGAATGTTTATGTTAATAAACAAAGACAAAGTGAATTTAATAACCAATATGACTCTTTGTTTTTTTTCTTTTCGAACATTTGTTTGTTTTTTAAAGGCCCGCGCAAAATGAACTAAGAACTAACCATGAACCAACTAAAAACCATTTAGAACTAAGTTTAGAACAATAAACAATATTATTAAACCAAGTTAGAACAAACTATATATCTGCCGTACTAATCGAGGCAACTGCATTTTTGGTGATTTTGAGTTAATAACATTTTCAAATAAAGTATTTGTTTATCTTCAAATTTATGAAAACCATGAAGAGTTTGTTAAAAATTAAAAGAGAATGGTATAATTGCGCAGAGAGATAATGGTATAATTTTTAGAGAATTTTTACACTAGTAGTGGTTTTTTTCTTCTAGTAAAGAGAGAAAAACACTAATACACATATAAACATTTTGTGTATAATATATGTACAGTAAAACCCACTTACCTGCACACCGCATAGCTGCAAAAACCTCTTATGTGCATGCATTTCTAATGTCCCATGTTCATTTGCTATTAATCTATGAAAATTTAACTCGCTTACCTGCACACCCGGTTATCTGAACAAACCGGTTATGAGCACTTTGAAATTGTACGCGATTTTATGATTTTAGTACATTTCTACCCGCTTATTTGCACATACCCAAAAATTGGGAGCAGAAAAATTTAACTAACTAATTATTTAATAATTTAATTAATTAATTTACATATGTATATTAAACGCTTATGAAAAATTCGAAAGCTTTTTTTTTCAACTTTTATTTTTGGTTGTTTATGTACAACATTTTTGAACAAAATTCGGAGCCCTCTTAGGTGCATATTTTGTGCACTTACCAGGCTCCTGTTAACTGCAAGAACCGGATATTTGCACAAAGTTTCATGGCATTTTCAATGTGTAGTTAAGCGGGTTTTACTGTATATGGTGGTATGCGCAGATCATTATCTTTTAATTTTTAACAAACTCTAACGGTACGAAGTTTGGTTGTGGAGTAATAAAGGTTGGAAATTCAGAGCACTTGTATTCCCACGGAAATTATACGATTTATACAACGGCAAAAAGAGGTATACGATCTTTCGCTTTTTAACCATTGTAATTTTGTTTGAAATATTTCAGCAAAACAACCGAAAAACCATAGACATTATCATACATTTTCCAATGGTGTTTGAGCGTAAACGATTTTACTCTAAGTAGCCATTGCATTTTTAAAAAAATATCCTTTAAGAAAACAAACAAAATTCTATGATTGAAGAGTATAAGACTATAAGATCGTTTACCTCTTTTTTCCGTTGTAATCTCTTATAAATTTCTTCAACTTTATAATGGTGAAATGAATTTCTCTTTAAAATCTCAGAAAATATTCGTATCTATTCAGAAAAAAAATATGTATAACATATCTTTGTGTCTACTGAACATACCTATTGTCTCATTATGGGCATATATTTTTTAACGTTCGAAATATGAATGGTTGAAGTATCAAAAATTTCAACTGAGTTTTTCTTAAAACTAATAATATGTAGTTACCGCGATTAGCCATTGTACGCCAGATATGTCCTATTATTGTTACAACCAGCGCAGGGCCGGCCATATAGCAGAAGTAGTAAATGCCACAGGCCCCGCGCTTATGCTGTTATGACACGGTATTAATACTATTGGAAATTTTAAGTACTTAAAGAAAGAGACAACAGATTTGAGAAACAGAGACACACTATCAAAATCAGCTGACATTTTCTTAAAATTGTGTTGTCGGTATCTCTGTTTAAAGTAAATGGCAATTATATAATTTAGTAAATGAATGTTCGTGATTATTATTTCTATTCTATTCATTTTGTTTGCACTCACTGAAAAAAATTAGAAATAAATAATTAGACACGTCACACTCGTTTAAATATAATATTAAGAGTGTGTGTGGAATCGAGTAAATTTTTACTACAGTAGTAAATTTTGACATAAAACGTGGTGAATTTAACTGTCAAAATTTACTCTGGCTCTGGGGCTAGTATAAATTTTGACAGTTTGATAGTAAAATAATGTAAAGTCAAAATATCGAAACAAGTACACAATTTTGTAGCTTTTAAAATTTACTTCATTACGCACAGCAAATGTGAAAATTTTTTTTTACCACGGTAAATTTTATTCTACCACAAAATCTAATGTCAAAATTTACTACTGTAGTAAAAATTTACTCGATTCCACACACACTCTAAACTATGAAAAATGTCTAAACACGATGGCAACACAAAAATAACATTAATGTTCAAATTTCATGATTAATTTCATGATTAATGAAAGGAATTCAGTGTTGCCAGGAGTTAGGTTGGACTTATAGCTAAATTTTGTTCAAAAAATGGCCAGAAAATGGCTGAAATAAATTTAATGGCTAACAAATTGGCAAAATAAGAAAATATAACTCATCTGTCAATAAATCAAATAAATTTACTGAAAAAGTTGAAAAAATCAAGTTATTTTTTGTTAATCTTTTTATTAGACCATTAAATAATTCAAAATTAGTCTTTTCATTGCATAATAAATAACAAAACTTAAAAAAAATTTAAAAAAAAACATTAATTAAAACAAAAATTTGATTTACAATAACAAAAATAATTCATCATATCAAAAGTTTTAATTTTTTATAGTTTATATATAGTTTAAAATAATAAGGTATAGTCAGTCTCCTCTTGCTCAAAATCATTATTTTCATGTTTCATTTGTTCCAATCTTTTTTAAAACTTCTTCAGGAAATTTTGACGTTTTTTTTAGGCCGTATTTTGTTGTTAAGATTCAATTTATCATGTCAGAATTCAATCTGTTTCGAAGTTTAGTTTTTAAAACGTTTAGTTGATTAAATATCCTCTCAACTTCTGCGTTAGACCACGGAAGACTCAACATATTTATCGTCGTCTCAGCTAGTTCAGAAAAAGTTTGTATATTAGAAGCATCTTTGTAACTTTTCACTTCTACCCAAAGGATCTGTTTTTTCATTCCATTCGAAAAATCTCGAATTTTTTACTTGTTTTATGATTTTGTCTATTATTTCATGATCATTATAGAAAAGTTTAATTACTGCCATAATTTCTGCTTCATTTTGATTATTCAGTATGTTCTCGATTGAGAATTTTGATATCATTGATACAGTAAATCAACTTCATTCTTATATTCTTTGAATAAAAGATCAGCCATAAAACATCGTTCGTTAGTTCTTGCCAATTCAAAGTGTTTTGATAATTCTACCCACTGATAGGTTATTCTGCTCACACATGATTCAATAGATAAATGAATTTAAATGACAATAGTTTCAGAATAGAAATATGAATTCAAAAATGGCTAAAAATGGCATCATATAAAATTTAATGGCCCAAAAAATGGCTAAATGGCTAAAATGAAAATTTCATGGCAAAATGATTTTTAAAATGGCTAAATCTAGCCATAAAATGGCTAAAATGGCAACGCTTCAAAGGATATTGGAATTTGGAGAATTGGGAGAGTTATTTTTTGACATTTCCAGTAATAATACTGAAATAAGTGTTAGTCATATCTCTCTTTCTTTCTAGTTGCTTTTTCCGTAAAGCATACTTGTTATCTCTTTTTAATAACGAAATTAATCATGAAATTAATACCGTATCATAACAGCATTAGAGAACAAATTGACAAATTTTTTTTTTTTTTTTGCTTAGAAAATTTGTCAGCCAATTCTGATCTGATGGCCCCGCGCTGGCTTAATACGGCACTGAACCAGCGTTGAAAATAACCGGTTTAACCACCTAATGGGGTAAATGATGTATGAGCCCATTTGTTTTTATTGAAAATTTCTAATGATCGTGAAGTCATTACCATCCATGATTGGTTCTTAGTTTATTGTGCGCGGGCCATTTAAGAATCATTTTGAAATTGTTTAAAAGTTAAGCAACACATTCTTTTAAACAGGGACTTTTTTATTATTATTGATGAGACCTATAGAAAATTTTTCTTTTTGACAAATCACTCGTCACTCAAATCCTTTTTTTTTCTCTTTTAGCTACTTTCATGTTCATGCAATCATTGCAAACTCATGAATTTTTGTTGTTGTTGTTTTCTAATGGATTTATAAATTGGCTCGCATCATTTTCCTTCTTGCCACCCAGGGCTTCTATAGTGTTTTTCTTTTAAAATTGTTTAATAATTAAAATTAAAAAAAAAACGTATTTTGAACATTTAGATTCAATGCTTCAAAAGTGATAAAATTTATATAAAAAAATACAACAAACATATTTGCAGATGAAAGAATATTCTCTTCAAAAACAAAAAAATATATACCTAACCTATATTATGTATGTATATATTTTTGGAAAAGAGAAAATAAAAAATTGCATACATATCTCATAATCTTGTTCTCAAAAGAAATAAAGTATGTATGTATGTCTTTCAATTGTTCAAAGATACATTTTGTTTTTTTATTCGCTGTCTACTTATTTATATTATGTATGTGCAACAAAATATATAAAAATATTATAGCTATACGTTTATAATATTGATAAAAAAAACAATACATATATTTTATATTTGAGTGAGCTGAACGAAAAAAAAAAAATGTTTTCATGTATTGTTCTTTAATGAAAATATGCGTGAAAAGTTAATAAAAATTCAACGGACATGCTTTGAACAGTGTCAAAAATCGATCGAAGAATCTGGTAAGATAACAATAATTCGAGAATTGTAAATAAAAATAAATCAAAAAAAAAACATTTTTTTTTTTCGATATGCATATAAAAATTTTGTTGTACATCATTTTATGATGAGCAACAAAAAAAAAGAATTTAAACGACAATCAATAGCTGGTGTAATATGTGGTGCAGAGATGAAGACCAGAAACACAACATAACCAAAAAAAAAAATATACATTTTTATTAATATATGATGTATCTATATGTACGTATATTTATAACAATAATATATGTAAGTATATTTAAACAATAATAATATTGAAAGATAAAAAAAAGTATGTAGGTATATACACAGGGTGATTTAGTTTAGGTTTCCGATCCGGAAACTCCGCGGATAGGTCTCGGCGAGACAAATAAAAAATTGTATTGGAGGGGGTGGGCAATTTCAACCGTTACGGAGTTAGAGGAGAGAAGTGTTTTTTTTTAGTATTTTTTCCTTGTTTTATCCTATAAATTTTTACAGGGGCACGCTAGGCTCATCTACCCTTCTGTAAAATTGTATAGAGGATCCCTGTTTTGGTTTCAATAAATTCTTACATGCCTCTGTACCTCTTACCGTTCAGAATTTATAAAAAAATATATATGTAGTATGTACATACATACATATATAAAAGTGTATTCATTTGTGATGCAGTTCTCAATATTATCTTAAGCGATGTTATTTGTTGCACTGATATTTGTGCGAACGATGCGCAACTATAGGAATACAAAATAGTAGATTTTATGGAAAGTACATATATCAAAAGAAATATTAAGGATATATGTGGGAAAAAAAACAACATATTGGTCCTATACAATATAATAATGTCTCAGTTATTGAAACTATAAAAATACATACGTTACAAGACTACATATATATATATGTACATACAAGATACATAAATATATCTTTCGAAATATATTTATTTTGACACTATATATCATATAGCAGAAATAAAAAGTCAAAAATCAAATAGTTGCCATCATTCATCAGTGAAAAGAATTGTGTATAAATATATTATATCGTTGTATCTATAGATATATTACTTATTATTATTATTGTAGAATTTTTTTTCTTTTTATTTTATCCTTTTGTTTCTCTCTTTTTTTTATACATATTTTGATTGACCATAACGTGCTTGAATTTTTTTTTTTGTCAATATGTGAACATTGTGTCTTTCATCCATGGAATTTCAATTTATCGCTATTGTTGGTTAATTTTTCAGTTTTTAAAAGACAATAGCATATACTGTTTGCACTTTGTTATTAATGATACATACATTGTCATTAAATAAACTTTTAATACTTTTTTTATTTTTATTATTATCATTTATTTTTAGTTTTTAAGTTTCATAATTTATCTTTAAGTATAAGTTTTAAGTTTTTAGTTGTAATTATTATAGTCGTAATTTGGATTTTTTTATACTCGTTTATACCGTTACTTACAATTTATTCTAAAATTCGGATTTTAATTCGAATATTATTTTTTACGTTATAAACTAGTATGAATTGTTTTTCTTTGGTTTTTTTTACCATTCTGATTTTTAAATGAATTTGTTCAAGTCTTTTAGTGCCCGTCAAAGAACCTTGCTCCCAAACAAGCGAGCTTTCGTTTTTTTAGATCTGGACATTCACAAAGTAGATGCACTATTAACTCTACTTCTTTCTAATCTCTACAACTTCTGCAGAAATCCTTTAATGGTACGCATAGTTTATTGTCGCTATTGTGCCTTTAGATTCCATTTAGGTATTTTGTATTTTCTTGTGAAGAGACTTTAAGACCACTAGCCTCTGCCCTTGTTGAAACATCTTTTAACGCCGAGTTCATAATCTCACTAATAACTGGTAAGAACTGCATTTTCGAAAACGTCAGATGATCGTCAATTGACGAAATTCAGCAATACAACGTTTTAAGCTGAATATCGTCAATTGACGATCATTTGACGTTCTTGAACATGCAGGAATTTCCCTGTTACTAGTGTGATTATGTCATTCGCGTATTCTACTGCTTTGATGACCTTTTGTGTTAGGGATTTTAGGTTTTTTTTTCAAGTGAGATGTTCCTGCCTCTGGTTGTGCCTTTTCTTAACTGTTTTTCTAATTGGAAATTCCCCCAGACTGGAGTTGATAACTTTGCCTTCTATAGCATTGTTTTAATCCAGTGTATTATCGTTTTGCCATAGCCAGTTTCTTCTAACTATGGTTTCTATTTTCAGATTTCTAAAGGCTTCTTCTAAGTCAAGGAAATCTGCCAGAGTGTATTATTTTAAGTTTAAGAGATTTCTCAATCGTTCTTGTTATCTCATGTAGTACCGTTTCAACGGCATTACTAAGGAACTTGGTTGAATCGATATGTTTCCTGAGATACAGATATATACTTACCTACTAGTCTCTTGAGTGCTTTAAGTAAAAACGATAATAGGCTAATAGATTGATAGCCTCCTGCTTTAGTGTGACTGAGTTCTCCCGCTTTGGGAATGAACCTGTATGTTATTTTCATCACAAACATAATCATTAAATTAATGTCATACATATGTATTTTTTTTTTACATAATTTAATCAAAAATGATGTGAACAGGTTAAAATCTTGTTTGTATAATCTTTGGTATCAGTGTTTTTTTTTTTTTTTATTTTGAATTTATATTTAATGAAGAAATCTAAAATATGAATTAGTTTAATTCGAGGCTGTTTTTGTTACACACACACACATACACACACGCATACATTATTTATTTAATGAAGCTGTATTTGAACTATTAGAAACTATTAGCTACTGATTTGTAGCGATGATTAATTAAAAGGTTAAGCATACAAAAAATATATGTATACATATATAGTATCACGTATCTTTGTTTTTGTTTTTGTCAACATTTGATCATTATGAAATTTATCGGTTTCACTGTCTCCTTTTTTTTTTTTAAATTCATGTATCAATTTTACACTCTCTTCACATATCATCACCATATAGAAAATATATTAAAATCAGAAAACATATAAAATTTTTTTAATGACATTATAGCGGAAAATTTTCTACTTCTAATTAAATTTGAATAATTTTAAATTGATTTATACAAGAAAAAACCTTTAATTAGTATTCAGAATTTGGGGGAAAAAAAAAAATTTCAATTAATATTTTATAAAGGCGGACAGACCATATTATGTGGTTAAGAATAATCACCTTTTTTTTCTCTCTCTCTCTCTTAATCTCGAAAAATAAAAATAAAGTTTTTTTTTTTTACATACATATACATTATATCAAAAATTGTGCTTGAAAATCATAAATTCGTTCCACAGAGGGTCAAACGGTCAAACGGTAAGTACTATTTGGGAGTATTAAGGCGTTTGCGGGAAAAATCCCGTAAAAACAACTCGTGGATTTTTCACGACGATAACGCGCCATCGCATAAAACCACAAATGTGAATGAATTTAATGCCAAAAACTTAATAACTACCATTGAATATTGATCAACCACCATATTCACCTGATTTGGCTCCGTGTGACTTTTTTTTTATTTCCAAAACTCAAATCGCCACTCCGTGGAATCCGTTTTGAGTCCGATAAGATGATAAAACAAAAATCTCCGAAGGAACTGAAGGCCCTACCGGAAAATGCTTATAAAAAATGTTTTGAAGATTTGAAAAATCACTGGAACATGTTTGTGTTGTCTCGAAATGGGCAATATTTTGAAAGTTACAAAATAAATTTTGATGATTGAATATAAAATATGTATGTGTTTTATACTCAACAATTAACGGTATTTTTTTTTTGACATAATGTATATATACATTTTTAATATATATATTTAAAACTCACCTGTATGAGGCATTCTGTGATGATCCCTTTGTTTTTCTTGTTTTCTATGTTTCAAATTTTGAAATTTCAGAGTATTTGAATAAATGGCTGTCCGTCCTCAATTATGATGGTGTCTTTGTCGTTATTTCTAATCGTGAAAATTTCTTTTCTTTTTTCAAAATGTGTACAATTCTCTGGAATGTTATTTAATTTTGTTATTTAAGTTGATTTTTTTTTTTCACATCAATTCACTGTGTTATTCAAATTTTTCCAAATGTCCAATTTATAATTATTTCATTCTTTTTTTTTTTTTTTTTCCCTGTTTTTGATAAAATCAAAACTTTTAGTATAATTATTTCTTTGATGTGGTGCACATTTGATGAACATTGAACACATACAAAAAAAAATTTAAAAAAAAGAAAAAAAAAACAGGAAATCGTAAGATTTAAAAATTTACGACTGATAAAAAAGATTATATAAAAATGTATCTGCTATGTATATGTACCTATGTATATCAAAATATATATATGTATATAATCACATTCTGAAAACACATGAAAAAATTAATTAAAAATCGAAGACACATCATGGATTTTGTATCGAAAATGAAAACAATAAAATTTAGTAAACCTTTAAAGTATGAAAATGTATTTTTTGTTTTTGTTATTAATTTTTTTATTGTTTTTCATTTTATTTAAAAACATTTCTCATGTTTATTTATTTATTTTTTTTATTAAAGTCACAGAAGGTGTTTTATTTTAGATTTAAAAATAAGTAAAATAATTTATGCTGAAATTAAATAAATTTTTTTATTACTTAACTGACTGCTGTCAAATTAAAATTTTTCATTATAAAAATCGTAATCGTAATTCATTCGCAAGTGGTTTTTTTATTTCAAAAATAAGTATTTTTCTATGTTAATTTATACGTTTATTGATAATACCCGGTAATTCTTATTATTGTTTAATTATCCACACATGAATTTAAACTTTGTGAAGAAAAATAAAAAAAAAAAAAATAATAATAAATCTATTCAAGTAAAATAAGAATATTAATTCTTAGGCTGCATTTAAACGTTGCATTTCGTCCCAATTTAGTCATTTTTTATTTTTAAAACAAACTTTTAATAGAAAAAAAAAAATTCACAATTTTTTACAATTGAGAGCAAAATGAAGGTGTGTTAGAAAGAAGAAGAAGATAAGTACAATATTAACTCTTATCCTGGAATATCCTTAAACGGACGGGACACAAGGGAATCAAAGGCAACGAGCTGGCGGACTCCTTAACGAAAAAAGGCGCCAGCTACAAAATTTTTGGTCCAGAACCCTTCTGTGGACTGCCTAAAAGCTACACCAAGAGTTCTATAAGCGAATGGGAGATGGAAAGGTGCATCTTCTACTGAGAAAAGACTCCCGGTAACAAGCATGCGAAGGAGTTTATTAAACCTTCGACTAATATTGCTAGGAAACTGATCAACCTCAATAGGAAAGAGTTAAGAACAATCACGGGACTTATCACTGGGTACTGTCCGCTAAACTACCATCTGAGCAAGATAGGGTTCAAAGACGATGACAAATGCAGGTTCTGCAAAGAGGCCAAAGAGACCTCAAAACACATTTTGTGTGAATGCAAGGCGTTGGTCTCAAAAAGAGTGCGATACTTGCACTAATTTTTCCTCAAGCCTGAGAAAATCTGGTGTGTACCTTCGAAAAGAATTTCAGGATTTATCAAAAGCTTAAATCTAAAAGGTACTCGTCCACGATGCAATTTTTCTTGCGCGCAACATGATAAAATTGCATGAAATGGACATTGCACTGTGTAAACTATTAAGCAAGATACAATATTGCAGAGAAAACGCCATTTTTGAGAAATATTTCACTTGCACGCAACATGAAATTATTGCGTAGTGCAAACACTAATCAGCGCAATATTTCATGCAAGAAATATTTACGGATTCGATCATGAAATATTTCACGCAAGATATATTGCAATAGAATCAGCTGATTGTCATTATTTAATTGTGATTGAAGAAGTAAACTGGATTTGGTACGTTCATTCATTTTTTTTTATCATTTAATTCTTCTTTAATTATAAAAAAGATGTTTATAATTATTTTTAGGGTTTAAAATGGAATCACCAAAAATCTACTAGAATAAAAATCAAGTTACAAATTTGTTAGAATTATTCTGTTCTCTACGTAATATCCAGGGTTTAACCCAAAAAAAAATTTTTTTTTTCTGTTAATTAATAAAGTTAATAATATCGCAATTACTTTAATTTTATTTTTCGGTGACATTTTTAGCTACGAAACCTTAAACTTTTTTTCAATTTGAAAATGACAGTGCAAGAAAATTAATATTCACGCAAGAAAAATTTCATACTGTGTAAGCAATGGTGCAATAAAAATTTCTTGCAAAAATATTTTTTTCTTGCGTGAAAGAAATATTGCAGATTTTTCGTGCAATTCCTGCTGTTGTGTAAGAGAGTATGCAAGTTTTCTTGCGTGCAAGATATATTTCGCGCAAGAAAAATTGCATCGTGGACGAGTACCTTTACACTCGCTAATCGAAAATATAATCGATAAAATCGTCTCTCTATTTTATACCAGTGTGCAGGTTTCCTTCAAATGGGAATTAAAGCTAAATTCAAATAAAAAGAATATGAAATTTGTTAAATTTTACGAAATTATAGGTTTTCCGATTGCCCCATTTTTCTTTTTAATGATCACATATGACATGTACATATATCATATACGTGTAGATTGCATAATTATATATGTCAAATTAAAAGAATCTGATCAATGAATGTTAAATGGCATGCAAACTTAATTAAATATACCGGTATTCATATTCAAGAGTCATATAATATCATATTGTATTTTTTTATTCCTATATAAAAACAATCAAAATTATTAATCTTTTCCGCATTTATATACCATTTATTATATGTATAAATTAATTTTCCTTTTTTCAATGAAATTTTTTTTTTTATTTCCTTTATTCTATGTCTATATATACCTTTCTTCATGTTCTTCACCAAACTCTTCTATAGAAAATTTTCCATTTATCATCATATACCAATCTTATCTTTTGCTGAAAGGTAATTCATTTGCATTTAAACATTTCCACATTTTTTTTTTTTTTACCGTATGAAATTTTTAAATTTTTTTTTTTTTTGCTCCTTTCCTTTTGTTTTTATTACATACATATTTAGGGTTTTTTTATTATGTTTCTGTCAAATTTATGCGTGCCGTTTTGCGGTTATAGACTGATAAAATCTTTTATATACGCACCACCACCACCACCGTATATAAAATATGAATATTATACGAATATTATACATATTCTCATATTTTCATTACGCGTCTATTAACCAGTGTTGATTAAGCGAAACGAATATATTAATTTTTTTTTTCATTCTGTTTTATTTCCATACTTTATTTTGTTTTTAATTTTAAGGTAAAACTTCTATAAAGATGAAAGAAATGGTAAAATTTCATCATAAACTATTGCGAATATACAAAAAAAAAAAAAAAAAAAGGGGGCAATTTAATAAAGATAATGCGATTCAAAGCATGAATATTCGTTCGTTCGTTGCTCTTTTACACAATTCCCATTATTTATATGTATATTTGAAATACTATACTACCACAGTGCAGTGTCGTCTAGATTTGTTGTTCTCGCTTAAAAAAAACGAAAAAATGATTTTTGATAATAGTAAATTCCCTGGTAAAATTAAATCAAAATTTTCACTTTCTTCAGGAAAAGTGTTGAAAAAAATAGCTAAATATAAAAAAAATTCTTTGTTTTTATAAGCAGGCAGCTGACTTGATATTGGCATTGATTTTTAGTATATTATTACAAATACAATATACATTTTGTATTTTTTATTTTAATTACACTACAATGTCTTATACGTTATCTTCTTTTGTCTTCTGCGTTACCTGTAATGTCCTCATAAATTTCTATTGCTTATATTGTGATAAATCAATTTTATGGGTTTTCTATTGAATACATTTTTAAAGAACATGTGTTAAAACAAAACTATATAAAAGTGACAATTCTTAAATTATACTTAACAATTCAAAGAATTCTTAAAGGAAATATGTATTTAAGGTTGCGTACGAGTCTTCTGCGTTACCGCCCGTTTTTCTCAGATAAATCAAAAACATTAGGTCAACAAAATAGGAATAGTTTTAAAGGCAATTGTAAATGTTATAAATGTATGAAGTATCTAACTCTCTATGCACTTTTATTATCCAACAATTTTTTAAATAAAATTCCTCACAAAAAAATGTCTTTTACACGTTACCAAAGAATTGACCTTAATATGTACATATAAAATATAGACATATTTTCGGAAGTTTTACTAATTGATGTTTATACCTTATATAGGCGTTAAGAAAAAATAATGAGACCTATTTATTTTTTTAACATGGAATGAAGTTATAATACCAAAATATGCGTATAATTTTTTTTTTTTTTTTTGTTATTTTCAAAATAAAAATTAAATTTGCAATTAACAACTAATTTGTTATTTTCTGCTGTTTTTGTTTTTCCTATTTTTAATTTATTTTATGTGTATTTGTATTATATTTTTTGTTGTTTTTTATATTAATATAAATGATACAAGTTTGCGATTCTCCTAAGTCCTACGAAGTTATAAGTGAATAAAAATAATTTATCTTTTAGAGATAGAAGCTTTTTGTCTCTCACACTTCTCCTCGAAGGTCAACGAATTTTTTTGGAATTTTGCAGATATTCGTATGTATGATGACTTATACCTCTCTAAAATAAGTACTCTCTGGTCTGCCTAATAGATAAGGACTGTACAATAAGGACCTGTTTAATAAGGTCTGTATTTTTAATTTGGGAGGGGATACACCTGTAGTTGTTTTTGAAAATTTTTCTATATAAAGCGACAACAAAAATGTATTTTAATTTCATAGTTCAAGCGCGTTGAAAATAAAATGTCAAGTAAGGAAGAAGATACTCAAAAATTAATTTTGTCCAAATATTTGAAAAACTCAATCGACGACGACGAGACTTATTGCAAAGCAAATTTTAAGTCACTACCTTGCCATGAATTTTATACATCAACAAAAAAGGGTAACGTAGACAAACAATAGTCCACACAAAAAATTGGCAATTTGCACATATTTCCAAAGAAGCCGCGAATTTGTGACAACAAGAACCATCAATTTACAGAGGTACATTGAGGAATGCCTGAAAACGTTTATTGCCGTTTATCAGAGAGCATAATAGCTCTGTACTTTTTTGGCCTGATTTGGCCACATCTCATTACGCTTCAACAACAAAAGGAATAACATCAATGTGGTGCCCAAAGAGGGTAATCCGCACCAAATTGCACCGAGCTACGACCAATTGAGAGATATTGGGCTCTTATGAAAAGGAATTTGAAAAGAACTAAAAAAGAAGCAAAAAACAATATTGACTTTGCTAATAAGTGGAAAAAAGCCTACAGTACGGTGACAAATACAACTGTACAAAATCTTATGCGAGGACTCAATAGAAAAAAAGTAAAATATTTTTATACTAAAAAATAATAACGTCAAATTTAAAACACATTTTGTAAAGTACATTTTAAGAAATAAAAAAAATTTTGTTTGAATAAAATCGGACATTTAGTTTTTAAAATATTCAAAAAAATAAACAGGTCAATTTTTTCGTGTACAGTCCATATAATAATGTAATATAGTGTAAACCAAAAAAGTTGAGGAATCGTATTATATTAGAAAAACAAACTTTTAATTCATATAAGATACTTTAACACCAAAACATCTGTTAACTAATATGTACTGATGAACTGATGAAATAAAATTTTTTATCACTTATTCATCGAAGAAGTGATATTTTTAATAAGTAGCAGCTTCTATTGTCGAAGAGAAAATCAGTGCGAAAAAAACTGGCTTATCAAGTGAGGAAGTTAGAAGTCTCAGAATTATCCAATTCTAGAAAAAACAATAAAGAATTCCAATTAAACACTAACACAGCTAATGTGTGTACCTATACTTTTTTTTCTTTCTATAGTACATTTTCTTTATTAATAAGGAGGAAAAAATTAATTTTATATTGTTATTCATTATATGCGATTTCATATCTTTACTAATCGATCGCTAATAAAGAAAGAACAAAATTTATACAAGAATTTAAATTGATTCTAATGCAGTATATAATAAACTGGTTTTTTTTTCATAATTTACGAGATTTTAGTTTATGAATTGTTTTGTATTAGGAGCCGTTTACATTTGCAATTTATTCCTGAAGTTTTTAGTTTTCTATTGTGAAGATTATTCATGATTATGCTCGCAGAATCACTGTCGTGTAATTTCGCTACACAATTCTATAGGAGAATAAGTAAATGTATTGAGTACGTGCAATGTAAACTCTCAATCTCAATACATTTATTCTGCTATAGAGAAAGAAATGTAAAATTCCAAGCAAGAAAATGTAGATGAATATATTGAATACATAATTTTGTTTAACAGTTCTTTTGTTTCAAGGCATAAATTGCGCGAGTTAAAGTATAGTTTCTACTTTTTAGAATAAATTCAAGTTAATAAGTGTAGAAGAAATTATCTCAATTTAAATTGGAAAAATAAATGAAAAATCACATGCTTTCATTCGAAGGAAATTACGAAACTGCATTGGATCTCCATTTTTAACTCATAGTTATTTGTTTAAATGTTCCAGAATATTGCTTTTCAAGATCTTTGCTGTCGTTTTTTTTGACGCTTCACACAATGCGATACGAAAATTCAATTAACTATCAAATGTAAACGAATATAGAATATTATTCTCGACATACTTTTCTTCAAATGTATTCAAGCAAGAAATTGCTTCTAATGCTGTTATGACACGGTATTAATACTATTGGAAATTTTAAGTACTTGAAGAAAGAGACAACAGATTTGAGAAAACGAGACACACTATCAAAATCAGCTGACATTTTCTTAAAGTTGTGTTGCCGTTATCTTTGTTAAAAGTAAATGGCAATTATATAATTTAGTAAATGAATGTTCGTGATTATTATTTCTATTCTATTCATTTTGTTTGCACTCACTGAAAAAAATTAGAAATAAATAATTAGACACGTCACACTCGTTCAAATATAATATTAAACTATGAAAAATGTCTAAAAACAACACACAAAATAATATTAATGTTCAAATTTCATGATTAATTTCATGATTAATGAAAGGATATTGGAATTTGGAGAATTGAGAGAGTTATTTTTTGACATTTTCAGTATTAATACTGAAATAAGTGTTAGTCATATCTCTCTTTCTTTCTAGTTGCTTTTTCCGTAAAGCATACTTGTTATCTCTTTTTAATAACGAAATTAATCATGAAATTAATACCGCATCATAACAGCTTAAATTATGTCAAATAATGTAAACACTGCGGGAAAAAATTTCATGAAATATTCTGTATATGGTACAGTGTTAATCAATGGGCCATGTGACATTTTTTTCACGATAGTTATTTTTACAAATTTATCCAAGAAGAAAATATCGACTATCGACTGTCTCAATGTAAATAAACAAAGTTGCGAGAGATATTTTTGTTCACGCGACAGGAATAAGTCGCAAATGTAAACGGCCACTTATGTTTTTTCAATTTTGTACAATAAATTATAGTAACAGGACATTTATTAAAGCACAAAAAGAAAAGATGTATAATGTGGATTTTTTTTTCATACATAATGCACTTGATGTATGTAAAGTTTTTTTTGGTTTTTTCTTTATTTAAAAAATAAATACACTTGGTTTACTTGACTCACAATTTTTTTTTTTTTTTTTTTATTTAATAAATTTACAACGCGTTTCGATTTTTACATCATCTTCAGGTATAAATAATTTTTAAAATGAATTTTTTAACAAATTTTTCTTATTTCTATACTTATTCTAAAACTATTGAGATAGAGGTAAAAGAAGTGGTGAATGGAAGGGTGGGGTAATTTCATTTAATAAATCATCATTGTTCTTTATGGCCCGTCTAATTTCTAAACATTCTAAATAATCTAATTTTTTTCCTTTATTTATTTTATGTAAGATTTTAAAATTACATATTTGTACTGAAACTATGGTATGTATTTAAAATATGTTGGGCTATTGCAGAATTTGGGTTTTCCTCTTTTACTGCTTTTAAATGTTCATTGAATCTGGTTTTGTTTTGAAGGATCTACCTGTTTGTCCTATGTAAGTTGCATTGCAATTATCACATGACGCACGATAGACACCGGAATAAGAATAAGGATCATTTTTACTTTTATTATTAAATTATAAACTTTTAAAATTGATTCTGGTGGAATGTATGAATTTTAGATCGGTATTGTGTTTTAAATATTTTGTTAACCTATTGTTTATATGACCAACATAATTTAATTTTCTCCATGATATTATGTCATGTTTTTACACAGGGTATATTTCTTTTATGGTTTGTTGTCTTTGTTTTTTCTTTAAGAGGTTAAAAATGATTTTATTAGGGTATCCATTATTTTCTGCTATAGTTTTTATAATAGATAATTCTTTTTCAAAATTAACTTTAGAAAGTGGAACATTTAATGCTCGATTAATCATGGAGTGAAAGGAAGCTAATTTAATATTTAATGGGTGGAATGAGTAGTAAGGGATTAATACATCTGAGTAGGTGTTTTTTCTAAAGATATTGAATTCTAATTTTTCTGATTGCCGCTTAATGGTGAGATCCAAATGGTTAATAACATGATCTTTATCTTTTTCCATGGTAAATTTAATATTGTTGTTAAGGTTGTTTAAATAATTTAGAAATATATTTAATGAACGGTCTGTACTGTTCCACAAACAAATAATATCATCGACGTATCGATACCAGCAAAGAATATTTTTATAATGTGGGTTAATTGAACTTAAAATGATTTTTTCAAGGAAATTCATATAAATAACTGCTAATAGAGGAGAAAGCGGTGATCCCATAGGTAAACCGTCTTCAAAGGAAAAGAAGTCGTTGTTAAATCGGAAATAATTTTGTTATAAACAAATTTTATAAAGAGAAAAGAGTTCATCTGCTTTATTTTTATTTTTAATATTATTAATAATATGGTGTTCTACAACCTGACTCAGTTCTTTTATAGGGATTGAGGAGAATAAATTTACTACGTCGAATGAAACTAATTTTGTATTTTCGGGTGTTTTTAAATTTTTAATTTTTTGAATTAATTCCAGAGAATTTTTTACTGAAAACTCCGACTTAAACCCTGTTTCTTCTACAAAAGTTGTGTTAAAAAGTTGACAAATTTTATAAGTGGGTGCATTGCAATATGAAACTACAGGTCTAACGGGAATATTAGATTTGTGAATTTTTGGAAGGCCATAAAGAACTGGGGCTGAAGGATTCATTGTAATGTATCTAAAACTAAAATTTGGATCTAAAATAAATTTACAGGTTTTTACAAAATTCCTAATCTTAAGTTGAAATTTATTAGTGGGATATTTTTTTTAAACTAATGGGTTTATTTTCATATAAAAAGTCCTTAATTTTACTAACATAGTTATCCTGTGTTATGTATACATACATATACATATATGTATCTACGTGTTAATTGTACGTATAGAGATTTTTTTTTCCATAAATAAAAATGACTAAATTTTAGTATGTGAAAATTTGATTTTGATTTTGATTTTTATGTATGGAATCTAGTCGTGTTTTTTTCCAATAGCGCTACAACTCATATCATGTCAGGTCCTAGTCAAGTTAATTTGGGATTTTCGAGACTGCTTCTTTTGATAGAAGTACTAATATATTATAGATAAAATTTTGATGGTAATTAAAAAACGAAATAATTTTGTTAACCCAAAGGAATAATTGGCTGATGGAGTTCCGAAAACTGAAACCCTCAGAATCACTTGTACATATAATTTAACAAAAACATTTAACTACACCTAAAAACAAATTTTTGTGCGATTCGAATATAAACTATAGTATATAGCCAAAAAGTACCGTTAAAAAATTTGTGACAAAATTGGTATGTTTGTTGTAGTAGTATAAGTTGTAGAGATGAAGAAGAAATAGAATAAATAGTGTATCTATACTCTGCGAATATCCAGCTCTAAAAGAACGAAGGCTCACTTGTTTGGAAGCAAGGTTCTTAGACGACTTAGAAGAAATAGCACTAAAAGACTTGAATGGATTTGTATACCAGGAATCGAAATAGTTTTTAGGATAAGCCAACTCCCTCGAACAAAATCAAAATTAAAGGGCATATTCAAAATGGGCCTTTAGGCCTACGCAAGTGAAATTGCTTCTCCTGAAGCAAACAGCCCTTCATACCATAACCATAGCTTTCCATAATTCCGTTATAATATCCTTTACAAAAAAATTTTACTGATGCAGTCATATAGCTTTGATTTCTATTTTTATAACCTCAATTGTTTTTTAAGGTTTTATTAATTATTGGCGCATTACAATGAGAGATGAGATATGACATTCCAAGTACCTTTATTATGTATAAAATTTGAAAATCTGTAAATTTTAATCGGAATTTTGTTAGCTTAGGTATATAAGTAAACTGTAAATCAGAAATAAACAAAAATTGATGGTTGATAAAAACTATATAACAGGTTCAAATTAGATCCACCAAATGTAATCAATCATTCATTATACGTATAGGGTTTTTCAATAGGAATGATATGTTTTTATTTTGACATAGTGACAACAATAAAAACTTATTACAAATGTCAAGTGTCGTGTCGCACATATTATTTTCAGTATGCTCTGCTCTGACAATTCATCATGGCAAAGTATACGCTTTAACAACGTCTGGAAATTATTCAAAAGTTTTGCGAAAATAAACGTTCTTTTCTTTTATAAACAAACTCAACCAACTCAAGCGACCATCTGAGCTTGCTATCCGTCGTGTATGGTTAAAAATTTTGAAAAAAAATTATTTTTGTGCGGCTATTTAAAATCAATTGCGTTCAGGCGAACAAATCAGAAACAATTGAAAAATTAAAACCGAATTTATCGAACACTACGCATTTACGAAATAAGACCAGATTAATTGCAGAAAGTTATTGAAAATTGGGTTCATCGTATTCGCTTCTTCCTGTCAACGAAGCCGAGAAAAGGGTCACTTTTATTTAAAACATATTATAGGTAATGTAATGCCTTGTACTTTTAATAAAAATTAAAAAAAAATATTGCTTGTATCTCAAATAGCTTATGTTTTATATTTCATTTTCACATCATACCATTCCTATTGAAAACCCCTATATAATTAAAGCCATGTTTATTATTTTTTTTTTTTAGAAAAATATAGTTTTTCTTGTTTAATTGCTTTTAAAATATGAATTTAAAAAAAAAATTTTATTGTGTAGACAAAACTACCATATACAGAAAAATGTTCCTTTTGAATGCGTTCCTAATAATATTTTTCATTTATAACGCAAATGTGGAACTGTGTAATCACTTAAAATTTTATTCAAAAAAAAAATATTTATATCCATATATGTATTTCTTCTTTTATATAAGTAATTGAGTATTTACCTACTTATTACCTTTTATTGATACTAAATGAATACGGAATACGAAACATAAAGCATAACAGTTAGGTATATAAATACTTTTCCATTTTGGTATATGATTTCTGATAGTCCTAAACCAATTTTTCTTATATAACCCTAATATTCATATGAATATCGTTTTAAAATTTTTAAAAACTCGAAAAATCTTGTAACAATATTGTGTCTATCAGATGCAAAAGAAGGGGCCTATTAGGGGCCTATAGGGTCATATTAAGTCATTTTCAGTAATAAAGCAAAATTGTTTCTGGAATAAACTATCAATAAATGTGATGATTAAAGTGAACAAAATTGGTTATTATAACTAATAGGACCATGTTTCAACAAAAAAGTAAACAAAATAATAATTTTAATCGATTTATCGAATAAATTAAAATGGAAATGATCCCTTTTGCAACTCACCTAGTATTATTTTATTTGAAAAGAGTACAATTTCGCATCAAAAAGTACTCTTTTCTGCAGTACAATATTGTTGGAGTAAGAGACTATAATATGAAACTGAAAATTTGAGGAAAAGGTACCGTTTTGCAAATTGCAAATGATCTCATATTTTGGTGATCAAAATACAGAGGAAAAAGTATTTTATCTGCTTATTGAGTATCTCTTACCTTTTATAACCCTCACAGAGAATAAAAAATGTATCCTTCAATAATCAAGATAATGCCCCCTATACAAATCAAAACCAGTAATGCAATTGATAAAAAATCATGAATACCCTCATTGCAGTGGTCATCTTTAAGCCCTGAACCTTTATCCATTAGAAAACTTATGGGTAATTATTGCTAGGAAAGTGTATAATAAAGAAAAGCTGGAAATAAAAATTTTAAACAAATTAAAAGCAAGGATTTTGGCAACTTGGAATAATATCTCAAAAAGAATTTTAAAAAACTTATTTAAAAGTATGTATATGAAAAAAAGATTGTTGGATGTAAATTGTAAAAAACGGTTGTAAAACAAAATAATAACCCTTTTGTATCATTATCCTTTCAATAAATTTAACACAACTGTAAAAATGATTAACTGAGCTTATACATATGTATAGCTATTCCCAACTTACAATACACATTTTTTAAATACCGTTAGGAGATAAATCAATGTGATAGCTATAGTATAGTTTTGTTTTTGATCGTTCATTTTAAAAATACAAGCAATAATTCCATTTTTTCCATTTGTCCTAAAATTTTACAAATTTTTACAGTGAGTTTATAACTATTCCCACCACTGTATGTTATGTGTAGGTATCGTGTACCGAATTTGAAATCGTATAGAATCACTAAAGAAAATTATACAACAATTCTTTATAATATCCTATATTTTAGATGACATATTTGTTTATATAACTCGAGTTTCTATGAATTCTGATTTCTGATTTCCATGGTACAAAAATGATGTTTTAATGCTAGAGAATTAGGAATGATCGAATTCATCAGTAAAATTTTTTTTTAAAAGTACTCGTACCTATATACATATATCATTATTATACCAACATTATATTCGACCAGATAAACGATCAAATTTGATACCTATATGCAAATTATCATCGCTGCAATTTATAAATGTGACTTGTATCACATTGTCATAAATCACATACCTATTCATGTAATTTTTTTCCCTAAGATCTCTTGATTTATAAAAAGGCAGAAAAGCATATAGTACAGATATTGGTAGTTATTCTGATCGTATTTGGCAGTTTCTGCCAATTTGACATTCTGCTAACTTTCATACAAAAATTTTATAGATAGCTGTCAAATTTTTGTATGAAAAGTTAGCAGAATGTTAAATTAGCAGAAACTGCTAAGTTCGACCAGAATTATACCATTATCTTCTATTTCTCATACAAATTGGTTTAATTTTTATACCAAATAGTATATTTATGTATTATAATTACATTTTTAAATATATATGCACGTGAAACATCAACATATTACGAAATAAAAAATCTTGTTACTTACAAAATTATTCAATTATATATTTTTTTCTTAATTAAAAAATCTTTAAATAAATATTTAAACGCACTTCTTGATTTTCAAAATATTCTTTTTCCGTTTTTTTTTTTACCACTCAATTTTTAAACGTTTTTCAAATTCACTATCCTTTTAATTTTTGAACAATTTTCTTCACATTATGTTATTTTTATTTTATTTCTTTCTAAAATTTAATTTTATAAATTTCGTTTTAAATTAATTTATAATATAAGAACTTTGTTAATTTATTACAATTTTCTCAATTTCCTTGTCTTTTAAATTTCGAAAACAAAACAACAAAAAAATTCTTATAAGTTAATCAAAATTTCGAAAAAAAAAAAATAAATAAAAAAAAATAAAAACAAAGAAGAATATAAAAGAAAATTTAAAAATGCACGTCGAAATTCATTTATCACTTTTTTCATTAATATAAGAATTTACAAAAAAATAAAAAAAGCAACTTTTTTTTTTGATAATCTTCCACCGATAAATATGATTGTCGTCGTCGGCAGAGAGCAAAAGGTTCACTGATTATTATTATAACAGCCACTTTAACCGAAACTATAACAGAAGCTGAAGCAGCTTGATAAAACGGTGAACAAAACAACCAACAACCAAATACCATATGAAACCCATTAACAATTTAACAAACTGGTTTTTCATACTTGTGCATAGCACGTGGGTACTGTGGGTATTACGGAATTATTATTTAGAAACACCTCCGCAGCAATGCAATGTATACGTTTAGATGTACATACATACATATGTATATATATAGTTATACAATTTTATGTATGTATATAATATTCTATACATGTAATACAATACATTTCATAAATAAGGGAATTAATCGATTTATCATAATTGAAAAAAAAGGGTCTTGTTAGCACTATTGGCAGAAAAGAGCCAAAACCACCACCATAAATATAGATTGAACTGGAAAGTGAAAACATTTTATGAAAAAAAAAACATGGCATGGTATATACACTATTTAGTATATAGGTATGTATGTACCTGAGAACGGGTATATGATAAATTAATATATACATAGGTATGTATATCTTCTAACATTTATAAAGAAAAAAATATCGGTATATTGTTCGCAGCCAGTACCAATTTTATACAGTATACCTATATCCAATACATCAACCAACCACAGTTAAGCATAAAATATAATATACCAATATGTATGTATAAAATACATAAAATATAGAAAAGAAGCAAACATTTTTATTCGGAAAAATCAAACAATATAAGTATTCTCACTATTGGCTAAAATAGAATTACATATAAACCACCTTCTTCTCTTGAAAATTTTTCACAATTCATCACGGCGGCAATGGCATGCGATGCGGTACGGTGTTCGTTCACGGAACGGTGATGAAACGAAGCAAAACGGCATAGCATAAACGGAAGAAAGTACTATAACATAACATAGCAGTTTCTGTGGAAAAAAAAAAAACAATAATTTCTGTTTGTAGTCCTTTTTATGTTCTTATACTTTGTTTCTGTATACAGGAGTTTTCCATGAAAACTTTTTTCAAAGTTCCAAAGTAAATTCAATCCCTTCTGCCTTAATGATGATGATGATATCTTTTTGCTATAGCTACAAAATCCTTTTATTATTCACGTATTCGATCCGTTTATTTTTTTTTCTTCATCATATCGTCATTGTATCGATATAGGTAATATGTATTTTTTTTTATTGTTTTCACCAATTCATAATTTGATGGAAAGAATTAATACAAATTTGATGAAGATGGTGCGAATGATGATGGTGAATGATGACGATGTGAACTGGTAAACTGGTGTAGTATACGAATTACGACTGAAACGACTGGATAGGCGTAAACAGATGTGATAGGCGGAGTAAAAGTATACGATTGTGGTTTCGGTAGCTAATGACAATTGACAATATTAAATATACATATGTATACATACATGCTACCTATATTAAATGCAAAGTAAAATGATACAGAGATCACAAAACAAAATGGAGAAAAAAATTTAATTCAATTATAAAAATGTAAAAAAAAAAATACATATTGTAGCTAAGAAAATTTAAGTTATTCATGTATGTACCTAGGTACCTACTAGAAAAAATGTAAGTATTTTGAGCACGTAAGAAGAATAATTCGAACTACCTATATACCTAGGTACCTATAGGTATTTTTTTGTGGTAAATTTTTGATAGGTATGTGGACGACTTGTGGTTGGAACCACAGAATCACATACATTAGAATATAGAATGTACCTATGTGATTCTTTATGAGGATTTGGTATCGGTATGGTCAGGGCCGGATTAGCCATATAGAAGAAGTAGCAAATGCTATCGGCCCCGCGCTTAGAGAACAAATTGACCTTTTTTTTTTGCTCGTTAGTTAGAAAATTCGTCATAATAAATTGGGGGGTACCCGCGCCACGCATATAGAGAAGAGTTTTTTTTATGAGTCAAAAGCCGTAAAATAACATTTGCTATCGGCCCCGCGCTGGTTTAATCCGGCACTGGGTATGGTATGGTTTCTCAGACTATGTTTGCTTATGAGAAGCAAGTCCACTAGAATGAGTCTAAAGACTCATTGAATAGGTATGATCTTCGATTTGTCAATGAAAATAAACTTATGACCATAGGGTAACTCTAACTGTTCCAAATTCTGGCCGTTTTAGACTTTCAGTAACTTTGAATCTTGCCTATTGAAAGTAATATTGTGTTAGTTCTTAAAACTTTTTTAAATTAATTAAAAATTTACTTAACTTTGAATTTTTAAAAATAAATTTTGGAAAATTTTTCAGAAACAAAAATGTAAAAAAAGTCAGAAATCACCAAATTCTGGCCACTAAATCACCATTTAATGGCCATTCATGAACCAAATTCTGGCCATGCATTTTCAAGGGCATTTTAGTGCGGATTAAAATCCAATTAATTATTAAAGATATTTTAAAATAAAATACATATAAGTATTTTGAGGCTATTCTATAGTACCCACTGTAAAGTTTTGTACCTTATTATATGACCACGTATTTAATTTTATTCGAAAACATCAGAAAACGTTTAAGTACTTAGGTAACATAATTTCGAGTGTAATTGTTCTTTTGCATTAATAAAATTTACTAAAAAACTTAAAAATCCAGTGAAAAATATTAAAGAAAAAATAGACTTCTACTTAAAGCGTAAATTTACTACGAATACAATGTATTTTAATGCTGGCCATAATTAGGTGTATATATGTATACCAATTTTAGGTGATCATTTTAAAACAGTGTTCCTAATGCTAGCCGCCTTAAAAAAGTAATTTTTAACATTTTTCCAAAAAATTTTAATGTTTTTTTTTAGTTTATTTGTCTTATTAACTACCATTTGACAAAAAAAAGTTTGGCTTTTTTCAATTTTTCAATACTTATCGATAACAATGTTAGGCACTACTGCTTGATACTTCACAGAATGAAAAACACACAATTTTGAATTTATACATTCACTAGCCAGACTCATATTAAAATGACTTTAACATCTTACAATATATTACGGATTTACTCGAAAATTTGCACATATGTAGAAAACAAACCAACAAATAACGAGAAAAAACAACAATACACTGATTTTTCGCAATTTTTGGTATATTTTTTCTTAAAGTGGCTATAAATTGGAGCTGGCCAGAGATAGGAACAGTTACCCTATCTACTATCCTGAAAACCAACACGATTTTTAAATAAATCTGCTTAGGGATCCTTTAGTGCTATACCTATATAGTGTAGGAAAAAAAGAAAAAGAAGAAAAGAGCAGAGGGACTTTGTAATTTCAAAAATTTTAACGGAACTGATTGAACGGTTGTTCTCTCAGAAAATAATCAAAATTTTGATGGGATCTTTATTCAGTGACAATTTTTATTTTATTTTTTTTCATTTTTCAATCTAATTTCATTCAAAAAAATTATTTAAATCAATAGATATATCTACATATATTTATATTAGTTATAATATCTACATATACTTTCTATGTTCAAGAATATATTAAAATATAAAACGTAAAACTGATGATTGCAATCTTTTTGATTTACCTAATAATTTTGATTTTTTTATAAAAAAAAATAAAAAAATAAAATAAAAAAAAAACACATGGGAACAAAATGAACATGTTATCTTTATCTTATCTTATATGTGTATACCTATTGAAATATGTATAATCAAATAAATAATATGATAATTACCTATATTAATAATTTAATATTATAATTGCTAATATGTACATAATATAAAAACTGTGGTGGCCTCGCTGTCAATTAATTAGGTATACCTATAATATAGCAAATTATAAAAATTAATTCGAAATATTAATTGATTTTTTATATCATTATTTATATAGATTTATAAGATCTGATATATCGTATAACCTATCTTATATGTGATAGGTATTTATATATAAAACTATAGTTTTATAACTGTTGCGCACAGCATGATTGTTAGACTTCCTCTTTTTATATTTGGAACTTTTTTCTTCTGCTTTTCTTTAGAAATTTCATCTTATGTGTTGCTTATTAGACGTATTCTCATATAAATTATGATAATTATATATAGAAAAGAGAGAGAGAGAGAAAAAAAACAACAAAACATTCTTCTAAATCTAAATGATTATATGTATACATATATTATATGGTATATATGTATATCATAGTAGCGGAGCCAGAAGTTTTTTTCCGCGGATATGTTCAGATTTTTATTTATTTATTATTATTATTTTTTTTTTTGAATATTAGAGCTTCATTACACAAACACAAAAATAATTATTTTAGCTATACCACCTACAATTTGAAAAGAAATTGAAGGCATATTTGATTTCTATATTCAAAATATTTCAAAACACGAGTTTCAACTCCACCCAAGAGGTCAGAGCGTTAACTGATATACATATGTATTAAAGTGATCGAATTCCCTAATTAGATGAGATACTTTAAAAATGGTGTGAACATGAAAAAAAAAAAAATCAAAATCTACATAATTGCATTAATTACAGAATTATTAACTTTAATTTTCTTCACATAAAAAATCAAACACTTTACCTAAATACTGTAATGCACAAATTAACAAATAGAAATAAGAAGAAAACTTACCTATACAAAAAATACTAAAATTTTCCTTGATGTAGGGGAGAGTAGTCAGTAGAATCTAAAATGACATACCACTTTTATTTTCGACTGTATTTATAATTCTTTCAACTTACAAGTTCTTACAACTATAATAACAACTTCTTAATCAATAAGATACCCAGCAAGCAAATGGGCAATAGAACGAGCGGGCAATAATTGGGCAAGAACTTGTGGCAATAACTTGGCAATAAATGGGCAATAGAACGAGTGGGAAATAATATGGCAATAATAGCTGCGTTCCATTTTGGTATTTTTATCTACTCCGGAGTAGTTGAGAGTACTTCATCACCAGTAATAAATGGAACGGTCAATTCAATTCAAGAGTAATTCCTAACCTTCAAATCTGTGTAAATTTTTCTCTTCTTTGTTATAAAAATGGATTTTTAGTTTAGGAAAATGTACATACATATACATACGTATGTATTTGTTGAGGTAAGAAAATCAAAAACACAATTTTTTCATAATTGTTGCATGTTTTATTTTACTTCAACAATTTTATAAATAATCTTCAATAAATTTTGTATCGTATTTTAGCATTATTTAATTTAAATATAATGCATGCTATCAAGATCAAATATGTTATTGTTAAATATTTGTTCTATCGGCTGTGTATTTCGAGGTAAATCATCATCATTACTGTCTTCACTACTTTCTTTTAATTTGATCAACATTAAAAATGAAAAAAATATTATCCTCCTTAATTTAAAATCCATAAAATTTATTTGACATACGTTCTCACTGTCTATTTTAGGTTCTTGACAAAAAATGAGATTTATTTGATAATGATGATTTGTATTTTATGTAAAAAAATTCAAAAAAAATAAAGTACATAACCCTAAAAAAGTCAAATCCATCTTTTGGAAGTTTTGAAAATTAAAAATACTCTGGTGGTAAAAATCGATATAACTACTCCTGAGTAAGATGATCAACTACACCAAAGTATGAGATGGTGTAGTTGGGAGTACTTGGGAGTAGGACAAACTACTCCGGAGTAGATGAAACTACCAAAATGGAACGCAGCTAATATTTCTATTGCAGATTATACAACTGAGCGATAAATAGGCAATAGAACGAGCGGGCAATAATTGGGCAAGAACTTGCGGCAATAACTTGGCAATAAATGGGCAATAGAACGAGTGGGAAATAATATGGCAATAATATTTCTATTGCAGATTATACGACTGAGCGATAAGTGGGCAATAATAACTATTTTTATTGCAGATTATTCGACTGAGCAATAAATGGGCAATAATATTTGTGACCTAACGGAATTGAGTGAATCATCATCGTTTTTTATTCTTGATAATATCGTTCAGTTTGTGTTTAGAAGTGAAGTTATTCAGTCGAAGACTTTCAAAAATGTTATGTTATTCACTTTTATGTTGAAGAAAAATAATGAGAAAATCACATAAATGTAAACTCGACAATCGAGTGTTTCCCATGTGTTTCTATAAGTGTATCATCGAAAACATAAGATGATCGTCAATTGATGAAATTCAGCAATTCAAAGTTTTAAGCTCACTTTCATCAATTGACGACCATTTGACGTTTTTCATTTCCATTACTTTGTAATCAATAAAGTATCATAATTTCGGCTTGCTTTCTTATCGTAATGTCGATAAGAATGCGACACTACAAGGCAATAAGAATTCGAATCATCACATTTATTGCCCTTTAATTACATTCTAAACGTATTTTACTTGCATTCCTATTTGCTTTTTTAACGAAAAAGTATCATAATTTCGGCTCGCTTTCTTATCATAATGGAGATAAGAATGCAATAGCTCACAGCAATACGAATGTCTGTCAACCTTTTCTCAAGCAAACCTTATTGCCCTCGACAACAGAGCTTCTAGAAACATCGTAAAATATTCGTTACAAATTTCTACGAACTACAACATGCCACTACATGAAACTGTTGCTATATTTGCTTTGACACTTATTTTTGTTTTATTCGGCTGTAATTCAATACGTTATATGTACATACTTGAAGTGCGGCACGACGCTTCTGTAGGAAGCAGAATATCAACCGAGATAAGAGAAATTAATATACTTTAGTGTGCATACAAAACCCTGAAGAAGAGATAAGGTTGATGTGTTATTTTACCCTAGTATATGTACTTATGTATGTCATTTTAGGCTACTTTTCCCTATATGTATGGTATGTATTATGTTGTTAATTTTAATCGGTTTTCAATTTAACTGATGGGTATCACATTTAATCTCGATTTAGTGATAATTCCATATAATTTCTAATAATTAATTTTTTTTTTTTTCAAATTTTGGGAAATGGAAAAAAAGAAAACGAAACTACCTATGTCTGTTGTTGTTGTTTTTTTTTTTTTTGTAGCTTCTTTTGAAGTTTGCTTTGAATGTTGCGGGAAAAAAACTGAATAAAATTATTTTAACGGAAGATTCAATGTTCGCATATTTATTTAAGTCCTTCTCCTTCATATAGCGCTACTACAGTTAATCTAATCTAGAGCTTTGGCCTCCATTAAAATTTCCTCCCATTTTAGAGGATTTTCAATGTAATCTCATTTAATTTCATCTGAACCCATCCGTGTAATTGAAATCAAACCAAACATCTAGCCTGATTCGAATATTGCATCAGGATTCAATAATAAGGGTTTCCAAAGTCGTATAATTATATATACCTATATAGTATATAGGTGTGTAAATATCACCTATAACTACAGATAATCAGTACCTATATATGTACACTGTAAATATTTTATCTAGTAAAATTCCACTAGACATATTCTAGTGAATTTTTTTACTAGAATCCTAACAGTTTTGTGGATAAAAATTTGAATTCTAGTTAGTTACACTAGACGTTTTAAATATTTTAACCATGAAGCTTGTTTCGCTTGACAGTATACGTAAAATTTGCTTCATTTCTAGTGAAATCAAAAATTTGTTGAGATTCTAGTGAGTTGTAATAGAATATTGACTAATTTTACTGATGTACCTATTAAAAAGTCTTTTCAAAATTTCTTGTATCGAAATATTCATAACCACCCATGTCACAGATTTCGATTTTTGCGAATTTAACTTTCGAAAACGGAATTTGGGGTTCCAGATTTCGATATAATCGAATTACCACCCGAAATGAATTCGATGTTGTCATTTAATGTGAATTCATTTCGATTTGACGTTTTGTACAAGTGCGACATGTGTTTCAATGCGATTTTATAAAATATTTATTTATTTATATATTTATTAATTATAATACAAGCAATGTAAGTATTTTAAAATTTATTTTATTGATTATTTTAATTTTTTAAAATTTTAATATTACTTGTTTATTTGTCATACAAATTATAAAATAAACAGTAGGTATTATAATTTCCGATTAATCTCGAAGCATTCTCCTTTTTATTTTCTCTTCATTATATTTTTGCCTTTTTCTAGCACTAAACTTAAAAAAACACTATCCATAACTAAAACAAATTACAAAACACAAACAAATGAATATAAAATTGTGAATTCAAGTTTAAACAGCTGTTTTCGAAAACTAATTCGAACGAAATTGAGTGTTTCCAAATCGAACGAAATATGGAACACCGATTTCAATTTCGATCAAAATGGACTATCGATTTCAATTCGATTCCGGTCGAAATCTGTGACATGGGTGAACATGTTTGAACATGTTTAAACATTTCAATTGAAATCCAGTGAAAATCACAAGATTATCGTTAAAGGTTACTAGAAAATCGGCTCGTGTATAATATGCGTGTATCAATTTGTATTAAGTCTGTCATTCAGTTTCGAGTGTTTGAATCAATAAGTTAAGTTAAATTAATCCTAAGTGTTTAGCTTTCCTAATTTCAAATATTTCATATTTATCTATAATTGTATTGTCATTTAAGTTATGTAACAATTCCAATTTATTCATGTTCGTCATACGATTATTGTCAACTAAATGTGTAGATATTATACCGGATAATCATTTATCTATTATTTTTTGCGTATAGGATAAATGCTCCTTGAATCTTGTTACCAAATTTCTTCTTGTTTTGCCTATACAGGGTGTTTCCGTTACGGTGTCCGACCGGGAAACTACGGATAGGTCTCGGCGAGGGGAACAAAAAATCGTATTGGTGGGGGGGGCGGGAAATTTCAACGGTTTAGGAGTTAGAGGGGGTTAAAGATTTTTGGTACTTTTTTCATATTTTACCCTATAACTTTTTACAAGGGCACGCTAGGCTCACCAACTCTTTTACATAATTGTGAAGGACTCCTGTGCCTTTCCATCAACATCTTACCGGCTGCTGTGTATCCGACCATTCAGAAGTTATAAGGCCTCAAAACCATAGTTTTGTCATTTTTTCACAGATTTTTGGACTTTAACCCTGCTTTACTCAAAAAAGGCTTAATTTAACCCTCATTTTTGATTGCAGAAAATGAAGGCTCAATTGATTCTACATCGATTTGCTATCTTCATTTTTTTCAAAAAATGCATAGTTTTCGAGATATTGAGAAAGACATCTTAAAAAATCTAAAAATATTAGTCTGAAATTCAATATATTATTATTGGACACGTGCTTTTATTACAGTGTAAATTGAAAATAGGTGCTTGGAATACTAGTTTTCAAGTGCAAATATCTTGAAAACTATGCATTTTTTGAAAAAAATGAAGATAGCAAATCGATGAAGAATTAATTGAGCCTTCATTTTCTGCAATTAAAAATGAGGGTTAATTTAAGCCTTTTTTGAGTAAAGCAGGTTTAAAGTCCAAAAATCTGTGAAAAAATGACAAAATTATGGTTTTGAGGCCTTATAACTTCTGAATGGTCGGATACACAGCAGCCGGTAAGATGTTGATGGAAAGGCACAGGAGTCCTTCACAATTATGTAAAAGAGTTGGTGAGCCTAGCGTGCCCTTGTAAAAAGTTATAGGGTAAAATATGAAAAAAGTACCAAAAATCTTTAACCCCCTCTAACTCCTAAACCGTTGAAATTTCCCGCCCCCCCCCACCAATACGATTTTTTGTTCCCCTCGCCGAGACCTATCCGTAGTTTCCCGGTCGGACACCGTAACGGAATCACCCTGTATATACATCAGCTGAAGAATCATTACATTTAATTTTCATTAAAAAGTAGTGGAATTCCAGTGAATTTTGCGAAAAATGCTATGAAAAATAGAATGGAATTTCATTTAATTATACTAGAATACCACAAAATAAAATTAATTGACTAGGAAAAGAAAAACAGTATATCATTAGAAAAATCTGTAAATTCATTTAAAACAACTAGAAATATAGTGGAAAGGTTTGCTAGAATATTATACAAATTGTACAGCGATTTCAGTTGACAAAACTAGATATATAGGAAATGAATGAACTAGTAATCTATTGATTCATTTTTCACTAGAATCATAACTAGATAATCTAGAAGTTCCAATCTATACTTTATCCACTAATTATTTATTTGCACCACAGCGCTTATGGAAAAGTTCATTTTTATCCAGTGTCATTACACTTGGTACTTTTAATAGTAGTATACTAAGTTACTCATACCATGTGGTTGTTGTTCGTGTGGGTGGGGGGGATGCGGATCAGGCATCCACGAGCACTCAGACAGGAGAGTCCATTGTACTCAGCGCCCCGTCTCTAGTAAAATCTCCTCGTTTTCTTAATGAACGAGAGGATTTTGTCTAGGGGTTGAGAACAGATGTCTTCCATTCTCATTACATCAGAGTTCCATGTATGAAGCCTTATCCTAGAGAAGGCTGGGCAACAGCAGAGATGGTGCTCTGTTGTTTCCGCCTCCTCCTGGCAGGCCCCACACGTTGGATCCCTCACCACTTTCATGACGGCCAGATGGTGGTTACACGTGTTGTGCCCTGTAATGAGCCCAACGGGAGCCCGACAGTCTTTCCTACTAAGGTTTATAATACTCATACCATACCCCAATCTATATTATACATATGTATGTGAAATGAGACGCTGGATAAAAGTGGCGGTGATGAAAATCAGAAACACATTTATGTAATTACTCAAAGAAGAAACAAGACAAAATATGTCCATAAGCGCTGTGGTGCAAATAATTAATGGATAAAGTATAGTTATATTTTACTAGAATCTAGTTAAAAAAAACTTACAGTGTACATACGTGATTTCGAGTTTAAAAATAAATCTGAAATAAAATCAAAAAATGGATTAGAAAAAAGGATTTGATAACAAGAATTAATACAAAAGAAATTGCGAATAAGTATATAATTAGCTAATCTATAGAGTTAGGTATATTCTGTAGAAAGCTATATATAAGAAAACAAAATTGTAAAAATAGTTTTCTAATTCTTTACATATACATATGAAAATGTGCCTATATGCTTTTACAGTTAAAAAAAAAAACATTTCAAAATCATTTTTCTCGTACATATATAAATTTCAAATATATTTTTAAATCGACCGCATTACATAAGATTACACATTATTATACAATTTACAAAGAACCCTTCCTTTATATTGCTAACTGACCCTAAGATCCAAATGGAATAAAATTTATTATTATTTTGCTTTTGTATTTTTTATATCATCATTTACAGTTTACACTGACTATACAGTTTATAAATTCAATCATGGTTATAATCATATATGAAAATAGGTGAATATAATGTGTTCAGTAACGTGAAAACATAGTTGTTGAAAAAAATAATTACCCATGAAACCGTGTTTATAACCAAAAAAAAAAAAAGGACAATTATCATGTGGCGTTAACAATACTAGATATGTTAGAGAGAGTATATAGGTACATATATGAATATTTCAAATCAATTCTCATCAGTATTCAAGCACAGGGTGCTATAATCATATTGTCCTGAATTAGTAGCTTTTTTTTTTTCTATCTCGAATAAATCATTGCAATTTAATATACCTAAGCATTTTTTCCCCCTTCTAAATATAAACGCAATTTATAATATAAAATATGTATATATATTTCTTATATATAAATGTAATATAGATGTCAACATACTTGTAATTTATTTTAAGATAATTACTGTAACATATGCGGTCTTTGGTTTCGCGTTTCACCTTTTTTTTTTTAAATTTTTTGTTTGTTTGTTTATCAAAATCAAATTTATTATTATTATTTTATATTTATTTGATTTTTGTACACATAATATTTATATGTATATGGGGAATTCCATTTGTAACGGGTGTGACATCCTGACTCTTAAATATTGAAAAACTCGTACAGCAATTGCATTCTGATTATACTTTTATGTTCTTAATATGCCTTCTAGTGTGAATGCAAACGACGGTTACGATAAAACAGAAAACTTCAAATATTTCTAATCAGAATTGTCATTTTACTAGCGTACTGCGTAACAGTGTGACGCTGACGATTTCCAATTTCACAGATTTCCGTATATTTTACTGAATATCCTAAAATTTTCATATAAACAATTTCAAAAATTATTTTTAATTATACTGTAGATACTTGAAAGAATCTTTTGGAAAAATTTGACGAGGAACAATGCAATACTTTTTTCATAATTAAAAAAAAAGAAATGTAACGGGTGTGACATTTTTTGTAACGGCCGTGACTACGAGTTTCTACTGATAAGTAGCAAAAATTTTTTTTTTTAAATACAAAAATTCATATATGTATGTATATCTATCCAAATCAGCTTCATTCATATGAATTTTAAGGTAAAAAGTGGTCGATTTGCGTGGAATTCCCCATATATGATATATGTATACATACGTTGTAATCATATATGTATATTGTGTGTTCTTTGAAAATTGATCAACCGCAAATCAAAACAATATTATACTGCAATCTGTTTCAATTTCAATAATTTATTATTATTTTGACAATTATTTGTTTGCGTTATTGAATATGTTTTGAATTTGATTAACTGAATGTTTCCTTTTCATCATCACAACAACAAAAATTGTAGGTATAGGCTATAAATTTTAAACTCTTAAAAAGTGTTTACAAGAAAATCAAAATTTTTCAGATTATAGAAATAAAAAAATTTTGGGAAAAATTAAAAAAAAAATTAAACCCGCACAATATGTTTTATTTCTAAAACTTTGAAAATATTATTCATTCAACTTTTCAAACGTTTATTATTTATATGCAGTGGCGGATTTAAGTTCGACTGACAGCGCTCTAATCCCCGTCTGATATGGCGCTCTGGTAGCAGAGGTGTCGTGTGAGGTTTTTTTTTTTATTTTGCTCATTAGATAGAGTTGTCGGTCAACGGAGACTCATTTTTTCTGTCTCGTACTCCATTTTTTATACTAAGTGATAATTATTACAATGAATCATCTAATTTTTCCACTCCTTAAATTTTTGTCGCCCTAGGCCCGAGCCTAACGGGTCTAAGCCTAAATCGAGCACTGTTTATATGTATATGGACTATATATATATGGACTTAAAACCGAAAACAGTTTAAAAACAAATTTAAATACGCATTTTTGTTTTCTTTTTAATTCTTTAAAAGATTTTCTAAATTCGAGAAAACGTTCTTTTTGGCCTCAACTGGTAAAGTGCGTTAACGTGAAGTTGACTATATAAAAAATCTGTTGAAAACATAGTGTCTAGCGGTTTACAATTTAAATGAACTGAATTTATTATGATATTTATCTTATTTTTCAATTGTGTATATATTTATCATTCGTTGTTGAGTTGATATATATATATATTGAACAACAAGTGCAAGTTGCAACAAGAGTATCGCTATAGTTTTTGTGAACAACATGTATATTCACAATTATGGCATTAAGGTCCAGATCCTTGATCATCTATAGCAATTAAGCAAATTGCGACTTTAGCAAATATATGATTGCTAATTGCGATTACAAAAAAAAAAAAAAAAAAAAAAAAAATTATCGATTTAAATCGCAAG
Organism: Bombylius major; assembly: GCA_932526495.1. Lineage (NCBI taxonomy): Eukaryota > Metazoa > Arthropoda > Insecta > Diptera > Bombyliidae > Bombylius > Bombylius major. Next base: position 11,593,617 of record OW052046.1, read on the forward strand.
TTTTTACTTTTTTATAAGGAATTTTGAGATTATGTGATCTCTGTTAACTCATTTTTTGACGGTTAATTTGCTTATACTTGCGAGACTTACGCATGCTTGCTAGACTATTAAAGGTGATGGCCCTAAATGCGGGGTTTTTTTTAAATGTGCATTTTGTGCAAAATTTTGAAAATTGGGATATAGGTATGTATATACGAAGAACCCTCCAATGGAAGAATTAGTGAAGTTAGTCAAAGTCCTAGCTCAATCTCAAAGGGATCATAAGTCCGAATGTATGGTCAGGCAATCCTAGGATTCTAAATCCAAAATAACACAGAAAAAAAAATTTCATTAAAAAACGAATTTAATTATTTTAAATTTTTAGAATATGTATTTTTTAAATTTTTTTCTTTGCATATGTGTGTGTGTGTGTGTGTGGTATATTTTTAATTACTATTATCGTTGTTATTATAATTATTATATGTATTTAAATTTAAAAGCTTTTTTTCTCTTCTAATGAAACGTAATGGCTTTTTTTTATAAACATAATTTATTTGGCAGTTTATTTGTTTAAACAATTAAAGTTATGACACTCTTATTTTTTTTTTTTTAACATGTAGTATTACGATTGCAATCGTTGATGGTCATAATTATGTCACTCTCACTTAATTTATTGTTTTTTACGAAGCATAATAATAATTTTGACAAGGATATTTAAAAAAAAAAAAATACAAGGTATAATTGTAGTGATGATGATGATGACAATGACGATGTTCTGTGTTTACTCTGCCGGGTGCAAAGTTACCTGTGGGGATATAATACAACATACAGAAGGTCAAGAAAATTTTTAGTATATTTATGAATTACACGCAATCTTTATTGTCCATCGGGTATTAATATACATACATATATACATATTTTTTTTGTTATTTCGATACATGGGGTGCAAAAAAAGTTATAGGCAATTTTTTGTTGAGACTTGAAAGGTCTTGCACAAAACTCATAATTTTAAATGCCCTCTAGTGGCAAAAATAGACGCACGATAGAAATTTTTACTACTAGTACAATTTTTTTCATGAAATAGTCCAGAGAATATCCAGGGCCGTATTTAGGATCTGTAGACCCTTAGGCTAGACTTGTGGTGCGAGCCCTATCGGGGTTGTATATTTCTAACAAGCAAAAAAAAAAAAACTCCTCTTATTCCTAGTGTCTATCTTTATCTAACAAGCAAGAAAAAAAAATCTCACTCGTTTTTTGTGGTGCGGGCCACTAGCCACTAGGCTGCAGCCTATGTATAGCCTATGCTTAAATACGGCCCTGAGAATATCGTTGTACTAATCTTGGTACGTATAGAAAAAAAAACACCCTGTATATATGTATGTATATAAATATATTGTATCTTAATATCGTTATTAATGTGTATATAAGTATATATACATACCTTTTATAATATCGAAGGTTCTGAAATTAATGTTCAAAAACTTTCTGTATTCTTTTTCTCTTTCGTCGTTTTTTTTATTTACTTTTTTTTTTATATTTTTCAAAACATTTTTAACATGAACGACACTTCTTTATCTTCAATCAAAAATTTCTTTTATCTGAAAATCAAATGGAAGACAATTTTTGCTTCATAATTTTATTCTGTTGTCTTTTGATTTTCGGTTTTTTTTTTGTTCCTGCTTTATTGTTTTAAAAGTGCCGATTATTCGATTCATAGAAACAAAAATAAAAATATCAATAGACACGTGCACGCAATGATATATAGACATATGTATGTATATAATATTTTGCCAGGAACATTTTCAGATACATAAAAGCAGGTGAAATCTTCCTTTTTTTTTAAAAAAAAGTGCATAGTACCGCACTAATAAGTACATAATAAATGTTCTATGTGGTTGTGTATAGAAAAAAAAAAAAAAAACAAAAAAATATTTGTGTGTGTGATGTTGTTGTTGTTTTATTACAAGGATTTTGTATAGAAATCATTTTTAAAATGATTTTTTTTTGCTGTTACTTTAAAGAAATGATAATTCAACAAAGAATTAGAGCTTAGGAAATATAAGGTCCAATTCCAAATTGGGGACTCAAGACGCAAAACTCAAAAGCTTAAATGTCAAAATAATTCTAGCATATGGAAATACAGTGAAGTAAATTAAATACTTACTTACTTCATTACCTTAAGACGCAAATGAGTCTGACTGAGTCCGACGTTCTAAATGTTTAGAATTTTAAGTCTGAGGTATCAGTACTGTCAACTTTATGGTTGATGAAAGTATGTTGTTGACACTTGACACATTTTCGGTATTTTTTATTTTTTTTTTTAATTTTAAAAACTGGAAAACAAATTTGTAACGTTTGTGTGTGTGTGTTTTTTAAAACTATAAATATATGTAGAATTTTGTGGAAAATAAATAATAAGTAGAAAAATAATGAATAAATTTGTGTTGTATAACTGTAGAAACGTGGTCGTTGATTGTTTTTTATATTAAAAATAAATACATAGTACCTACATATAAAATATGAATGACATAAATTTTGACAGCTTCAGTTAAATTCAAATGTCATTTTTTTTTTTAAAATGCTGGTAGCATTGTGAAGTTGAAGATGTTATTTGGATATATGTATGTAGTAATGTAGTTAGACTCATGAGTCATGAGCCCTCAAGTCGACTTCAAGAGCTTTTGCGTCTTGAGTCTAAGTCCTCAATTTAGAATTGAGCCTAAAGCTTAAGTTTATAAACTTTTTCATATCTCTTAATTTTTGTGGCATTGTTATACTCTCCCTCTTAAAAATAGAAAATTATGTATATAATAATATATAGCCAATGTAAATCAATTCAAAAACAAACATTTTTTTTACAAGAAAGAAAGAAAAAAAATTCAATTTTTCGAAAATCTTTACTGAAGTTTTTTATCCCTTTTTTAAAAAAAAATAAAAAATCAATTTTTCCAAGGATTAAGCTGTTCTTTTCAACTGACAACAATTTCTAAAAATATAAATGAAAATTATATAAATGTATGTACTGATGTATAGGATCTTTACAGGAAGGATTTTACTGGTGTTAAAAAGTGTGTAAATGAATTTTCCTTATATACGTATATATACCCTATTTATTATTATTTATTATATTCTCACACAGATTATATCTTTTTATTCATTCAATATCTATATCTACATGAATATATGTATAAGTAGATATATACTAAATAACTAAATTGTATATAATTGTGTATTAAAATATAATATTGAGCAATTTTTAAAAAGAAAATCTGGTATTGGAAAGATAAGGATATATTATATGATATTATTACACAATTGATGTCTGCGCAAAGTGAATTGAAATCGCACAAGCATATTATACAATTTAAATAGATTTTTGTGTCCCATGAGAGATATATGGTGATGATGATGATGATGATGATGATGAAGAATTAAATTCGTACATTGTATTAATATAACTCATCACATTACAACACGTATACATATGTATATACATATGTATCATATATTGAATACGTTTTTATAACATGTGTATGTTATAAACGTTTATTACGTAAATTTTTTATTAAAAAAATTCAAAAGGATATTCGGTCAAATTGTATATAAAATTGAAATTTAATTTTTTTCTAACATACAAGTATCTATTTTTTCAATCTGATATCATTTTTGTTTTTTTTTCTATTCAAATATAAATTATTTTCAATTTTAATTAAAATTTATTTTTAATTTTTTTTTTAAATAAAACGCTCAAAAATCTATTAAAAATTCAACGCAAGTGTTTTCGAATACAACACAAAAGTCTTTTATAGGTATAACTGTTATAATTTTTATTAAATTCAAAATTATATTACTTAATTCAGTGAAGATTAGTTACAGACTAAATATAATATAATGAATTACAATATCATTTGATCATCTGATATACATATACCCAATTCAATACATTCAAATCAATATTCTTTCAAAAGAAAAATCAATACGATTTAGATAATTACAAGGGTCGTTTTACCTAACTGAACAATTTTATACAATCAAAATTCATAATATTAATCCATTATACAAATAAATGTAAATGACTGATTTCATAACTATATATATGCATATACATAATTTACATTATAATAATTAAATTATATGAAATTGTCGTTGATACTACAATACACCCCCATCAATGATAATTTCTATTTTCTTTGATGCCTAATTCTTCAATACAAAATTCAAATTTCTGGAGAGGTAAACCTTTAGTTAATATATCAGCTGGCATTTTCTTTGACTCAAGATATTTTAAAATGACTTCTTTATTATTGATTGCATCTCTTATAAAGTGATGTCTAATATCAATATGTTTACTACGGTTACTGATCAATGGATTTTCTGCAATCGTTTGGGCACTTTGATTATCATTAAAAATTTCAACTGGAATATTTGCTGGTCTAAACTGTAATTCATTTAGTAGACTTTTGAGGTAGATAGCTTCTTTCGTACATTCGGAGATCGCCATATATTCTGCCTCTGCTGTTGAAAGTGCCACTGTTTTTTGCTTTTTTACTTCCCAATATATAGCTCCACCAGCAAGTTTGAAATAAAATCCGCTATAAGATCGTCTGTCATCTATATTGGAACCCCAATCTGCATCCACATATCCTTTCAAGTCTTCACCTGTTTTTCTGAAAATAAGGCAATAATTAATAGAATGTTTAAGATATCTGAGAACCCTTTTTGCTGAAATCCAATGAGCCTTTCCAAAATTATGATTATATTGACTTAAAACACTAACGATGTAGCTTATGTCAGGTCTTGTTGTTATAGTTAAGTATAAAATGGAGCCAATGAGATTCTGGTAAGGAATCGTCGATACTTCATCGTTCATTTTTCTGCACATATCTTTTGAAATCTTTGCATTTACTTCTACAGGTAACTTTACTGGATTTGCATTTTCCATTCCAAATTTATGTAGTAATTTTTTAATAAATTTTTCTTGACTCAATACTATACCATTAGCAATCTTCTCAAATTGTATGCCAAGACAATGCTTTAATTGACCTAAGTCTTTGATTTCAAATTTCTTCATTATTTCTTGTTTGAACCATGTAACTTTGTTTTTGTTATTCGTTGCAATAATGATATCATCAACATATACGGTTAATAATATGATATCTTTATTTTGTTTTAGCATATACATACAATATTCATTTTTTAGTTGTCGGAATGACATTAATTTTAAGTATTTGTCGAGTTCAATACCACATTCTACCGCTTTGTTTTAAACCATAAATCGCCTTTTGTAACTTACAGATTTTTCCTTCATAAGTTTCATTTTTATTTTGTAATTTCTCATAATATTCTGGTAACTCCATATATATGTTTTCTTTCAGTGAACCATTCCACTTTCCAGACGGTAATTGCGATTTACCATTTTTAAACGTATAGCAGATAAATCCAGTTATTCACTTTATTAATCAACACAATAACAATTAGAGTTCCTTTCCGCATTGTGATTACAGTCTGCCGTGTCTGGCAAAGTGTTAAAATATAGAATAAAATTTTCAGTTATTTTTTTTATAAACTAATCCATGGCAGATCTACTTATTTGTAAACTACGGTTTTTTAAAGTCTAAAAGAAAATACCATGTCATACTAATTGTAAAATTAGTTTCTAAATTTGGTGAACACGCAGTTTCTTTGTCCAAATAATAAGAAAATGGAATGCCCTAAAATCTGATTCATTACTCCAAGAACGCTCAACTAGCATTTAAAAAATTCTCAAATTTACATAAAATAAAATCGGCTGTACCAATCAAAAGTAGTGACAAGTAGCTTTGAGGAACGAATTGAAACATTGAACTATGAAAATAAGGATGAAGGAAATCTGGATCCTCTTAATTTTTTAAAAACGGAAAAAGATATTATTATAGAAACATTGAATAAACAATTGATTAAACACTCGTCTTTTAAGTTCATCGGTATAGAATAGCTCATTTGGGAGGGCGTTACACTAAAACTCTAAAAAGTCCTCGATTCAAAATCGGGTTCTGATAATATGGCAAGTTTTTTTTGTTTTTTTCTAAATTAAAAACAATGACACAGCATGAACAATGTTAAACTTAAATAAATATGTCTCAACATGATTAGCACTGATAAAGTACACGTGAACCACAGAACTTTACCAACAATTTTCCATTTTTTTTTTAGTGATACCGCATAATCTTGACCCACATGATCCTTCACTGATAAGAAAAAATCTTGACCCATGTGACCTCGCACTGATAACAGATAAGCTTGACCCATGTGAACTCGCACTTTTAACAGATAAGCTTGACCCATATGAGCTCGCACTTTTAACAGTTTCGTGATGACGCCAATCGGCCGCTGACCTTTGGTCTCTAGAATCGGCACATCCCTAATACTTACTTCATATACAATGGTTAGATAAAAATAAAGTAAAAGTAAAACCGTAAAACTTTTAAAACCAGGTAGATTTTAATACATATGTATTAAAATTGATTCTAGTTATAAGACTCCAGCGACTTTTCTGATTTAGAAGAATAAATAATACATAAAAAATGTTTGTGTCGTTTCTTATTTATCTAAGAATTGTTTAGTCCTCGCAAACGCTTGAAAATATTAAATCGAAAACAGTTAATATACATATGTACATCAAATACAAAAATGCAACAATTGTCTAGTTTAATTTTAAAGTACCTACAATTTTAGCATTATACCTAATACTCCTCATTGTACTGTATTATTATTGTTTTTTGAAAATCATATGTTGAATTCTTTCATACCATAAAATAGGTAGTTCGTTTTGTTGGAAAAAAAAAATTGCTTTTAGATAAATTAGTGCAATATTATTATTTCTCATTTTTTCTTTTTTCTTAAATAATAAAGTATATTCAAAAAACCGAAAAATTAATTTTTTTCACTCGAATAAACAAAATTATAAGTTATTGGCTTACCCATTTTTTTTGTTTTTTTTTTTTTTTTTTTGTTATTTCAACTCTCAAAAGCTCAAAAACTAGTTTTATATTCATTATGTGTATTCTATAACGAAGCTATTAATAACAAACGAACGATAACAAATTTGGTGCGTATAATTTTTCTAATTGCATGTGTGCTTTTAAATTACAGGTAATCCCACATCATACGTATACGATGATTCTTTATAATGTATTAAGTATCAATGTTATGTGCATCAGAAGCGTGGAATTCATAGCTCGTGTATAACAAAAATCGATTTACTTATTATTATTACTTTTTTTCTTTTCTAATTGCTATGGCTGCTGTTGGATGATGATAGCGATATCTTTAATGTGCTATGAATATTTTGGATAAAATTTATAGCAAATGTATATAGGTTGGTAATATTTATAACAGAAAAAAAAAAACTAGCTTCAAGCATTTGCATTATTATTGATTTTCCCTTTTTTTACTATAATATGTATTTTGTGTATTCTATTCAAAATCTACATCAGCAATTCAGTATATATGTACCTACTATACCATCTCATATTGATGTTGGTAATTTTATCTCATTTTCATCATTTTAATGAGTAACATTTATAATGATCATGATGGTATAAATTTGAACAAAAAAAAAAAAAGAAACTAAACTAAAAACAAAAACAACAATATTAATAATAATATTAAAAAAAAAATTGTTTTTATTTATTTTATTTTTTATTTTTTGGTAATTGTATATATGAGCATCAAGCCTCAAGTCACAGTAGATAATTTGCAACGCGTCATCATAAATGATGTTTCACTTTTTATTAAATTTTTTTTTATTTTTTTTTTTTTTAATTTTTCTTAGCTTACCTACCTGGGGGTCGATTCTGTTTTAGTGAAGTGAAAACATGAAAAAAAAAAGTTTGCACTTGACGTTCCACACACTGTTTTCACTTTTTCACTGCACAGTACCCAAATAAGCGATTCTTGTTGCGTTCGTGCAAACATAGTGCTGAATGAGGCGCTGATTTAAATTTTTTCACCGACGTGATATGAGAACTGTCAAATCAAGTAAAAAAAAGTTGTGTTTTTGTATTGTTTATTGTAAAAACTTAGTTACTTTCAGTAATCAACGAATAAATAAAAGATTATTTTATGTAATTTCTTTCAAATACATATTTTATTTTCGTCATTTAAACTTATTTAAACTAAATTGTAATCTTAAAAATATTGAAATTTAAAACCTCATTTGAGACTATTAAAAGCAAAAGTATACCTATTCCATGTTAGATGGTTTTGAGAAAAACAGGAAAAACGTATAACTTTTAAATTAAATGCAATTTTAATATTTTTTTTATTTTATATGAGAACTCTAAGCTTCTGAATTTAATTCAAACATGGATTTTAAAAAATCAATGTTTAATTTAGTAAATACTAGTAAGCAAATTTTGGAATAGTTATAGTTTTGCTACCAACATTATGTTGGAATAGTTTAAGTTTTGCTTCCAATGCCAAATTTTACAACCATTTTTCAGGGGCATCAATGCAGTTTTCAAAATTGAAATTTTTCAGATTAAAAGCCTTCAACACAACGAACATTTTGCCATCATTAACTCAATTTTTTCAAAAAGTGGAATAGATCAACTTTTGCTTTTAATAGTCTCATTTATACTATTAAATCTAATTTTATTAATTCTAACTCTTTTTTTAATGTAAACTTAATTTCTACTTTTCCATTTCTTTTATTTTTTTTCTTTTTATTATTAATAAATAAAAGTTTTAATGACAAATTTTTTTTACACTGATACTTTTCACAGTGCAAAAAATATTTTCATATGAAAACTTTTTGACATATTTTTGCACGTTTACACTGTATTAGAATCGGAATTAGCAGTGTAAGCGTGTAAACTGTTTACACGTTTTCACTTCACCGAAACAGAATCGACCCCCTGTATAGTAATATACCAATGACAATATAGTTCTATAACAGACTAGTTGTTCCAGTATGTTTAAATGGTAACAGCCACCTTAAAGGTGGCCTTCATTCTAAAATCTGCTTTTTAAAGCTCTATATCTTATTATTAGTATTTTCAATTTCTCATCTTTTGAAAAATATACATTCTCCTTTATTTTATCTATTTTCCATACAATTCATAGAAAAATTTTAACAGAAATTTGAGAAATTTTAACATTTTTGCCTCAGTATAAGGAGAATAACACTATCATTCTCTGATGACTTAAGCATTACAATATACAGAACAGAACCATATAGAAACAGCTTTTTCTTTTACCTTTTATACCATTATCTCTTTCCGCAGTTATAATATATACCAATTACCAATCCGTTCGCCGCTTTTAGTTTTTAATAAACTCTAACAACTAACAAATGAGTAATAAACGAAAGTTTTCTCATATATTTTTTCGTGAGAGAAATAGAAGCTTTTCGTCTCTCACACTTCCCCGCACAGGTTTTTCAAATTTTGCTGATATTCGTATTTCGTATGTACTACTAGTGAACCTCTTTTAAGACAACTACTCTGTGATAATACACAATATGTTAATTTTTGTTTCTTTAACACTATTATTTTATAGTTTAAAATATCAACAAAAGAAAAAGAGTAAATCGAAGAATGTATCTTCTCAAATTTTTTTTTTTACATACATTTTCGCAATGAATATTTTAAATATATATATATTTTTTTTTATCTTTTATAGTATTTGATTTCGGTAATTTCGGTTCATTGGATACATTTTTTCATTCTAATTTGATAATTTTCTTCCTTTTTTTAAATGTAATTTTTTTTTTTATAGTAAGTATCTATGCACTTATATCACATGTATATAATATACACTAAAAAAGCATTAGAGGATTTTAAGGTATCTTGCTTGCACACATTTCATACATGAAAGTATGTATAATTTAAAAAAAAAAAAACAAAAAAAAAAAAAAAATCCAGAACATATAACGAATTATAGGATTGCACTTAAAAAATGCCTCGAGTATAAAAATAAATGCACACCGTAAAAAAAATAAACAAAAATACATATGTTCAAGATTGCTAATATGTATATTGTATATGTATACATATATCATTCCGATCTATGTATGTTTAATATTACATATGCCGATCAATGTTAAGGACATTTTTGTAGTTCATTTCAGTTCCTTTAAAAAAGTATGTTCCCGCCAGAGAAGTATGAAGTTGAAATTTGGCCGGAATATTACTTGAAAGGTTCTCTTTCCAAAAAATCCGTCTACTTGGGCAAAAGTTATATAGGATAAAATACCCAGAAACGTATAGTTTTCCGAAAAAGCAGTGTTTTTTTTCCCCTTTCACCACACTTATTTTTGCACTTATTCAAAATAAATTCCCATTGCAATTACTCGTAAAGTTAAGTGGTTTCTGGTCAAATTTCAACTTCTTACTCCTCCAGGAACATTTATATACTTTTTTAAAAGAACCGAAAATGAATAATATAAAAATGTCCTTAACATTGATTGGTGGAACTTTATTTTTTTGAGCCATGTAATGTAGCTCGCTTCCTGTTGCAAGGATCTTTTTTATTCAAAAAAGAATTTTGTACATAATGACAAGAAGAATACTCTATGCAGAATATTCAAAGGTATTCGGATCACAGGGTCCAGAGATTTTCAAATTTGAAAACTAATTTTTGACAAAATTGTGCTTACATTGATCGGAGTGATATGGAACACAATTTTTTTACATACATACTTGATAATGTATGTGTATGTGTATACATAAAATTGAATTGTCTATAAAAATTGAATTTAAACTACATATATGCATTCTGGAGCAAAATTGAAAATTATTGTATATGAATAAGAAATTAAAGAACAAAACAAAAATTAACAAGAAATGTGATCTAACACGCAACATTTTGCATACACAATATTTTTGTATGTACATACATACATATGTATTTCCAATTCTTTAAAAAAAATTTTTTTGTGTGTCTTCTCGGCAGGCCAGGGTTCTGGTCCAAGGAGATTGGAGTTGGTATTTCTCTTGACTAGAAAATCTTGCCCCCCCCCCCCCCCCCCCCAACAAATAACCTTTCATTCCTTCATGTCTCGGTGTTATGCCTATCGGTAATTTACATTATATAAATTTTACAGATACGAGAAGTTACTTAAATTTTCTAAAAATGCATACTTTTTTCAAAAATCACAAGAAATTTAGTGCTTTCGATGAACTACATAATACATGTATATAATCTATTAAGTGTCTTTAATTTATAATTTATATCTTTTACAGGTATTTATGATACAGTTCTTATTAAAAATCATCGAAAAATATCTAGAACTTTATTTTATTTATTTTTTATTTTTTTTTGTATACGCTTAATGCATTTTTTATGTATGCATGTATGTAAATTCTTGAAAGTGATATTTTATACAATAATATTTTTAAGTAGGTATTGAAAAGATTATATATTTGATAATTGATGTACATACATATGTATATGTACAATTAAAATTAAAAGAATTTTTCTAAGAATTTATTTCATTTTTTTTTAATGAAATATCCTGAAAGAACACAAAAATTTTTTTTTTAAACATTAATATGAACCTACATACATAATATTTATATATATGTATATACAGTCTGTTCAAGAAGATACGAGAATCGAGTAGAACGCAATAAATGTCAGCTTATAAAAAAAATTGCATGAATCATTTTTAGATTGTCTCTGTATATTTCGCTGTATAATAATTTTTATCAATTGCGTTCAAACTGTTAAAATGCTTACGCAGTCTGTTGGTTTTCAAAAAATTAGCTCTTTATACAAAAAAAAAGGTTTGAACTGGTATTCCTGGTGAGTGGTGACTCATCCAAAATTTCCAAAGATAAGCATAAGTGCAGTCGCAAAATATACTAAAACGACGGTGTCTTTTTTGAAAAGATGGATAAAGAGGTATGAGAATGAGATAACTGGAAATGTAGACGATTTATCCTGAGAGAGGTAAAAGTCGAAAGACAACAAAATTTAGAAGATAAACTAATTATTAAAGTATCTAAAGAGAATCCAGCGATAAATTTGCGTCAAGCAAAGCAAAACCTTTCTGAAAAAGGTGTAAACATTTCGTTGAACACGATAAGACAAAGATTAGCAGAATGTGAAGTTTAACAAAAAAGTGTTGTTACCAAGCCGCTGTGTTAAGTATAAGTCAAACTGAAAATCGTTTGAAAATGAAAAATTCCAACCCTATAGAAAACGTTTTGGCCTTGATAAAGCAGAAGCTTCGCGGGAAATAAATAAAGACTATTCATCACTTTGACAGAACGTTGAAAAAAATATGGAGTGGCTTTTCCAACAAGTGCAACAAAATTAAGTGAAATTTGTACCAGAAGATGTTACCTCAAGATTCAAAATAATGAAGTTTAAACTGTATAATAACGCTAACGCGAAATAGGTTTAAGATTATTCCTTCGATAAATGTTATTATGTAAGCTAAAAATTCTTTTGTTTCCTTTTAATGAAAGTTAGTCTCTTTTTGAACAGACTGTAGGTACATTATATAAATGTAAGTAAGTATGTAAATAAATTTTTATTGTGCGTTTCAGATTCAGATTAATTATAAAAATCGATTCAAATGACTTTACTATCTTCTCTTCTTACTACATTTATATACAGTATGTATAGTCAATAGTGTAGCTATAAAGTATGTAAATTTTTCATCATTCAGAAAATGAAAAAATAAAAAAATAAAAAGTAATAAAATAAGATAAAAAAAAAGTGTGCTGATTGAATTAGTTTGAATATACCATATGGGGAGGTATAAATATGTATGTATCTATAATAATGTAATTTAAATCGCTTCGGACCGCAAACTGATTTTTTACGCATACTATATTCGTTTTTTTTTATTTTTTATGTTTTTGATAGCCAGTAGCCATTAAACACAAAAACATAAAACTGAACACCGTTTTACAATTAAAAATGTGACTGTCATAAAAGTCAGTCGAAGTTTAGTGTAAAATCGGAAAACAAGTTAGCAATTTTGAAACGACGATAACCATCCTTCATCATTGAAGAACTAATTACAATAAATAAGTATAATCTCATCATTGGATTTTAGAAACATACTTTTAATATACGAGTATAAAGTACGTGTATACATATGTATGTATGTACATATAGGAATAGGAGTGATAAAAATGCTCCTAAAAATTAAAAAAGTTTAAAAAAAAAATCTGAATAAGTAGCAGTAACTGAACTATCATTAGTAATATAAAACAGCAGCCAGTAACAGTATTATAATAACTTAACAGCATCCCATATCGCCATCAGCAACTTTTTAACAGCTTAAGAAGAATTAAACTTAGAGCAGTTTAGTTGATATATCCACATACAACTCTTACTGTAGATATGTATGTTGTGTTATACAGTATACCATCAGGGCTGTCGTTTGGGATTTTGAAATAGTAGCAAAACGGAAGTAAAAAAGGAGCACGTCAATAAAAAACGGAGCGGACAGAAAAATTCTTTTAAAATCCTTGTTTATTAAAAAAATCAAATTAGGAAAAATATAAATAAATCTACAATGTACATCTTCGAAAAAAAAAACATTTCAACAAATATTTGAAATTTAAAAAAATATTCCTTATCAACAATTAATAATTCCTTCGCGCTCATTATTGCTTCGACAGTTTCTATAAGAACTGAATTTCTAGTCTTATTTTCAATTAAATTGAATGTGGAAAAAGCACGTTCTGTAGTGGCGCTGGTATGTGGTAAACATAAAATATCTGAAATTACTTGTTCCACTCTTGGATACATTTATTTTCATTGTGAATTTCCTTTTTAGAATCAGCTTGACTATCTTCAGTATAACTATTCTTTTCTGTATTTTTATTTTCAGTTCTTGTTTGGCAAATATCTTCATTCTACTTAATATAGATTACACATTTATCCTAATAAACCAGAAACGACTATTTTGGTGAAAGTACAATTTGTTTTTTTCTAAATTCATATAGTTTAAACAATTTGCCTATTTATTGATTATTTTAATAAAAAGGGAGCATGAAGTTGAAAGGAGTAGCACAGTAGCACGTTCACAAAAAAAGGAGCGAAAATGCTCCGATAGTAGTCAAACGACAGCCCTGTATACCATATGCGTATAGTAAAGAAGTAATATGTATGTATGTATTTATAGTTTAAATCATCTTATTTTTTAGTAGATTAGATTGTATAATGATGATGATAGAAGCATATAAACAGAAGATAAAGATAAAACCAAAAATATTAAACACACACAAACACACACATACATAAAATAAAGTATATAAAAAATTTTAAGAGAGATATTTGACAGAAGCGCAGCATCAATGTTTTTATGACGACTTTAAAATCATGTAAATTTTTCTTCGGTCGTTTTTAAAACATAATAAATTTTACAATAATACATACCCCCAACCAAATAACATAAAACAACAAAAAAAAAAACATAAAGTAGTTAAAATGAGTCACTTGACTCAAAACATCCGAGAGAGAATACTATTCAAGCTCTACTCACCTACGTAAAGCCAAGATAGTGCGGTTATTTTCATGTGACTATATACGAAAAGTGCAAATTTTTCCTTGAAAAGTTAATTTTTGAGAAAAAAATGATGAAAATAGTCGATGAAATATTATTAAAAAATAAAATAATAAAAAATAATAAGGGGATTCACTCTTTGGTGCAAATAGGCATTGTATCGTTGCATTCGGTGTATCGTAGCACGAATTTGCAACGATACAACAACAATTTGTGCTACGATACGATACACCGAATGCAACGATGCAATACCTATTTGCACCAAAGAGTGAATCCCCTAAATGTTAATAAAATTCACGTTATAAAACATAAAAGTCAACAAATTTAATGTCAAACTTGAAACAACACATACATACATATATACATTTTAAACGATTACCTCACTCACGGCTTGTATATTCTCTCTCCCTCGGAGGTTTTGCTTGGCTCCATCTAATTTAATTAAGGGTCTTAATTGCCATCAACGTGACGGTCAGCAGTCATTCATCTATATGCACATATGTATGTATCATAATATACAGGGTGTCACGTTTGGTTTCCTTTGGATTGATACCAGTGATAGGTCTCATCGAGGCAAACAAAAAATCGTATGGGTGGTGCTCAATCTTAACGGTTTTCGGAGTACGGATGATTAAAGGTTTTTGCGACTTTTTTTTGTGAAACACCCTGATTTTTCGTTTCCGTTTTTTGCTCTTTTAACTAAAATAAGCACCATCTCTTTCATCCATCTAACGCAGAAGTAATTAGCGATTTGCAATTTTTTATCTAAATTTTTGGAAAACAAAGTGATTTCACGAAAAAACTCATTATTAACATACTCTTTTTTTTTTTACAATAAATAAAAAGAACAATTCTTTGTCTACAAATAAGCTTATACGTTATGACTCTATCTGTCTTGGTTCAGAGGCTACAGCCTTTAGAATAAAGTCATCTTTCTTGAGAAAAGAGCAAACAAATTTCAAGGCCCTCTAGCGGCTAAACCGTTGAGATTGACACACACACACACACAAATCCCCCCCCCCCCCCATACGAATTTTTGGTTGTCTCGATGAGACCTGTAACTGGTATTAATCTAAATTAAACCAAACGGGACACCCTGCATATATATTCATTGTGTAAGCGCGGAGATAAAGGACCCATCTACAAATCCATTACAATTTTATGATCCTCATATAATGTTAGTACATACATAGCTATATGAATTTTTTTATTTTTATTTTTGAAAGTAGATGCATATATAGATACAAAATACGGTATATGACGATCACTTATGAGGAATGAACATATGTAGTGTTTATTTCTTTTTGTTTTCATACATCAAAAGTTTTATGATAAATTCACTATAGGATGCGATAACTACTTATTTACCGTGTAGTACCATAAAAAAAAAATTTTAAAATATAAATAAAAAGAAAGTATAAAAAAATATGATAACAAAAAGATTCATTATTTTATTGATACTATACATTTTAACCATAACCACATTTATGTATGTATGTACGTACGTGTATGTGAGATGATCATCAAACGCAATTGAATATTACGCAAACACGAGAACACATTCTTAAAAAAAAAAAATCTTAAATTCAAAAAAGTAAATTGGATTACAAAAAATTAATTCAAGGTCAAACTTTTTTTTTTGAGAAAATTTTCACTTAATTTAAAAATATGTATTTATTACCTTGAATAGTATAGGAAAGATTATGATGACGTATACGATATTCTCTAAATTTTTTGGCCAGCGGAGTAGTGCGGTTTCCTTATCTTTCTACACTTTTTCAACTTAACTGATTTTTGTTTAACGAGATAAATGCACAAAAAACAAGAAGTTTTTGCAGGATTTAAAATTCAAATTGGAAAATTGAAAAATTTGTGTATGACCAATGAATTGAGAAGAGAAGAAAAAACACTGATGTAAAATTAAAAATGTGAAGAATACGGTCGTGAAGATGCGTTTAAAAACAATGATTCTTATGAATTAAGTCGAAACATATGACTGAGTTGGGTGGATATATCCAAGTGTGAAAGAATAATAGATCGTTTACATAACACATTGAAACGTAGATTTCTTCTATTCTCGTCAGAGTATATATCGCTTTCGCATTCATATGTCGGAGTGAGATTTGCAGAGTCAGTGTCAGATTAGAATATATGTACATATTTCTCAGTGGCGTCTTGTGACTTATTCACTTGGGTGTGCTGCACAATTACACTTACACAAGTAGGCACTAATAATTCGTTAAATTTGAATCCAATAAATAAAACTAAATATTAAATGAGGTTGTATGAGGACATTGTTTCACAAAATGTAATTACATTTTTATTCAGTGAAAATTAAATGAAAACCGAAAAAGAATATAAAGATTGTATGTCAATTTGAATTTAAAATTTTAAATGTACTTGAAAAGTTCGAAAACATCCGAAATTCGAACTTAATAAACTTCACTCTACCGCTGAATTTTAAACAGGTAAAATTTTCCACGTCAAGTTGTGTAAACGATCCATACATAAATGTACTTTCGAAGTGATGAGTGATCCACAAATCAAATTGAATAGAGTTCAACATATTTGTTATTATCATTTGATAATAACTGTAAAACCGAACTGTAATTTTTTTCTTCTACATATACATATATGTATTTTAAAAATCACCCTTTTTCGTATATACATAAATATGATGTAAGATTTAAGTATAAAATTCATAACTTATTTTTTTTATGCACAAAATACTTTTAGATTTAAATTGTAAATCATCGTGAAATTCACAAATACACGATATACATACATATGTACCTATTTATTTTTTCCCCATAGATAAAGGGTTTTACATATTATGAAATATGATAGGTATTACATTTAAGTAAATTTCTTTGTGTCAAATAAAAATCTTTTTTTTCTTAGAGAGGACACACACGTCAAAATTCAAAACTGAAATTTTTACAATATAAGATTATTTCGCTTCAATAATTTTTATAAAAGTTCATATATTTAGCATATTTCGTGTGTATAAATTATATTGAATTTATGATTTGTAAGTTTCAGATACATACCTTACCTATGTACATAATACATATATCAGGGAAATCTTGATCCTATATAAATTGTCTGTATACAGGATGAAATGAAAAGTTGCTAATCTATTAAAAAAAAAATTGTAATTCTGATAATGAACATAATTTTAAACCAACCAACATACATACATACTTACATTGCTTATATTTATATATACATAATATGTACAAAAATAATTATAATTTTTTTATGCGCACACATTAGGTAAGATTATTATCTTATAAATTACCGTTGAAAAAAAAATCGAATTACTCAGTTACTGCTTTGTGTTTAATTAAATACCTAATAATAACGTACATTTAATTTTTTTATGGGTTATAAAAGTTAAAAGCAGAACATGACCTTTTCATTTTTATTTAAATTTATCACCACCACACGTACATAATATGTAATTACGAGACATATGTACACATATGTACATATGTGTATATATGTATATTAATTCATACATACGATATATTTTTTTTTGTCTTTCTACATTTTTTCAATTTTTTGGTTTTCTCAGAACAAAAAAATTTAATAAGACATTTTGTTGTTTTTTATTGGAACTGAGCAGGGTTGTCACTTTACTGCAATCGCAGTAGATCTACTGCACTTTTAAGGTCGATTCACACATTTCAGGTCAGTCTCAGTTCAGTCTCAGTTCCGTCACGTCAGTCACAGTTCAGTTTCAGTCGATTTATATTCACACATATCAGGTCAGTCTCAGTTCAGTTTCAGTCGATTTATATTCACACATATCAGTTCAATCAGTTATATTTTATCATAAGTTGAAAAAATGTGAGTTAAAATATTGTGTAAATACATATATATATTTGTATATATTTTTTATTTGATAAATCGTACAACACAGTATTTTCCCGTACTTTTTCAATTAATTTTTCGTCAGTAGACATTTTGCTCACATAAAAAAACACAACCTACCTCAACAATGTACAAAAAAAAACTGAAAGCTATCAGAACTCCGTCAGTCATTTCAAAAAATAACGTTGACGACGATATCGGAAATCTCTGACACCGAGAAATTCTGACTGATCGGTGACTGAAATGAGACTGAACGGACATGTGTGAATATGTACATATGAACTCCATACAATAATACCATCCGAATAATCGGAACTGAGACTGACCTGAAATGTGTGAATCGACCTTTAACGAGAAATGTGCCTACTGCGCAGTAACACCATTCTACTGCACTTTTACATGTTGATTTTGTGCTGTAATTAAGTCACAAATCAAAAAATTTCATCACTAGTTTACTTATATTAAGGAATGAAAAATTTTTCAAAAATAAAAAAAAAAATGTTTTTATTATACTTCAATTATTTTTTTGATTTTTTAAAAAGATATATGTACATACATACACTACGTGTGTGTATTTTCTTATGATTTTTATTTTTAAATAGAGAAGAAAATGGTTCTACTGCAATTTAATGAAATCTACTGCAATTTTGACACAATTCTACTGCAGAAGTCACAGCAAAAAGTGACAACACTGGAACTGAGTGCTCACATCAGTTGAAATCAGCTCACTCATTTATCTTCTTCTTCTTGAGAATAGGCGTGAGTGATTTAAGTGTCAAAAAAAAAAAAAAAAAAAATATCCACGTTGGATAGAATATCCCTTTTTTTCCGAAAAACACAAAACTGACGGTGCAAAATCTTTATGTTATGGCTCTCCTGTATGTACAATAGTTTTCAAGACGAAATTTAAAACAATTTACATACTTTTACAAGTGTGCGGACATAAGTTTGACTTAAATTTAAATTTGACGTCAACTAAAAACTAATCTTTTTATGCTGAAACATTTAGTATTTTGTTGTTCTCTTTAGTATATGTCTTTATATCTCCACAACTATTAATCCGAACAAAATGCAATAAAGTATGTTAGGAAGTAGAAAAAGTTATCTTAAAAATTTGTTATTAAGTGTTATCTTGGGAATATCCTGAAACGTAGAAATAATGATTTTTGTAGAACATATTAATTTTTGTGACAAAATTGTTAACTGTACTTTTCCGGCTATAAAATTCAATTTGCGCGCCAATAAGGATATACATATACATATGTCACATTAAAGATAACACTTCAAAGTAGTCCGGTTTCAATAGCTCACGCTCGCTTGTTGAAGAAAGTTTACCTGACCAATTTTCACAATTTATCAAATGGTCGGATTAAATTATAAATTTTTTGATTTTTTGGGAACGTGGCAAAACTTTTAAAACCAATTTGAATCGCTCGTACAAATCTTAATCATTTGAACGTTGTAAATATAGCTGTTTATACGCTAGCAGATTTATCAGCCAATCTGAACGATTTAAATCGGCCGATAATTCAGAGTTTGTCGGAAGATAATAATCAACGATAAATTGGTGTCTCCACTAACTGTGAAAAATTAATTAAGACAAGAAATTGAAGTGTGTGTGTGTGGAAAAGTGGCCGATTTGTCTCCCGTACGGAGCACGATTTATTTGCCAATTTTATCCACCGATATTTCTCATTTGCAAATCAAATTTGTTTTATCAGTACTAAATCTTTTGTGGATCGGCCGATAAATCTGCTATAGTGTATATAAGCAGCTAATTTGTAATTTCTGTATCTATATACAAAAAGACCACATACATATTATGTATTTTAAATAATTGCGTAGTACTAGATTTATAATTGAATGTTTACTATATTATTTCTGCCTTTTTTTTTCTGTTTGTGCAGATACTTCCATTCGATGAAAAAATTTCAAAAATAAATAAAATTCCTCTTTATTTTCTTTTTATTATTTTTTTTTCTTTTTTCTTTCAAAGAATATTTTCATATAATATAGTTAATAAGTTCGTATCCTGCTTAAATGAATTAGCATATAAATGTATCCTTATAATAAATCATTTCATGAATGTATTTATTTTTTTAATCTCAGAAGCAAAAGAAGGCATGATTTTTTTTTTCTCCTTTTTTGTTTTAAAAATTTATTTTTTTTTTCTCAAAGACTCTAATGAAGCATCACACTATATTATAATATATCAGTGTGGTAATTAACTGAAGAAACAAAAGCTTTAAATGTTCAAACATAAATGCATATGTCGTACGGAACTACACAAATTATAGCAGCACACGTCGCCGTCACGTTGATTATTGTTTCATTTAAATGTTTATACGCGCATTGTGGTAGTAATATAAATATACCTATACGGACGGTAAAATATTTTATTATATTTCATTTATTTTATTTTTTTTTTAAATATACAGGTGAGGACTGAAAAATATGTATTAATGTTATATATGAAAATGATTTCAGACCAAAAGGTCTGTAATTATATTTCCATCATCATCTATGTATTTTAAGTAAAAAAAAAAAAAAAAAAAAAAAAAAAAAATTGACTTTTAGTTATGATATTGTTACATAAAAATGAATAATAGACCGAAGAAGCGCAGAGAGATGATGAGCGAATGGAGTGTCCGTAGCTAACAGAAGCGACATCAAAAAGACATGATCAGTACACAGTACATACATCAGATATCTCAGATCAGTGATTAAAGTGTGCGAATGGATTTTCTTAAATAACGAAATAAAATAAGTAAAGTAAAAAATAAATAAAAAATAATAAGAAAAAATATTAAAGCGCACGCGAAAGACATAGTATTAGAAGTATGTTTAACTATAAGGATATCATCATCATCATCATCATCATCGTCTTATGACATATAAGGGATATCTTTTTGTTTTTGTTGTTACCTTCAATTACCTTGTTTATGCGAAGCTTTAATATGCATTAACTCAATACGTTTCAATTAAATACGGATGCATAAACCAAATTTCAAAACATATTGAAACTCTATTACGTTTTGAGTAACTACACTATTAAATCCGCATTTGAAATTTCAAATAGTATTGGTAACACACTAGAGTAGTGTTAGTAACGTCACATTGAAACTTCAAATGACATTTGATTCGCGGTTATTATTAAAATGTAGAAGTATCAAGTAAACGAGTGGTATTTAGGAGCATAAAAAGATAAAATAAGATAATAAGAAGAGAGAAATTACTGGCATTCGAAATAAATCACAAAAATATATGATGGTAACACTATATGAACAATAATAACATCCAGGTGACATTACTTAAAAACGTTTTGAGTAAGATTGAAATGTTGTACTACGCATAAACACAAATCAAAATTTATACGAGTATTATCGTTAATACGTTTTAATCATTGTGCATAAACAAGGTAAATGATAACGCCAACGGCGACTAATGATTATTGTATGAATTTGTCCTATAACTTAGCAAAATTTAGTTAATAGCATTTTTTGGCAGGTGTATTAACTTCTAATTGCAATCAACAAATATTATTTGGTATGTGTAGGTACCTACGTACAAATTTAATTATTGTCTTTGTATACGCTTTCCATTAAATTATATCATAACAGAAATTTAATTTTTCACCTTCAAAACGTGATTTAATCATTTAAAGAAATTTGAATTCAAAAAACAAAGAAAATAATAATAGATAAACGGATATAACACGTATTTTCGATTAAAATATAGTTTTTACAACTGACTACTGAGTATTGAGTATACGAAATTTCAGCATACGCAAATAAAAATAATAATAATTTCATTGAATCATTTTTTGATTTCTCTTCTTCTTCTTTTGTTTTTTGAAGCGCAAGCAAAACATAAAAAATCTTTTAAATTAATTTCTTACACGAGATCAACATTTACAGGTGAAATGACAGGTGCCTTTGAATCGGTATTTTTTTTTTGTTTTTCATTTAAGTACATTTTCCTCAATTTAACCATAATTACATTGTTCATCAGTTTTTTTTTTTCTAAAGTCTGCCAATGATGATGATCACTTATTCGATTTTGTCTTTTTTAATACTCGAAACATAATATTGAATGTACTCTATACCACTTATCATATACATATATCGTACTTACATACATTGTGTAAAGTTTTAAATGCCTTCAGGTTATGATCAGGTGACAAGTAGGTAATAATTAACTAATTTATACTCTTGATATTAATAATTTTTGTTAAAAAAATAATTTTTTTTTTCATATTTTTCTGTTTGCTTAAGAAATTAAAACAAAAGCGTGATTTGTGTATAAATTATGAAGTTTTTGTTTTTCTGAAAAAATTAATATTATTTTCAAATTTTGCCGTTTAATTTATTTTGTACAGAATATTAAAATTTCTCTTGATATAAAAAAAATATGACTTTTGCGGATGCATGCATACGATGGCATAGAGAAAACATTTTATTCGATAAACGCCTACGATAACGTACAAGATACAAGATACATATGTAGATAGATATAGGTATGTACATATGTATAGATTAAAATAGGGCTACTGTTGCACTTTGACCTTTACATATTTTTTGTACAGCCTGTGCTTCTTATAGATTTAAGCTTTTGATAAATCCTAAGATTCTATTCGAAGATGCACACCAGAATTCATGAGGCTTGAGGAAAAATTGTAGCAAGTATCGCACTCGTTTTGAGACCAACGCCTTGCATTCACACAGAATGTGCTTTGAGGTCTCTTTGGCCTCTTTGCAGAACCTGCATTTGTTATCCTCTTTGAGCTCTATCTTGCTCAGGTGGTAATTGAGCGGACAGTGCCCGGTGATAAGTCCCGTGATTGTCCTTAACTCGTTCCTATTGAGGTTGATTAGTTTCCCAACAATATTAGTCGAAGGTTTGAAAACTTCTTCGCTTGCTTGTTACCAGGAATCTTTTCCCCGTAGGAGGACCTTTTCATCTACCATTTTTTTATAGAATTTTTGGTGTAGCTTTTAGGCAGTCCACAGAAGAGTTCTGGGGACCAAAAATCTTGGAGCTGGAGCATTTTTTAGGTACGGAGTCCGCCAGCTCGTTGCCCTTGATTCCTTTGTGTCCCGGAACCCACATAAAATAAACTTTGTTTGTTCTGGTGAGTTTTATCACAGTCTTAATTAAGACATTCCAATACTAGCCTCGACTCAATTTTATGAGCGTTGAGGGCTTTAAGCGCTGCCTGACTGTCTGAAATTATGTAGACTGTGGCTTTATTGAAGTTTTTTTCTAGGCATTCGGTAGCGCACATGTCTAAAGATACAGTGCGCGTAGTTACTATAAAGGCACTTAAAAGTTGAACATTGTTTTTTCAAATTCTAGATATTTTTAAGTTCCGTTATTTAACTTTTGCCATTATTTTGTAGAATAGAGTATTGTGGAAGATCTGTGAATTTTATTTTATGGATTTACTCGAGTTAGTAGAGTCGGTTGAGATTTTTATAAAAAAGGTCTATTAAAATTGAAATTTTATGCGAAATTAATATATTTGAGTTTGTTTTGCAAATGAGTGTTGGACAATGATGTAACATTTGTTTAACACATCGAATAGTTATTGGCAGGCCTAATTTCGCTTTTAACTTCGAGCTGATAGTGAAGTTTTCATTGTTACTTCGCAAATCTGATTGTTTACCCTGATGAAAATTTTTTTTTGGTGCACCTGTATCCTTTTTTACCTTATAATTTTCACTTAACTTGACAAAATTATCAATTAAGGTTGCCAATCTCAATAATTTAACTGAAATTTTTCTGTTTAAAAGGTCCATATCCTTGAAAACTAATATTTTTCGTTTTTCTTCTTCAGTAAGAGGCTTTACACTCCCCCTCCTGGCTAAATTGTGTAAAATTTATTAAAAAATGTCAAAATATATTTGAATTCATTGAAATATGAACAAAAAAGTACTTACTTGTATCTTTTTTAAATAAAAATCACAAAAAATGACAACTATGCCTTTATATTAATTTCGCATAAAATTTCAATTTTAATAGACCTTTTTTTTTAAAATCTCAACCGACTCTACTAACTCGAGTAAATCCATAAAATAAAATTCACAGATCTTCCACAATACTCTATTCTACAAAATAATGGCAAAAGTTAAATAACGGAACTTAAAAATATCTAGAATTTGAAAAAACAATGTTCAACTTTTAGGTGCCTTTATAGTAACTACGCGCACTGTACATACATATGAGTATACATTTGTTTTTGTTTTTGAATATAACTGTAGAAAATAACTGTGAATAATAACTTCGATAATTGAAGTTTTTATTAATTCTTTCCTAGTGCTAGGGCCGTATTTAGGATCTGTAGACCCCTAGGCACAGACCTGTGGTGCGGGCCCTACCGGGGTTGTATTTCTAACAAGCAAAACAACAACAAAAAATGTTGAATTTTACTAACAATAAATTCCATGAAAATCGAAAATCGTATACCTACGTACAAAAATTTTTAAAGTCTGCAAAATTTAAATGTTTTTTTTTTAATCTTGTATTATCAAATGTGTTTTGCAAAGAGGGCAAAGAAAGTAATATTTTTCTATACATATAAGCAATTTTTTGCAAAAAAAAAAAGTGTATACTATACTTTAAATTTCTTGTGAAAAAAAAAATTTTTAACATGGAAATTATAGTGTTGAAGTAATTTTGTTAATATTGATAATGTCGTTCACACCCCTTTTGCAACTGTTTTAGCTTATACATACCTATATTTTGCTTAATTTTGTTGTTCTCTTTTTTTTTTTCGGTTTTTTGTTTTGAAAAATGTGTCCTGTCCGATATATGTAAATTTAAAGCACACGTAGAACATTTTCCCTAGGTACTGCGGTTACTAAACCATATTATTTCTTTGTTGCTTTTTATACTATTATTATTTTTTTTTTAATATGAATATTAATTATGTTTTAAAGGAACTATTAAGATTTAGATTGTATGAAAAAATTTTGATAAAAAAAATATTTCATATAAGTTGAAAAATATATGAGGGAACACATAGCATTTGCATAATATGTATAAAGAAAAGCTAAGGAATCTAAATCTATTTTATTTTAATTTTAAACTGATGAAAATTAATATTAATATTTTCTATAAAACGGAAAAAAAAGTTATATGTATGATATATGTGATAAACCTATACTCATGAAATTTTATCAATTCAATCTTAAACTTTTTATTTTGCAAATTTTGTTTTGGTTTTTTCATTATTATCACATTTTATGTATCTGCATACGTGTACATACTATAGTATAATGACATATTGTACGTATATCCTTTTTTATGATAGTTTTTTGTATATACATTATACATATTTTAATTTTATATAATATACATACATATACATTAGACTGTCCCTTATTTTTCAACTTTCACATTCTCAGTGTCTTACCCCCTAAATTTTTTGTACTTGACGATGTGAAAAAAACCTCAAAATATAAAAAATCTAGAAAATCATTCACCCGTGCCGACAAAGGGTTCTTTTTACCTAAGAAAATGTACTAAAAATATAAGTTCGTATGTTAGCACGTTTTCGTCAAAAATCAGATTTCAAATTTGAATACCTCTGGACCTCGTGTTCCGAAAATCTTGAAATTTCTGCAAGGCGTTCTTCTTGTCATTTCTTATAAAAAATTTTTTTTTTAACAAAAAAGATCCCTGCAACAGTGAGCGAGCTACAAGGTACCAAATAAAACAACTTCTTCCATCTATGTTAAGGAAATTTTTGTAGACCTTTTCGTCCCCTTGAAAAAGTATGTTCCCGTAAGAGTAGGAAGTTGAAATTTAGCCAGGATATTCCTTGAAGAGTTATCGTTTAAACAAATTTTAAACGGAAAAAGTTATAGGGTAAAATGCACAAAATCGTCATTTTCCGAAAAATTAACGTTGTTTCCCCTTCTACTGTGACCCCTCTTATTTTTGCACTTTTTCAGAAACATTTAATTTTGCGACTAATTTGAAGTGAATTTATTTTTAAAATAGAAAAAATAAGAGACAGTCTAATGTACATATAGGATATTATTTTGAATATAAAAAAAAAACGCTGAAATATGTATGTTGTAAAAAGTGGAACTGGTTACTTTTCGTAGAACAATTTTGTTTAACCTTGAATATCTCGATGACTATTAAAAATAGACCAACATAACAGCTACCCCGAATCCCCCACCCTCTCCCCATACGATTTTTTTTTCTCTCTCATCATTTCTCACCGAGATCTACCACTCTGTTCAGTTTGGTACATGATTTGTGAAACACCCTGTATATATAAAAATTATTTATTGCTAAAGTAAAAATTGTTTGTAATTCATTTTTTTCTTCTTATAATTATTATTATTATTTTAATAGAGTTTTGTTATATATGTTATAGGTACATTGTATGTATAGTAGTTGCTTTCGATTTGCCACTTTCAAGTACTTGCGGGTAGATAAGGTGGAAGTCTGTGCTAAATCATCTACACGTAGCTACTCATGTAAAATTTTTCAAGTAGATACAAGTAGTTACGCACAATTTTTACAACAGAGGGCTTTATAGTTTAAAACTAAGAGCACTAGATGTGTTTTTCTTTTTTGTATGTATATTATGACAAAATAAAAATTATTTTTAGGTTTTGACACCTATCAAAATTTTTGTGTCGTTCGATTTACCCATTTATTCAAGACACATTTTAGTACTCGCAAGTACTTGGAAATGGCAAATCGAAAGCAGCTATTATACAAATAAGAAGTGCTATATATATATATATTCTCTTTCGCGGAGGTTTTAATCCACCACATTATATCTATGGTATGTTGTTTTGAATTTCATATTGTATTTTTATAATGTATGTAGGTATGTTTTTTTTTCTTCTTATAAAAATATATATATGCATGAAGAGAAGAAAAAAAAAAGTGATCAACTGCGGCCCAGATAAACTTAAAAATCTCATTGTTATTCAATGGCGACCGTGCAGAAATATGTTGTTGGCACTGCACGGATGTGATTCGATTCACGCAAAAAATATAATCTTGTTCTAGTGATGCGGTTTAGTTTGGCCGTTCAGCATCATCATCATCACATCATCACAAAAATTTATACAATATACTGCATGCATGTTACATACAAATATCATTGAAAGTACATATGTATGTACATATGTACATAAATATAAAAACAAATCATCAGCAACAAAACAGGTAGCATTCTTATATCATCATACCGCACGAACATAAGATCCATATTATAACAATTTACAGTCGAACTTTTTATTAAAGCATCATAGGGAATTGCATCGTTGATGAACCATAAAGTTCTTTGAAGCAATTGAAAAAGCACTAAAGGCATAATCAGATTTTAAAAAAAAAATTCTTCAGATATAAAACAGTTTTTCTTTGAATTTAATTCTCGTATGAATAAATAAAAAAATAAATATGAAATGGACATATGTTACTAAAATCACCTGTTCACACAGAGAAAAAACTTTCTAGATGTTCACAATCGTTAATATTACCTTATATTTTGAGTATAAGCAGCATCCCAGTATCTTTTTTAACATAATATGCACTGTATGATTTTTTTTTTAATGGAACTTTATGAGCCCAGCACAATGAACCAAGAACGACAAGAACCATGAATCAACCAAAAATCATTTAGAACTAAGTTTAAGATGAAGCCTATCTAAACCGCTTTTATATAGAATCAAAAATAAAGCGCTTGCTTTTGCGGACACCTATAATGTTAAAAAAGGAAATGAAGAATCATACCTAAAGAGTATGTAAGTATGTCGAATATCGGTGGTTAAAACTACTACACATGTATGTATCACTTACTGTAAACACATTAGAGCATTGAACACATTAGGAGGTTACAAGTTACAACCAGCTAACAAAATAACCTGTTTAACCACCTAATGTATGTTCATGCTCCATAGAGCCCATTTATTTTCATTGTAAAATTTCAATTGGTCGTGTGACGTTATTATCACACATGGTTGGTTCTTGGTTTGTTGTGCACGAGCCTTAGGAACATCTTTAATTTATCTTTTCATTGCATTTAGATATTGCAATTTTCTTATTTATCATTCGCTACTGTGTTACGTTCGTTATGCGGCTGTTGCAGTTTACGTTCTATGTACCTACATGTAAAACAACCAATCAAATACAATTTTTTGTTAAAATATATATAATATATATTTTTTTTAAATTTATTTTACATACAATAATATGATAATATACATTTATTTATCTATACATATATGTATATATCAAATTTTGTTTTGCTTCACTTAGTTTTATATATAAATATTATATTGGCATTGAATATATTTCACATTAATATACATGATCCTGGAACACAGAATTATCACTGCTGAATACAGATTATATTCTTTGGATCAACAATAACAACATGATAATAATAATAATAATATTCAGTGTGCACACACAGGTGATTAGATATATAGGTACAATTTAAAAACAAAAAAATATATATGTATATACATACCTGCGTACATGATGCATATATGCAATTTGTTATATATTGTATGTATATACATACAACAAAGTTAACAGATCAAGTAAAGAATTTTTAAATTTGTGTAACTTTTCTTGCCCAATATGCAATGTATTATAATATGTGATATATATGTACGAGAGCAATTCGAAAAGTTCTCGGCCTAACCAAGATTTAAGGGCAGTATATAAATAAATGTATACTCATTCGATAGCTTGATTCTTTATTTAATCTTATGTCAACTGTCATTGTAATAGGTTGCGTAATTATTTTTCTATGATTTTTTGTTCGAGCGAATCTGCTTTTCTTCCAGAAAATGGAAAAAAGTGAAATAAGAACTGTGATTAAATATTTCGTAAAAAAAAAATAATAATAAATAACGCCAAGCCAAATCAAGGAAGACATAAATAACACATTAGGTGAGTCTGCGTCTTCGTATTCCACACTCCACAGTAAAAAAGTGGGCAGCTTTGTTCAAACAAGGCAAAGAAAGCGTCGAAGATGACCCAAGGAGCAAAAGGTCGTCGACGTCGACCACGTCAGAAATCATCGACACAATACACAAAATGGTTTTAGAAGACCGAAGATTGAAAGTGCGTGAAATAAGTGACACTATTGGGATTTCAACTGAGCGGGTTTTTCATATTTTAACCGTCGAACTAGGAATGAAAAAGATGTCAGCAAGATGAGTGCCGCGTTTGTTGACCGTCGAACAAAAACTCAACAGTTGTTGTAATGGCTAAGCTCCACCCTAGTAACCACATCATGATGACTTCATCGATGAGCTCATCATGAATGTCTCGATGAAAATCATGATGATTTTTATTCTACTGTCGGGAAAAAACTCATTCATATACTTTAAATGTACATCTCTGCCGTACAAAGGACAATCGCGTCAATTACATTTTCACTCATTTTGAGTTAAATATATTTATGATATAATATATAGTTATATATATGAACTGAAGGAAAAATTCTCTATTAAAAAATATGTCTATATATTATATATTATATATATAATTTAATTTTTTCACTAGTTCATATGTATAACTATATATTATATCATAAATATATCTAAGTCAAAATGAGTGAAAATGTAATTGACGCGATTGTCCTTTGTACGGTAGATCTGCCGTACAAAGGCTAATCGCGTCAATTACATTTTCACTCATTTTGAGTTAGATATATTTATGATATAATATATACATAGTTATATATATGAACTAGTGGAAAAATTAAATTATATATATAATATATAATATATAGACATATTTTTTAATAGAGAATTTTTCCTTTAGTTCATATATATAACTATATATTAAATCATAAATATATCTAACTTAAAATGAGTGAAAATGTAATTGACGCGATTAGCCTTTGAACGGTAGACATAGTGATGAGCTCTATGAGCATTTCCATGAGTATCATGATGATTATTATTAGTAAACTCATCGATGTTTTCACTGATGAGTATCATGATGATCATCATTAGGAAGCTCATCGATGTTTTTTTTTTTTGTTTAAATGAAATTAATTTAATTATCGATTTAACTTTTAAAATTTTTTTACTATTTCACTATTTCACTATTTTTTACTTCTTCACACTATCACTTTTCACTTCAAATGAATTTATTTTCAATTGTTATACAAAATTCAATAAAATAAATTACATAGACAACTGAGTTTGGTAATTAACAGTAGGCCTTATTAATAGAATTTTAACAAAAGTTGACTCAAAAAACTAAGTATGCTATGAAACTCTACAATATTGAAAACATTTGAAGTTTTTATTACTGATGATTGTTCTGATGAACAAATCAAGAAAGTAATCGAGAAGATCATGAATAAAAAAATATTATATACTTTATTTTTTGTACATAACACTAATACATCCATAATTTAACAAATACAACTTTACTCTCTACTTCGTCCATACCCGACCCGTCGAAAAATTGAAAAACTGATGAGCGATGGTTAGTAGGGCATGAACTCCATTTCGAAGTATTAAACCATCCCCCATATTCGCCTGATTTAGCACCATCGGACTATTTCCTGTTCCTTAAATTTAAAAAACCTGGCTGAAAGAAAGTTTTCCACAAACAAAGAGGTGATAGCTGAGGCTGAGTGATTTTTTGAAGAGTTGGAGGAATCGGCCTGTAAGAGCGGCATAGAAGCGCTGGAGCATAGATTGAATAAATGTATTGAGTTGAGACAAGGGGAGAATATGTCGAAAATAAAACATTTTTTTATTTTCTTTTCTTTGTTTTCTTGCTCGAGCCGAGAACTTTTCAAATCACCCTCGTATATACATATATGTATATATGTATACTGTATATGTATATATTATGCGATGACGATGACGATGATGATGGTGACTACTGACATTCTTAAGAATTCGGTATTTTCATTTTTCCTATCTGGTACGACAGTGACAGGATCGATGAACTTAAAGTGTCTGCTGTCCTTAAAAGAAAAACAAAAATTTGAATAATAAAATAAAATCATAGTAACAAAAAAAAACACACACACACACAAAAGGAGAAAATATACAAAATAAAAACAAACATGAAGAAAAAGTTAAAATATCTTACAGAAAAGGAGCATGCTAGAAACGGTGAGAAATTGCAATCACACATCATGAATCATGATATACATATTTATATACGTATATATGTACATATTATGTACGCATATATAAAACACAACAATCATAAGGTGTGTGAAATTTTTAATTGAAAATTAGCAATAAAAATCATCCTTCATATGTGTTGTTGTTGTTGTGTATAAGCAGAATATAAAATGATATGAGATTAAAATTCGAATTTAATTGAATGGCAGTTATTCTTCTGTTTTCGTTTTTTTTGTTTTTTTGTGTGTATGGGTTACATTATAGTTTTTTTCCTCTTATGTATACCAACTTCAATTTTCGAAATAAATGTAAAGTATAAGAAAAACAAATTTATTTGTAAGACATACGTATCCTATTTTAAAGCGTAGCATGTACATACATATGTATGTAGGTATTATCCGAAATTTTTTATTTAAAGGATTTTTTTTCCTAAATCCCTATACTAAACTATACTACATTAAATTTATTGAAAAATAACTTTTGACAAAACAAAAAAAGTGCTGTTTTTAAAGAATATAAATTTTGTACTTCAAAAATATTCCATTATTTTTTGTTGTAATTCTCATATCATTCACTATCGTGAATTAGATATATATGTCTTCATGCGTGTGTGTTCATGTTCAATAAACTGATGCATTAAATGATTTTAATGATACTCAAAAATTGCAATATGTGTGTGCATAAGAAAAAAAATATTTTTATATAAATACCAGAATCTGTCAGATTGAGCAACATCAATCAATGTTTTAACAAAAAAATACCTATTTTTCGTCACATTTATAAATATAAACGAAATAATATGCCTTAAGGTGGAGTTTCAATGCATGCGTTTGATGCGTTGCGTTTGGCGCGTTAAATGACAGCTAGTAGGAATAAGCTGTGACAATGACAGCTGGAAAATAATTTGTGTTAATTTAACAACACTGTCAAATTTCAAAAGCCTATAAAGTTAAACTATTAAAAAAAAACTTACAATGTGGCTAAAATTTCAATTTGAAATTGTCCGACTGAATAACATTATTCCCTTCCTGATTATGATTTTATAGCATTTAATAAGTATTTCATGAATTATTCATTTAAAAATATACATATGTATTTATAATTTATTTTTAGCTTAAATAAATTTATTTACAAAAAAAGTAGAATTATCTTTATAAAAAAAAAAAAGATAGTGTAATAACAACTTAAGGTCTTAATTGGATATTTCAATGCAACAAACGCTTTCATTAGGTCAGGAACGCCGTCAACGCTCCAAACGCGGAAGTAGTTGTCATCAACGCACCAAACGCACCAAATGCAACGCTCTGAACGCGTGTATTGAAACTCCACCTTTAGATGCCCACTGATGAGTGTCGTCTAAATACATATCATACATACATACATATGTACATACTACACAATGGGATGATGAAAATTTACAATTTATCATTGTAAGTGGTTATTTTTCAGTAAATAAAAATTTATTTTTGAAATATTGTAGTATAATATTTTTTTGTGTTTTAACACATGTGTCACTTAGTTTTCTTTTTTGTTTCTAGAGAATTTCGATTTTGTGATAAACTTAAAAATCCATGAAGAAATAAAAAAAAGTACTTATTGTAAAATATGGAAAATATTAGCTTAATAAAATAAAATATATTAAAAAAAACTTTTAAAATAAATAACTTTTATAAATAAAATGTAACTACAATTATATTCGAGTTAAGAGTTGTTCGAGGAAATACTGGAAATTTATCAGTAACAGCTTGTTCTTTAAATCCATATTGTCCGAATATTCCATCATATATTTTATCACTTTCAATAAAGGATCGATTCTACAGACCCCATTCACTTATTATAAATCAGAAAAGTCCACGTAAATCCATCCACATTTACTACTACCCTCTAAACCTCTTCCTAAAATTTTACACTTTCGTCACGAACGTCGCTCTGAGACACAAAATTATTTGGTCAAGTAGTCAAGTTAGTTAGTGAGTTAATAAAAGGTATTTAAAAAAAGAGAAAAAAAAAACTGCGTTGAAGAGAAAAACTTAACTTTTTTTTTTCCACAAAAGTTTATTAGTTATGACTAAAGCCTGGAACAGAATGTGTAGCTATATATTATGTAGCTGTAGCGTGAAGTTGTAGTATGAAGTAGGAAAAGTTATACTTTCAGTTACAGCCACAGCTACACACTATAGTCAAAATAATATGAGTTGAAGTTTTCTCGCGCATGTTTTACATGGCGTAGTGATCTTCTTGTGTACATACATATACGAAAGAAGAAACCTCTTTCTTAGAATTTACAACAACAAAAACGCATGTGTATCTTTTCTTCTGCGCATACCAACGTAGTACAATATGTACTGTAGTAGCTAAGAACAGAAAAAACGACATCCAACTCGACTGGGAATCGAACCATAGTCCTCTATCTTGCTGGGATAGTGCGCTTAAATATGCGCCACCGAATGTCATGCCGTTCACTGTTTTTAGTTAATACTTAAACATTGTTATTCAAATCTCCTACAATACGAAACTTCAACTCTTTTGGGACAAGCTATACACATTGTGATGCGTCATATGACAACACTAAGGTATTGTGCTTTTGACAGATCGTAGTACTACAATGTACTACATATTACAGCTATACATTCTGTTCCAGGCTTAAATTAAATTTGCTCTGTTTACTTGCAACGAGCTTTTTTTGAAAAAAAAAAATGAGTGTTTTCTATAATGAATTTTCATACTTAACAAAATTTAACAAAACATAAAATAAATTTCAAAATGTTTTTAAGTAAACAAACTACATATGAGAAACATCTCTTGATGTAAGAATATCCTTTGAAGGGTTTTTCTTTTCTTAAAAAGATTATTTTCATTTTTCTATTCTATGTTATAATGGATAAAATTGTGATTTTTGACAGGAGCTATTTTTTTTTTTTTTTTCAACATTATTTCCCTTGTGTTACACAGCTTCTTCTCAACAAATAAATTGATAAATTTTTAAAATGAACTCAAGTAGGTCTTAAATTTGTATAGATATATGTATGTATGTGTGGTGATGGTGATTCTTGTAATTAGTTGCCTTATAAAACCTTTCTATAAAATTTATGACTCTTGTGATAAAATACATTTACGTTATTTTTTAACATTAAATTTTCATCATAACTGTTACAAAACTTTTTTTTTGTTTTTTTTTCTTTTTTTAACTACAGAAATTAGAAATTTCAAAAGGTTATCGTAAATTTACACAATATTTTTGTACATATATATTTTTAAAATACCTAAAAAAGTAGTTGAAACAGGTTGATTATTTTTTTGTTTTTTTATCTGATATACTAATTGCTTAAACAATAGTTTCCTTATTTTGTTTTTCCTTAACATATAACTGTATATGGCAGGTAAAAAAAAAAAAAAAAGAATTTAAGTTTATCTTCTCTCGATCACCTGTTCAATTAATGTAGATATTCTCCCTTTTTTTTGTTTTTTCAAGTTCTAGTGTAAAAATAATTATGAACATGATATTTATGATAAATTAATAAAATGATAATTGTCTTTAATACGTTTTATAACATTTATTTTATTTATTTTCTTGAAATTTTCTTGATATATGTATAGCTATGTATACTTTTGATTTATGTTTAAAATTCAGAAGATATTGTTTTAGATAAAAGATATCCTGCAAAAAAAAAAAAAAAAATTAAGGTAGAGAATCTAAAGAAAGAATAAATTGAATAAAAAAATTTAATTTAGCTTTAGGATATAGTCGTACAGTGCATGCGTATTCGCACGAATTACGTTCGTCACAATTAAGATGAATCATACTGAAAATTGAACCCAGTTGCTATCTAAGAAAATTATATGTAAATCAGTCGTAGGCCCCTATTCTCGGTAATAGAATTTTAATAGATCTCTTATAACCCAGAGCTTGCCCAGAAGCCACACAAAAAACAACATAAAAAAATGGGAAATGGAAAAATGCATCTCCCGATGGATGAAAACCCCTGGAAATCTACAGGCAAAGGAATTCATCCTACCTTCAGCCAGCATTTCCAGAAAACTACTCAACCTCAGTAGGAAAGAGCTAAGAACTATTACAGGTTTCTTAACTGGACACCGTCCTCTAAATTACCATCTAAGCAGGATAGGACTACAGGAGGAAGTGCAGATTCTGCAAGGAGGCCAAAGAAACCTCAAAACACATTCTGTGTGAATGCGAGGCATTGGCCTCTAAAAGACTGTGCCACATGCACCAGTATTTTCTCAAGCCCGAGGAAATCTGGTGTGCACCTTCTAATAGAATTTTAGGATTTATCAATAGCCTAAATCTATAAGAAGCACGGGCTGTACAAAAGATCTTATTGGTCAAAGTGCAATTATAGCCCATTACACATCTAATCTTATAACCTCTTAATTAAAATGTTAGTAGAAATGGTATTCTATACTTAATAAAGTTTCTTTAGACTGTGGTCTGTGAAAAGTTAATAGGTTAAGAGATTTGTATAGACTTTTAAACATTTTGATATTTGAATTTTGAACTTTTCCACGTGAATGTAGTAAATCAATCAATGTTGAATGTAGGGAATCCAGCATTATTTATTTTATTATTTTATTTTTTTTTTAAACACTTTTATATTTAAAAGCACTCTTTTTTGAACTCATTTTGACTTATTTTTGTATTCAAAATAATTTTTTATTTATTTTTATATGTATATCGACTCACTATCCAATTGAATAGACTAATAGTTCATACACAGGAGCTATTAGTTAAGAGAATTTTCTAACCACAAAAATCAATAAATGCATTTGCTAGAATACGAAAATCTGAAAATTTGATCAACCATCTCTTAGCTATAGAACAGAGTAGGCCATTTTCTGTTAACTAATAGGTTAGTAGCTTAATAGCTCTTAGTCTAATACCTAGAATAGGGGGCAGTGCCGGATTAAGCCAGCGCGGGGCCGGTAGCAAATGTTATTTTACGGCTGTTAACTCATAAAAAAAAACTTTTCTCTATGCGCAGGGCCCCTAGAAATGTTGAAATTTGTTATGCCTAAATTTTAACAATAATTCTAATAAACAATAATAAACAAAATCACTTTATTATGCTATAAAGATTGTCTTTGCGGCTTGCTCCATTGAATTCTTATCAATAATCTGAAAAATTTACTATACGAAACGCCCTCACCTTACAATGAATCATTTATAAAAAAAAAAAAAAATTTTTAAATGTGTGAAGAAAAGATTTTCGACCCCGAAGAATGCCAGCAAATACAAGAAAGGAATTCCGCATTGTCTGATATAAAACCAATTATATGGTACATACATTATATTTAATTTAAATATGCATACATTCATGGTTACGCAAAAAAACTTGTATAATTTAAGAATTAAAAATAATCAAAATTTATCCTTTTTCGTTTTTTTTTCTCGTTTTTTTAAGAATGCATATATCATTTTATTTATAAATAGGTGTTCTTATGTACACACATAAATGTATGCTAACTATTTTAGCTGTTATTTATTTAATAATGCAACACGTATACACTACATAGTTTCAAAATATATAATTATATAACCATCATCATCATCATTATCCTCATCATCATCATTATCATTATCATCGTCGTATGGGAATTGATGCCTGACAAAATTGATGAAATGCCAAACAAAAATTAGGTGTACAAAAAATGAGACACGTAAAACAAATTGAAGATAAGTTTATATACAGGGTGTTTATTTTTAAAATTTTCATCATGCAGACTCTATAGAGAATGTTTTGTAGAAATAAATTGAGAGAAAATAAAAAAACAAGAGATTCTTTTTGGTTTTATGATAGAAATTGACATTAGAATTTTTTTTTTATACATAGAACTTCTGGAATATATCTGTGGTCATATTCGCAAACTGCTTAAGTCTTTAGGCGGTTTGTGCTTGTGGCCACAGATATCTACTTTCAAAAACTGCAATTAAACAATCTTGTCCGTTTGTGACAATATTGTGAAGATAAAATTTGTAAGTATAAGCACCCTGTATTAAAAATTGAAATCTGAAGACGAGTATAATATATATGCGATTTAAAAGAGCGTATGTGTGGTTTCGGTTTAAATATGTATGTAAGTATTTTTTTTTTCAACACATCGAACATCAATACATATACATACATACATATATGAAATTTAATTTTTTTAAATTTACGTAGGTACATATATAATTATGACAGGCGCGTGAGTGACTCTTTGGCAAATTTCGTTAATGATTATCCTTAGGGGCAGGTGTTCTTAGTTCTATCTATAAGCTTTTATTAAATGACAAAAAATAATATACACTTATTTATGTTATTTGGATGTCTTTTTACACAAGAGTTATGTATGTAAAAAATTATTCGATAATAATTTTTAATTGTTTTCTAAATGAGAATGGACATTTCATAATGAAAATAAGTTATACATAGTTCAAAAAGAATATTGTTCCTTAGTTTATATTTTGCTATAGAAGAGTTAAGTAAGGAAAACGCTTAAAGGCTCTACTTTTTTTTTCATTTTTATATTTTTGAAACACTGTTGTTTTTGCTAATTCAAAATTAATGTATATTATATATTTTTTCATTCCATAATACCCCGAACACAATACGGCGGTTTTCGTTGTCGGTTGTCGGCGACGGCAAGCTTTGCATGTATTTTGTTACTGTTACAACCGACAACCGACAACGAAAACCGCCGTATTGTGTTCGGGGTATAAGACAATAATAAATGCCGTATTCCTGTTCAGGAACATAAGCATGTAGGATGTCAACAAAAGACCTTCATTTTTCTGATCTTGCTGAACTCAATTGCCGCTTTCCTTCTGTACCGAACGTCTCCAGGTGATTTTAAGTCATTTTTTATTTTTTCATTCATTTCATCATTCTATTACTTTTTGACATATTTCACTATTTTCTTAGGATATGCCCAATTTTTCCATATTTTCTCTTTTTGATTTCGTCGTTAATTGTTTTTTTTTTTAATTCGTCTTTTCCAGTAGAATAGAGTTTCTTATTGTTTTCGGTCACTTTATACGCATTATTTTGCATTAACAATTGGTTGTAAAAACTTGAAGTTTTTGTTGTTGAATGTTGCTATTTACTAACGCATGTCTCGGAACTTCTTAAAGCAACGTTTACAGCTTTCCAAATTTTCTTCAGGGGGTCGATTCTGTTTCGGTGAAGTGAAAACATGAAAAAAAAAGTTTGCACTTGACGTTTCACACACTGTTTTCACTTTTTCACTGCACAGTACCCAAATAAGCGATTCTTGTTGCGTTCGTGCAAACATAGTGCTGAATGAGGCGCTGATTTAAATTTTTTCACCGACGTGATATGAGAACTGTCAAATCAAGTAAAAAAAAGTTGTGTTTTTATATATTGTTTATTGTAAAAACTTAGTTACTTTCAGTATTCAACGAATAAATAAAAGATTATTTTATGTAATTTCTTTCAAATACATATTTTATTTTCGTCATTTAAACTTATTTAAACTAAATTGTAATCTTAAAAATATTAAAATTTAAAACCTCATTTGAGACTATTAAAAGCAAAAGTATACCTATTCCATGTTAGATGGTTTTGAGAAAAACAGGAAAAACGTATAACTTTTAAATTAAATGCAATTTTAATATTTTTTTTATTTTATATGAGAACTCTAGGCTTCTGAATTTAATTCAAACATGGATTTTAAAAAATCAATGTTTAATTTAGTAAATACTAGTAAGCAAATTTTAGAATAGTTATAGTTTTGCTACCAACATTATGTTGGAATAGTTTAAGTTTTGCTTCCAATGCCAAATTTTACAACCATTTTTCAGGGGCATCAATGCAGTTTTCAAAATTGAAATTTTTCAGATTAAAAGCCTTCAACACAACGAACATTTTGCCATCATTAACTCAATTTTTTCAAAAAGTGGAATAGATCAACTTTTGCTTTTAATAGTCTCATTTATACTATTAAATCTAATTTTATTAATTCTAACTCTTTTTTTAATGTAAACTTAATTTCTACCTTTCCATTTCTTTTATTTTTTTTCTTTTTATTATTAATAAATAAAAATTTTAATGACAAATTTTTTTTACACTGATACTTTTCACAGTGCAAAAAATATTTTCATATGAAAACTTTTTGACATATTTTTGCACGTTTACACTGTATTAGAATCGGAATTAGCAGTGTAAGCGTGTAAACTGTTTACACGTTTTCACTTCACCGAAACAGAATCGACCCCCAGTTTAAAAAATACAGTTATTTAACAGAATATCGTCCGCATATTCGAAATCACCTAATTTCTGGTTCATTTTCCACATTACTCTGTCTAACATCTAGGATATCAAAAAACATATCTATAAACGTGGTAAATAACAATGGTGATAAGACACAGCCTCGACCATAATATTGTGCAACACCTACTTATAGAAGCATTTTGTAATTGTCTTTTATAAGATTAATAATTTTATAAGGCATCCCTCTATCTTCTAATGCTTTTCATATACATACTTCTGTAATGTATATTGTCTCTTTCATATGATTTAAAAAAATTTTTACTTGAACAATAATATACCGCTTTTATTTTTAATTTAAAGCATCATTGCAAAATATATTAAAAAAAAATCCTTGCACATTTCACATTAATTTAATCAAAATAATTAGAGGTATTAAGTATCTTTTACGAGTAATATTTTCAAAAATTAAGTGCAATCATATCATAATATATATACAATTTATTTGCAGAGCCAGCAGAGGCATTTAAATACATCAAAGAATTCCATACAAAATTTAAATTATTGAGTCAGTTATCTGATAATGATACGTGAATTGATCAAAATATGTAAAATTTTGTAGTAAAATTGACATACCCATAATTTAAAAATTATTGTGTTTTTAACACTGCACTGTAAAGGAACTTAAAAATAAGTAATGTTGTTGCTAATGGAGTAAAATTTCGAATTTTTGGAAACTATTTAATGAATTTTAAGAATTATATTAATAGAAAAAGTGGTGGTGTATTTAATTTTTGAAATTTCAGATTGAAAACAAGACTATTTTGACTATGCGATTTAGATCCTATAGGATAAGGAGTTACTATAAAATGTTTAGTTTTGAATATGAAGGAAAAAAAATGTGACATAGAATTAAATTCCATGGAGAGATGGTTGCAGTGATACGAAACGCTTTGTGAAATCTTAGTAGGAACGACTGTTGGGCTCTCTCGTTGGGCTCATCACAGGGCACTATCTCTGCTGTTGCCCAGCCTTCTCTAGGATAAGGCTGCGTACATGGAACTCTGATGTAATGAAAATGGAAGACATCTGTTCTTAACCCCTAGACAAAATCCTCTCGTTTATTAGGAAAACGAGAAGATTTTACTAGAGACGAAGTGCTGAGTACAATGGAGTGGATGCCTAATCCGCATCCCCCACCCATACAAACAAACAACCTTTGTAGTAATGTGAAGTTCAACTTCTCTTAATTTTTAAATAATTAGGTACAGGAATTCGATTGGTTTTTTCAAAGTTGATTAAGGAATTTCGTAAAGGGATTTTCACTCTCTCTCTTTCTCTCTCTCTCTCTCTCTCTCTCTCTCACTCTCTAAAACTCTCTCTCTCTTTTATTTATTAGGAAATCTTTAAAACAGTGGCCTTCGGTTCGGAGGTTATAGTATAGCTTGAACCAAAAGAGATGAAGTTTCGTATTTTTGTACTATAGACTATAGTCAAAATAATATGAGTTGGCGAATCTCGCGCATGTCTTACATGTGTTAGTGATCTTCTTGTGTATACATATACGAAGGAAGAAACCTCTTTCTTAGAATTTACAACAACAAAAATGTATGTGTGTAAGTATATTTTCTTCTGCGCATAGTTTTCTAGTATAATACGATTTTGCATCTTTTTTAAATCGAGCTATACGTTGGCATGCGCAGAAGAAAAGATACTTACACACATGCGTTTTTGTTGTTGTAAATTCTAATAAACAAGATACACAATAAGATCACTACGGCATGTAAAACATGCGCAATGAACTTTCAATTGAAATAATTTCAGCTATAAATTTAAACGCAAATCTTTTTTTAATCTTAAATACATTTTGTAAATAACAAAACACTCCTTGTACTTACTTGTAGCGATATCATTATACATATATATTTATTGAATTTTATTGGTAAAATATTGTACATAATATGTAGGTACATACATATGTATCTTATATAATTTTTTTTTCCATTTTTTCTATACACATACATACATACATACATAATACTTGTATGCAATAAAAATCATTCACATTAAAAGTTTAACAAGTTCCTTAAATGTTCATTCAATGGTTTTATGATGATTTTCTTTATTTCTTTTTTATTTAATTATATACTACATACATACATACATACATATTTATATAATGTATTTATATATACAATATACATAAACTGTACTAAAATCAGTTATTTTAACCATTTTTTATAGAAATTAATGAGATTTTTTTATGTACAAAAAAAACAAAAATACAAAATTTAAAAAAGACAATTAATAAAAAAAAAAATAATTAAAATAAATCAATACACAAGTGTATTTTTATAATATATGTATGCATGTGTGTAAAGGCAATCATTTATTGTAATGGCCTTTCAACAGTAGTTTTTAATTTTTTATTAGTTATCCGATTAAATTTCAAGATAAAACATTTTATTGATAACTTTGAGAAAAGCATAAAATTGATAAAAATCATGTTGTTTTGTTTTATTTTTCCTTTTGCTTTTTTATTTGTGTGTGTGTGTGTATGTTTTTTTTTCTGTGTTAATACTATATTTATAATGGACACACATTTGAAAATCTTATAATAACAAATTATTATTGTTTGTGTAATGAAGCATCTATATTCATAAGAAAATCTGAACATCCGGAAATAAACTTCTGGCTCCTTCACTGGCACATATGTAGGTATACATAGGTGGTATACATATTTACTTACTCACAAGATCTGACCATGGTTGCTCTGTTGGAGGTTCTATGACTTGGTTCTGTATACCAATCTATAAATTATAAATAAACAAATTTAAAATTTTGAAAAAATAGTTTATCTACTCGTTTATTTATATTATCGCATAAATATCATTTAATACTTACATCAATGACTATATAAATTTCCACCGTGCTCCGTGCTTACATACAGCCATATAAATCCCAGTTGGAAAAGACAGAAGGCCTTCCTTAGGAAGGCATTTAGAAGTTTTGAAAATATATGTAAAGTAAATTGTAATAGAATTCCTGGGAAGAATAAATGATGGTATTAGAAGTTTTAAAAATTTTTCCTAACCCAAAAAAAATCTGTTGAATATGACTCGACAGAAACCGAAATAACTAAATTCTTTGGAAGGTTAATGCGATGCTATTTAAAATATTTACTAAAACAAAAAATATCTATTGAATATGACTCGACCGAAGTCGAAGCAATGAAATTCTTCGGAAGGCATAAATGATGCAATAAAAATAGAAATAGAAATAGAAGAAATAAAAATTTTATTTATTATAAGTGAATACAATAGAAGTTTTTTAAAATTGAATTACCAGAATTTTTATAAGGTAAGTTTTAATAAAGAAAAATCTCAATGAAGAAGCCCAAAAAATAAGTGAAAATGAAATTGTAAGTTTCAAAAACAAGTGCATACTAACTCTATATCTCAACATATATCTATAATTGAAATTATTTTTGTTTTATTTACTTTCAGATTGTAAACATCAAACAGTTGATTGAAAAAACCCCAATATATAAATGCATCTCACTTTTTTTTGGCCCCGCTATTATTTTAAAAATCAATTGGGATGGAGCGAGAAAACTTTTCCCCATACAATCATTAAATAAGTTTAAAAACACTATTTTTAGTAAGTTTTAAAGATGATAATGTTTAGATTATTTTAAATACTGTAACTATTTTTTTCTTATTCAATTGTAGAAGCTGTTAAAAATTAGGACTTTGGATACAAACAATATGAATATGACATGAAAAAAGGATTAAAGTTAACAAAAAATAGATTTTATAAAGAAACATTTAAATTAAAACAAACAAAAAATAATGATACTAAAACTTTTTACTACTTCATAATTGAATTTGTTTAATTTGTATTTTGAAAAAAAATTTTTGTTTTTTTGCAAAATTTAAATTTAAGATTATGAA
The DNA here is from genome assembly GCA_932526495.1 of Bombylius major. NCBI lineage: Eukaryota > Metazoa > Arthropoda > Insecta > Diptera > Bombyliidae > Bombylius > Bombylius major. Next base: position 11,637,298 of record OW052046.1, read on the forward strand.
AATTAAAAAAAACATCAGGAAAATGGTTTCCAATAAATATAATTAAGTTAAATTAATTTCGAAATAAAGAAATTTATATAATAATAAGTAACGCGTTTCAATATAGTATTCTTAGTTCGAAAAAAATATATTTTTTATCATTCCACAGAATGTATAAATAAGGTCTTCATTTTTGCTTCTCGGAAATTTGTTTGGAAGGTTTCTTTTCATATTCTACAGAAAGTATAAAAAAGGCCTTCGTTTTTGCTTCTCGGAAATTTGTTTGGAAGGTTTCTTTTCATATTCTACAGAAGGTATAAATAAGGCCTTCATTTTTGCTTCTCGAAAATTTGTTTGGAAGGTTTCTTTTCATATTCTACAGAAGGTATAAAAAAGGCCTTCGTTTTTGCTTCTCGGAAATTTGTTTGGAAGGTTTCTTTTCATATTCTACAGAAGGTAAAATAAGGCCTTCATTTTTGCTTCTCGGAAATTTGTTTGGAAGGTTTCTTTTCATATTCTACAGAAGGTATAAAAAAGGCCTTCGTTTTTGCTCCTCTGAAATTTGTTTGGAAGTTTTCTTTTCATATTCTACAGAAGGTATAAAAAAGACCTTAGTTTTTGCTTCTATAAGAGCTATTTGGAAGGTTTCTTTTTACCTTCTGTAGAAGTAAATGAGAAAAACTGAACATAAACCTTCCAAGCCTAGGACATGCCCATGTAAAAAAGATATTATGTGGGATACGGAAAGGAAGGCTTCTGACTTTCCAAAGAAGGCTTCTGCATGCATGGTGGAAGACTTCCATTTCCAGCTGGGAAGTTTTGGAAATCGGAAAAACGATCTGTATACGTATATGTAAGTAAATAAATGTTTGTGATAAAGATTAATATCTTCTTTTCACAGAAATAATTACACTTGACACTTAAGCATTATATAAAAAATTTATTTTACATAACATACTTTATTTTACAATTTATAAAATGGCACTTAATAGATAGCACTGAGAGACTTGAACAAATTTATTCAAAAATCGAATTGGTTTTCAGAATAAGCTATAGAAAAACTCCCACAACTAAATTAAAGGGAATGGGCCTTTAGGCCTCCGAGTTAAATTGTTTCTCAGAAGTAAACAGCCCTTCATACCATACCATACCATACCTATGTATTACTTTTAGATTTTAAAATTTAATAATTATATACCTTTTTTGTATTGAAGTCAGAACAGAAAATTTAGGAATGCTTTTCTATATATTTTTTCACAAATTGTTCTGAATTTATTCTCTTAGAATTGAATCGATTTTTTTACTGAATTTTACATTCAAAATGTGTGAAATATTACTACACAATAAAATAATTTTTTTACTGGAACAATGTACAAAACGAACACAGTGTAATAATTAGGCATATTAGGTCGTCACAACTCTTGTTTATGTTCCGGTATAATATCTATGTACCTTTGTATATACTGTTTTTTTTACATATAAGCGATTTTCTAAAAATTTTCGACCTTATTAAATAAAGGGTGTCCCATTAATAAAATTAAAAGTTCATTAGGACATAGATACATACATACATATCTGCCGTACAAAGGACAATCGCGTCAATTACATTTTCACTCATTTTGACTTAGATATATTTATGATATAATATATAGTTATACATATGAACTAGTGGAAAAATTAAATTATATATATAATATATAATATATAGACATATTTTTTAATAGAGAATTTTTCCTTCAGTTCATATATATAACTATATATTATATCATAAATATATTTAACTCAAAATGAGTGAAAATGTAATTGACGCGATTGTCCTTTGTACGGCAGATATGTCATATACATATATATGTAATTCAAAGACTATTTAAAGAAATTGAAGAAATGTGGTTGGAAGGGCTAGAGCTTGTATTAAGCTGTAAAACCCATAGAAGAAGAAGAAGAAGATATAATTTGAACCATTATAACTACATATCTGCCGTACAAAGGACAATCGCGTCAATTACATTTTCACTCATTTTGAGTTAGATATATTTATGATATAATATATACATAGTTATATACATATATGAACTAGTGGAAAAATTAAATTATATATATAATATATAATATATAGACATATTTTTTAATAGAGAATTTTTCCTTTAGTTCATATATATAACTATATATTATATCATAAATATATTTAACTCAAAATGAGTGAAAATGTAATTGACGCGATTGTCCTTTGTACGGCAGATATACTATCTGATGCTGAAGGTCTCGGGTTCGAGTCCACCTAAGTTCACTCAGCTTTGAATGAGTACCAATTCACTTTGAGTTGGGTATAAGTGTTCGGTACTAAATAGTTTGGTGGCTTTGTTTAGAGACCATAAGCTAAGTCCACAAAAAACTACAAGAAATATGAATACCAAGCCCTGTCATACGGATTAAACTCGTTCTCTACCAACAAATTTAGTGGTTCGCATTCCACTTTACACTGTAGGTGTATGTATGACAGAAGAGCTTACAACCCTTTGACTGACAACTGAGAGGTGTGTCGGTGTGTGGTATCAAAACGGCACGGTTTAGTGCTAATTGGGTCTTCGGAAAATAATCCAAAGAACCGCCACGTCAACCAACCAACCAACCATAGGTACATTTGAATCGAATTTTAATGCATACCCTCTTAACAGAATATATTAAGTATTTTTTGTCAAAAATGTGCAACTTTAAAGGATATCATTTATATATAAAAGAGAAAAGAAAAAAAGGCTATAATCTAATTTACATATTACAGCGTTACATGAATTTCCGAATTCTTCTACTTTTCCGTAATTTTATTTTCATTTAATTTCTTAGCTTCTAACCACTCAAAACAAAGAAACAAAAAATACATGTATAAATAATTGCTTCAAGGTCTAAACTTTGAATTATACATATATTCTTAGAGTTTAATTTAAAAGAAGGTATATAAATGTACCTATGTATGTATACAACACACGAGTATAATAAACATAAAGATTTTTTTTTTTTTTTTATGAAAAATATGAATTTTTGGGAAACTCGACAACGTAATACATTATATAAATATAAGGTAATATTTAAGGTACTCATTTACATTTGTCATTTGATTTTTTATGTTTTTCGTATATGAGTATATACAAAATGAACAAAAAGTATGAATTATAGCCGTTAATTTGATGCTTAATAGCATCTATTATCAAATTATAATTTAAAAGGCTGTTCATGGATATGAAAAATTTTCATGCTAATCTAACGCGTTTCGTGCTAAATTTCAAACAATCGTATACTTTAGCTTTTTATTTTTTTGTTTTCTTAATAATAAAAATTTATAGAAAATCGAAAAAAAACATTATAACATTGATAATTGGTGGTTTTTATGCATTTATTAACTTTTAAGGCAATATAGTTAAAGTTAAACATGTGATTTTGATGATGATTTATTCAAGAAAAAAATACATTTGAAAACGTCAAAAATTTTATAAGAATATTTTCTTCTAATTTCTGCCTTTTAATTTTGTTTTCCGTCACGCTAAATGATTAGAAATAATATACAGAACCATATTTATTGTCTTCATGCCGTCATTATATACACTCCGCGACACATGATTGTAGGCAGTCTGAAATTTTTTGGTTTGCTGAGTAATGTTCGATTTTTAGAAAAATGCTTGTTTATCCTTTTATAAAACTGGGAATTCCTAATTATTTTATGGTATTTCCAGATGCATTTTATGCGTCGTAGAATTTTTGTTAATTTTTATTTAAAAATTGCTTGAAAAACGTGAGACACTTGATTGTAGGCACAGTATTATTTTGTTAAAAATATAATTAGGACCATTTTTTTAGTAAAATTTTCTTAAAGTTCAATTAAAATCAATTGTTACTGAATAAAAAGAACATTCGAATATTTAGAAATGGTTAGTGGAGAAAGATTAACACTGGAAGAAATTGGAAAAATAAACGCACTCAAGGAAGAAGCAATTGCAAGGAGAATCGATAGAAACGCTGCTGTTGTTGACAAATTTCTTAAAGACCCCGAAAAATACGGAAAAAAGCAAACAAAAAAAGATCTAAAACAGTAACAACGGCCGCTAAAAGACGTAGAATTTTGACAATAGCGTCAAATTCGTCAAAAAAAGAAAGACAAATTAGAGAAGAAGTTGAACATCTGATATTATTAGATCAGTTCAACGCGTATTGAAGAGCTCGCCAACTCCACAACGCCGTCGCTTGAAGAAAAAACCAGTACTGACCACAAGAAATAAGAAAGGCTTCATTTGTTCGGACGCACATGACATGGGACAGTGATTATATTTTTCTACAATTTTTTTTATTTTTTACTTTTTTTGCATTTTTTACAATGGTTCTCAGTTCTAACATAACACAACTATTGTTTTTCAGTTTTATTCTCCTTGTTTCATTGTTTTTTTATTAAGTTTTAAAAAATAAAAGAAAAAAAAAATGCTAAAACAAAAATTGTATTTTAATCAATAACTTATAACATCCTCATATATAGTATAATTATTTTTATAATTTATTCAATATTTTTGTGTTGTGTATCTTTCATGAAAACGTGTCGAAATTAGTCTGATATACAAACTATCAATTTCAAGAAGAAGAAGAAAAATATCATATTAATACACAATAATTTATGGTTAAAAGGAAAAGTGATCCTTCACCTTCCATTATGCATCAACAACAACAATAAATAATAATCATCAATGGGTGGTTTTATGACTAATTTTATGTCTTTTTCAAGTTAATATACGCAAGCTTATATAATGTTGCTCTGTGGATATTAATATATTTTTCATCATTATTGGTGTACCTACTTCAAGAATAATCATCATATCTGCGATGTAATGAATATTGGCACGCGAACTACATTTCAATTTTATTATAATAAAATGTTCGTACAATTTTTTTCTTTTTCTTTTTTTTTTCAACCAAATTCATAACAAGAAAACGATCTGGGATGAGAATCGATTTAATAAAAAAAAAAAAAATGAAAAAGAAAAGAGAACATTACAAAAAAAAATGTGTTTTTATACTTTTTGTATAAATCGAAGTCAATATACAGGCAAGCTATAGGCATGCTTTTCTATATTGTTATTGTGTGTTTTAAAAATTAATTAATCTTTGTTTAATTAAAGTACTTTTATTGTGAAAATCTAAGTGTTTCAAGTAAGTTAAGATTGTCAAAGAGAGAAATTAAGTGAATTTAGTGCTAATTAAATACTTTTTACTATTGCACAGTTTGTTACAAATTTCAAATGATATAAATTTCCTTCAAACGTAATCTTTCGTAATAGTCTAAGAGCCAGCGTATATGGCAAATATACGTCATAGTATAAGGGCTAAAATTAATTGAGTGTATTGTCACTATTGTAGGTAGTGTAAACGTTCGGGGGTTACAAATCTTGATTTAATTTAATTTAATTTATTATAGGGAAGCATCAGGTGAACCTGATACCCCTTGCCCACACCACGACCCGCCAGGGCCTTTTGGCGAATTACAAATCTTGACTGAGGGTGATTTTGGCAGGTATCAGGTCCTAAAGTTGCACGAAAACAGGGCTTACTTGCATTAAAGTATAAAGGCTGAAATTTATATATGTATGTTATTTAAACAACAATTCTATGACACTATATTTAAAAAAGCAGATCGATCTGAGGGGTCTAACGTCTAACCCTCTGGCTGACGTGGTATAAGGTCGAATGGGCAAAACTTCCTTTTAGCAAGTGTAAGCTATTAGCTATTGACACCGGACTTTTTTTTTAACGGTACTTTGAGGTGTCCTCTTTAACGTGACATATGTCCTTATAAGGCTTCACTTATCGCAAACAACTTCAATTGATTAAAAACATTTGCCATTTCTCGGAAAAGGGGGTGGATATCTATAGATTTTAAAGGCTTAAAATGTTAAACGTTAATTTTGTTATCAAATAAAATCATCCAAATTTCAAGTATATGGTATAGAATTCGTTTATTATACATATACATGTATGTATACACAGATTAAAACAAATAAAAACGAACGCAGTATCGAATTAAATCTATTACACTGATTTATCCCTAACATACATATGAATATTGCGAAGACTTAACAGGGTGTTTTTGTTTACACTCTATATCTGCTTTATGTGCAAATTTTGAAATGCTTTTATTTTTATGAAATTAAATTTTTAAATATGTGTTTTTTCAAATATCATTTTGAAATCTTTTTTTTATAATTTTCAAGACACCTTGTGTCTTATTTTTCACAATAAAAAAATAATATACACACATATATATAAAATATGTCCTTAATCGTAATTCCCAAAGCAAGGATAATTAAATGTTGAATATGTGCAGTGTGGTAAAGTTAAACAAAAAATCTAAATTCAATTACAATGAAACGCCGGACATCAAGTTGATATTTTGTCAACAACCCTATTATCCGTTGATTATATCAAGGATTAGGGGGATTGTTTTTTTTTTTTGCTTTTCTTTTTTAAATCACAAAACCAATATATACCATTCACCAATTTATAAATTGAACAACGTATGATCATTTCATATTTGATGAGAGAGAGTGGTGTGGTGTAAAAATTAAAATTTAATAGAGAGAAGAAAAAAAACATAAAAGAATAAATGAAAACTTTTGAGGATTACTTCAAATAATCCTTTTATCGGGCGAAAAAATAAAAATGACATAACGTATGATTTTTAATCAAGATCATTTACCAGTCTTTTCATATATCTACTATATTATGTACATACATATATTTTCATTTTATGTAAGTAGGTACTTTTTCAGTTCGGTTCAATGATTAAGAAAAGTCACAAATCATGAGAGTTTTATTTTAGCTAGATTTATTTTACATTGGTATCATATCTTTTGACTACCACATAGACTTAATACTTAAAAAAAAATACAAAAAAAACAACATTTTTCTTTTTATTAATTTAAAAACTTTACATACGAGATGTACATGTAGATGAAAAAAGGATAGGTAGGATATATTTCTCGAAATTTTTGCTAGAAAAGTTTTTTTCATGTTTTTTTTTTTATTTTGCTCTTGTTCATTTGGACACATGCAAATGTTTTTGGTTAATTTTTCTTCGCAAAATGTCAGGTATAGTATAGGTTTTGGATTTCTAGTTTTTTTTTTTTTGAACTGTTTTCTAAAGGATAACTTGAAAAACAGTATATGTACATCAACCAGTGCCGGATTAAGCCAGCGCGGGGCCGGTAGCAAATGTTATTTTACGGCTAACTTGAAACTCTTCTCTATCGAGCACAAAAAAAAAAAATTATTTGTTCTCTATGCGATGGGCTCCCAGAAGCGCGGGGCCGGTAGCATTTGTTACCTTCTGCTATATGGCTAATCCGGCCCTGACATCAACATACCGATATAATTCTTGATATGTTTTAAATTTTCAAAATAAACGAGTAGGTATTGTGGTAAGGAAAATGGATTTTTCAAAAGTATATATGGGTACATACATATGTATGTATGTATTATATTTTAAAGCTTTTTATAAAATAAGAAAAACAAAAAAACAAAAAAAAACAAAAATTAAAAACTAGGTACGTAAAATTAACCGTACATTGTGTTGTCTAAATTTAAGAAAAATTATTATGTTATCATTTTTTTTTCTTTTTTTCTAAGGATGTTTAATATTGTTTACGCCCATAGATCCGCCCATATAAAAATCATTTGTGAATTTTATATTATTATTTCCAATTCATCTGTATATAATATATGAGTGTTGTGTAGATAATATATGCTATATGGAATGCTATCATATTAATATTAAATAAATATACAGATACAGATATCTTAAATAGAGCATTTATCTGAAATGTAAACGTAACAGAGATGTTCTGCGCAGTCTATGCTTTCAACATCGTTGCCAGAATTTTTTTTTTTTATCCCATATACATATTAATTTAAAAACATTACATAACAGAACATTGTAACAGAACAGTTGCTTTCAAATTAAAATATAACATCAATAAGAACCATCTTTATCTTCATTGACATTTAATTCAGAATTAGTTTTTAAATTGTATAGGTATACCTATAATCTTTTTCCAAATATATAGGTATACATACATATTACATAGGTACATTGTACATATCCCAGTATGCAATTTGGAAGATAATCTTCTGGAAGAAAGGAAAGCGATATCTTCCACGCGAAATTTTTATCGTCTTTTTATCGTATTTCTATTGCTGACGCGATATCATAAGGACGAAAATAAGGCGATTAAAATTCAATTCGTTTTGCTGATAATAAGAAGAAGCGGAAGATATGTATCTTCCTTCTATCTTCCTTCAGATAAAAAAGCAATAATGTAGTATCGCAGGTATGTTAGAAAGACGATAAATGTTACTGTTTTATCTTCTTGACGATAAAAGGACGATTAATATATCTTCCTTTTCTCTTCAGAATGACAAGTAAGGGATAACGTGCTATATATAGTAGATACTTACTATTTTTTTAAAATAATATAAAATTCAAAAATTTGGTTATTTCGTTTTAAACTGTTGAAGTTTAAGTTTATACATAGTGCGAAGGGTTTTTTTGTAAGTGTGTTTTTTAAGTATGTTTTTTAAAAAGTGAAATTTAAAATTAAAAAACTTTTAGATTTTCAAAACGAGGTAAATATAAATTCAATGTAAGTGGAAAATTATATATTTATTTATATCATATGAATATATTACTTAATAGGATAAAAAGTAGTTTCTTTTTGTAAAACAATTTGTCCATGTCACATAGGAAAATGACAACCTCTTCATGTCATGGAATAGATTTCGAAGAGAATGGACAGCGACAGGATCACCAGCTAGTACGAGAAACACAAAGTTAAGTCCTCACCTACAATGACTTTCTCCAAATTAATTCCGGTTTGTATAATTATTATTATTATTATTATTTAATAATGGAAATATGTTTTTAAATATCAATTATTTCTTACAGCTAAAACACCAGTGATGCCAGTATCAATATTATATATTTTTCTTGTTTCTTTTTTTTTTTTTTGTATTATTAAGTTTAGTTTTACTAATATTAGTTTTCTAAGTTTAAAAATAAAATTAATAAATTTAATTTTCAAATTTCTTGTTTTTCTTCAATCAATCCTTTCGTATATGAAAAAAATTTCTTGTAATTGAAATAAAGAATTCCTCTCGTACTAGCGATAAGAATGCGAATCGTCTTGGGGATAAGAATACGTAACGCTTCACTGATAGGAAAGCAATACTCCTCCGCGATACTTTTTCAATTCGTCTTTTTATCTTCCTAGCGATTCGAATTCCTATCTTCTACTCGTATCTTCTAACTATCTGCTTGGCGTTTCGCCGACGATAACCATCTGCTTACGATGGACGTAACGTCCGCGAGAAGAATACGATATCGCAGAAGATAGAGATATCTTCTGAGGCGAAACGTATTCCAATCGCGGAAGATAGGAATTGTTTACTGGGATATAGCTACATAAATTAAATATATGTATTTTCATTTTTCAGTATATATAAATTTATTTTTTTTGAGCTTACATTTACATATATGTATGTGGTTTTTCTTCTTCTTGATGTAAAATCGATGATTTATTCAAATTGAATTAAAACGATTTTTAATCTATAGTTTATTCAATAATAAGGCGATTTTAGAGAGGATGTGAAAATTTTTCGGGGATAAAAATAAAATACAACAATATAAAAAAACCAGAGCCTTCTATATTACATGATGAAACTATAGAAAAATGGTAACAGATCGTTCTTGAAATTAAAGAACTTTTTGTGCATGTGAATTTATGTATACATAGTAGGAAAAACTATGTAATGACAATTAGACATTCCAAAACGAAAATTTCTTGAAAAAATTTTTTTTAGTTCCAAGTATTTCTCCCTGAAGAGGGTCAGCCAAAGAGGTTCTAATTTGACAGAGAGAAAACAATTTTTGTATAAATCAAAATCAACGTACAGTATGTTCTATGAGTGTACAATTGTACATACATTACAAATTATTGTAATTTTATTATTAAATAAAGTGAATGTTAAGAAGCTCCAAGGCCGTATTTAAGCATAGGCTACATACGATACATACAGCCTAGGGGCCCGCACCAGAAAAAATGAGCGAGTTTTTTTTTTTTTTTTTTTTTTTTTTTTTTTTTTTTTTTTTTTTTTTTTTTTTTTTTTTTGCTTGTTAGAAGTACAACCCCGGTAGGGCCCGAGTTAGGATTATCACCCAGGATAATCTTAAAAAAAAATTATATTAACAACTCAAAACAAACACTTTGATATTTTCAAAAATTCCGTTTTATTACCGTTCTGGTTTAGTTACAAAATTGAACTGACTGAACATTTTACAAAAATGTGAAGATACAAAAATTTATGTTATAAAAATGTTAATTACATTAAAATTATATAAGTTGCAAAAATGCTAATTGAATCAAAAATTCTATGTGAACAATTTTATAAAGGAAATTCATATTAGGTTACATTATAATGTCTATGAGAAAATTAAGCTAGAATATGCTGACTCAAGAAATATGCAATTTATTACATTTAACTAATTTTACTATTTTATGATTTTATAATTTTATTTAAAAAATGATAATATGAAAAATGGAATTAATTATATTATTTTATTTATTTGTTAGGTAAGTTATGTCCATAACTCCTCCCCCCTAAGAATGAAGCGACGGCCATGAGAGCTTAACTCGTTGAGTCTCTGATGCTGGAGCGTTGAAATTAGGTGTTACGTTGATGGTATCGATTACTTGCATTTCTGTTGTTGATGTATTTGAAGTTTTATATTTAATGTAGGAATATGTAAATGATGTGATAATGATGATGATGAAAATAATTGTCAATAGGCTGTATAGTGAAAGTGAATGTCTTATCGTTCTAACTTCTAATAATCTTATTGCTTGAGCATTGTTCAACTGGTATTGTTTTAGTTCTTCAAAAGTGATTTTTTCGACTGGTTCTGATGAGTTAATTATGGCGAAGATTGGAGGTATTATTTCAATTTTATCCCAAAAAATATTAGTTTTGCTCGTATAGGTAACTTTATTAATAGTTATCTCGCAGTTTACATAATGTATTAACAAGGTTCCTTCGACAACTCTGTTTTTTATGCCACATGTTGTTTCCAATTTTGTTGGTGGAGATTTTATGAGCAAAAGATAGTTTTCCTCTGGTTGAATGATGTCTAATTGGTCTGTGTATTCTACGAGATCACATTTTGAAATATTGTTGTTGATAATGTTCGGTATGCAATTATGTGCTGATATTTTTTGAATATTTCTTTTGTAGCAGTAAAAGTTGTCTTCTATCTTCATGCATGGTTCGTCCATGAATTGAATGTTGTACTCGTTCATTACGATATAGGGTTTTGGTAATTTTATAGAAAGTGTTTTATTTATTGGGAGTTTTACTAAATGATAGCATAAAAATGGTTCTGGTGAAAGGATGGGTAATCTTATATTGAATATGATATTAGATTCATTGAAATAAGCTTGTAACGTCAGCATCTCATAAATTTGTTCGTCAGATACTACTTTGATCTTTTCTTCATTGAAATGTTTTCTTATAAATTTTATTTCGTTAGGACTTAAAATTTGTTTTGAGATTATAGTTAATTTTGCTAGTGTTATTGTTTCGGAAATTTCTTGTAGGTGATTTATTAAAATTTCTATATTAAAGTTTGTTTGATGTAAGTATGTACTGAATGTATTGAAAGTCTTCTTGTTCTGAGCGGATCCTCTGTGACATGTTTACTTGATAGTTATTTAGGTATTTTTCCAATAATTGTTGTTGTGAATTTATGTGGTCTGTAATATTTTTAAATCTTTCTGTCATTTTGTCATTGATTAGTACTTGTCCTATCAGTCCGTCGTGTATTAATTTTTGATTTGATTTTAGGTCGTCAATTGCCTTGTTTATTTGTATAGCGTCGTTTTCGTCTAAGTTTCCTGTAATACCTTTTATGATCGTGCCAAAACCATTAATAAGTCCTCTTATCTGTCTATGTCTAGGTAGTAATGTTTGTAATTTGTGTTCTAGTTCATTGAATTTGATATTGGTTATTCCTCTCATGATTTTCAAATTCGTATTTTGATTTATAATCCGTACTGAATTTCGAAGATTTTCAACATTTTCTGCATATTGTGTTAGATTAATAATATGGATTACATGAATATAGGAGTCTATAAGTCGTCCTTGACCTAATTTCATTGGAAGAAGACCTGGACTATTCGACAGATCCTGTATCTCTATTCGTTGTCCTAGCACTGCTATTGCCCTCAAAATTTTCGTTTTCTTTTAATTTTATTTTTGTGTGATTTTCTATTGAAAGGAATTAGAATAGTTATTTTTTGATTGGTTCCTACTTTTAATTTCTTTGCTTTCGGCGCTATTTTATTCCGTCTATTATTAAATTCATAAACTGTATCGTTTTCTTTAAAGTCAGGTGGGGGTTCGCGGTTTTTATTTAGTTTGTTAATGATGTAATTGTTGTGGTTTTCTAATTTGGCCCTTATTTCTTCATGCAATGTATTCTGATACGTTCGTAGTTTATTAATATAGTCATGTTCTGAGTCTGATTGTATGGTTTTGTTGAATTTGGGTGTTTTACCTGTTAGCAATTCGAAAGGAGTTAAGTTGGTTACTGAGTGTATGCAATTGTTGTATGTAATTAGAGCTTCATTTAATATATCTACCGGGATAGCTTTTTTGTCTTTATCATATATTATCCTATAAATTTCAGTAAGTGTAGAATGGAATCGTTCAACGGGGGAATTTCCCGTTGAATTTTGAGGAGTAGTAATATGTAACTGGATTTCGTATTGATCGCAGAATGTTTTTAATAAACTAGAAGTGAATTCTGCCCCTGAGTCACAGACTAATTTTTTAGGAATTCCATGTTGAGCGAAAAATTCTCTTAACTTACTTACAACTTGAACGCTATTCCTGGCATCTAAGAGATAGGCTGTGGCAAATTTGGAAAATTTATTAATGATTGTTAATATTTGTTGGTTATGAATGTTGTAAATATCTATGTGTAAAATGTCTAGAGGTTTATGTGGAGTTTCCGTTTTTTCATATTGTGTTTTTGGAGGATGTCTATCGTATTTTAAGATTTGACATTTTTCACAGTTATTAATAATTTTTGTAATTTTTTCTTTCATTTTAGGAAAATAATAGGTTCGCCGTAAGTGACTGAAGGTTTCATTAATTCCTCGATGATTATTGTTTTGATGATAATCATTAATAATTTGATCTTGTCTGTCTTCGTCAGGAACATCGTTCAATTTCTCTGTGCACCGTATAATTTTGAATGTTCTATTATTAGAGAAGTGCTTAGAAAAGACAGTTTGGATAATTTTGAAAGTTTCGTCGTCAGTATAAACGGCTGTAAGTTTATTAGGATTCAGGAAATTTTTTAGGATGTCTGTTAGAGTTTTTTCATTATGGAGGTCAGGTTGTCTAAAGATCCTACGTCGTTTATTGGTAAACATAATATTGTAAATCATTGGTGGCTTAACTATGTTATTTGTTTTTGTTAATAATTATTGTTCAGAAAATTCATTGATAGGTCGTTCGGAAATGGGTATCCCGTCATTTAAATTTTCTTGAGCTGAGTGTATTGTTGAGGCATTTGAACTTTTTTCTAAGTCGCCGTTGTTTTCAGGGGATTCGTTGTGGTTTACCTCGATACGACTGAGGGCGTCAGCATTTGTATTCGCTTTTCCTTTTTCATAGACAATCTCGTAATCGAATTCTTCAAGTTTCAAGCGCCATCTGATTAATTTAGAATTTGGTTCTTTAAGAGAGAAAAGCCATGTAAGGGGTTTGTGATCGGTTATAATTTTAAATTTTCGTCCAAAAAGGTATGGCCTGAAGTATTTGGTTGCCCATATAATAGCTAAGAGTTCCTTTTCAATAGTACTGTAATTGGTTTCTGTTTGTGATAAGGTTCTTGAGGCATAGCACACTGGTTTATCTGAACCTATAGGTCCTTGACTCAGAACAGCGCCTATAGCGAAATTACTGGCATCCGTTGTGAGATTGAATGGTTTGCTGAAATCAGGGTATTGTAACAACGGGTCATTACTTAGGATGTCTTTACAAAGTTCAAAGCACCTAACATATCTTTCGTCTAACTTTATTTGTTTATCCTTTTTTAGACATTCTGTTAAAGGTTTAGTCAATCTGGCAAAATCCTTTATAAACTTCCTATAATATCCCAACAATCCTAGGAACGACTTTATTTGCTTTTGAGTACGGGGAATTGGAAAGTTCTTTATTGCTTGAATTTTATCTGGGTTGGGTTTTACCCCCTCGGAAGTGACTATATGACCGAGAAATGCTACTTCTTTACGAAGGAACTCTGATTTATCCAGTTGGATTTTTAAATTTGCTTCACGGAGTTTGCAGAATACTTTAGTGAGGTTTTCCATGTGCTCTTGCAACGATGTAGAGAAAACTATTATGTCGTCCATATAAACGAGACAAATTTTTCCTTGTAACTCTCGCAGGACATTATCCATCACCCGCTGGAACGTAGATGGGGCATTTTTAAGTCCAAAGGGCATGCGTATATACCTACATACTTATAATGACCATTATCTACTGTGAAGGCTGTTTTTTCGATATCCTTGGGGTCTACTTCGATTTGGTGGAATCCGGACGCTAAGTCGAAGGTACTGAAGTACATGCATTTACCTAATTTATCAAGAATATCTGAGATATTTGGCAGGGGGTATCTGTCACCAATTGTTTTTTCGTTTAGCTTGCGGTAATCCACTACCAACCTCCATTTTTGCTTACCCGAAGCGTCTCTTTTCTTTGGTACTATCCATATGGGGCTGCTCCATGGTGAGTAACTTGGCCTAATTATACCCTGCTCTAATAAGGATGAAATTTGGGATTGAACTTCAGCTTTGTGGATCTGTGGATATCTATAGGATTTTGTGTAAATTGGAAGATTATCGTTGGTGTTAATTTTATGTTTAACTACATTTGTGAAGCTTAATTTCTGCCCTTCTTTAAAGAAAATATCGTCGAAGTTCCTACAAAGTTTAAAAAATTTGTTTTTTCTCTTGTTCGTTCAAGTGGTCGGTTCTGTTAAGATCTGTTATATCATTAGTTTTCACATCGTCAATTTTGGTATTGTTATATTTGATTTGGACATTATGAATTTCGTGGAAATTACAAAAACTATCTGCTTTAAGGGGTTGTTCGATGAATAGTGTTTTATCTTCATTAGATAAGTTAATGACTTCAACGTTACTATACCAATTATATAAGTTAAGAAATTTTATTTTTAAAATAGGAAAAAAAATCAAAATTTACTTTAACAAAATTTATTTAACTAAAATTTTACAAATGTTGATTGACTTGAAAGCTAAATTACAACTAAACTTAAAAATATTACAAAATGTTGAATAAACTTAAAATCTAAAATTCTGGAATTGCAAAGTGCTAATTTAGCATAAAATCCATGGGAACGGAAATCGCATAATAGAATAGACAACAACGTGACCAAATATTTTCTTATATGTGTACATGGTGTTAACTCTTCCCCTCTTAAGTTCAAATGTCCTCATTTGATTAAAAAAATGATGTTTCATAAAATCCCTTTCTGGGGAAAACTGGAATTGATGTTTCTTTGGATGCTACTGTATTGGATGCTGTACTTGATGTTTCAGGTTTATTTTCGTTAACTGCGACCTCGCCAAGAACTGTATCTGGATCTTTCAATATTGGTAGAATTTAGAATTCGTATCGTTTTATTTCTCCTGCATTTTGTAACGACAAGAATAATTAAGATAAAGATGATTGATGAAAAGAGACTGAATTTTTTAGTCGTTGTGAAAATTTTTCCTTTCTTAATAGTTCGATTTTATCTGTGTTGTTGATATTGAAGAATACTCATCTAATTGTATTAATTTTAACTTTTTATTTTATTATCCACTTATTACAATCCATCCACTCAACATGGCGATCTATTGCTTACTAACTTTTGACACTTTTGCTTTATTACATTACACATCATCTATCTACTACACTTTTCTAGATCTACTACACTTTTTTAGATCTACTACACTTTTCTAGATCTACTACACTTTTCTGTCTAATATTCTTTTCTATCTACTACAGCTCGGCCATCCTGACGAAGACGTAAACTGTATCTTGAGTTATGTTCCTTTTCTTGTACCTCCTCGTCAGATTCTCTTTCTTTAATAATTATTTTCAATAAATTTGTCATGGTCTGGACTTATCCATAACTTCATATTGGACGAGTCAAATATTCCTTCGAAGGGCAACTGTGTCAATTGAAAACCATCAACGTCACTTATTAAGTACCGATTATGAGGTAGAACTTTTTTCACTTGATAGGGTCCTTTAAATTTTACCGAAAGTTTCTTATCTTCCCCAGGTTGTACTACATTCCCTATCATGACGTAATCGCCATCCCTAAATCTCAAATTCGATCGACATTTAGAATCATACAATCTTTTATTATAACTCTGAACTTGTTTATTCTTGATTATTGCATGTTCTCGAATATTTTCTAAGCAAATATTCCCAATATTACTGTTTTGTAAAAACTCAGTCAATCCATTACAATCAGGCTGTCTTTGATTACGTCCAAAAACTAATTTACACGGTGTTGTATCAATCGATCTATTCCAAGTGTTATTAAAAACGTATTCAACATTATTCAAAATTTGATCCCAATCGCAATTTTTATCAAACGATATCTTCGAGAGAATTGGTGTTAAAAACCTATTCATCCGTTCAACCTGGCCGTTTGCTTTTGGGCAGGCAGTGGCAACAAGTACTTGTTTAATTTTTTCCTTTTCCATGAAATTAATGAACTCATTTGATCGAAAACAAGAGCCACGATCAGAAACTAAAATTCGCGGTCGACTATAATTACTGAAATAAGATTTTAAATGATTTATGACTTCTAACGAACTCGTAGTTCTACATGGGTAAATTTTTACGAATTTTGAAAATCCATCTACAACTAAGAGAATAAAACGATTTTTCTGTTTTGTCATACTAATTGGGCCATAATGATCTACGTGGATCATTTCAAAAGGAATGCTTCCTTTATCAATATTTTGGAGTAATTTACATTTTTTTGAATCTTTAGGTTGATATGAAATGCATGTTAAACAATTAGCGATATAATTCTGAATGTGTGTTCTCATATGAGGAAACCAATAACTTGAAACTATCAACTCTCGCGTTTTATCAATACCAACATGTCCAACTGAATCATGAAAATTTCTAATAACACTATTTATCATAGTCAATGGAACGTAAAATAGAATATTTCCATTCAATTTGCGATATACTATGCCATTACGTAGCTCATATAAAGAGCTTTCAGTCTTTTCCAATTGATCACGAATTTTAACAATCCCTTTATCTCGCGATTGAGAAATAATTAAGTTATTTTCAAGAGTATTCGTGTTATGACTATCCAATAGCAATATATTATTACAACGTGATAATGCATCAACATGACGCATACGACTACCTTCGCGATGAATGATGTCATAATCATAATTTTGTAAAAGCAATGCCCACCTATTAATCCTCTGATTGATTTCTTTCTTTTGAAGTGTACTTTTCAATGCATTACAATCAGTTAAAATTTTAAATTTTATTCCGTGCAAATAGACGTGAAATCTTTCTAGCGCATAAACAATAGCTAGAGTTTCTAGCTCGAAACTATGATATCTGGATTCACTTTCGGATGTTCTTTTACTAAAGTACATTACAGGATGGAGAAAACCATCACGTTGCTTTTGCAACAAAATAGCTCCAAATCCTAAACTAGAGGCATCACAATGTAATTCTGTGTATGCTAATGGTGAGTAAATACTCAAAATAGGAGCTAATATCAATTTATCTTTAAGTAATTCAAACGATTCTAATTCCACTTTACCGAAACGAAATTTAATTCCTTTTTTCAAAAGATCCGTCAATGGCTTGGCAATTGTAGCCATATCTTCAATAAATCTTCTACAAAACCCTACTAACCCAAGAAATCTTCTGACATCGTTCACATCTTTTGGAACCGGATATTTCGTGACTGCTTCAATGTGATCTGGATTTGGTTCAATACCTAATTCACTTACGACATATCCCAGATACTTCATTTTTTTTTCAAGGAAATTACATTTTTCAAAATTCAATTCTAATTTGTTTTCAGTCAATCTTTTTAACACTTTTTCTAAGATTCTAAATTGTTCTTCTACTGTATTAGTAGCAATAAGAATATCGTCGAAATACAATAATACTTCTTCACTAGCAGTCATGTCTTGAAACACTAAGCAAATAAAACGCATAAACGCTGATGGCGCGTTACATATCCCAAAAGGCATACGAATATATTCGTATTGACCCATTGGAGTCACGAATGAAGTATACTTAGTCGAATTGTCTTCGATCTTCACCTGATTAAAACCACTTTTCAGGTCTAGTAAACTATAATATTTTTTTCCTTTCAATCGATCTATATGATCATCAATCAACGGTAGAGGAAATCGATCATGTACTGTCAGTTTATTTAGTTCCCTATAATCTACACACATTCGAACTTGTCCCGATTTTTTTGGTACTAAAACAATTCTAGATGCATAAGGCGAATTACTAGGCTTTATAATCTTTTTTTTCAATAGCTCTTGAATAATATTATTTACTGTTTCTTTTTCAGCAACCGACATTCTGCGAGGATTGAAGTAGAAGGGCTTTTCTTCTTTAAGAATAATTCTTACCTCATAATCAATCGATGGTGACAACGGTTGCTCAGCATTCACATAACAATTATAAATTAATTTTTCACAATCGGCTTTTTCTTTTGCAGGTATATCACCAATATTTAGTAAAATATCGCTCGATTTATCGGTCTCAATATTTAACAATTGTTCGATCTCATTTTCTAAATTATCTGAGTTTTCGGAATAACTCAGTTTTATTTTATCATCAATTAAAGTTACCACAAGTTGATTCATTTTTATAAAGTCGCGACCCAAGACACAGTCATACGTCATCGTACTGTCTGGAACAATCCTAAAATAAATCTTACAATTCAAATTATTTACATTAACAGATTTTAAATTACTAATACCCATTATATTTAATTTTGATTTATTTATTCCAAAATAAGAAATATCATTACCTACTTGCATGATTGAATTTGGCCTGAAACTACTTTTCAAAAGAGATATTGGACTACCTGAATCTATAATTCCTACAAGTGTATGCTTAAACTTAAAATCACTGTTGCTGATGTTCACCATATATGCTGGGTTGATCGATAATACATTTGATGATGAATAATTACTCCTCTTAACATTTGGGCAGTCCTTGATAAAATGTCCCTCTTGGTCACACTTGAAGCATTTTCGATCTTTTCGTGCCGGTCGTTTACATTTTTCAGCTGTATGTCCTTTGGCTTTACAATTAAAACATGTTATTGATGTTTTCAATACATCACTGGAAATCGGCTGGTTTCTTTCGAATTTCGATACTCGGTCATTTGATGATAATTGTGACAGTGAATCAAACAATTCTTCAATTGTCTTAAAGCAATGCATTTTCGATTGTATTTGCAAATATTTATTATTCAAACCAGCAATCAAATAATCAATCGTTACTTGTATAACCCATGGCATCAATGCTGTTGTACCATCATATGTGTATATTAAATCCTTTAGTTGAGAAATGTTCAATTGATGATGTCGTTCTTCTATAATTTTTTCACCTTTATTGTCTGAATTTATTTTATTCAACTCCATATGATTTTCAGAAAATGTCGGATTCAGATCTATCTGCTTATTGGAACGTGTCCCATTCAATTCCATTTGTTTTTCAGAACATGTTTTATTTATTTCCATGTGCGTATTGGAACGTGTCCCATTCTGTTCATGAATTTTCAGTTGCTGCTGTCGCTGCCATAGTTCTTTTTCCTTTGACTGCAACTGTATTTCTTTTTTTAAAAGTTCTATTTCTTTTTTCATTTGTTTCAAAGATAGATCATTTTGTTCACCTGTTTCACTCTCACTTTTCAATTCTTCTTCCACTTCCACAACTGATGAATTGCCTCTTGAATCACGTCCGCCATTTTGTGATTCTATATGAAATTTTAGACGCCGAACAAGCGTGGTTTTACTTCCTCCATATGGAAGTCCTTCATTTTTTAATTTTTCAATCAATTCATTCTTTCTCAATTTATTAAGATTCTCCATCTTTACAATCTCACTTTCTTTAATTTACAATTCTTTTGATTTATCAATCACTATATTACATTTAATATTATCAATATTTATTTTTAACTACACGTATTTATCAATCTTAGTTAAAACCGCTAAATTTTAAATGCAATCTTTCTTTCCAATCCAAGTTAAATTTCTTCTATAGAAAGTTCAATATGCGGTCATTTGATATCAATCCCAATTTGTGGTTTTTTTAAAAATATATCCCACTTCTGAAACTGAAGAATACTCATCTAATTGTATTAATTTTAACTTTTTATTTTATTATCCACTTATTACAATCAGTCCACTTAACATGGCAATCTAATATCTATTTATTACAATACATCCAATCAAGATGGCAATCTAACACTTATTACTTATTACAATCCATCCACTCAACATGGCGATCTATTGCTTACTAACTCTTGACACTTTTGCTTTATTATAGTGATGTTATGTGATTTTGAAACCTGTGATTAAATCACAGGTTTGTTAAAAGAGCAATCACAGTCGACTGCTCTTTAAAAAAAGAGCAGTGATTGTGATTCATGGTTGTGATTGCGATTCATGCTCATGGCTGCTATTGTGATTTTATTTTTAAAAAGTATGTATACTTAGATATAAAGAGCAGAGCAGTGACTGCGATTTTTGAAATATATAAGTATACATACGTTAGTCGGTTTGTATTTGATTCGAACTTGGTTTGAAATGAAAAGCAGAACAGTTGTCAGTTGCAGTGACTGCGATTTTTGAAATATATAAGTATACATACGTTTGTATTCGATTCGAACCTGGTTTGAAATAAAAAGCAGACAGAAATTTTGTAGTACATACATATGTGTATCTTGAAATGGGAAATTCCGAACTGGTTTGTTACTGTGATTCTTTTTATTACGGAAAAATACCATTCAATTCAATGAATGAATTGAATTGAATGAAATGCAAATGAATGAATACTTTCAGTTACTGCAAAGTGTGAATACGTTGTGAAAATTTTAGTGAAATAATTTAAAGTGATAATTCTAAAAATTACTTATTTGTGTTTATAATTAAAAAACGATAAGTTTATATTGTATATTTAGTGAATTATGTGCTAAATGATGTAGTGCATAAAATACAAAAATCGAATTTCTAATAAAATTTCAGAACTATGAGTGAACAACAGATTTTAAGAAGAAAAACAGCTAGTATATGGGAGCATTTTGAAGTTATTGACAAAGATTTTGCTCGCTGTAAAATATGCAAGCAAAAGCTTTCATATAGGACTTCCATATCAAACTTAAAAAGGCATAGCGAAAAAAAACATTTATCCGTTTGGATCTCTCAGCGAAGTTCAACCACCAAAATGGTTTGTTTTTTTATTACAAATTTTTTTTACTAGTTATACTAAACTTGTTTATTTTTAATACTTTTTAGAATGAGCCATCAAACAAAGAAGAAACAATTCAAGAAAACCCTGTTCCACAGAAAAAATTCAAAGCAGTATTTAATCTTTTGTGCCAAAGAAGTTGGCAATAGCATCTAGAAGTAAAATTGATACTGCATTATTAGGCCTATTTATATGGGACTACCAGCCCTTTAGTATTGTAGACGACATCGGATTTAAACGGTTCGTGCACTTTTTAAATCCCTCTTATGAACTGCCAAGTAGACAACATATTTCTCATACTATGTTGCCGTTGTTGTATGACGAAGTTCTGAACGAGGTTAAAATAATGAGTAGAAATATTCGTAAATGTAGCATAACAACAGATTGCTGGACATCAGCAAATAATGAGAGCTATTTGGCAGTTACGGCTCACTTTGTTGATGACACTTATAAATTAAATTCTATTCTTCTCGAATGTTCTGACTTTATAGAAGCACACACCAGTAAAAACTTGGCGAGGAATCTGAAAAGAATTATAACAGACTGGAATTTAGAATCCAAAATAATGATAGCAGTTTCTGACAACGCATTCAACATAAAACATGCTATATCTGAAGAGCTACAGTGGAAGCATCTTGGTTGCTTTGCACATACAATAAATTTAATTGTGCAAAATAGTTTGTCGTCATCGTCACCAATTTCAAATCTTCTTACCAAAGTAAGAACGATTGTTGGCCATTTCAAAAGAAGCACTCTGTCAAACAATAAGTTTTTGGAATACCAAAAAAACAATTTTGGAACTCAAAATCCTAAAGTGTTGATTCAAGATATCAGCACGAGGTGGAACTCAACATTTTATATGCTTGATAGATTTGCTGAAATGGAAGAGGTCGTCAAAACAACTTTAGCAATTATTAATAAAGATGTGCCTGTTCTTAGTGAAACAGAATGGCAACAAATAAGAGAACTAGTAAAAGTTTTAAAACCTTTTGAAGAAATAACAAAATATGTAAGTGGAGAAAAGTACTGCACTGCTTCAGTAATTATAGTTTTGACCAACGGATTAAAAGATGTTGTTGAACAACAGTTACAAGATAAATTTGATGACGAACTAGTAACAATTTTGCAACAGTTTTCGGTAAATATTTCAAAACGATGGGGTTCGCTGGAAGAAAGCAAATCTTTAATTTGCGCCACATTTTTAGATCCTAGATTTAAAAATCAATGTTTTAAAAATCAAAGAACTGCTGAAAGAGCTAAAACTTTAATTACTGAAGCAGTTGCAGCTAAAATATCAAAAAATCTATCTGAAACATCTCAAAGATGTGATATAGATATAGATATTGTACCTCAAACGGGAATAATTCAAAATAATAATCAAAATGATACGTCGGAAAAGTATAGTGTGTGGTCATTTGTGGAAAAAGCTTCCATTTCTTCAAGCAGCAGGAAGCCAAAAACAACTCCTTTCAGCAAATCTATTATTGAAGTTCAAAGATACCTTGAAGAAGATATGCTACCGCGAAATAAAAACCCCCTAGATTGGTGGAAAGACCAAAACTCCAACTATCCTGCACTGGCACAGGTTGTTCGGGAGTATTTTTCTATAGTAGCCACCTCAGTACCATGCGAACGGGTTTTTTCAAAAGCAGGGTATATTCTTGGTGAAAAAAGAACAAGGCTGAAAACAGCCAAAGTTTCACAATTATTATTTTTGCAACATAATTATGCCAAATAATTTCTTGTCTGCTTTACTTTTTTGAAGTTTTTTTTTTGTTGTTATTTAAATTAATTTTTATTACTTTTTTGTTCCTTTTCTAGTTTTTAGAATAGAATAATTTTTAAAACATGAGGCAATATTTTAAAATATTTAAGTGTTTATCCTTAATACTTTATTTTTACCTAATTTTTAGTTTTTAAGTTTTTTTATATTAATAAATAATAATACTGATAAATCGAAATTTTTCAATTATTCCCAAAATCAAAACAAAGCAATATTTTTCAATTATAAATGTAAGTGTTTATATTTAAGATTTTATTTTTATTTTTACATAATTTTTTAGTTTTTAAGTTTTTTTATGCTAATAAATAATAATACTGATAAATCGAAATTTTTCAATTATTCCCAAATTATTTTCAAATTTTATTTACCGACATTACTTTAACCGTCATTACATCTCTTTATAATAATATTGCCCGCAAAATTTAAATTTCGAGTCAAAAGTAATTTCGAAGATAAATAAATATCGCATGTATACGTACCAAACATGTTCTGGTTAAAAAAAAATCTAAAAGAATAAAAAAAAAAAGAAAGAGAAATAAAATCGCAGTCTGCTCATCTGCTATTACATATATCTATCACTATTTCAAATTAGTATACTACTAGTATAGTAGTGATTAGTGAATTATACAGAGTATTCACAAATCACAGTCACAGAAAAAGAGCAATCACTATAAAATATAAAATAGCAGTCTGTGATTAAATCACAGGTTTCAATCACTGTGATTTGAAAAGAGCAATCACAGTTTGCTCTGCTCTTTGAAAATCACAGTTTATGTCATCACTACTTTATTACATTACACATCATCTATCTACTACACTTTTCTAGATCTACTACACTTTTCTAGATCTACTACACTTTTCTGTCTAATATTCTTTTCTATCTACTACAATATGAATATCCTTCATCATTTGCAACGAAAGTATTTCTTTAAATTTATTTTCTAGTGGAGTTTGTTGCCAAATGGGTGGTTGTACTTGGGTTGTTATCTTTTCCTTTGAAATGAAGACTTTGTCTTCTATTGACAGACTAATGTTGTGGAATTTTATCAGATATGTTCCGTTGACTCTTTGACTTTCATTTCCGATACCTATGTCATCATTAAATTGATTAAGCAGGACTAAACCTTCAGAAACCTCTTCTACCGTTGGTATGTGCTGATTGTTGGTTTGGTTGCATATGGAAGGACGACTTTTGAGCAAGTTGGGTAAACATGAGGAATTACTTATGTCTAAAATATCTTTTTGGTTACAAATTGATAAAGATTTTACTGTTCTACATTCATTATTTATGCCATACATTTTGTTTTGGTTTTTTATAATATGTTTGTATCTGATTTCTGTAATTTTGTCAAATTTTTTTACTGGTTTAATTAATAATTTTTCGTAAGTTTCTATGGTTGTTGAAGGGATATAAACGATATAAAGTAAGCAAGAATTATTACTAATAACTTTAATTTGTGCAAAATCTAGTGCTTCTTCTATGGTGGCGTATGGCAAATTTTCCTTTTCAATTTTATCTATAGCTAACTTGACTTCTGAATTTGATAGAATAAGAGAGTTAATCATACCTAACTTGGCCCAATGTATTGCATACTGAATATTTACTATTTCTTCTTTAATTAATCTTAATTTGTACTGTGTACTTAAAACTATCTGATCATTTACTTTATTGTCTTTATGAATCGCATTAATAATACTATTTGTTATTTTAGTAATGTTATTGATTCTTTCATTATATAACTGATTTATGATAACTTGATTATTATTATTTACAAGAACATTATTTATTTTATTTTTGATTATCTCAAAATCGTCATATTCAGGATTTCCAGCGATCCATTTCCATGTACTACTAATAAAATTTAATGAGCGTTTGGTCTTTTTTGCTTTAAGGTTGTCGAGCGACGTCTGTAATTGTGTAAGTTCATGATTGAGGTAAGGGTGTAGTAAATGTTCTGTAGTTATTTGTTCGCTTAAAACTGTTTGTAGTATGAAATTTTGATAATTGTCTAGTTCTATAACATGTATTAGTTTAAAATTCCCCACTTGTATTTTAGCTTTGCCTGTACCAATAGGGATAATCTGGGAATTCGTGTAGTCGAAAATTTGAATTTCTGCATGAATGTTGGCTAGGGCACATCTGTAATAACATGAAAATAAATTTGGGTTTAATTTCGAATGTGACTTTTGTGGACTATTTTGCCTGATTATGTTAGAACTGTGGTGTTTCTATTTTCTCTTACAATTTCGGGTTTGTACCTAACAGTTAGTTTCGAGCCCAATCTTTTATTATATTTCACATAAATGGTTTGACCTGGGTTGTAATTTTTTATAGGTTTGCGTTTTCTATTATGGTGTTTCATATCTTGTTTTTGTTTTTGTTTTAATTTCTCGATATTACTGAGGCGAATTTGTTCAAATTGTTCTGGATTAATATTGGGGGTCCTACCGTAGAATAGCTCAACTGGTTTTTTTCCTGTAGTCGAGTGAATTGAATGATTGTACTCATTAACTGCTCTTTCAAGTAATTCTTCAAAAGTTCTGTCTACGTTATTAGATTTTAGACATCTCATGATTTCAGAGAGAGTTGAGTGGAATCTTTCCACCTGGCCGTTGACTTCGCTTTTGTATGGAGGCGTTTTGAAGATTTTTATTTTTAAGACGTCCTCCATCATCGATGTTATGGAAATTGAGTTAAGAGCTCTTTCATTGTCAATGACAACGACTTCTGGTACGCTGAAGAAAAAAAGGATGTCTCTGAGGGGTTGTTTAATGACTTCTATTGCTTTGGACTTTATGGGCTTACAAAATGCAAGTTTCGTGAACTTATCGATAGCAGTTAAAACTAATTTATTTTCAGTTGAGTAGATGTCAATATGTAGTGTGTGTCCGGGGTAGCTTGGAATGGGCGTAGGTTTAATTATTTGATTGTTGGGGTGACGATCGTATTTATTCTCTTTACATATGGAACATCTTTTAACTATAAGCCTAACTTTCTTGCTCATCTTTGGGAAATAATAACTCTGGATCAGTTGATCTTTGTTTTCTTGAGCATTGCGGTGAACGCGTTGATGTACAGATAAGATTTTTTGCTCTTGTTCGTTCTCGTCCGCGATATCTTGTACCATTTTTTGTGTAAAGCGAATTTTATAGTTTCTAAAATGAAGCGGATATATCTCTTGAATTTTTCCCATTATCGTTTCAGCTGTTTTGATACCGTTTAATGTGGTTGGGTTCAAGTACCTTTTAAAAATGTCTATAATGTTTTCATCACCTATATTTAGGATAATTTGATTTCGAAACACATTTATTGGGGATTCAACTGAAGAAATAAGATTGTGTGAGGAGCTGTCGTCGCTATGTTGTGTTACGGACATTGTATTAATTTCAAGAGGAGGTATCCTTGATAGGGCATCTGCGATGATATTTGTTTTTCCGGGCTTATATTTGAGTTCATAGTTATACTCTTCGAGTATAGCTTTCCATCTTTTCATTTTGGAATTGTTATTCTTGTTGCTAAGGGCATATGTGAGTGGTTGGTGGTCGGTGAATATTTTGACCTTTCTAGAACCATATAGAAAATTCCTTAAAGATGTTAGTGCCCAGATTATAGCGAGCATCTGTTTTTCGTTCGCTGCGTAATTTACCTCTGTTTTAGAAAGGGTTCTGGAGAGAAAGGTTATTGGCCTACTATCTTGTGAGAGAACTGCACCTAACGCGAATTTAGAGGCATCTGTAGTTAGTTCGAACTCCTTTTGAAAATTTGGGAACGTTAATAGGACTACGTTGGAGATAAGAGAATTTTTAATTTTATTGAAGGCATCTGTTTCTTCATCACTTAGGTGAACTTGTTTCGTTTTTGAAAGAGTCCTGGACACATGTCCATCTTCCCCTCTTAAAAGCGAAGTCAGGGGCTTTGCGAGCTTCGCGTAATCCTTGATAAAGCGTCGGTAGAATCCAGCCATGCCCAGAAATGATCTGAGTTCCTTGACTGTTTTAGGTATAGGGAAATCAATTATGGTTTTGATCTTTTTTGGGTTTGTTTTTATACCTTTTTTCGAGATGACAAAACCTAAGAATTCTACCTCGTTTTGGAGAAATTCGCATTTATCGAGCTGGATTTTTAGGTTGGCCTTTTCTAGAGTTCTGAAAATTTTTGTAATGTTATCAAAATGTTCTTCTTCGTTTCTCCCAAATATAATAATGTCGTCGATATAAACATGACAACGTTTCCCGATATGTTCTCTTAGGATATCGTCTAAAGCACGTTGGAAAATAGAGGGGGCGTTTTTAAGGCCGAAAGGGAGGCGAGTGAACTCATATTTTCCATGGTTAACTGAAAAAGCTGTTTTTTCGATGTCTGATTCTTTTAATGGGATCTGGTGAAACCCGCTTTTGAGATCTACGATGGTAAAGAATTCATTTTCACCTAAATTTGTCAAAATGTCATTGATTTCGGGTATAGGGTACTTATCGGGGATTGTGACTGTATTTAGTTTTCGATAATCAATGACCATTCGGTATTTCTTTTCTCCAGATGCATCTTCCTTTTTGGGCACAATCCAGACGGGTGAATTGTAGGGGGATCTAGATGGCCTTATAATACCGTCTTCGAGGAGCTGTTTGATTTGTTTGTCAACCTCATCTTTAAGGCATACTGGATACGGATATGGTCGAGAATAGACCGGTTCTGTACTAGTAGTACGCCTTTCACACTTGTGGTATAGGTTAATTTTTCATCGGGATCAGAGAAAAGATTGGGGCAGCTTTTTATTATTTGATCTAATTTTTGTTTTTGTTTTGCAGTGAGGTGAGACGTTCTGAGGTTAATATTATTCACCGAATTTGATAGATGTTGTTTAAGAGGTATTTTCTGATTCGGATAGATGGTCATGAATCCTTTATCCGTGTGTATCGTGGCACCAAGTTCCTTCAAGCTATCATTACCAATTATGCCATCGAACGATTTGAGGCTTGGTAGAATAAAAAATTTAAGCTTTCTTTCGGGGCCGAAAATGTCAATTAAGGCGTGATGAGTGATTTTTACGCTGCCTGCTACAGAATTTGCTACAAAAGGGTTTTCGTTTGGAATAGGGTTGCGAACGTATTTAGGTTGAATATAGTTTTTGTTTGACCCTGTGTCTATTAGAAATTTAAAAGTTTTTCCGCTCTTCGCTACGTGTTCTAAATAGGGAAGCGAAGAGCTCCTTAATCTAAAAAATGAATATCATCTAGCTGTTCTGTTGTTTCTTGTTGATCAGGATAGGTGGTATTATTATTTTCGTATACGGAATATGGTATTTCTTGAGCACTGGTGTAATCTACTAGAGTTTGATCGTATTGCGAATCGTATTCGGCCATTTGTTCATGATAGTCTTGTAAATTGGGGTCTCCATATGACTGTTCTGCATGGTGAATCCTTTTGATCTTCGCTGGCTGGCTTGTTTGATTGTAAAGGGGTCTTTTATTATTTAAATCGTTCATTTGTGGTCTGTTCTGATAGTTTACCCTTCGTGAGTGAATGGAATGGTCTATATCCATTGGTTCTGGTCTGGGAAGATAACTTCTATTTGGTACGTTTGGAGGTTGTTGGGGGCAGTTGACAAGATGCTGTTGAAAATTTTGAGGTGGTTTGGGTAAGCTTTGCATTTTTTGGGGGTTGTGTAGTAATTCTGGATAAAAATTTCGTCTTGGGGGTGCAAGAAAATTGCGTTCTGGTTGAAAGGGGATCCTTTTAGGTACTACTGGGGGAGGTAAGTATAGCTGAGAATTTTTAGAGGCGGTACTTCCCTGGCTATGTTGTACGCGATATTGCACATTTTCTAATTTGAGACATATGTAGGTGAAGAGCCTCAGGCAAGTCGACAGGACCTCTCATACTTAGTAATCTTGGTAGGTCTCCTTTAAGGCCTCTCACAAAAGTATCGAGAGCTTTGTCTCGATTAGCTTGGGTCATTACATTTAGAGATTCTTGACTTATGTCCATGGAGGATAATTTATTCAAGATTAGTGACAGATGGTAATAGACTTGATGATAAAATTCTGGGATAGAGTTTCCTTTTTGTACGAGGGTTGTCATTTGGTACTCGAGGGTACCTAGGTCTCTCTTATCAGCGTAGTGGAGGGTTAGACATTTTGAAATTTTTTCCCAATTTAAGGGGGTATTATACGATTCAAGCGCTGTGTCTGCACTTCCTGTTATCTTATTCCTAATGACACTTAAAATTCCATAGTACTTCGGCGTACCTTTTAAGTTCTCGTAAATTTTTAAAATTCGTTCCACACTTTTTTTCCAAGAACTAAACTCCCCTGGTTGGCCTGAAAATTCACGTAAACTCTTTACTACGTCAGGTATTTTGTCCATATCACTCAAGTTAGTTAAATATCTAGGATCTATACCTTGATCGGTTTCATTAACAATATATGTTCTAGGATTGATGAATTGATTTATAATTTGCTGGCTTTCTGTTCTTACAATTTCAGATATAACTGCTGTAAGTTGGGATAGATCAAAATTATTTATGGGGTTATGGTTGGAGTGTGTAGGGGATCCATCAGTTACATTTAGAACTGCTGGTTTTATAATATTTTCGTTAGGCATGTTGTAGTTTTATTGTTTTTATTGTAACACCAGAATAAGAGGACAGCGAAAGGGAAAAATATGGAAAAGCAACAAAACCTCACTAAGTATAAGAAAATTCCTATCAAGGTTTTTATCGAAATTCGTCAATTGTATCTACATATGTAAAATTTTACCGTAAGAAATTGTCTCTGTAAATTTTGTTCAAATTATTTTTCAGAATAATTACTACCGTAAATGAATTTTACTAATAGCACATGGATATGAATAAGCGCACCTTAAATTTAACAAAATTTTATTTAATTTTCAAAGATATTACTTTAATAGTATGTTTGACCTTAATATTCAAATTTTCAAAAGTATTAATTTAACAGTATGTTTGACCTTAATATTTTTTCTTTTTTTTTTTTGTTGATAGAATGTAGATTAAGATTTTTTTTTT
This sequence comes from Bombylius major, assembly GCA_932526495.1. NCBI lineage: Eukaryota > Metazoa > Arthropoda > Insecta > Diptera > Bombyliidae > Bombylius > Bombylius major. The sequence continues at coordinate 11,667,733 of OW052046.1, forward strand.
TAAATTTAACTTGATTTTAATTTAAATATTTAATTTTTCCAATTTACTAATTTTTAAATTAAAATTTAAACTTTGCAATTATTATTCATTAATTTTGAATCTTTCTTAGTTTTTTCTTGTAACACTATTTTATTAATTTTAAATTTATCTCAACAAATCAATTTTTTTCTTTCTATATTATTTTACAGATGAACTAATTCACGTTATTTAAGAATTTAATTTCTCTTATGTAATTCTCCGTAATAACACTAATTTAGTAATTTTGAATTTTCCTCAATAAATCAAAAAAAAAACACTAATTTAGTAATTTTGAATTTTCCTCAATAAATCAAAAAAAAAAAACACTAATTTAGTAATTTTGAATTTTCCTCAATAAATCAAAAAAAAAATTTCTTTTATATTATTTAAAAAAAATTAAATTAATTATTTTATATTATTTAAAAACTCGATTTCTTATTTAAAAATTCAATTTCTTATTTAAAACTAAGTTTCTTATTTCAAAATTCACCTTTTTTGTTTAAAAATTCAATTTCTTTAAAATAATTCTTTTATTCACTTTTTTAAAAAAAATTTTATCTCTTTATTATTAAAAATTTATTAAAATGGACTTACATTAAAAAAATCAGACGTGTGGTTACCATCTGGAGTTGTAATTTTTTTGTATAATGCTCAAAAGTCTTGTCCTTAGTAGAACCGTCGTAGTATTTTCCTGCAACCAATTGGTCGGCTGTTGAACAATATTACCAAAATCCGGCCTGGTTATCCTTGATTTATTCTATTGACCAACTCCGTTTTTTCCTGGTGTAGGTGACTCCGGGACCTTATTTCCCAATTATAGTTGAAAGAATAACAAAGTTTTCTAACTTTCTAATACTATTGATCTGAATAAAATCAATCACTAAAAATTTGTACTTTATTGGTTATAGAAGTACAATAATGATAAGTATGATGTTTTGGTACACTTTCACTTCGTTGGTACTGATAAGTTAATGATTGAACTTCAATTTAAAAAATTTTTTTTGAAAAATTCTGATTTTATTATTAAAATAAAAAATCGAATTATTTCTTATATATTTTTTTATTGAACTTATTCAAATCACAACGGTCCCTGCTCGGGCGCCAGTTAAGAAATTTTATTTTTAAAATGGGAAAAAAAATCAAAATTTACTTTAACAAAATTTATTTAACTAAAATTTTACAAATGTTGATTGACTTGAAAGCTAAATTACAACTAAACTTAAAAATATTACAAAATGTTGAATAAACTTAAAATCTAAAATTCTGGAATTTGCAAAGTGCTAATTTAGCATAAAATCCATGGGAACGGAAATCGCATAATAGAATAGACAACAACGTGACCAAATATTTTCTTATATGTGTACATGGTGTTAACTTATATAAGAATATCGCCGTTGTCAATATCCACTGGTACCCTAACTATGGTTTTAGAATTTGGTGGAATATTGTAAATTCCAGACATAAAGTTTGGTTTGAATTGTAACGGAATTATAGAATTATTTGTTTCGAGTAAATTGTCTTTTAAATTTACCTTTGTTTCTAAAGTTTCTAATCCTATGAGGCCATCGAAATAATTGTGAAATTTAAATAATAAGAATTTAAATTTTATGTTTTCGTTAAATTCATGAAAAGCGTTAAGGGTTACTTGTTTATTAATTTTATGATTACAAAAAACTGTGGTAACCGTTACTGGGTCTATAATTTTATGTAAACTTGGATGAATGAATTCGGGGTTAATGAAACTGACTGACGCTTTTGTATCTATGAGAAACTTTAGGGGTCTTCCGAATGGTGAAGAGATATTTATGTAAGGTAAAAGATTTGTATTATGCTTATTGATATCTAAAAATCCGTACTGGTTCCCGAGGCGATTAAAGGAAAATTTAGGTCATCTATTTCATTTGTAGTTTCCTCATTATTTTCGTTTTTTGTTATTTCATTTTCGGGGTAGTTATATTGTGGTAAGTATTGATATTGATATTGATTTTCTTCAATATTTTCATAATTTTCGTATTGTGGTAGATATTGATCTAAATATGACACACAGTTAAGACCATAATTTCCAGATTTTGGATTGTTTACAGAGTCAGGGTTATTTTCAGAAGCTTCTTCTAAATTATGAAGTTCTTTAAATGTATATTTAGGAGGATTTTGTTGACCAGTTATATTATTACTGTTAGGTAAGGGTTGCTTAGTTTGACTTAATCTGGTATTACCACTTGATATGTCCATAGAGACTGGGCGTGGTTGTTGTTGACCTTGGAATGGTTTGGGGGCAAATACATTATTGTTCCAGTTTGGTATTCTGGTAGCATTATTTTGTCGAAAGGGTGCAGAAAGACGTACCACTGGGTATTGAGAAATTTGAGGGCGAATATGAGCTGTGTTTGGATTTGGTTTTCGTTCTTGTGGTTGGATTTTAATTGGTGCCGAAATTATTTTATTTTGAGTAGTATTTCTCATATAATATAATACGTGTTTTGTTCTTTAATACATAAATTAAATGCTTCTGCTAAAGTGGTAGGTTGCATAGCCCTTATTGTAGACCCTAAAGGTTCTTTTAAGCCAATTAAAAAGGTATTTAAACACATTTGAGAAAAGAGTTTTTGTTTTGCATTAATAACACTACGGTCTGTCTCGTGAATGTTAACGTGGTTAGTCAAAGTTGAAAATAGTTCGATAATTTTAGAATAATATTAATCTACAGTATCGTTATTTTGTCTTATGTTATGCAAGTCTCTAATCAATGACGTTTCATTTCTTTTGTCAGAGTAATGTAATATTAAATTTGTTTTATTTTATCCCATTCTAATGGTGTACCATACATATTCAATATCTCATTAGCTTGTCCCACGATTTTATTACGAACAGATCTCAAGATAATTTTTGCGTATGGTGTACCATCGATTGTGGTCAAAAGGGATAAAATTTCTTCGATATTATTGATAAATTCATACAACAATCTTGGGTGTCCGTCAAATTGTGGCAAATCTGGTATTCTTAAATGATTAAAAATCGATATATATTTCGACAAGTCATTAGAGGTTCCGTTTTCAGCGGCGTTACTTGCGTTATTATTCGCGGTTGCCATAGCTGGATAGTTAGCAATTCTATGCATTTTTTGAAAAAAATGAAGATAGCAAATCGATGTAGAATTAATTGAGCCTTCATTTTCTGCAATTAAAAATGAGGGTTAATTTAAGCCTTTTTCGAGTAAAGCAGGGTTAAAGTCCAAAAATCTGTGAAAAAATGACAAAATTATGGTTTTGAGGCCTTATAACTTCTGAATGGTCGGATACACAGCAGCCGGTAAGATGTTGATGGAAAGGCACAGAAGTCCTTCACAATTATGTAAAAGAGTTGGTGAGCCTAGCGTGCCCTTGTAAAAAGTTATAGGGTAAAATATGGAAAAAGTACCAAAAATCTTTAACCCCCTCTAACTCCTAAACCGTTGAGATTTCCCCCCCCCCACCAATGCGATTTTTTGTTCCCCTCGCCGAGACCTATCCGTAGTTTCCCGGTCGGACACCGTAACGGAATCACCCTGTATATATTCACAAAGTCTTTTAATTTTCACTTAATATCGATGATTCGTCGATACCGAAAGATTCACTATACAGAGCAAATTTTCGTAAGAAATTATAAAACATGTAAGAATATCGTTCAATTGTACGTATAGTCATTATAACTGAAAAATTAACTCGTATTGCGTAGATTCACGAAACTAAAGGATTAAAATCCACCAATATTCGATAATCCGTCGATATTGTGTTCCTTATCGATTTATATATATTTTCTTTGCTTTGTCGTTTATTGCACTTTCACTACTACCGATTTTCCTTCGATATGAAAATATAAATGTCAGTAAACCGCTGAATTAATATTTTCCGAAAGGCAAAATAAATCGACCGCAATAATTTATATATATATATTTTTTTAATCAAGGATAACCATTTATGATTATCCTACCGACTGCGCCAGTTAGGACTATCACCCAGGATAATCTTAAAAAAAATTATAAACAACTCAAAACAAACCCTTTGATATTTTCAAAAATTCCGTTTTATTACCGTTCTGGTTTAGTTACAAAATTGAACTGACTGAACACTTTACAAAAATGTGAAGATACAAAAATTTAAGTTATAAAAATGTTAATTACATTAAAATTATATAAGTTGCAAAAATGCTAATTTAATCAAAAATTCTTTGTGAACAATTTTATAAAGGAAATTCATATTAGGTTACATTATAATGTCTATGAGAAAATTAAGCTAGAATATGCTGACTCAAGAAATATGCAATTTATTACATTTAACTAATTTTACTATTTTATGATTTTATAATTTTATTTAAAAAATGATAATATGAAAAATGGAATTAATTATATTATTTTATTTATTTGTTAGGTAAGTTATGTCCATAACTCCCGCACCACAGCTCCAGCCTTAGGGGTCTACAGATCTGAAATACGGCCCTGAGGAGCACTATTACAATTAAACATGATAGAAGTGTCAATTGTCAAAACAACAGTGCTGGTAGTACAAATACTCTGGTGAATAAAAGTGATTTAGGTAAACATTTTTCGTTTTTTAAATAAAATATTGTTCAAAAAATTTTTAAAATATAATAAATAAATAGTTTTATTATTTTTAAGAGCGCACAATAGCAAAAAAATAAAATAAAAAGGTGAAAAATATTGTTCAAGAAGATAAGAAAAAAAATTTGGAAATGACTATTTGAGGGTATAGCGAATGAATTGATTTGATTGAATCAAATATAGTTTATAATTTTTATTAATTCTGACACATACATATACATATGTACATATTTATATAAATATTTACATCAGTTTGAAGAATAATAATATGACTTTTTCCTTCTATTATTTAGTGTTAATGAAAAAAGAAGTGTCCAACAAATAACCACCTGTTTTATGGAATAGTTCATGATAATTTGAAAATGTAACAGTCAGTAGAGTAAATGTAACGAACAATTGGAGTGTCTAATTGTTATTATATAGTTTTTCGTAGTAGTGATAAGATAATCTTTGCTCAATAGTCCACTGGTGGTACTTTTTCATATAAATTTTAAAATTAAATCAATAAATTTACAAAATTTTACAACTAAGCTTAATGCCTAAAAGTATGCTTACACGAAAAAGGTTAAATATGAATTTATATAAGTACAATGACTATATAATTACATCATAAGACAGCCCACTTGTCCGTTACTGACAGTTACATTTCAAATCAGCATAACTTTTGTCATTTTAGCGATTTCTCCTTGTCTCCAAGTAGTTGGACATGAGAACTAAAATTTTTGTGTTTGTGTTTTTACATTACAATATCCCAGCTAACACAAAATATATGCTGAATATATGAAGAATATTTCCGCAAAATAAATGAATACATCTTTTCATATATGGAGAATATATTATTTTTATATTATTTTATATGGGTGATGTCCGTTTTAATCGCGTATATTCGTGTTATTTTTTATTTCGGACATATTTTTGATATATTCGAAATATATTCTTTTAGGATTCTAAGGGTATAACCAGAACATATCTTTTTTATATTCTTCCACTATGCATAGAATAAATCTGGAGTATATGCTTTGTATATTCCACATATATTCTTTTAGGATTCTAAGGATATATCCAGAACAAATTTTTTTTATATTCTTCCACTATGCATAGAATAAATCTGGAGTATGGAATAATTCACACTGTAATTATAATAATTGAAATAACTCTCTATTTTACTTACCATATAATAATTTAGATAAAAATAAAAGATATAAATAAATTTACTCCCCAATTATAAAACAAATAATTTTGCGATGTTATTTTAATTCACAATTTCATTAAACACTTTACTTCAATGTGACTTTAAACAAAATAATGACTATACGTATGGTATGATGTTTTGATACCCCCAAAAACATCGTGGTTTCGATAACGGGAAAAACGAAAAAAAAGATCACCGACAAACTGTTCCGAATATAGGCCGAAAATTTGAACGCAATTTTCTAATCATTCTTCATATATCTGGAATATATTATTCATATATTCGTCGAAAACATTAAATACAATACTACCGAAGTGTTAGCGAATGCTTTACGAACATTTACGGTGCATGTATTCCTTCAAGAATAAATAGAATATATTTCCTTCGGTCTTCGGTGTTAGCTGGGATGTATTTATTAAACCATATACTGTACGTGTGAAATTATTTTCTTGAGCCTGTGTGTATTTTTGTTTTGAGCCGATTCTCTGGTAATGTAGAAGCCATTTTGTGAGGAATTTTGTTAAAAAACTGTTGTATAAGAAAGGTGTAGAGACTTGATTCTTTCACATTTATTACAACTTACCTTCACTTTTAAAACTATATAGGTAGCGCATTCCTATTTTTTTGACCTTATGCTTTAAATTTACCTAGAAAAAAGGCGACAATGCAGAAGACTGGTACACAAACTTATTAATACATTTTTAATGTTTATTTTAAGAATTCTGTGAATTGTTAGATATTTAGGAATTGTCACTTTTATAGTTTTGTGGTAACACATGTTTTTTAAAAAAGAATTCAATAGAAAACCCATATAATTTATCTTTTAAAATAAGCAATAAAAATTTATGAAGACATTCCAGGCAACGCAGAAGACATTATGAAGTAATTAAAAAAGAATTGAAATGTATATTGTATTTGTAATAAAATACTAAAAATAAATGCCGATATCAGGTCAGCTGGCCTATAAAAACAAAGAATTTTTTTATACATATTATATACCAATTCTTTTCAACACTTTTACTGAAGAAAGTTAAATTTTGGTTTGATTTTACATAGAATCGACTTTTGGTTTTTCGTTAGAATTTTTTTCTTGTTTTATAATTTTTAACATTACCAAGTGCAAGTTAACACTTCGTTCTATTTCAAATTTTATACCCTCGAATCAATTACAAGTAACAAAATGTAACATTTTTTGATTCTTTAGAAAATTATGTTCCTGTCCTAGTAAACGGATTTAAACCTTTTAAAGTTCATGCAATACTAGACCGTTCAAGGAATATCCTGGCCAAATTTCAGCTCTCTAGCTCCACAGGAACATACTTTTCTAAAGAATCAAAAAATGTTACATTTTGTTACTTAAAATTGATTCGAGGGTATAAAATTTGAAATAGATCGAAGTGTTAACTTGCACTTGTATTTTAATGTTAATATTCATTTAAAAGAAAAGAAGCAAAAATTATACATACATACAGTATGAGCTCGATAATTTGGACTGATTAAAATAGGCCTTGTTTAAATTTTAAAATAGTTGAAATTATTGGATAAAAACCAATTTGCAACTTTCAACGCTATTTTTGAAAAAGCTACAAATAGTTTTGTAATAAAATTAGTTTTTGTTATTATAAAAACCGATATTGGTAATTATAAAATGAATTATTTCTACAAAAATCGGTGGTTTAAATTAGGCAGTACATGTTTAGCTTATTTAAACTTTATTCTATTTTATAAAATAAAAATCACCGAAAAACCTTCAGAATACCTTTTAAAAATTGGGTGTTGAAAAAACCAAAAATAGGAAGGGAAAAATTATTGAGCGTACACTGTAATTTGAAATTAAATTCTTATTCCAAAAAATATTTATTTATGCGAGCATATTCATTTGTAGCAAAAGTACAACAACAACAAGAAACATAAAAATCAAACCAGAAAAAAAAACAACAACAATAACCATTTACTTCAGCTTTAAAGAATGCTGTATCAAATAGGTATACACAACACTAGATGTACATATGTATATGCATGTGGACAAAAAGAAAAAGAAAATAAAAAACCATTGTTCAATAGACCAAGCATCAAGTTTTGAGAAAAACGAAATTTTAGTTTTAAACGATAAAATTCCTTACAAAATAAAAAACAACAGAAATTATTTTTTGCGTAAATAGAGAAACACTGAGTTAGCTTCATCTTAGTTCATTTTTTTTATTTTAATTTCAATTTTTCTACAAGTTATTCATTAATATAGAGAGAGATATACGTTTGGAAATTGGAAAAACTTCTTGAGCAACAAATACTTTTTTTTTAGTAGTGGGATATAGAACAAAATTCAATTGAATTTACATTGGCATTGTATTAATTTTGATTCCAAAAAAACGCAATAACACAAAAGATAATAAAAAACAAAAATAATGGATATTGAACAAATGTGTCTATCAGTTTCAAAAGGGATCTTTTCCATATTTTGAAAAAATGAGTTATATACGTCATTTGAAAGGTCTTTTAAAAATCTACTTATTTACTTTACTTTTAAAAGAAAAAAAGATACCTTTTCCTCTGTATTTTGATCGTCAAAATATGAGCTCAGTTGCAAAACAGTACATTTTGTCAAATTTCAGAAACAATTTTGCTTAATAACTCAAAATGACTTAACAATATGACAAAGACCCCTTTTGAAACTCATAGACACAAATAAGCATAATAATAAGTAAACATATCTGCCGTACAATGGCTAATCGCGGTAATTACATATTATTAGTTTTGAGAAAAACTCAGTTGAAATTTTTGGTACTTCAACCATTCATATTTCGAACGTTAAAAAATATATGCTCATAATGAGACAATAGGTATGTTCAGTAGACACAAACATATGTTATACATATTTTTTTCTGAATAGATACGAATATTTTCTGAGATTTTAAAGAGAAATTCATTTCACCATTGTAAAGTTGAAGAAATTTATACGACTTATACAAAGGAAAAAAGAGGTATACGATCTTACGCTTTTTAACCAATGTAATTTTGTTTGAAATAGGAATTCTTTGTTATTGTTCTTTGTTACTATATTTTTCAATTGTTCAAAGGTTATACGTAATGCAATTTTTTTTCGTTTTATCTTTAATTTTCATTTACAATTTTGAAAGCGTTAAAACTAGTTGCAGTGAAAAAATAAAGAAAAAATATTTGGTGTGTGTTTTTAAGAAAAGTTATTTTAAAAAAAATTATGATGGATAGTGAAAGTGATATAAACATTTGGTTTGATAAAACGATGGAAAATTCAGATTATTCTGAAATAATTGAAAAAGAACCAGTTATTACAGTAGACTTAACAAACTCTGACTCTGAAAATGAAATATATATTCCAAAAATTGTGCAAATAGAAGTGATAGGTACGTCCAGACTCCAGATTAAGATTTTCGATTAAAATTATATGCTGAAATTGTGAAAATATGTTAGTAATGCACTTACATTTCAGATAACAATTTACCTTTAAAAAAGAGAAGAATATTAACGGACACCCAAAATTGTATGCCTTCGTGCTCAAAGAATATGGATTTTGATAATGGTAGGTTACTATTGTTTGATTTCTTATTTTTGCTAGGCTTCATGTAAATATACGTAGGTCACTCTATAAGTTTTGAGATACAGAATATCAGCAATACTTACAATTGGCTACCATGAATAAATAGGAACGTTAGTCTTTGGTAACATGTGTTTTGTATTTTGTTCTTGTTTTAACTTGTTACAAGTAAAGTTATAAATAATTATTCAAAGTGAGCAATTGAGTTGTCACGTGAGCATTACCGTGCTATGATTTATTATGATTTTAAAGTCGGTTTAAGTGAGCATGAGTGCATCGGACGACTGCAACAAGCATTTGACGAAAAAGCTCCATCCAGGGTGAGTGTGTTTAGATGGTATGCCGAATTCAAAAGAGGCATTAAGTGGTGAAGCATGTCACCCATGAGAACATTGCAAAAGTTCAGAGATTAATTGAAGAAGATCCGCGATGCACATATCAAATGATAGAGGAAACACTCGGCGTAGGATCCGCAACGGTACATACTATCTTACACGAACACCTTCATTTAAAAGAAGGTTGTAATGAGATGGGTACCACATTATCTTACTGATTTTCAAAAGGCAGAACGTTTAGACGTTCTAAAGAGCGACTGACTAGAGGCACTCCACTTGTGGAAAATTAGAATGCAGATGTGCTTTGATGTTGGAAGGGGTATTTTGAACATCAATAAAGTTTGTTTTTCAAAATCATTTAGTAGTTTTTCTGTATCTCAAAACTTATAGAGTGACCTACGTATACTATATATATTTTAAAATTAATTTAGATGGTCATTGTCAAAGTGGCAGTCCTCCTATTTTTGATGATTTAAATGAAAATGTAAGTGTTTTTTCTTAATATTCAAAATAATTTAAAATGTACCTATGTATAACAAAATTGAATTGTATGCAGGATCGAGATCAAACAGAAAATTTTGTGGAGGAAAACCAAAATAATCTCGAGTTTATGATTAACAACGACGAAAATTGGAATGATAAGAACGTTGACCCAACATATATTCCACCACCTGAAACCAATCAAGAAGAATCTCCAAACTTGAGCCGGGAAAATGTTGAAAAGCAGCAAAAAAGATTTAGAACATTAGAGGAACAAAATAATAATAATAAAAATAAGCATCCATTGCTACCTCCATGCAGGTGTGTTCATTTGAAATGTTTTGAAAAATTTAGCAATTCAGAACGAGAAAACATTCATTCAACATTTTGGAGATTAAACAATAATGAAAGAAGAATTTGGGTAAGTGGAAAAACAAAGGAAAAGTCAATCAAACGTAAGCTAGTGGAAACTGATCGCAACAGAAATGTTGCAAGAACTTATTTTTTACCATCTTGCTCAGTAGAAAACATCACGCTTGAGAATAATGTTCAAGTTTGCAGGGAATTCTTCGGTGCAACTCTAGGTTATACAAAAAAAAACTGCTCCTTTATAAACACTGCGATAAAAAGCAGAACAAATAGTTTTAATATTATTGCACGAGGTCCTCCATTCAACAAAAAAGATCATGAGATCATCAAAAACCACATATTGTCGACAATTTAATTTAAGTGATATGTACATAATTCAGTTTTTATTGATTTTGTTTAGGAAGCGCATGACTTTAGCCATTGCTGTCAAATTTTTTTTTTTCCTCTTGATGTTTCTGTGTAGTGCTCGAAGAAATATCTCTGGATAAATTCCATTGTTTGAGAGATCTCTTTTGGGTACCGCACGTTTAATATAAATAAAAAAGGCAGAATATTTGAACAAAAGCCTCTTTGAAAATTATCGATGAGGAATTAACCAATTCACCGTCAGCATATATATATATATATAATGTCACCAAATCCGGTGCCTATAATGTAAAATAATATAATCAAAAAATAAAAGCAATACAAGTACATATTGAAATATGAACCATTTAAAAGCCAATGTGAGTGAATCCATGAAAAAATTATAAAATTAATATTTATAAACATATTAATTTTAAAAATATCTTCATATTAATTCGACCCAAAAAATGTATGTAAAAACTTTATTGAAGATGTAATGGATAAACCGTTTAGTCGCTTAATAAAACATTTTATTTGCTTGATTAAATTTTTAAAAATTAGAATGTGTCAAAAAATTGTCCTGATAACATTGCCTTTTGAATGGATCATATATTATATTTTTCGTCTATTATTTTTTTATTTTCACTAAAGGTTAGAAAAACTTACCAACTGAACAAAACCAGGGATGCGGACCAGGAGGTGTTATATCATCATTTGTTGTTCCTATCTGAAATACAAGAAATCATTATGTGTTGGCAAAGGTTAGCACGTATGCGTAAAAGATTTAAAATTTTGTTTACACTTCAAAAATTCTGCTTCACTTACCTTTTTGAGAGAATGATTTCTGGAACAATGTGACTTGAATGCGGAAAAGTTAGAAAATTCTTTTGCACATTCTAAACACTTAAATATAAAATTGTTTTGAAGCCGGTGTACGTATAGGTGCTTATTATATTCATCAATTGAAACAAAGCTTAAAAAGCAATCTTTACACTCATACAAAAAAATGCCTTCTAATGACATTTTATAATTTATTTTAATAAATTCTTTTAATAAATTTTATAAATTGAAAAACAAGATTATTTAAGTAAAATAATATACACTAAATTTATTAATTTTAATTCACTTTATTCTTTTATATGCACGCACTACTTATTTGTACAATGTCTACTCTAGAAATGAGTAATGAATATACAATAGTACAATAAACATGATTTAACATGATTTCAATTGAATTGTGCATTTTTACATCATTTTTGTGTAAAAATCCTACGACGAAATTTATTTTTACATTCATGATAAGACATGTTACACACTTTGTTTGATTTTTACATTCACAATATTCGATTTTACATTTTGGATGTGTAAAATGAAACAATTTATGTAAAATTACTTTAAAATATTTATAATTACTTTAAATCATATTTAATCTAAAACTTTCCACATAAAATATGTGAAATTCGATTTCTAATGTATTTTAAAATAAAAATTTTGTAAAATTTACAACATTAAGAGTATTTAAATTCAATTTATTTTTTACCGTGTCTTTTCAACCTCATTCATCTCACTACAGAAGATCACATGCACCAAATCGGCTATCCTCCTGAACTATCTATTATATTTATGTTAACGATTATTTGTCTAATACAAATACAGTGAAAACCGGTTATAACGACTCCGGTTATAACGACATACCGGATATAACGACCGAATCTCTAAACTTTGGTTGGTCCGCGTATATTTTTAGGTTCATTTCTTCCGGTTTTAACGACCAACTGGATATAACGACCAATTTTACTGAAATTTTTGGTCCCATTCATCGGTTATAACGACGAAAAACTTTTTTTTCGACATTTGTTCATAATTTTGTTTTTCAATTTTTAAAAACTTGCTTCTAAAATGTTTTGTTTTGTTGCGATTTTACCGTCAAAAAATCGTTGTAAAAAGAACATTGCGAAGGAAATGGGAGTATCGCATTCTATCATATCTACAATTTATAAATTGAAAGATAAAATAAAAAAAACTTTGAACAGGAGAATTTAAAATTGAAGAAAATCAGAGTTTGATGCCATAGATAAGCGTTTGATAGATTGGTTCAAAGTCCAAAGAAGCAAGAATATTGCAATATTTAGACCATTTTTGCAAATTCAAGCAAATAAATTTGGACGTGCCTTGGGAAAAACGGATTTTGAATGCAGTCCATTGTGGATCCAATGTTTTCGAAGTCGACACAACATAGTTTTTGGGAAAATAAGTGGTGAAGCAGCAGGCGTGAACGTTAGTACAGTTCATAAATGGATATGTAGATAAATTACATACATATATGTATTAAAACAAAAAATGTTGTATTAATTTTTACTCCTATCGGATATAGCGACTATCGGATATATTCAGGTCCCTTCAATGTCGTTATAACCGGTTTTCACTGTAATCCTAAAATTAGTTATGAAATATATCGTCAAAATATATCCAAATTAAACATCAGTTTTAAAGAAAGCCAATCTGAAATTTGTGGGTATTGCTTAGAGAGATGGATACAAAAAATGACGAAGAAAGTAAACAAAAAAAATTAGAGCATTTGAATAAAGCTAAACAAGCAAGAGACCATTATAACCAAGACGCTCTGATTAAAGAAGATAGAGACACACTGGTATACAGGGTGTTTCACAGTTCGTGTGCCAAACTGAAATGGGTGGTAGATCTCGCTGAGAAATGAAAAAAGTCGTATGGGAGGGGAGGGGTCTATTCTCAATGGTTACCGAGATATTCAAGGTCAAACAAAATTTTTTTCGACGAGTAACCAGTTTCACTTTTCGCAACATATTTCAGCGCTCGTGCAATATAGGGAGCTAAATGAAAATTATTTCCATAAAGAACCTTCAGACCTTTCAAAAAATGTCTTTTACAAAGTTTAGTGTTAATTGGTTTTAAAGTTATTGTAACTCAAAGTCAAAAAATTTTGAAAAAAATTCGTCATTTTTATGTTCAAGGTCGAATATCTCGAAAAAAACCCTTACTATTTTTTAAATTTTTTTAGCTTAAATGAAAGCCTATCTTGTTCACTCTAACTTGACTTTTGTTTTATTACATTATCATTATCTTCATAATTTATGAATCATAATTTAAGGGAAGTTTTTTCAAAATTAGGTGAATTTGTTGTTCTAAAGAATTATTCAATTGCCTTTTGGTATGTTTTATTTGACTCTTAGTGTTAATTTCTTTGTACATATTCCTGAAAAGGACTTATTCTAGTCCTGGTTAGGAGTTATTGTAGTCCTGAAAAGAGCTTATTGTAGTCCAGGAAAGGACTTTTTTGAAATTCTGGAAAGGACTTTTTTTTTTGATTTTTGTTCATTTCTCACCAAGATCTACCACCCATTTCAGTTTGGCACACGAACTGTGAAACACCCTGTATTCTGTAGATATGCAAAAAGTGATTCTACTGCCAATAATACGAAGAATTAAAGAAACGTTTTTTGTTCCAAGGTTGATAGTGTTTAACGAAACTTTTGCTGCAATGCAGAAAACAATCAACCATTACTGCATCCTGTGGACAGAAGCCGTAGCTGACAGAAAAGCAGAAAACGTAAGCAGCGCTTTTATAAATTTTTTGAAAAAGATACGGGATGTCCGGCATATAATAATTTGGCTAGATAATTGTGGGGGGCAGAACAAAAACAACACTTTCTATTCTGCAATACTATCTTACATGAATTCCGATTACACATCAACTGAGAGTGTAACCTTGAAATATTTAGTTAAAGGTCACACTTTTATGGCGGCTGATGGTATTCATATGGCAAAATAGAGCAAAAAATGAGAAAGACTCAAAATATTCATGACTTTAAAGATTTTTATGATGCGGTAAAAGACTCTTAATCAAGAATGATACCAATTTCTCTAGAACCACCGAATTTTATTAAATTCAAAAATATTATTAAGAAAAGAAATCGTCAACACTGTGAACCACTTCCATATTTCGCTGACATTGTAGAAGTAAAATTCACAAAAGGATGTAAGGATTTTTTTTATAAAACAAATTTCATGGAAACTGATTATAAAAAAGCATTTGAAACTTTGAGTGGAAAAACAAATTTTGTAAAAATGCCTGAAGATTACAATGCAAAACCGCGAGGAATATTGGAAAGCAAGAAACAAAAAATTTAAAACAATTAATAAACAAGATGCCGGAAAATCGAAGAAATTATTGGATAAATATGCCGTCTTCTAAAACATCTGAAGATTTGCTTTCTTCAGTTTAAAGCAGAATATATTCCTATTTAAATATATGTGTGTACATAATATGTACCTATATAGTGTAAAAAATAATAAATCACCAAAAGGTATCACTTATGTAATTCTCTAATTGTGTTTTATTATAGTAGCAAAGAACAATAACAAAGAATTTGCATTACGTCACCTTTTAACAAGTGTAAAAAGAGAATTGGAAAAATTATTCCTTTTATCCAACAAGAATTTGTGCATGTTCGAGAACATCAAATGATCGTCAATTGACGATATTCAGCTTAAAACGTTGTATTGCTGAATTTCGTCAATTGACGATCATCTGACGCAGGGCCGTATTTAGGATCTGTAGACACCTAGGCTCGACTTGTGGTGCGGGCCCTACCGGGGTTTTTTTTTTGAAAATTAACCTGCAAAATTCGCAATATAGAAACATCTTTTTTACTAAAAACCTAAAAAGGGGCAGAGAAGTTTATTATTAAACTGTAGAATTTTTTTACTATACAATATTTAGAAGATATTGAGTTGATGAGAAGATAATAGAAATAAAAAGAACGAAAAATAATTAATGTATTCAAAACTATTTATTTTACTTATACATATTCAATTGAAATACATTAGTGATCAGACTTAAAATTAAAGTATTAAATAATTTTACTGACTAATTGGCTTGCGCCTACACTTAATACTAATGAAGCTGCTTATAATTTCTTCATAACTCAGCTGTCTTAAAATATCACTTTCAATGCTGAGCAAAGCCAAAACGTTGAGCCTGTCTTCTAACATAGAGGTTCGAAGATTGTTTTTGATCAGCTTCAATTTTGAAAATGACCTTTCTCCACTGCTATTTGTAACCATAAGTGATAGGTACATTCTAAGAGCGATTATTAGGAAAACAATCTTTAACATTTTTTCTAGGAGAAGCTCATACATCCACCTCTCCTGACTATTAAATTTTCCATTTTCCATACCATCTTTCTGAAACTCGTGATAAAAATTCTTGAACTGAATCAGCTCATTTGCCAAATTGTCGTCTAAGTCATTTTCGTATGTTTTTTTCTAAATTTTGAGCTGCTGCAATTATATCTTTATTGCTAAGTGTATCCAACTTGTTGAGAAACCCAAAACGTGTATCGACTACTTTGTATGCCTCAAGCCTCTGCCGCAATGAAGATTCAAATTGATCTATGACAGGAAGAAAACTTTGAGTTCGAAACTTTTCCGATGGGGTCAGCTCAACTTCTGCGTTATCTTTTTTGTTTTTTGCGTTACCTGGAATGTTCTCATAAATTTTTATTGCTTATTGTAAAAGATCAATTATATGGGTTTTCTATTGAATATTTTTTTAAAGGATATGTGTAGCAATAAAACTATAAAAGTGATAATCCTTAAGTACTTAGCAATTCCGAGAATTAAGAATGTCTTCTGTGTTAACAGCCTTTCTTTTCAAATAAACTTAAAACATAAGGTCAAGAAAATAGGAATGTGCTATATATTGTAATTTTAAAAGTGAAGGTAAATTGTAATAAATTTAGAAGTATCAAGTACCTACACTTTTATTATCCAACAATTTCTATATAAAATTTCTTACAAAATCTGTCTTCTGCGCTACAAGAGAATTGATCAATAACAACACAAATCAAATAGTACAAAGAGCATAGCTTGTCCCAAAATAAAAACGACTTTTTCGTGCATGTTATATAAGAACTAGAGCCTCGCAACAATTGGAAATGCTGCTCTGCTCTAAAAAAAACAAAGTATAGTAGGTCCGAAGATTCTATCATGTGAATTGAAATTATTTTTTTTTCGCGTGAGCTGACCCTTCTGTACGCTTGTTATATCGTCAGCTTAAATGTATGAAATTTGTAAATAATACCATGGAGGTTTATAGAAACGCTCATGAAAAATAAATTTTACACAAAATCTGGAGCAATATTGTAGTCTGACACCCAGAAATGACACCAATACAACTTTATCTAACAAGCAAGAAACAAAAACCCTTTACTCATTGCGACCTATGAATCTTTAAAAAAAAAAAAAAAAAAAAAAATTAAAAAAAAAATTGTTTGTGGTGCGGGCCCCTAGGCTGCAGCCTATATAGCCTATGCTTAAATACGGCCCTGATCTGACGTTCTCGAAAATGCAGTTTCTCACAAACTACAAAGGGTAAATAGTATAAGATCTTATATGCTTTTTTCTTAAAACATATTTTTTTAAAAATGCAATGGCTATTTAGAGTAAAATCATATACACTCAAACACCATTGGAAAATGTATGATAATGTCTATGGTTTTTCGGTTTAAGAGCGTGTATCCTTGTTTTTCTGAAATATTTCAAACAAAATTACAATGGTTAAAAAGCGTAAGATCGTTTGCTTCTTTTTGTCGTTGTATAAATCGTATAATTTCCGTGGGAATGCAAGTGCTCTGAATTTCCAAATTACTCCACAACCAAACTTCGTAAAGTTACATGGTTTTCAAAAATTTGAAGATAAACAAATACTTTATTTGAAAATGTTATTAACTCAAAATCACCAAAAATGCAATTGCCTCGATTAGCCATTGTACGGCAGATATGTTTTGTTCAATGACAAATCTGCCGTACAAAGGACAATCGCGTCAATTACATTTTCACTCATTTTGAGTTAAATATATTTATGATATAATATATAGTTATATATATGAACTGAAGGAAAAATTCTCTATTAAAAAATATGTCTATATATTATATATTATATATATAATTTAATTTTTTCACTAGTTCATATGTATAACTATATATTATATCATAAATATATCTAAGTCAAAATGAGTGAAAATGTAATTGACGCGATTGTCCTTTGTACGGCAGAAATGGGATACAACATAACACTCGTATTATTGAACAAATAAGCACGGAAAATATAAACAGAATTGGTTTTTATCACAAAACGCAACTCTGTATCTCCCGAACGGAAGGACCTAAAGCAATTCTGAGTACACCAATCGAAAGAAAAACCCGAAATTAGTATGTCTGCATCAATAACTCAATTTCAACAACAAAAAAATGGTCTATTGAACAAATAAGCACTAGGCCGACGATATATATTATATATTATATATATAATTTAATTTTTCCACTAGTTCATATGTATAACTATATATTATATCATGAATATATCTAAGTCAAAATGAGTGAAAATGTAATTGACGCGATTGTCCTTTGTACGGCAGATATATTTATGATTTAATACATAGTTATATACATATATGAACTAGTGGAAAAATTAAATTATATATATAATATATAATATATAGACATATTTTTTAATAGAGAATTTTTCCTTTAGTTCATATATATAACTATATATTAAATCATAAATATATCTAACTCAAAATGAGTGAAAATGTAAATGACGCGATTAGCCTTTGTACGGTAGATATGCGCTTATACATATTCTTTCTGTACGTTTTTCGTTTTTGCGATCTATATTTTTTTTTTTTTTTGTATACGCAATTTCTATATTGGCTCTAAACATTCACGTTATTATTATTGTATATGTTTATACACTCAAACAGTCATACTGTTGATTTCGATTCATACAAAAACTGTTCTCGCTATCAGAGCCTCCTTGGCTGGCCATCTGCAGGGAGAAAAATATTTTTTTCAATAAATTTTCATTTTGATGTGTCTATTATATGGTTTTTGGTAGTAAGTACATATGTATGTACATTGTATATAATTTTAGATAGTAGTGACACGTATTAGAGATCATCTTTGTTCAACAGGTGTAGATATCGACCATCCTTTATGGTACTAATTTCATATTTAATTTATTAATTTTGAATTTCTATCCTTTCTGTAACATGCTATTCGCTAGAAATGATATTTCAGGATTAATACATATGTTATATTTTCAAAGTCCTAGTTGAAAATCGGTAGAAAAAAATATCCTTTTTTTTACAAAAACACAAAATTGGCCGTGCGTATACATTTTATATGGAAATTTTTGGCTTTTCGCTTAAGAAAGTTTAGCAATCCTCACTTTCTTCTTGTACTCTCTCTGCAAAGATTTGTATACATCCCAGACCACTTCCTCTTCAGATTTTAAAGCTTTATTTAGAAGTTTCCAGGTCAATTTTTTAAGTTTATGTAATTCAGGGTTCCACCAATGAACACTTTTTTCACTTCTACTCTTCCTGATAGGACAGGTTAGGATAGGATTCAAAGAGGTATTAAACTTGTGAAAAACCTTTTTAACCGTAGCAGCCGATCACATTTTAGGTATTGTAGTTACTTCATCGGTACTTTGTCCAATCATTTTTTCTTGGATTTCGAACCGCCAGGATATTATGAGTAGCCACCACGACTCGAAATTCAATATAACTGTGGTTAGAGAGAAAGAAAGAATTTCTTCGTCTAAGACTTTCCAGTTTGTGATTAGATTTTTAACTATCTCGTTAGGGAAAGTAAGATCAATCACCTCCTGCGTTCTACTGGTCACAAAAGTTGATTTATTGCCAACATTGTTGATCATTAGATTCGAGGACAAGAGAAATTTCAGCAACTTTTCTCCTCTGGCTTCTCAAAAGAGTGGCGAAAATAGACAATTTCTACTCAACTATTTTTCTTTTTGGATGTCAGTACAGGCAAGATAGGCATACTTTTCTATATTCTTTCACAAATTGTTTGAATAAATCTGTCTCGTGTGTGGGGTGATCAGATCTCAATTTCAATCGAGGGAAATCTTTTAAATTATTATAAATATTACCAAGGCAAAAAACTAGAGAGAAGGTAAAGATTTATAATAAAATTTAGGAGCAAAAAAGAAAAATAAAAACAAAAGGGAAATTAAGAAGCAAAAAAAAAAAACATACATATTACAAGAAAATTCTTATATATTTTTATTTACGAGTATTGTTTCGTATTTTCTACAATTTATTTATTTTTTTTTCAATGTTTCATAGTATCTTTTTTTTTTTGTTTACAAATATGTACATATATATTTTTAAATATATCTATATCTATACAATACACATATTGTACAATTATATATGCACATACACGAAAATATATAATATATGTATGTAGGTATATTTAATTTTTTTCAATTTTCATTCTTTCCTTGAATAGGTATTTTTTTTTCGTAATTTTTTTTTTTTATTTACAAAAGTGAAAAAAAAAATATTAACTGTCATTCACTTTCTATAAATTAGAAATAAGGTTAAAAAAAAAAAAAGGAATAATAAAAAATATTGAAAAAAAAAACAAAAAATTATTTAAACAAATAAAATCTAAAAACAATATAAAATTAAATCACAACAAGAAAGTGAATTGACATATTATTTTGTGCCTAAATAATATTATAATATCATGATACATATATATATATACTGAAAATATACAAATACAATATAAAAATGATTAAAAATTAGAAAAAAAAAATAATAATAATTCTTTAAGATTCTATTTTACAAATATTTAACATATTTGGCTCACGCTTTTGAGTGATTCTTCTAATATATTAAAAAAAAAATTAATTACACATTTATTTTAGATAATTTCCAAGGGGATACAAGTGGATAAGAATTAGAGAAAAAAAAATCAAAAATAAAAAAAATATGATAGCTTAGACAAAAAAAAGAAAAAAAAAAAAGGGAATCAGTTTAATGTCTTACTAGTTTAAAATCACTCGTTTAGCTCAATTAGATGCGTGTTATAACTTTTTGTTTATCTAATCATGATGATGATAACCACCACCCCCATAAGAATGATGTTCTTCTTTATGAATTGGTACTTCTACAGGATATTTAACTGGATATGGAATTTCTTTGTGAACTGGCACTTTAACTTCTGAATAAACTGGATATGGTTTTTCAATTGGTACTTTAACTTCATATGGTATTGGTTTTTCAACTGTATATGGAATTTTTTTTTCAACAGTATATGGTTGTGGAACTGGTACCTTAATATGAACTGGATATGGTTTTTCTACATAAACTTTATATGGTTTATCAACTGGTACTTTAACTTCATATGGAATTTTTTTTTCAACAACAACTGGATATGGTTTTTCAACTTCGACTGGATATGGTTTTGGTACATGAACTGGATATGGTTTATCTACTGGTACTTTAACTTCAATTGGAACTTTTTTTATAACTTCATATGGTTTTGGTACTGGTATTTCAACTTTAACTTCATATGGTATTTTTTTAATAACTTCATAGGGTTGTGGTACTGGTACTTTAACTTCATATGGTATTTTTTTAATAACTTCATAGGGTTGTGGTACTGATACTTTAACTTCATATGGTTTATCTACTGGAACTTTAACTTCATATGGAATTTTTTTAATTACTTCATATGGTTTTGGAACATGTACTGGATATTTAACAATTTCTTTAACTGATACTGGTACTTTTTTAATAACTTCATAGGGTTGTGGTACTGGTATTTTAATTTCATATGGTATTTTCTTTACAACTGAATATGGTACATGTTTTTCAACTGTATATGGAACTGGAATTTTTTTTTCAATTGTAATTGTTTTAATATGTTCATGATGATGTCCATAATCATCACCACCAAATGAATAGTCACCAATTGAATAATCTAATCCACGTTTTTCATGTGTTTGTGATTCACCACCATCAGGTTCTACAGCTTTTTCTTCCGCTTTTCTGGAAATTTTTGATGCCTCTTTATCTGATACTTCCGCACAGTTGGCGGTTGTGATCACGCATATAGCGAGACAAGAAACGATAAACTGAAAGTAAATAAAAAGTTGATATTTATTGGAAAATTCTTTTTTTTTTTATTATTATTTATTGGTTTAGTTTTTTATATATTATATAGAAAATTCGTTTTTTTTTTTTTTTTTTTTTTCAATTTTTATGTTGAGAAAAAAAAATTATATGTATAATTTTCACACTATCTATCATCAGTTTACACATTACATTACTAAAATTACTACAATTTATGCTTCTTTTGCCGACACTTTTTCTTATTGTTATCATCTCTTTTCTTATATTTTTTTTTGTCAATGAGATGTCTATTTTATTATGTGATCGGTGTATAGTAGCACTTTAAATTTTAAGCTTTTATTTTTTCACTTCACTATATTTGCAATAAATAGCATCATCATTATTATTATCACACCACTGGTGAGTGCAATAACCTCATCTATTCTCTTCTGTTCATTAAATTGTGTTAAAATTTATATTCACAATTGAAAATTAGTCCTTTTTTTTTTTTTTTTTTAAATCCAAAAAAGAAGATAAATTTCAATTTTTTTCAGAAGAAAATTATAAAATTAATTTGAAACTGAAGATGAGTGTAATAATAATGAGTGCATAAATTATTAAACCCTTTTTTATTTTTATTTTTTAATTTTTTTCTAAATTTTTCATAATATAATATATTTTTTTATATATGTATATAGAACTTTTAATATAATTACCATTCGCATTGTTGAGCTAATTCACCTTTTTAATCCCGTATAAATAGACGAGTACTTTTTAAATGTAATAAATTTAACTGAAAACGAGACCTGTTCGGTACTGATTCAATTGATGGCCTTTCGCTGGTTTTTATATGAAATTGAAGACTTGTAAAAATTGCCTCCTGCCACAAATTTTACTCACGCTTAGTAAACCTAAAAAAAAAAATAACAAAAACCTAAAAAACATTTTTTTTTATATAAAAATATACATACAAGTATAATATACATTAATGTAATTTTTTTTTTCTTTTTTTTTTTCTTAATTATTTTTCTCTGGGTAAGTGGTATTACACTTCATACTTAACTTCTTTCCTCACCGCCCACCCACCCAAAAAAATCATTATTAGTCTTCATCATCATCGTTGTTATCCCATCACAACAACAACAAAATTTTTTTTTTTTTTTTTTGTATAATTCCAACGTCTGGTATATATACTGTAATAATAATAATAATATTAGCTTTCCATTTTATTTGTTCATACAATTGCAAAAATATATGTATATACTTATGTATGTACATACGTTTACATGTATCTATCGATATGTAGTATCTTTAAAAAAGTAAAAAAAGTAAAAATGATACGTACAATTTATTCAGTAGTGCACTCTGTTGCAGAGAGTCTCTGCATCACATTGTACATACCTTCATACCTATGTGAACATACCTATATATACATATGTATGTACATATATATGTATAATTTTTATATTTTTTATTTCATCGATGAAATAGTGAGAGTATCTGCAGAAAATTTAAAAGAAAAAAAATAATAAATAATCATTCTCATCATTATAGCTTTAATTACGGTGTTAACATTATGATTACATTAAAAAAAAAAAAAAAAAAAAAAAAATTGTATGTATGTAATAATACCTATTGTAATAATTATGTTTACATATATTTACAGTAATATATGTACATACATATCTATTTTGAACCATGTTACCAATACCATATTTATGTGTGTATACTTTATTTTTATTACTTATTTTTATTTTTTAGTTTTTAACGATGAATAATCTAATTTTCATATTTTAAATTTTTATTAATAACCCTTTTTTATTTTTTTTAAATTAAATTAATTTTAAAAAATGAAAACCCTTTCTTCATCATAGTGCGATCTATCATAATTTTTACAGTTCAGTTATCAATACGTATTGTAAAAAAAAAAAAAAAAAAAAAAAAAAAAAAATAAGAAATTAATTAGAAGATAGAGTGAAAATAAAGTATGTACATACATATAGATATGTACATATATGTAAATTAATTAATCTGTAGTATATGAAAATGAAAAAGTAGAAGAAAAAACCAAACAAACACACAGGGAAGAAGTATAAGGTAAAGGAACGTTTTATAATAGTGTACTTAATAAAAATATAATTTATCTTTTAAGATGTGATATAAGTAAAAAAATATAAAAAGTCAAATTACAATCCAATATACCTACAGGGTGTCCGGTTAAGGTGCTACAAAATAATATGATATAATCAAAGATAAGTTTCGCCAAGAAGCCAAGCAAAAAATCGTATACGAGGAGAGTGTTAAATTCTCAACGCCTTCCGGGATTAGATTAGAATAAAGAACCGGCTGATTAGAGGTGGGATTTTGTTCCCTTGTTACTGCGACCCGTTTGGATCTTTTGTAATACCCTACTGCTGGTTTTGATCTAAAGTTTTAGGGCCTTGACAAAACCCAAGATTTTTTTAGGTGGTATGTGCCACACTTGTTG
Organism: Bombylius major; assembly: GCA_932526495.1. Classification (NCBI taxonomy): domain Eukaryota; kingdom Metazoa; phylum Arthropoda; class Insecta; order Diptera; family Bombyliidae; genus Bombylius; species Bombylius major. The sequence goes on from OW052046.1 coordinate 11,692,101, forward strand.
CCGTGTGTTAGATACATTTGGTCTATATGTTCAAGCCTAGGACGTATTATGATACCTTTACACCGGCACAAGATGTGCTCTGAGGTTTCCGCCTTCCTCTTAACAGAATCTGCAATTTCGATTTTCCTCTATTCCCATCTTTGTTAGATGGTATTTTAGAGGACAGTGTTCAGTGAAAAGCCCCACAAGACGTGTCCTTAGTTCTTTTTTTTTTTGAAGTTTTAGCAATTCCAACGCCTTGCTTTTGTTAGGGCTTTCGGGATACGGGGGGGTTAAAGATTTTTACGGCTTTTTTTTTGTTTTGTTTTGTAAAATACTCTGTATCTCCGTTATCATTTATTTTAGACCAATTACACGCATATACTTAAAAAAACGAACCCTTTTTTGATCTGTTTTCAATTAACATAAGCATAATTTTTTCAGTCTCCTTACTACAAATCAAAAATTTTCAATATTTTACCTAAAATTTTGGAAAATGTCACTGATTTTTCGGTAAAAAAAAAAACCCTTATCAACATTAAATTTTTTTCTTTTACAACAAATAAAAAGCATTGTTTTTCCTCTATACAAATTGGCTCTGTACTGTATTTACTTCATATATGTCTTGTTTCAGAAACTATACTTACAGCAGCCTTTGGAATGAAGTCATCTTTTCACTTTTTGGTGGTGCAGCAAAATATGGTACATATACATATTAAGGATCAAACGAAAACATGGTTTCCAATGACAGTATATTTGCAAAAGCTGCAACAATAGTATTTACAAAATGTTAGATATAATTTAAAACTTAACTGTATATAGATACAGTTACGGTTAAGTATATTTTTAGTGTTGTTGTAGATCAGTAGATGTTAAATTTATGCATGCTGTAGGTTCTTATTTTTAATTTATTATTACCCAGTATATTTAACAATAATAGGTATATTTTGTTTTGTAGTTAAAAAAAAAAATATGTATGTGTATTGTATCTATAGATAGGTACGTATAGATATGTATGTACACAATATGTAATATAAAGAATCAAGTTTTAATTTTATTGTATTGTATGGACATACTAAACTCAAGGTTTATTGTTTGGTTATAACAAAAATTGTGTATATTAAGAAACAAGGGCACAAAATGGTACCGAAAATGATCATATACATATATATGTATGTATGTACATATCTTCCATGTACTTTTTGTTGTTGTTTTTTATTTAATATTTTTTTTTTTCCAATTTGATTGCTGTTTTTTTCTTACTTATTTCAATTATTATTTGTCCCAATTATTTGAAAATTTTATTTGAAATAAAAGAAAAAAAAATATTAAAAAGAAAAAAAAAACAATATTACGATATTACGATAAATTATTGTTTTTTTTTTTTTTTTAAATTGAGGCTTGATGCGCTTTAGGGGATTTTGTTTGTTATTATTATTATTTATAATATGTATATTGAATGGGTATAGTGTAGTGAATTTTGGTACCTATAAGTATACCTATTGCGTTTTTCAAAATCAATTTCAAATATAGTTTTTAATTGTTATTTCAAAAGTATCTACTTAAATATTTTTTACTCAAATACATAAAAAGATTTACCAGAAAAAATTATTTATGTATATTTTTTTCAGTTCCAGGGGATATTTTGCTTGCCAATGTGTAAAACTGTCAAATAATGAACATCGGATCGGGATTCGGGAAAGAATATACAACGTTCGAAAACGTCAAATGATCATCAATTGACGAAATTAAGTTTAAAACATTGAATTGCTGGATATTATATCAATTGACGATCATTTGAGGTTCTCGAAGATGCATAATATTTAATATATCAAAATAGATAATTTTCTATTTTCTTTTAATGGACGTATGGGAAAAAAAATAATAACAACAAATATGTAGGTATATAGGTATTTGATATTTCTTAAAAATTCAAACAACCTTTATTGGATTTTTTTACCTTGAACTTTTCTTATGTTTTATGAAGAGTTATGCTGGTATATGTACCATGTTTACATACTATATGCTTTCAAAAACCATGTTATAACAATGTTATTTAGTAATAAAATACATATAATATTTCTATTAAATTATCTTATTTAAAATAATTTATATCTACTATATATATAACAAATTAAAAACAAATTCCTCCATTCCGAATTAAAAAATAAATCAGCAATCTGTAAAATTTTTAACGGTACTTTTTGACTGTAAAATGAAATTTGCGCCAATAAGGACACATGTCACGTTGAAAAGGATACTTCAAAATACCCATTGAAAAAAGTCCCGTTTCAATAGCTTACGCTATATTATGATACCTATACATGCAATTGCAACTGCATACAATCGGTTATGCACATTTTATATTTTTCTTCAAGATTGATGGATCGTTTACATAACAGACAGAATATCGCTTTCGCATTCATACATATATTGGAGTGAAATTGAAAAGTCAGCATCATCGTAGTTCCCACTAGTTAAAAAAAAACGTTCTCGTTCCACTTTAACGTGAGTTTTTTTAAAAAAAGTTCCATGGAAAAAATATAACGACAAATTTAAAGGATTTGTTTGAATAAAATAGATAAAAGTTTAACATTTTAAAAAGTTTTTTTTTGTGTATTAAAGGCAAACAAAATAAGAATAAGAGCAGGTAGTTAAATTTAGTAAATTTCAAAATTAACAATATCTATACACAATAGTGCACATATACGACGGTTGTGGAACGTTATATTAGGAAATAAATTTTTTAAGTTAGAAATATTCACATAAAAGCAATAATAATGATAAGAAAGAAAATATTATACATATATTGACTTACATAAAAATGAAAATTCATTCTTGCAGAAAATCTTAACACACATGTCTTACATAATAATACGATACATATACACAGGTATGTTCTATACATAATATAAAAAAAAATTATAAGAAAAAATAACCTAACTTTCATTTTTATTCCATTAGATATGTAGTAGATTAAAAAAAAAGAAAAACAACATTCGATTCTACTGGGATTCGAACACAAGACATTTGCCTTGTCGGGGCACTGTTCTAATAATTAAACTATCGGATGCTATGTCGCTTGCTGTTCTTAGTTAGGTACTACCAATGACATAATATAAACTGGACAGAAAAACTTTCTGTTTCATGTGGGCTCAAAACAAATTTCGTTAATTCCCTAACAGTGTACGAGTATAAACGTAATTCGCTTTTAATACGGATTTTGGTTTACTCCCAATTTTATGTGGTATAAACTCGCTAATTCAGATTTTGGCTTAAGCCCAATTTATTTGGGTTTAATCCCAATTTTTTTTATGTGTATGTGTGAGATAAAATGCAATATGGCGGTTTCTAATTTTTATGGTGAAAGTGAAGCTGACACGTTCTTCTTCTTTTTTTTGTGTGAAAAAAGAAGAATATGTATGCTATAAGTGTATAAAAGTATCAACGTTTGCATGTATTATTTTAATCCCAATTTACTATTTATAGCGTACTCCCAATTTAATCCAAAATTCGGATTATCTTTTTCCCGTATAAACTCTTAAAGTGAGACATACATACATTGGAAGACATACATACGTTGGAAAATCCCCCATTGAAATAACGTATTAACAAGTAAGTTACTGATTTATTGTTTTGTTAGAAATACAATCCCCGATAGGCCCCGCACCACAGCTCCAGCCTTAGGGGTCTACAGATCCTAAATATGTCCCTGTTGATAAAGAATACAGATTTTTCATAAACTTCAAAAAGTATCCTTCAGAACAGATATTTATTGAAACTGTAACGAAGCAAGATTAAAAAAAAAAATCAGGCGTAGATACTTAATAAGAATCATCTAGAATAATTTTAGCTCAACGGTTGTAATGTAATACACTTACACTCTTGTTACAACTGGTCATGCCCAGTGTTGTCACCCTAGAGTTTTACCAGAGTGCCAAATTGGCTTTGTCTAGAGTGCCAATTTTGATTACAGAGTGCCAAAGTCAAATGGCAGGAAAACATTCCTGATTTTATTACCATAATACCACTTTTGTTTTTGAATTAATAAAATGACAATTATTATCAGATACTTCACTAAACTGTCAAAAATGATAATTACACAATACACCAACACTAAACTATAAATTTAATACTGTGGTCTGTGGTAACCTGACTTTGCTGAATGCTGAAAACTAAAGTAGTAAATTTAATCAAAACTTTAAGTAGATCAAACGTAAAAAATTAAAAATAATAAAATATACGTTTCTAGAAATGATTCAAAAAGAAAGTAATACTTAATTGTACTTCGAGGAAATAGTGCCAAATCTTAAGCGAGAGTGCCACAGTGCCAAAGCATACCGCAGAGTGCCAAATTTGCCACTAAAGTGCCATAGTGACAACACTGGTCATGCAACCTTCAGATGTAATTTGAGAATTTGTTATAGTCACCTCATACATATGTTCATGTTCCGCATGGTATGAAAGCTATATAGGCATCAGAATCTCAAGACTTAGAATAAATAAATTATCTTGTTTATGCGAAGCGTTACTTCGCATTAACTCACTCCGTCTTGACTTAATACGGATGCATAAACCAAATTTCAAAACGCATTAAAGCTCTACGTCGTTTTGAGTTAATACACTATTAAATCCGCATTTAAAATTTCATTTCGTTTTTAAAATGTGCATAAACACTTACTTCGTTTTAAGTGAATTGTCATATTTGACATTTCAAAATAGTGTTGGTAAGCCACAAAACATCGATATGAGGTTTTAGAGTAGTGTTAGTAACGTTACATTAAATTTTCAAATAACATTTAATGTGCGGTTATTATTAATTGTAGAACTAAATAAACAAGTGTTATTTAGAGGCATAAAAAGATAAAATTTAAAAAAAAAAAACATTTTTTTCTGTGTTTGAAAAAAAAAAGATATTTTCAAGAAGAGAGAAGTTACTGGCATTCGAAATAAACCACAAAAGTCTATGGTGATAACACTGTATGAACAACAACACCAGAACAATCAGGTGACATTACTCAAAACGTTTTGAGTAAGAACGAAATGTTGTACTATGCATAAACACCAATCAAAGTGTATTATCTCAAAACGATGTTTAAAACGTTTTAGCGTTAAAACGTTTTAACTGTTGTGCATAAACAAGATAAATGTTGATAAAAACAAGATCTAACGTAAGAATTTACTACTTTTTCATAACAGATAGGGTCCACATATCCTTAAAAAGTTCAAAATTTAAATTAAAAAAAATAAATAAATGAATAATAAATAATATTAGATTGAAGTTCATTCCTTTGTGGCTTTAGCAAAAATAAAAATAAAAAACAGATGTTCACACAATGGAATCCAGATATGAAATTGAAACTTTAGATCTTTTAGGTGTGGTTTGGGTAAAAAAATAAAAATATATATGAAAATTCTATAGTATTCATTTACAATAAAAATAGATAAGCAAAAACAAAATAGCATATAAAAAAAACTGTATTTTATATGACATATTATGTATGTATGTTTATAGGTAGATGTCATTTAATCTGTATTCGGAAGCCAGGAAAGGAAGTTAATGATCAAATTTAACAGAATCCAAAAGCAAGAAATAAATATGTATAAACAATAAATGAAAAACACAATAATATGTAAGTACATATACGGTAAACGTATAAAATAAAATATATACATAATGTATTTAACATATTTAAGAAAAAAAAAAAACTATATGTAGGTATTTATCTGTAAACTAAGAGAAGATATGTATATTATAAAGAGGAAAAAATATACGTAACAAAAATTTTTAATAATACACCATACCATACCTATATCGTGCATTGTATATATCTACCTACCTACATATATTTTTTTTTATTATTTTGTATTTTCCTGTAATGTTATTAAAAAGTCTATAAAGTGTAGTTTAGTTAGTATAAAATAATGTATGCAAGTGCATTTTTATTCATTAAACATACGAAATAGATAACATATACAAGGTGATTCAATTTAAGTGTTCTACCCGGAAACTACAGACTAAGTCTCGGCGAAATAAACAAAAAATGTATGGGAGGTTCGAAAGGGGAAGGGGGTCAATCTCAACTGTTACGGAGTTTAAGGGGGAAGGAAATGATTTTTGTTACTTTTTCCTTGTTTTACCCTATAACTTTTAACAGGGGCACACTAGGCTAGTCATCAAAGATCAGTACCCAGTTTAGTTGAAAGTGAAGGACATTTTGAAATATAAATTGTGATAAATGATAAGTAAATTTGTTGACAAAAAAAAAAGGATATTTTATTTAATTCTCTCATTTAGTCCTATACCGGCTTAAGCTGTTTTAATGACTGAATTCAGTGACTCTTTTTTAGCATCTTAATAGCCATTTTGGTGTACAAAAGTATAGTTTGGTCATTTCCTTTTGAAAAAAAACTGAAAAAAAAAGTCTTTAAAATTCATTGGTATATCATGGTTTCAGTAGTGTGCTTTTATTAGTGTAAATTGAAAAATAGGTACTAGCAATGCTATGAAGATAGTAAATCGATGCAGAATCAATTTCATTTTCTTCAATAAAAAATGAGGGTTAATATTGAGCACTTTTCGAGAAAATTAGGATTAAAGTCAAAAAATGACAAAATTTTGGTTTTTAGATCTTATAACTTCTGAAGTTAACTTCAGAGGTACAGAGACATGTAAGATGTGGTTGGAAAGAAGCAGGGGTCCTCTACGATTTTGTAAAATACAAGATGACAAGGGTAAAACAAGGAAAAGGTACATACCAAAAATCATATCCCCCTATCCTCGCAATTTCATCACGGTTGAGATCGACCCCCACCCCCATTCCATACAATTTTTTGTTTGTCTCGCCAAAGTTTCCGGGTCGGGCATCTAAACTGAATCACCCTGTACATACATAATATACTTAATGGTTTTCTTTAATATCAAAACTAACGACTTGCTATGCATTATGCGGTATTTCATGCTACAAATTATTTTTATATACAAACATACATACATACATATATATTATGTCATTAATCTGTTTGATTTCTATATTATTATACATATACATATATGTATATATAAATGATATACATATATGTATGTATATTATACATCTTATCTTATGATATATACATATAATTTTTATGTTAGCTATATGGATGGCGATCTAAAAATTTTATGATGTAAAATTTCCGGAAATTGAATTTCAAAACAAAAATTTAAAAAAAATAAAATAAGGTAAGAGAAAATGAAAGAAAATGAAAATTAAAAGATAGGTATACTCGTAGATACATAAATAACATACATACATATTATGTACAAGAAAAATTTTTAAATTATAAAACTGTAACACTATAATATTGATTGAAATAAAAATAATGTAAAATTAACAATTAAATATATGTAATTGTAAAAAGTATATTTATATCATTCAATAATTCAAACAACTAGGAAAAACTTTGAGAACATTAAAAATAAACGATAAAAGACCAACCAACCATCATTTCACTGTACGTACATATTCATGGAAAAAGCTTCAGTTTTGGAACTTATAATACCTATATTTCTGTGGATTAAATATGATCACCTGAATTTTAGGAACTCATGTATGTAAAAAAATACCTAAGTAAATAATTTCTTGTGAACGTTAAATTGCCATTAATGTAACAACATCAAAGATGTGGATAAAGGAAGGGGGATACAGGCTGAGGTATCAACGAGAATTTATACAGGATATTGCAAGACAACACTTAATATAGTCAAAATAATATGAGTTGACGTAATCTGCTCGCGCATGTCTTACATTTTTTAGTGATCTTCTTGTGTATACATATACGAAAGATTAAAAGCTCTTTCTTAGAATTTACAACAACAAAAATGCATGTGCATAAGTATCTTTTCTTCTGCGCATAGTTTTCTAGTAATTATACGACGATTCCTCAACTTTTTTAAATCAGGGGTGAGTTTTTGTAAAGTGATGGTGATGATCACCAGTCCTGTCACCACTTCCATATAAAATTCTGAAAGCTTTTGAAAGCTTTTGAAATTTTATATGGAAGTGGTGACAGGTGATCACCATCACTTTACAAAAACTCACCCCAGGGTTTAATGGATTTTAATATGTATTGTTTTTAATTTCGATATCGAATCAATTGTTCTTGAGATATAGGGGACTTAAAATGAAAAATTTTATGACTTCTTAAAATCCATTTTAACTTCAACAATTTCTTTTGATGATGATATATCTCTGAAACTTGACAGACGACTACGAAACAATACCTAATTTGTCCATATAAGGCTTATATGGAATTTTCGAAAAACTGCGAACTTTTCATGCATTTATAAGCAAAAATTTAAAAAACGTAATACATAATTATTTTATGTATACATACATTTACATACAATATATATTTTGTACATATTTTATACAATCTGTACAAATATTGAAATATGTTGTTTTATATATTGTAGGTATATATAAGTATGTAAAAGTACATAATGTATTTTCCGTGTATAATTGAAGATTTTCATACACGACTTAATAATTGTGTATTTTCATAATGAATTATAACATTCAGGTAGTACATCTTGCAATAATGCAATTTGGAAACTTTGAATTACATTAAGTACATAATATTGTAATTTTTTCTATATTAATGTATGTGTATGTGTACGTATGTATATGTATGTATGTAAAAAAAAAATTTAATTAGTGTACAAAAAAAAAATCATTATAATATTTTTTAAATTTGACGTCAGTTCAGGCAAAAGATAGGCATTATTTTCTATATTCTTTCACAGATTGTTTGTATAAATCTGTCACATGTTTGAGATGGTCCATTGACTATATTACTGGAAATCACAACTTTCTGTTGTTTCATGTGTGGGCTTAAAACAATTTTCATTAATTCCCTAAGAGTGAGACAACAATATAAATTTATATCGAGAATTTAATTACATATTATCAGAGCTGCCAAATTAAATATTTTTCCATCCCATATATGTATGTATGTATATTAGGGTTGTTTCCCTTATTTTTGAAGTGTTTGTTTGTCAACAGCTTACCTCCTAGTGTTTTTCTGTTTTTCAATTTAAAGTAGAAATACCAAAAAACAGGTACCTAAATTTAATAAAATTTACCCGTGCTGATTTTATTGTGATTAATTGTTATCAAAAATTTTGTACGGGAGAAGTGGGACTTATCAACTTTGGGCTTTTATATCTTAGGCACCAATTTGACGCAAATAAAATGGACTAGATCAGAAAACACTACAATTTAATTGCAGTTTTTTTTTTTTTTTAAATTGCAAAAATAAGGGGAATCGCAGTAAAAATGAAAAACGTTTAATTGAGAATAATTTTTTTTTGTTTTTTTTTCAATTTCACAGCATTTTTAAATTATCTAATTAGGGAATCTGATCACTTCATATCGGTTAACGCTTTGACAGCGATATTTCTTAGGTGGAGTACATATAATAGAAACCAAATATCCTTTTCTAATTGTAGCTAAAAGAATATTTTTGTGTTTTTGTACTGAATCTCTTCTCTATATTATATTCATAAAAACAAACCCTGAACATCCGGGAAAAAACTACTTGCTCCGACACTGATTGATTTATTTTTTTACAGATAAATCGATTGATACAGTTTAGAATTAATAAAAAGAGTTAAAGAAAAAAAAAATTTGAATGTGACAGCTCTTGGTAATATTTAATTAAAGTTATCTCTCTATTGAAATTGAGATCTGATCACTTAACATACGAGACAGATTTATACAAACAATCTGTGAAAGAATATAGAAAAGCATAAACCTATTCCACTTGTACTGACTTCGAATTATGAACACAGTAGATTTTATTAATAGGTTGGTAAATTAACTGAATTATTTAAGCGAAAACTGTTCGTGCATATTATGTGTTATGTATTAATGTATTATAGTATTACGATATTTCTGCCTATATTTAAGATGATGCAAGTAATCAAGTAATTGAAAATTAAAAAAAAAAATAATGTTGATTACTGGAACAATACACGAAAACGTAATATGTATAAACATAAGGTGAAGGTACGTGTACGTGTACAGTAGTATAACATGCGATTGTCATAAATGTTGTGATGAAGATTAGCATATTATTTTACCGTTTTTTTTTTTTTTTTTTTGGCAGGAAGCAATAATGTAAATAACTTATTATGATTTTTTTAATTTCGTTTAAAAATTAATAGTACTTGTTTTTTTATTTTGAAATGTGAAAACAAACAATTAAAAAAAAAAAATAACTGCTCATCTTGGTTATTTTTCCCTTGTTGCTCTTCTTTCCAAAGTCTATCTATTATAGGAAGCTGGAACACACATACAATTTGTAACAACAACATTAACAAAAAAAAATCTATTAGTAAAAATAGTACAAATCTAACGTTTTGGTTCAAATCGGTTGTCTTATACTGTATTGCTGTAAAAAAGGGGGACCAAGGTCGCAAAAAAAAACTAAGAAAACACTTTATCAGTGTCTAAGCTTAATGCAACAAATTGGCTCTGGTTTTAATTCATTTTCTTGTTGTTGTTGGTATTGTAACTAATTATATTAGTACGTTTATACTTTCTCTTAAACCGATATAAATCATATCTTGATATCGATATAAGCTATTACGGTTTATATATGTGATTTAAACGTTTTCTTAAACCGGTATATAAGTCTTTAAATCGCCTTTACATAAAACGATTATTAAATCGGTTTAAACAAACCGATAATATTTCATATAGAACAAATCTTATGCACCATCAGGGTGCTTTCATTAATGTGTCGCCGACGCTGATGATGGCAAAAAAAATTATGTTCATAAATTACTTAATTCAAAAAAATTTATTAATTCAAGCTTCCATTGCAATCGGCTAAAATTACTCAATCGTTTTCAAGCGATTACGATGTTTATTTTCAATAAAAATAACAAATAGTGCTGTCAATATTTTATTCTCTGACAATTCAAAATATTTTTTTTAAGTTCGATTTTAAATTTGAAATAAAATTTAAATTAATTAAAAATTAATTAAATGTCATAAAAAATGACGAATGATGTTCATTTATTCTAACAAACGCATGCATTGACAGTTGTGACGACTCTGATTAGTGATTACAATTCCAGTACATTCATGAAAGCACCCCCCAAATATTCGGCTGTGATGACTATGGGTGAAAATACATTGGTTGTAATGCGCTAGTTGTAACATTTTTTTTCCTACTTGGTATAATAAGAATAGTCTAAAATAATTTTAGCTGACTGTTGTAATACACTCACGCTCGTTACAACTTGGTCGTGCCACCATCAAGTGTATTTTCAGGAGTTGTTAAAACCGGTTATAAACTCGTTTGTGACGGTCTCAGCAGTCCCAGTCTATTTTACCCCTATACAAGTTGATGAATAGAATGAATTTTTTCAAGTATGATTGAAATATGTGTGTAGGTACATTGGTAGAGATTCTCTTTTAAATTTTTCACGTGTGAAAAAATTTAATCATAAAATGAAAAGTATTATTGGCATAATATTTTGAGATGTTGTGTACATATGTATATCGACATAAATCGAATAAATTGAGAATACAAGCAGTTTTTTTTTTTTTTCAATTGTGTAATTTGCTTTTACGTAAAAAGTAGATTTTCTACAATTTTCACATATCTGAACTCTTTTTTTTTTTTTTAAAAAAAAAATAAAGATGAACACATATTATTTAATAATTATATATGTATTGTTGTTTATTTATTTTTAGATACAATAAGTGAAAGGATATAAAGTTGTTTTTTTTTATTCTTGTTTTTGTTGTTGTTGTTATTAATACAATTAATTTTTTTTTTAATTTTCTTAAAATTTTAATTTAGAGTGGTTTGCATTCCAGTTCCACTTCAAATCGTAGGTAGGCATGTGAGATAGAGAAATATTGTCAAGGAAACCTCAAGTAATATAAGGAAAATTCAAAAAAAAAAAAAAAACATAAAATGATCATCAATTGCAATTATTCAGCTTCATGGTTTAGTACGCTGAATATTTTGCAAATTACGATCATTTGGTGCTTTTGAATTCTCCAATAATACTTGTGACGTTATGTTTCCATATATGAGAAATAACAATCACAGGAAAGAAAAAACCTCGTTGTTATATACACTTCCTCATTATATGTATGTACGAGTATATGTATATTCCGATATTAATTGTAAGCAAAATTCACAGTATACCTGTTTTCTACTAAATCATATAACATAAGGTTAATTCCACGCGTGACGCACACTATATTTGACAATAATTTACTTATAAAACTACATATTTTAAATAGAAAACGACAAACGAGAACCACACATGTTTTTACATAATTAAATCTCAAAAGAGTACTAGAATTTGAAAAAACTATTATATTTTAAATGAAATTGAATGAATTTGGAAATTTCACTTATTTTGTTTCAATTCGACGCACACTACCTGAAACGAAGTCATTTCATATGGTCTCTTTTTCAAATCTCGTTTTCTTCTTCGTTTTTGAGCTTTGTCTTGAAACATAAGTAAAATATGTATGTAGGAAACGGATTAATATTTTTGAAAATAATAAAACATAAAATAATTTTTCCCTTTCTTAAGTATTTTATTACACATTTCTTTTGTGACTCACACACATCTCATTTTCTACCAACGGCGGAGGGTGGTATGGTTCAGGGCGTTCAGTGAACACCCTAAAATTATTATGAACGTGATCATAAAATTTTCTAACCAAATTCAAAAATATTTTTTTTTTTAGTAAAAAGAAGAGTAAATGAAAACAATACAATTTAAACTCTTTTTTAATTTTCGTTTCCTTTCTCTTTTATATCCTTCAAATATTAATGCATTGTGTTCATATTTTGAAATGAACGTTGTTGTTTTCCTTTCTATTTGTTAACTTTTTTATTTGAAGAAAATTAAATTTAATAAATTCAATTTCAATTAAATTTCAATTAATTCAATTTGTTTATTAGAGAATATTTCATATTGTGTGTGTGTTGTGATAAAAAATTTGCTTGAGTTGAAGCTGGACGGTAAGAAATAAATTTACGCAATTTTCTTCTTAGGGAAACCGACCAATTTATATCGGTTAATGCTCTGACAGCGATACCTCTTATGTGGAGTAGAAACTCGTGTTTTAAATTATTTTGAATAAAAACAAAATATAACTTTAATTTCTTTTAAAAATCTTAACATCTGGAAAAAAACTACTGGCTCCGCCACTGCTTTCTACATAATATATTTTTTTACGACACTCAAAATACAAATCAGATACTTGGTCCTTATTTAGTATATACTTGAATAGTTTAAAGATTGAAATTGTAGGAGATTTGAATATCAATTTTTAAGTGGTAACTAAGAACAATGAACGGCATGACATTCGGTGGCGCATTGGTAAGCGCACTATCTCGGCAAGGCAAAATAGAGGACTGTGGTTCGATTAAATCTACATTTTGAAAAAATTTATGGACTTCCAAATGACGCAAGAAACAAAAATATTGAATTCTCCACTTTTGAAAATTGAGCTGAGCATCAGGTATAACAATATCCATGGAATTAGCCATAAGTTAAATTTAAAAACATTCTCACAAAACAAAAGTCATTCACGCAAGTCATATACAATACGACGAGTATGTGCACAATTTTATGTCAATTTTACTACTTGGAAGAACAAAAAAAATAAAATAAACTAAAGTTCAGTGATCGATATAAATATTTAAGCTTAGCATATTAATACATAAAATATAATTACAGTTAAAGAAAATAAAAAACAAGATTATAATGACCTTTATTTCATTTCATTTTATGTTTACTCATTTTTTTTTTATTATTTACAAAATATGAATGTATGTATGTATGTATGCATTGTGTTGACCCATATAATCATAAAACGTATCGAATATATGTATTTTTACATTTTCGGAGGTATAAAAAAAAAAACAAAAAACTACCAAACTTAAATTAAATTCAATTACTACGAGAATAAATTGAAACTAACTAATATGAAGGACATACCAATGATCTATAACTGTTACTTCTTATTAATTACCTGTACTGTAGTACCTATTACCTGTATATTTTTTCTTTTTCTTTTCATTTTCATTTTTTTTTGTTCTCTTACTTATTAATAAATTAAGTATAATTAATAACGGGTTGTATAGAAATATAAATATGTTCATGAAAAAAAAAAAACTGAGCAGGTAGGTACTACACACTTGTTTTTTTTAATGAGAATTATGTAAGAAAAACTTGCAATGATTTTTTTATTTAAACAAGAAGATTTCATATTATAAAAAAAATATTGATTAGCAAATTCAACAGGAAAAAAAAAATTACCAAATAAATAAAATTGAAAAGATACAATAAAAAAAAAGAGGTACATACATACCTACTAAAGTCTAGTACTCAGCTGAAAATAAGATATTTTGCCTATACAAAACCTGTTTCGATTTCGTAAGTGATACTCAACTGAAAATAAAAAAAAAGTTGAAAATCATCTAGATGTTTACAGATCTGCCAATCTGTACAATGGCTAATCGCGGTAATTACATATTTTTAGTTTTGAGAAAAACGCAATTGAAATTTTTGATACTTCAACCATTCATATTTCGAAAGTTAAAAAATATATGCTCATAATGAGACAATAGGTATGTTCAGTAGACACAAAGATATGTTAAACATATTTTTTTCTGAATAGATAAAGGGCTGCCAACCGTACCGTAATTATCGTTTTCGTACCGTAATTTTAGTGAAAAAAAAATTGAAAATCATCGTATATCACAGATTTTAGTGGAAAAAAGCCGTACAAAGAGTTATGTAATTTTATTTTTGAATTTTTTTTATATCCTCATTCGAATGCATCTTGTGAACGGATTTTTTCAAGGATAAACTTGGCTAAAACAAAATTAAAGAATGCTATGAATACAGACACCATTGAAGCAATTTTATTGGCAGAACAAAGCATTAAAAAAAGTAAGGACTGCGTAGAGTTTAAGCCAGATAAAAGTATGGTAAATCTACATAATACATCTATGTATAATTTTAAAATCAATGACAGCGGTAAAATGAATAATTAAAATTTTGAATTGCAATTTCACACAGGACATAAGACTACTGAAATTTATTTAAATCAGTAAAATTTAATTTTTTTTTCTTTAAGTTTTTGTTTTGCTTTTATTATTTTTTTAAAATTGAAAATTGTTATGAATTCAAGAAACAATAAAAATTTATTTCTTTAAATCTGAATTTTCACTTATGTACCAAAATCGTACCGTAATTTTTAAACGCAAATACGATAATTTGCTAATCAAAAGTTGGCAGCTCTGAATAGATACGAATATTTTCTGAGATTTTAAAGAGAAAATCATTTCTCCATTGTAAAGTTGAAGAAATTTATAAGAGATTACAAGGGAAAAAAGAGGTATACGATCTTACGCTTTTTAACCATTGTAATTTTGTTTTCTTTTCTTAAAGGATATTTTTTTAAAAATGCAATGGCTATTTAGAGTAAAATCGTTTACGCTCAAACACCATTGGAAAATGTATGATAATGTCTATGGTTTTTCGGTTTAAGAGCGTGTATCCTTGTTTTCCTGAAATATTTCAAACAAAATTACAATGGTTAAAAAACGTAAGATCGTATACCTCTTTTTGCCGTTGTATAAATCGTATAATTTCCGTGGGAATGCAAGTGCTCTGAATTTCCAACCTTTATTACTCCACAACCAAACCACAGTATAACGAAGCCTAATAAAATAACATTTCAATTTTCCATACAAAATTTGATAAGAAATTTTGAAAAACTTTAATGTACGTGTAAAATGCAAGTGTATTTTGCTAGAAATAGTCCAAAAGATAAATCATTAGGGAGCAACAAAGATAAAAAATTTAAATTTTCTATATACGTAGTTATTCAATATATAGAGTGAACCATACTCTTATTGCCATATTGGGTAAAATGGAAGCAAAAACGTAATTTCAAACCCAATATATGGAAATTTACTGGAAATTCATTTAAATTATAATTTATTAATTACCTTTTTACTTAAACTCAACAACACATATGTATCTATTACATTTCCTTTATCCCCTTACAAATAATAATAAACAAAATAAATATAAGTGATTCAATATTACTACGCTTTACCTTATAAAAACTATAAAACCAATACAGATAGGCAACTGAGGGAGGCTTTTTATTCTCATTTTTCACGTGTATGCGTAAAACATGCGTAGGTGAGAATATAAAGTTGTGTAAACATATTGTGATACACTACATTGACATAACTGAGGGAGGTACAAATTACAATATAATTGTGTAGAAATTTAGTTTTTTTTTCTTAGAAATGAAGAAGAAAGATATATTTTTCTTTCCATATAAAATCATGTAAATTTTTAAGGTACATACTACAAGTCTTTCTCCGTCTTATATGAAGTTTTTTTCTTTTTTTATTTCTGATAACGTTCTTCATTATGATTGGAGTTCATTTTTTATTTACCGTTATGCAGAAGTAATTTTACTTGTCTTCTTTATACTTTGACCAAACTTCGTACAGTTACATGGTTTTCAAAATTTTGAAGATAAACAAATATGTACTTTATTTGAAAATGTTATTAACTCAAAATCACCAAAAATGCAGTTGCCTCGATTAGCCATTGTACGGCAGAGATGTCGTTGGCTGTCTTTTGGAGACCTTTTATTTTCATATCCAACCGAAATAAATAAAGTTCCATTTATTTCGTACGGCAAATAAAAATAAATTGATTGGTTGGGACCACACTGAGAGTGTCAGTTTCAGTAAAATATTTTAGTAAACAGGTTTTTTCTGTCTTCGAGATGATACTACAGTACCACATGTAGTCGTCATCACTTGTCGTTAATCATATACGTACGTGTAGAACATAAGCTATCGTAGTACATATAGTAAACTTTGTATGTATTTATATGATGATCAGTGAGGACAGAAATTTCTTGTCAGCAAAATTTCTATCCATTTCTCTCCACTTTTGAATAAAAATGTACTTCACATCAATCACATCGCCTTCTCTCTTCTAAAAAACCGGTTTATTGAAACTGAAGAAGACAGGTCTGGGATAGCCGATTGTTTGAAATTTTTAAAGTGTTAGAGACGTAATTTTAAAACGTACGTTTTTTTTGTGATTTTTTCTCTAGAAACATTTGTAGAGTTTTTTTGACTTTTGTAGATTTCGTTCCGAAATAAATAGCCTTTTTCCAATATAAAAAATTTATTTTCAGCTGAGTACTACGCTTAATGCTTTTTTCCAACCAAAAAATTTCTAATATTACTCTTCTTTTTTTTTTTTTTTTTTTTGCTTTTTTGCGTTTCATAAATGACCTATTTTTTCAACGTAAAACATCTTAAATTAAAGTTGTGAACTTTAATTCGAAAGGAAAAACAAAAAAAAAAAAACTAAACGAAATGTTCAGATAAATTTTCTGGTAATGAATATTATATGTAATTAGCTTTTGACAAAAATAAAACCGAATTGTTGCACAATCAAAAATATCTTTACAGTATATGTACCTTCAAAAAATTAAAATGTTATAAAAATTTATAAAAAATAAAACGAAAGGGAAAAAAATTTTTAATATGGAAAAAAAAATATATATCTATTTTCACTGCGCTTGTTATTTTTTTTTATTTTTATATAAGTACATTCATTTTTTTTTAATATTAAAATTGTGTGCATTCAATTAAAACCTGAAATTATCATTTTTTTTTTTTCAATTGAAAATTATGAAAAATATGGTTTTTAGTAGTTTGTACTTTGTAGTGAAATCATAAAAAATATAAATGCTGTTTTTATGAGATGAGATTTTAAGGTTTTTTTCTTTTTGAAAACAAAATGAAATAAATAAAAATAAATTTGAATCCAATTCAAGGTTTAGAAGGTCTGTTTTAAATTCTGTTTCGTCGAAAAAAATAGAATGAGAAATTACCAAAATTTTTTTTTTTTTTGCAATGTTCCGATTTCAATTTCATGAGACAAAGTGACAAAAAGTGTCAAATTATTTTCATATGAGAAAAAAAAGTCTCATCATTATTTCACATTCAAAATCTAACGAATTACGTTACGTACAAGTACAGCCCAATAAGATTGGCGAAGGGGAAGTATGCGCAGTAGGATCTGCGTATCCTTTCCTTTCCACTTAAATTTAACTGTGATGTAAGCATCATATTTTACAAAAATCCTTCTTGAAAAGAGAAATTCTCATTTTGTTACTTTAGTATGAATTTATTATATACATATATTTTCATTTTCTTATTCATAATAATTTCCTATTTTAAAAGGATACTTATCATCACTGATCAATCATATTGTTTTTGTTATTCTGTATTTTATTCACTTTCCTTTAAATTTTTTTTCAGTAGTATGTAGTATGGCCGATGGCGTTCGTCATACAAACAACATCGGATGGAAGGATGTAGCTATTTTTTTCGCCTTGTGTGTGCGATAGATGATCACTAGTCATTATACTTACTGAGTGGAAGATTTAATCTTTATTTTCTTTTGCAGTTTTCTTCAAAAAAGGGGAAATGAAAGGATATTTTTAATATTTTTAAAATTTCTCCCACCTGCGCAACTTTTCGCCAATTTTATTGGGCTGTACTGTACTATACCCAATCTTTGAACGAACCAGATGAGATTTTTAAAATAACTTTCAAACAGCCGCTCAATTCATTGCAGAAAATTCTATTACACATTTGCTAATTCTAATATGTAAGTTTCACATATTTTTTTTTTAAAGTAAATTTTCAAATTTTGCGCTTAAATTGCAAATTTTTTTGACCATCGATAATAATAGACGTTCTTATATGATTTTTTTTCCATTTTCTCAATAAGATCTACTACCCTGCTAGTTCGGCACACGAACTGTGGAACATCCTGTATATAAATATGTACAGAGCCTAAAGAAAAGTAAATCACGTAAATCCTTTTATGAAATTTTTTCGAGAAATTTTATTCGACTACACTAAGAAAATTATCCTTCTTTCCCTACTTGTCAACTCATTTATTTACACACAGGTGAAATTTGTCCTTAAATAGTGCTTCTTATTCGACTCAAATTGATATGACATAGCGTATTAAGTTTGACGGCGTCCTAGGCCCCGTCCGATATGGCGCCCCTTGGTAGCAGAGCTGTGAGGTTTTTTTTTGTTTTCTTTTTGCTCGTTAGATAAAAAATGCGTTGCCTCCCTAGGCCCGGGCCTAAACCTAAATTCAGCACTGCATAGCCCTAGAATCTTGAAAGTAAGTCACAATCCTTTCATATAAAAATTTAAAAAAAAAATGAGTGAATCTTGTGTGCAATGAATAAAGTGAATACAATACACTAAATTAAAAAAATAATTTAAAATTTGAAATGCACTTTTTTAAGGATCAGATCAGGGTATTTAATTAAAGAGAGCGCCAAAAGGAAAATAAAAATGTTTGTTCGAAAACTGATTTTTTTCTTTGTATTTTACCCTATAACTTCTGATTTCTGGTACCAATCATATCATCATTAAGATGAATCTCGACAACTGCGAGGTGTGTGGTATTAAAACGGCACAATTAGTGCAATTTGGGTCTTTTGAAGTAATCCAAGAATCTCTATATCAACCAACCAACCCTATAAAATTTACCTTAGTAAACGGATATTTACCCTTTTAAAGTTTGTATAATATTAAACTCTTTAAGAGATATCCTTCCAAACTTTAGACTGACCATTTAATAATTTAATTTAAAAATCATTTGTGTATAATTGAAACAGTAATTTATTAATTTCTTAGAAATAACTGTAACTATATTATGTATATGTATATGTATATAATAAATACATATATAGGGTATATATAAACTACAATAAAATTATAAAATTTCTTAAATTATCATAAAATAAAATTTGCTGTAGTGAATAATAGAAAAAAAAATCATAATAACGGTATAAATCACATTGCAATCCACATTATTTAATTACTAAAGTCTTTTTTTTTTTTTAATTATTATTATCGGTCATTTTCATATTAATTATTATTTATTTATCAATTAAATATTATTGTAAAAAAATTTGCTTTTATTTTTCTTTTCAACTTTTTTTTTAAAATGAATTATCAAAGTCCTTAATCCTTTACTTCCAGTGACACATTACCTACTTAATTCATCAGTTTTAAATTATTATGTACAAAAAAAGAACTACAGAACAAAAATAACAAAAAAAAAAAACGTAAAAACCTAAATAATGGCATATAGATGTACGTAATATTGATGACTTATTGTAGTCCCTGGAAAGGACCAATTGTTGTTCTAGAAAGGACTGATTACACATTACAAAAAAATAATAATAATAAGGCAAATTTACGAGATATTCGACCTTGAACATAAAAATGAATAAATTTTAAACCATTCAACATAAAACTTTATAAAAAAACATTTTTTTTTAAAAGTCCGAAATTTCTCTTCAAAAATAATTTTTTATTTAGCTCTCTACATTGAGCGAACGCTGAAATATGTTAAAAAAAGTGGAACTGGTTACTTTTCGAAAAAAAAAAATGGTCTTTGACTTTGAATATCTCAGTAACTATTGAAAATATAAATCTACCCCCATCCCGCCTGGCAACCTGTCCACATACTTCCTATTTCTCTTCAAAGTTTAACCGGTTTTAACCAGTTTTTACGTTCCATATGGGCAAATAAAATGACAATCTAACTAAACTCTGTCTAAGTGTTGAAATTAAGGGGATGTTCAAAAATTAAGAAATGCTGCATTTCTTAATTGCAGTGCGTCTAAAACTCTACATCTGCCCGCATGCAGTACAGATTAGCAGATTAATGCGCAAGTGCTTCAAGTAAGATCTTTATTTCTGACCACTCCCTAAGATTTAGAATTTTTGCAAGTTTCCGAGTTTGTAAAATAATACAAAATCAATAATTTAAAAAAAAAAAAACAAAAAAAAAATGATCTTCTTCTCTCTTTAGTTTTTTGAAAATGCGTTTTTTTTTTGTTTTTGTTTTTTGTTCATGAATATTTTTATTTATTTAGCTTATTTAAAGATGAATATTATTAATTTTCATCTAAATTCTTTCGACGTCTAAGTAATGTTAAGCTTGCATTTGGATCACTCAAAGAATATGTTTCTGGTTCAAAAACTGGTGGACATTCCATATTTGGATATTCCGGTGTTTGATGATGAATTGAACTTACAACTGATGGCTGTTGATTTATTTCAGCAGCAGCAGCAGTTATTAATACAGTTTGAGATACACTGAGATCTGTTGAGGAATTTCGTGTTGAAGTAGTGGATGATATTTGTTGATTTAATTGTGTGGAAATCTATCAACAAAAACAAAAAAAAGAGAAAAAGGGAGAAAAGAGAAGAAAAAAAATCCAAATTAGTACAGAACGAAACTTTAAAAATTAAAAGTGAATTGTGATTACTTTGGGAAATATAATTGGTGAAAATATTTCATGTTCTAAATCAGTATGACTTCGACTTGATGTAACTTGTGTTGATATATTTGTTCCATTTGTTCCACAACGTCCTCCTCCAAATATTGCACGATGCAATCTTGGTGATCCTAATAATTTTCTTTCTTTTCCAGTTTTATTATTATTAGATGAAAATGAAAATTTTGAAAACATCGGTACTGGTGCAGAATTTTTACGTGGTGTTTCAAATTTTTTTGTATCAGACAAAAAATATGTATTACTTTTTTTTAAATTTGTTGTTGTTGCTGTTGTTGTTGTTTGTTGTAAAGAACAATTTGAATCTAATTGAATATAAAGTTGAGTTGATTTTTTATTAAGCGGTAATGTTAATGGAGTATAAACAGTTGAATTTTTTAATGATGCTGATTCAGAATGTGAATGTTTAAATTGAAATAATTTCTCACTAGATGATTTGAATGCATCAAATTTACCTTTATGTTTTTTAAAACTTCCACCACTTCTACCACTATTACTATTTATAGAACCACCATAACCACTACTACTACTATTCGCACCACCACTACTCACATTCGATTTATCATTAATTGAATCTGAACAATTGCTTGTGGAATGTTTTTTCTTACTTGGTATTGTCATTTGATTTTGATTTCCTGATAATGTACTTGTTATTTGTTGATTATTTGTGGTCAAAGTCGATAATAATTTACTATCGTTACCAGCAGCAATTGTATCAATATTTATTGGTTCATCACCATATATGAATTCATAACCGAAATCTCGAAGTTTTAAACCTTCTTTTGTTCTGGTTCGTTTTATATCTTCATCGTCTGGTTTAAAACTCATCTCATAATCAGGTGTTTTTGGTAGACTTCTACTTTGTATTTTAGATACCTTTTCTTTACCAGAACCACCTCCATCATCATGACGATTTTTATTACGTGTATTCATAGTTGCATTTGTTATTGTTGATTTTAAATTTCTATCATCTTTTTTTTCAACACCAAGAAAAACTCGATTATTATACATTTCTTGTGCTTCTTCTTTTTGTTTTTGTAACATTAGATCCTTCAATGTAACAAAACCACATAAATTATTATGAGCATCCCATGAATTAGATGAATTTATTTTTGGTAAAGAAAAATCAAGAGATTTCGATGTTTGAAAATCAAATTCTACAAGATTTGGATTTGATGCATGTATATAATTGTAAGGGGATGTTCTTCTAATCTTTTTTGGATTATCTTCAAAAAATCGAGATGATGAATCTTGATGCTGATAATGATGCTGTTGAAGTAAATGATGATGTTGTTGATAAGGCTGATGGTGATTGTATTCAAAATCAGAATTTAGAATTTTATGATCACTATTGACACTACAATTATTGTTGACTGTATTTTGAGCTGAAGATGATGAATGTTTCTTATTGCTGGTGTTACTGTTTATTTGTTCATTGGTTAAAGATGACGTTTGATTTAAAGATGATGTTTGATTTAAAGATGAATTTTCATTATGATAAGGCACTAGGCTTGTTCCAATCTGGAGTCCATAGCTTCCTCCTGGTGCTTTGCGATAACTACGAAATTGAGCTGTGGGAACTGGAACGTCACTCGATGATTTTTTATCGCCGCTACTTTTGAATGGTAAAGAAGATTTTGAGAAAATTTTCAAAGAACTTAAATATTTATCGTGTTTAGATGATGATGATGACGATGAAGTTGATGATTCTTTAGTTCGTTGAGTATTTTCACGAAATGGAAAATTTGTCTGGTCGGATGGTGAAAGCGATGATGTAGGTAGTTGTCTTGAAGGTGAATTACTTTCATCACCGGAACTGTCAGTTTCTGAGAATAATTCTTTTGTATTTATTTCTGAAGCAATTTCTGTGACAGCTTCACCTATTGATCCTACTGGAGTTATACTTTTTTGATCTGATAATGTAGCTTGTCGTATGAAATCCATCCATTGTTTCATAGCTTCAACAGATTCAGCAGCAAAATAAAATGTCTTTATTGGATGATAAACTTTAAATGCAAATGATTTTGAATGAACTTCTTTTGCAATTGATACTGTAAAACCTGGTAAAATTACCATACAATTTGCTTTTTGAGCCTCTTTATTTCTAAATCCGTACAAAACAGTTTCAATTAGAACAAAATACAATTTTGCCCAGAATGTTACACCTCTTCTATCCTTTTTTCGGCGATACAGATGTCCTTGTATATCACTAATACCTAAAGCTTTTAATGAAATTTTTCTTCGTTTTGCTAACAGACTATTCTTCTTTTTTAATGTTAGATTTTTGGTTTTTGTTGGTGTTAATAATTCAGACTCTTCAATTGATCCAACAGTACTTTCTTGAAGAAAATGTACAGATGCAGGTACAGAACTTTGTAATGGTGATGATAATGTTACTTTCAATGTTGGTGGTTTTATTGATTCATTTGATTGGCATAGACTAAGAGGCTTTGGAGGAGGTGGAGGTACAGCTGGTGGTTGAATTTCAGATTGCTTTTTTGGTCGAGGAGGAGGAGCTGGTGGTGTTAAAGTAACATCCTTTCGAGGTTCTATTGCAGGAGGAGTATCTGAAAAAAAATAGAAGAAAAAAAATAATTGTAAAAACAAATTAATCATTTTTCTACGATTCGTGAATTTCGGGGCACACTATAGGGTCATCTCCCCTTTCGCAAAATTGTAGAGGACCCATGTTTCTTTTTTTTCAGTTTTTTCAAGAGGAAATGACCAAATTATACTTTTGTACACCAAAATGGATATTAAGATCCTAAAAAAAGGAGTCCCTGAATTCAGACATTAAATAATCATTATATTAAATTATAGAATTCACTGCCATCTTCTTTACAAGCCCAGCAATCTTCGATGACATTCAGAAAGTATCTTTTGACTTATTTAGCAAATCAACATCAACAAATCGATTGCCTTCCCTCTAATTTTCAACACCAAATTTACACTGACGAAAATATAAATCAGTTTTCAGTTTTTAGATTTTTTTTAGTCTACTGCATTTTTCTTAGACTCTATGATAGTATACTTACTTATCAATTTGTTTAATCTAATATTATTATAAATTTAAATACCTGAATCATCCCCTGAATTATCATAAGCGGGTGTACTATGACTTTTATCTAATCTTCCTCTTCTGATACTGGTAACATTACTGACACATAACTTCGGTTGGTGCTGCTGCTGTTGTTGCTGCTGTGAATGAACTTGAACTTGCACTTGTATTTGCGATTGAGATTGATTTCCAGAAGTCTGTTCCGAAAATGTACTTAATTTTGTTGTTGTAGCATTATTATTCCCTGTTATATCACTTTTTTTCGATGTCACTCCTATTTCTCTGCATGATGGTACATCATCATCCACATATGGTATAGGTTCAAAAGTTTCAAGAATTGTGTTATCTATGTTACATGTATACTGCAGATTACGAAATTTGAAAAAGACAAAGAAAAAAAATTAATTATCAAATCAATAAAATTATTCAGAATACACATAATTATGTATGTACAACATACCTCATTATCAATGGGATAATCTTCATATTTCATATTTGCATCAAATCTTACAACTTTACTCACGCCCGGCTTTGGGGACTCACTACCATCACTACAATTTATTTTATCAGATTTCATCTTATCTTGTTCATTATTAATTTCTGGTAACAAACTATTCAATTGAACAAGATCAGTTAATTTTCCACCATTTGCTCCGATTCCAAGACAAGTTGTTGGTCTTGGAGCAATTTCTAAACCAAAACCAAATGAAACTGATTTATCCCGTAGACTTGGTGATGTTGCTTCACCATTTTGACGTGATTTTCTTTCATGCCACAATGGTATATTACCAGAATTTTTCAAATAGCTTAATTCATCACCACAAATTGTATTCCTTCGTTGTAATACACCTCTTGGTTTCGGTAAATATAAACGTATCTCTTTATCAACAGATTTTGAATCAGTCGGTGTTAATATATCACTACAACTAGAATCTGTATCAGATGCTGTTGAATGTTTTTCATTAATTTTTAATGGTAATGTAAAATCTTGTACAGCTAAAAATTTAGCTCTTGGACTTGGTTGTTGTTGATTATCACCCCAACGTCCTGGTAATGCACGTTTTTTACTTGGTAAACGATACGGTTGCATATAAATTTGTCCATAAATTTTTGTATGTTTTGGTCTTTTCTTTAATGTTAATAAAACATCTGGTGGTGATTCTCTTAATTGTAATATAACAGTCTTATATTGCCAACCAACAACAGTTTGATAATTAATTTGAACAATTTCATCACCATCTTCAATTTTACCAGAATTATGAGCTGGTGAATTATATTTAATATCACTAACTCTATGTACACCATGAAATGATGGTACAATATTAAAACCTAATTCAGATTCACGTTTTTTTAATGTAACTAAATTTAATGATGCTGGTTGTAATAACATTGGATCTGATATATCTTGAATTATATAATCGGCTAATTTAGCTAATTTTTCAGCTGTCATACGTATTTGATCAACTGGATTTTCAACAAAACGATCACGTTGTGCACTTGTTGCCATTTCTAAACCTAATCTTAACATATTCTTTCGTATTTCATTAAATTGTAATTGCCCTTGAAATGGTACACGATCCAACCAACTTATAACTGGTTTTATTGTTGCTATCGTTCTTGTAATATCATTTAAAATTTGAGTTTCAATTTTTGATTTATCACAATAATATGCTAATTGTTTATATAAACTTCGTGCAGCTGTAGCTACATGAAGAGCTAAAAATTGTAGATTTTCCTTATCTAAATTATAATGCTGTAGAATATAATAATAATTATCAAGTATTATTTATTTGTATGGTAAATCTTTAATAGAATGGTTATGGTACGTTTATACGACAGGCGGCTTTGGTTTTCTGGATACCAAAAAAAAAAAAAAAAAAAAAAAAAAAAAAAAAAAAAAATGGTGTCTAGAGACCAGATCTTGTGTACAAAATACTCAAGGAGGCCGAAGGTATTTGAAAACCGCAAAGTTTTCTGTCGTGTAAATTTACCAAAAGAGTAGTAGTACCATCTAGCAAACATGCAATTTCATGAATTTTGTGTGTTATCATAATCACAATAAGTCTAAATGTAATTTGAAAAGCCTACTGTGTTTCATTTGAAATGACGTGGGTACTACTTTTTAAAAAAAAAAAAAAAAAAACTTTAATTTCTTCAGAAATGATTTATGAACAATATTCTTGCTTTTTTAAATATTTGTTGGCTTGTAACAGAAAACTACTTGTTGCTGTTGTTGTTTGTGTGGGTGGGCGGATGCGGATTAGGCATCCACGAGCACTCAGACAGGAGAGTCCATTGTACTCAGCGCCCCGTCTCTAGTAAAATCTTCTCGTTTTCCTAATAAACTAGAGGATTTTGTCTAGGGATTGAGAACAGATGTCTTCCATTCTCATTATATCAGAGTTCCATGTACTCAGCCTTATCTTATCCTAGAGAAGGCTGGGCAACAGCAGAGCAGTAGTGCTCTGTTGAGAGAACTACTTAATGTTTACTTTTAAAACTCTGATTGTTCTAAGTGCAAATTTTTCTTCTAAATTTCTAAACAGAATTAAATTACATCTAGACAGGTATATAAGATTAATTCTAAGCCAAGACGATATTTCAATTATATAAAATAAATAAATAAATAAATGTAAATATTTACAAAATTTCTTAAATGTTCCACAGCCTCAAGTACAATTTCTTGATGACCAATCGAATGCATACCCAATTCTTCAAGTTCATAGGGTCGTATATTTAATAATTGTTGTCCACCAACTTCATTATTTGTGAATGAATAAATGTAATTATACATAGAATCGTCTAAACCTGAAAAATAATTGAATCATTGAATTGTATACACAAGAGAGTATAATTTTGGTGTTTAATTAAACTACTTTATCGCAAGATAAAATGTTTATTTTTTATTTCATTATATTAAGGTTCAAGGAAAATTCGTATTGGCGAAAAAAAAGAGAAGAAAAAACAATAATAATAAAAATGCAAACAAAAAGAAAATTATCTATGGATGGATGTATGCCAAGTACCTGATGTGTATATGAAGAAATGCAAATAAAATACCTACCTATGAGTAAAAAAGTCATATACAAGGGGCGGTCCAAAAGTTTTGAACCTTTGTGTGAAATCTTTCAAATAAAACAATGAAATATATTTTATTTTTCAATATATTCACCATTTATTGAAATGCATTTATTGCATCTTTTTAATAATAATTCTAGTTCTTTTAAAAAATACGATTTATCTTTGCTGTTAAAGTAGTCTTCTACGGCTACTCCAGTGGCTCATGGTCAGGATACCATATTCCACGCAGATGTTTTATCAAATGTGGAAACAAATAATAATCATTGGGTGCTAGATCTGGGCTGTAAGGCGGCTGATTAATTTCTTGGAATCCACTAGACGTTATAGCTTGCATCGCTTTTTGCTTTCGATTGGACGGTGCATTGTCATGCAACGCGGTATTCAATTTTCTCTAAATTTATATTTTACTACTTTTCACTTTGTTCTACTCTTCACAAAAACTAAACAACAAATGACAGCTAAGTGAAATTTAGCATACAGAATACAGATTTCTAAACAATGAATAACCAAATTTTGGTACACCTGATTTGCGTAGCATTTATTGTTTTTCAGTAAAGGCTCAAAACTTTTGAACCGCCCCTCGTACATATGTATGTAGAAAAAATATCAATAAACGATCTCATACACCTTACTGTTCATTTAAAGATATAATTTACTTACGCTATGAATAATTAAAAATTTTTCAGTTTTTTAAAATTTCTCAATACACAATATCTAATTAGGTTTTGCAAAAATATAAAAAAGAATGGATTAAAAAAAAAAAACTACCTTTTAACCAGTCAGTCACTTGATCAGGAGTCCATTCTGCTACATTTATATAAGCCATTTAATTAAATTTAAAAAATAAAAGTATTTCCTTTTCAAATTTAAAAATTAATTTCGATTAATCGAAACTTTCCCGAACAATCAAAAAAATTAAACTAAAACTAATAATTCAAATATTAAAAAACAACATTTTTACAATTGAAATGAAACAGAAAAAAAAAACAAAACTTTAAAATTTCAACAATATGTCACTTTTATCGGCTGCTGTTAACATCTTTTTCGCCATTTAATTGTCGAATGTCGACTTCTGTTCTTCTACACTGCAAAGAATAAACATCACATCATTACCCATACCCACCCACCCAAACCTATCCCGGTGACAGTTCAATAACTCATATTTGCTGTGTTTTATTGGAAGTGATAATTGCATATTTCTCACTTCCTCATTGAGGAAGCACTTTTTTTTGGCATTCAGTTTCTTTTAAAAAAAGACATCCGTTACGAGAAATATCGTTCTTCAAGCGTACTACTCAGCTGAAAATAAATTTTATGTTGAAAAAAGTCTATTTATTTCGGAAAGAACTAAAAAATCTACAAAAATAAGAAGAAATCTACACAGATGAAAAAAACTTTACATAAAAAAATCACAAATCACAAAAATAACGATTTTTAGGTTATTACCTAACTTCACAAATGTCAAACAATTAATTTATTTTCATTTTCCGTACGAAATAAATGGAACTTCATTTATTTCGGTTGGATATGAAAATAAAAGGTCTCCAAAGGACAGCCAACGCCATCTGTGAACATTTAGATTTTCAACTCTTATTTATTTTCAGCTGAGTACCACTTACGAAATCGAAACAGAAAATTTTTTCGATTCCATTTATTTTGGTTTTTTTTACATAGGTTTTGTTTGTATAGGCAAAATATCTTATTTTCAGCTGAGTAGTACCCTTCAGTCTTGAACTGATGAAAAATTTTATTCCATTTTTTTTTTTTGCAAGACCCAATAGCACTGAAAGTACCGTTTTGGTATATGAATTAAATTTGTAGTATTGAATTTTTCTAGTGAAATTTGTTCAAGTATGAAATATAATTTTTTAACTTGTTTTTTATTTTTTTTGGCACTTAAAGTTAGCCTATTTTCAGGAATAAGATAAATGAACTGAGCAAAACTGAAATGAGCACACCTCACTTAGTTAGTTAGTTCAAATGTGGATTGAGATGTACAATTGTGGTGACAGCATCAGCGACAGAAATGTAAATGTACGTATTTAAATGTATTATTATATGTATTTATAAATATTTAATCCCAATTTTTGTATATGTACATATGTATAAGGTAAAATGCAATAATTATGGCGAATTCTAATTTTTATGGTGAAAGTGAAGCTGTCACGTTCTTTTTTTTTCTCTTTTTTTTATTCTTAAGAAGGTGTTTAAAGAAAAGAAATTTATTTAATTTTAACGTTTATACGCCCCTCTTAATTTAATTCAAAATTCAGTATTAATTCGGATTATTGTTTTCGCTATAAACTAACTAAATGCTATCAAAAAATTGTTTAAAAAATAGATTACTACTGTAAAATCGAAGTCGTGATTCGTCGTGAAGGGTTTTAATTTAATGACGCTTGAAAAATATTGTGCCGCCAATAAAAAATATTCTGAGAATAAATTCAGTGAAAAATGAGTGTATTTTGAAATTTTAATTAAGTTTTATTGAAAGTTTTTCTTAAAAAAAAAAAGTACAAAAATATGGCTATTGAATTTCTAATGAAATTTATAAAACCCGATAATGCAATTTTAATTGAGGCGAATGGCTTTAAATCGGAAATTTTTAAACCTTGCATTATGGACAACAAAATTTACATGGTTCGAGTTAATTGTAATAAAATTAAAAAAAATGTATCTGATATAAAACAGAATAATTCATCATCCATAAATAAAAAACAAATTGATAATATTCATAATATAAAATCTGAGAATAAATCAATTTTAAAAATATCCACGAAATATCCAGAATCAAATTATTCAGGAAATTTATGGAAATCAACAAAAATTTCTCATAGTTCAACACCAAAAACAACATCATTTCCAAATAAATCAACTGAAGCAATAAGAGAATCATCATCACAAACAGATATTGAGGAGATAGCTGTTATTGAAAATGAATATGAAAATTCACAATCAAATACAGTATTAGATATTTTAGAATATGAACAAGAAGAAACTAATAATAATTTATCATTAGAAAATTATGAAAATACAATAAGTCAATCAAATATTGAACAAGTGAATATACCAAATTTTTCCGATTTGAATGATGAAAAAACATCCTCAAATGAAGATAAAAATCCTACAAGATCATTATTGACTTCAACAATTCAATTGAATAAATCACCAACTGCAACAAAGACATCATATGAAAATAATATCTTTTTGACACCACAAATTACTGATCATCATCAATCATCAAAAAGACCTAAATTCAATTTATATGACTTAGAAAATACACCACAATTTATAAGATTAGGTATAAAAAATGCACCAGAAACATCAGATTTCTCAAGAAAATATCCAACACCAAAAAAAACATATTCAAAAAAATCATTAAATGAAAATAATGATAATAATTCGGATATAACACCTTATACATCATCATCATCAGAAATTAATGAAAATTATCATAAGACAACATTTGCTGAATTTTATGGACTTAAAACAAAAGGTTTTGATGGTTATATTAAAATAAATCCAAAACCTCTTACAAAAACTAAACAAAGAAAAATAATAATTGATAAAAATTTAAAAATAACAACATCAAATAATAAATTTGATAATGAAAATATGAAATCTGAAATTATAACACAATTAAAAAATAAACTTGAAAAAAATAAAGAAAATTGTATACCAAATTTAATGAAAAATCCAATACGTAAAAATTATGCTGCAGAAAATATAAAAAAAATGTTTAAAAATAAAATTAATCATAATAATGATGCTGAAACAGAAAGGATTTTCAAATATTTGATTGAATCACCGTTAGCTAGAGATTGAAAAAGGAAAATATTTTTTTTTATTTATTTATTTTTTTTGTTTTTTTTTTTTACTATATTTTATTTACTTTGTAATTTGTTAAGAGTTTTTCTGGAAATTAATGGAGAAACATTATTATTATTTTTTTTTTATTTCAATAAAATAACGATAATTTGAACTTTTGAAGTGTGCAAATTTGCAAATAAAAATTCTAATTTGAAATTAAGAAAAATAATAAACGTCTGAATTTAATTGTATATTTTAATTCTGAACCTATCACTTGGATCTAAGATACATATGTACGTTGAAATGTTGTTGATGCTGAATATAGACAAAACGGCATCCATTTTTATTGGTACATTTTATATACCTTGTTCTGGTACAGTGGTACCATTTTTCAGATCTATGGTTGAGATAAAACACGATCATTTTAGTTTGTCCAGTATTTGACCTATCTGAGGTAGCAGATAAGCACATATTTTATAGATTTCTCATTCAGGACAGGGTTGTCTTTACTTAAGTCTCTAACTTCACTGTTTTTTTTTTTTTACAAGAACTATGGGAGAAATGTAAGGACTCGATGATGATGATTCAATCTTATTTGAACGTAACAGTTTATCAATCTCTTGAATCTTTTGCATTGCAGGATTATGGGGATAATAGCGTGGCGTAAATTTAGATTTTATAATTTGGTCTATTTCTAGCAATTTTTATGAAAAATGCTTTATTGCATAAAATAAGACGCAATTTTTAGTTTTCTTATCAATATCTTGTATGAAGTTGACCTTCTTTCTTAATATTCTTTGGTACAACGTTGAAAGTGATTTGAAGAAGCTTAGAAAGAGAAACTTTTAAAAATTTGCTACTGAACCTTTCGCGATAGTATAGAAGAAGGAAAGCTATTATTATGATGGTAAGTTTACATAACAGGGGATGACTTTGGTTTTCAGATACCAGAAACCTTCGTCTTCTTTCTACATATTTTTAGGTCTCTCGAATGTTTACACAAGGGTGTTCAGGATCCAAGACTCCAGACCATATTTTCGTATTTAAAAGCCGATCTTCTGTCATGTAAACTTACCATATATTAAAAGATGCCAAGGCTAGTCTTGGAGGATTGTAGTAGTGCCAAGTAAAAGGATAGATAACACTTAAAATTAATCAAAAATAACAAAAAATTTTTTTACTTTTTTTAAGAAACATTTATTTTTATTAATAAAACAGCGTAAGTCGCCTACAACCTATTTTATATTTATATATATATATACATATATATTTTTATACGTTTTTTACGTTATATATGTAATTTTCAATTTTTAATTTTTCTTATTTTCTTTCTTTTTTTTATTTTTTAAAAATTTTTATTTTTTCTTTAAATTTAGTTTTTTTTCTTTTTCTTTTTTTATTTTTAAATTATTTCTCATTATCTCAATCAATCCTAAGTTCAATTCCAAAAGAATAGTCCGTTGTGAGCAGCTTGAAGTCGTTATGATTATTTTTCTATAGTACATTTTTTTCCCTTTTTTTTTTTTTTTTAATTACAGCAGCAGTGAGGAAGGAACCAATCGAATATTTTCAATAATAAAAAAAAAATTAATAATTTTTTTTCTTCAAAATAATTTCTCTTCTCCTAAGAATTTTTTCTCTTAAAAGTTAATTTTTTTTTTTTCGTTTTACCAGTTTTCATTTTTTTATCCGTTTTTTTTTTTTAGATTTTCATAAAAAATTTGATGTGAAAAAAAAAGAAAATTAACGATAAGAGAAAAAATATAAAAAACGGAGTAAAAGAAATAAATTTTGTTGTTTTTATTAATTTTTATTTATTAATTAAAATATTTAATTTTTTCCGCTAGCAATTTAATTTGAAAACATTTTTACAAGCTCATTGTCCATTTTAAACGTTTGCCATTTTTTTTTTTACTTTATATACCTATATTTATTTTTTTGTTACTTTTATTTAATTTTTTTTTTTAAATTTAAAATATATTTTTTTTTTGTGAATAATTTTAATTAACCAAATTTCGCTTGTTTTACGATTTATTAAAAAAAAACAAAAAAACCATACATTATTTGCAAAAATATGAAACTGTATTTAGGTACACATGCACACACACGATCGAATGATACAATTCTTTTGTGTTTATTTTAGTGTTTTCGAGAATGCAGTGTGATGCACAATCATGATGCGAAATATAAAACCATAAAATCAACTATGTAATATTTAAAAATTTGAAAGTTATGGAACGATTCATGTTTTGTGTGACAATTTAATTTCAACATTAAAACAATCAAGAAAAAGAACAAACAAACAAACAAACAAAAATTAACATTATTAGTCAATGAGCGCGTATACTCCGCAGTACCAAACCGGTATAGTACTATTTTAGTACGACTAAACCATTTTAGTACTGCCCGTATATACCGTAGATGCAAATAATGAATTTTGGTTCGCACCAAAATGGTCGACCTAAAATGGTTCGGTACCATGCGTATATACCGGGACCAAAACAGTACTAGTACCGGTTCGGTACTGCGGAGTATACGCGCTCAATATGTGCATTTTCGAAAACGTCAGATGATCGTCAATTAATGAAATCCAGCAATTCAAAGTTTCAAAGTTGAATTCCATTAATTGATGATCATTTGACGTTTTCAAAGATCCACTATTTATCTTGTGTGTACCTAAATACAATGCTCTGTGTAGAAATCTATGATCACAATCGCAAATCGCTTAAGTGTCGACATAAGCATCTTCAGACTTTCAGGCGGTTTGTGCTTGTGGCCACAGAAATGTTAAATAATTAATTATTACACCGAATATCAAAGAAGAACATTCTTTTTTTTGTTAAACTCGTGTTTCACTTTTAATGGAAGTTTATTATTGGGTTCACATTGGTATTTTTTTTTCTCTTTTTAATTAATTTTTTCTTTCAATTAATCATTTTTTTTTCTTTTCTTAATGAAAATTTTATAATAAATAATCGGCTATTTTATCAATTTAATTATTTAAAATGCGAAGATAAAAAAAAAACAATATAATAAATATTACTCAAAAAAAAGAAAAAAGGATACACACGTATAGAAAAAAAAAATGTTTAATATATAATTAATAATTCAAACACATTATGTGTGTGGGTGTGTGTGAACTTTCAAAATAAAAATAAAAATATTTCACAATTCTCCTGATTTTTTTTGTTTGAAATAAAAAAAAAATAAATAAATAAAATATGATAAATTGAAAACAAGAAAAAAAAATGTTTTTTTTTTAACCCTTTTGGCGGACACGGAATTTTTATGAATGCGTTTCTGGTAGGGGGCCATCTGCTATATATGGCAAAGTAGAATTATTCTTGCAGAGACGAGGCGCCATGCTAAACAAAATTAATTACAAAATACTTTTAAGGAGACAGAAATTTTGTGTTTAAAATGTTCTAAGGGGGACACCACAACAAGATACTTGTTTACATACATACGAGTCATATCATTGGGCCAAAATACATTGAGTATTAATGCGCTAGTTGTAACAATTTTTTTCCTACTTGGTATAATAAGAATAGTCTAAAATATACTCGTTACAACTTGGTCGTGCCACCATAAGGTGTATTTTCAGCAGTTGTTAAAACCGGTTATAAACTCGTTTGCGACAGTGGGCAGTAGTACCGAGTCTATTTTAGTATTTTCAGTCATTTTAACAGTTTATACGGTGCGAAAATAATCCGAATTATGGATTAAATTGGGAGTAGCGTAAAAACGGTAAAATTGGGATTAAAAAAGTACATGCAAACGTTGATATTTTTATACACTTATAGTATACATATTATTCTTCTTCCACATAAAAAAAAGAAGAACGTGACAGCTTCACTTTCACCATAAAAATTAGAATCCGCCATATTGCATTTTACCTCACACATACATATAAAAAAATTGGGATTAAACCGAAATAAATTGGGCTTAAGCCAAAATTCGAATTATCGAGTTTATACGACAAAAAATTGGGAGTAAACCAAAATCCGTATTAAATTCGGTGTAGGTATAAACACGTAGATTGAAACGAACACGAGTGATATCTCCGTCTTGGCAGTTTTGAATTTTAAAATTTATTAGACGTGAATACACGTCGTATCGCACGGCAGAACATTCATATGACGTCTATAGTGCACATCTCTGTCCGTCAAAGGATAAAAAAAAAAAAAAAAATTAATAAATAACATCAAAAAATTTTCTAAATTGAAAAAAGTTGATTTCTATTCGTTTTACTAATTTTTGAGAGAGAGTGTGTAGAAAATAATAATCAACTTTTATAAACGTTTATCATTTTTTATGGAAGAAATTGTACAAGAATTTTTTTTTTTTCGATTAAACATTATTTATCCGCTATCGTATTGCTTTTTAATTAAAATATGCATTGACTCTCAACGTTTAATTTTTTTTTTTATGTTTTGTTACTTAGAAGTACGTAATCTAATATTTATTATATTTTTGTTTTGTCGTTTATTTTTTTTTTTATTTTTTTTTTTCTATTTTTTCGTAATACATATTATTATTTTTTTTAAATTTTTATAATTCTAATGCTGAGGTTTTAAATTGAAGACTTAAATAATGGAAGCAAAACATTTTTTTTTATTTTTCAGAATGTGTAAGTGTCACGAATAGAATTCAAAATGAATTGTGAAATATAAATGTACTTATTTTTGTTTTTTGAATTATTTAATTTATGAATGAAAGAAAAAAAAACAAAGTATTAATTTAAATGTAATATTATTATTTAAGCATGAGTAAGTACTGTGATGGCACGGAATTCAGTTCCCAATTTAAAATACATGTAAAAAAAAAAATAAAGGTGACTGAATTTCGTCTAGAAATTTTTCTATATTTACTTTTTGTTTTAGAGTACTGAATTTGAGACAGAAAATAAATTTAAATTCTTCGCTAAACATTCGCTAAAAACGTTCAAGAGATGAAGCTGGCGATCAGTCTTCACTAATTTTGTCATTTTTATTGAATAAAATTGTTAAGACCACACGGACGGAGAGTGTCAGTAAACAGGTTTTTCCTGTGTCTCTTCGGAATGATATTACAGTTATAGTACCACACGTCCACACGTAATCGTCATTACTTGTCGTCGTCGTCTTCAATCGGATACGTGTGAGAACAAAAAAAGCTATCGTAGTAGTAGTAAACATGGGGAGGGGTTGTGGTCAGAAATGAAGATCTTATTTGAAGCCTTTGCGCAGAAATTGTTAATCTGCTAATCTGTACTACATGGGCAGATGTAGAGTTTTAGACGCACTGCAATTAAGAAATGCAGCATTTCTTAATTTTTGAACATAACCCCCCCCCCCCCCCCCCCCCAAAAAAAATAGTACATTTTGTATGTACACATTAGTTTAATGATCGTCGATGACAGAAATTACTTATCAACAAAATTTCTATCCATTTCTCTCCACTTTTGGATAAAATGTAGTACATACTGCATCTTCGAAAACGTCAGATGATAGATCGTCAATTGACGAAATTTAGCAATACAACGTTTTAAACTAAATATCGTCAATATTGACGATTATTTTACGTTTCCGAAGATGGAGGTACTTCACGTCGCCTTTCTTTTTCTTAAAAAAAAAAAAAACCGGTTTACTGGCACTGACAATGACATGTTTGGTTTGTGTACAGACATTCATTCTCCGTGTACGCAAGAATGGTAAATTTGATAGTGAGAAATTTGAAAAATTTTACTTCATATTATTTATGAAAAATTTATTGTGATATTATTTTTAATTCTCCACTGTTTTGTTTTTGTTACAAAATATTTTTACACATATTCTACAAAAAAAAAAAAAATGTTTTTTCTGTGTAGAAATAAATATAGTAAACGGAATTCCATGTGAACACAGTACTCTATGCTTTATATATTAAAAAGAAAAATATATAAAAAAAAAATTTACAATCTGTCTGGAAAAGAATAATATTATTATGTTATAAATAACAAGTTTTTATTTTAAAACTATCATTTTATTTTTTTTATATTTTTCATTATTATTTTCTTTAATATGTATTTCGTTTTTTTTTTTTATTATTATTATTTTATCATCTATTTCAATTACTTATCATTTATATTATTATTATTATTTTTTTTTTTTAAATTAATAATGTATGAGATACCTATATAATTGTTTTTGAAGCAGAAAATAAGAAAAATGTTTTTTGTTTTGTTTTTTTATTTTTATTTTTTCTAAATAATTTTTGTTTCGGATTTTTTTAAGAATATTTTTTCCAGTAGTGTTTTTTCATTCAAAAAAATATTATATAACATAATACACGATATAAGACACAAAACAAAAAAAAAAAATCATAATTAACATCATTTAAATTGCTACAAGAAAAAGAAAAATAATAATAATATAAAAAAATGCAATCAATTGCATGAAAAATATTTATATCTATAACAAAATAAGAATATATATGTATGTATGTATATATAATATCTATACAATATATAATATTATCATATATATACATATACATATATATAAATATGTATATGTTAAAAAAAAAGACTATTTTTTTCTGTTTTGTTTTTTGATTTATAATATGTAGAAAAAAAAAAAAAAGAAGACATCTTAAAAACAAGAAAATTTAGTACATATAAGTAAAATCAAAAAAGTTGAGGTAATCTTGCGGATGTCTTACATGCCGTAGTGATCTTCTGTGTGTATACATATACGAAAGAAAAGATACCTGGAGTCTTACCATGCGAATCGATTTCGTTCGTTAATTTACGATAGTGAAGTTACGAACGAAAAGGAAAATGCTACTACTATGATAAACGATAGTCGTTTCAATTTCGAAGTTCCATTTTTGTTTCAAATTTCAATTAACTTTTGTTTATTTTCAATTTGTTAATGTAATTTGTAAACGTTTTAACCGTAATAAAAACAACGCTATCAAATGAGTAGACGTATAGAAATTACGAAAATTGCGTTTGTTTTTCGATATCGTTTCTGATGACCTGAAACACGCATGTGTTACGAACGAAATCGATTCTCATGTTAAGGTTCCAGGTTTCTTAGAATTTATAAACAATAAAAAGTATATTTTTCGTTTGCGCATAATTTTCTAGTATAATATAATATTGATTCCTCAACTATTTTGGTTCAAGATATACATATACATATATTTATAAATGTGTATAAGTTAAGCTCAACTATATAATTTTCTTAGTTATACATAATAATATATTAATTATATCGACCACAATAATTTTTTTTTCTATTTTTTATTTTAAATTCGTTTTGGGTCAAATGAAAAAAAAAAAAAAATGAAAAATATATATAGAACAACATGTACCTGTACTATTACATATACATATATTTTTGTAAACAAAATTATTTTTTTTTTTTTAATAAGAGTACGATTCCACTTATTGACAATTGGTCAAATATTTGACAAAGTCAAAGTTGTGTAAATTCTGGTCAAAATCTTTGATGTTAAATCATTTTTACACATTTTTTGATGTCAACTTTGTCAAATATTTGACCAATTGTCAATAAGTGGGATCGTACTTTAACAAAAAAAGAGATACACAAATTATAACACACATGTAAGAATAATACATACACATTTTTTTCGATTATTGTTGTTGAATCACTTTTTTTCTGTTTTTTTTTTTTTGTTTTTTAGGTTTTAATTGTATAAAACTAAAAAATAAAAAATAAAAATAAAATAATTCTTGAAAATCAAAAATATAATTAAAGGTAAAAAATTTTTAATATTATATTTTTGAAGAAAAATAAAAATTATTTATAGATTTATACAAATTTTACAAAAAAAAAATACATAATTTGTATAAAAATTTTTAGAAAGTACATGAAATATATTGAAGCTATTCTATTTTGAAAGTTGACCACCACCACCACCACATTCGATTTTATTTTGAATTTAAGAATTTTTTTTTTTCATTTTCATGTAAAATGTCACATTTTTGCTAATAAAATTCTAGAACAAAATTAAATTTAATTCATTTTTTCATCAAAATTGGGGACTTAGAGGACATTTTTTTTTTTTTCAAAATAAACGGCTCCATATATGTACAGTGTTTTTTAATTTTTTCTATGTACAAAAAATTGTTACCACGATGATATTCTCTGAACCCCTTAATAAATTATAAGTTTTGTGCAACTTCAACCTCTCAACAACAACAAAATAAAAAAGAAAGTCCGAGTTCAATAACGCCATCCATTCTATTATCATGTAATTAAAGACAACAGAAAGTGCTGAAAGGATCAATGAGTTGCACAAAACTTTATATAATTTTAAATGCCCTGTAGCGGCGAACATAG
The DNA here is from genome assembly GCA_932526495.1 of Bombylius major. Taxonomy (NCBI): domain Eukaryota; kingdom Metazoa; phylum Arthropoda; class Insecta; order Diptera; family Bombyliidae; genus Bombylius; species Bombylius major. Next base: position 11,731,835 of record OW052046.1, read on the forward strand.
ACACGATAGAAATTTTTATTATTATTATATTAAGACATTGTGCCTATCAACCGACAATCTAGCATAGAAATTTTTACTAGTACAATTATTTTTTTTATTTTCACGAAATAGTTCAGAGAATATCGTTGTACCAAATTTTTGTATGTAGAAAAAAAACACATACACCCTGTATCTATACATTTCGATACTATTTTAAAGTGTGTTTTTGAGATAGAAAAACGTAAAATTAATTAATTGAAAAATTCGATAGATAGAAAAGAAAAAAATACCGTAGAAATTTAGAAGAAAAAAAAATTGGAGAAAAAATTAATAATATAATTAAAATCAAAAGAACTGTAAATTAATAATGTTAATTTCTTAGAAATATTTATCGTAATCAAATATATATATATATAAAGAACATACTTCAATTTAAATAATTGAAATGATGTTCTAAAAAAATTTAAAAAAAAAGAACAAAGAGACGAAAGAAAAAAAAAAAACATAAAAAGAATAAAAAATATTAAAATAAGAGAATGACGTATTTATTTTAATATACGTTTTTGTCCCCAAGCAGATGTTATTGGAGCAGCAGTTAAATTAATCGAAGTATTATTTGTTGATGGTGTTGCAGCAGCAGCAGCAGCAGTACCATTATTGGCATCTGTTGTTGAATTATTATTTAAATTATTATTTGGTATACCAAAATCAGGAAAATCTTTTTGTGATTGAGTATTTGGTGCTGTACCAGTACCTCCACTACCACTACCACCACTACCGCCACTACCACTACCACCACCAACATTACCACTGCCAATACCAGATGATGATGAAGCTGAATGAATTGAATTATTAAATGAATTTGTATTATTTGATGAATTATTACGTTCCCATGGTGCACCTTTAACAACAAAACCTTTTTTATTGAATGCCTGTTGTAAAACAGAACTAAAATCACTCGTTGTTGTTGGTACAGAATCATTAAGATCTTGTAAATATTCTTCTTCTAAATTTAATATATGATCTTTAGCTTCTAATACATTCTCTTCTAGTCCAATTATTGTAACAGCATTTGAATTTTCATCACCATTTTTCGGAAATTTAATATCAACTTTATAATCTTCCATTATTTTTTTTATATTACGTCCACGTTGTCCAATTATACGTGGATGTACACGTTGATCTATATCAATTATTTCTCTAACTTGTTCATTTAATTGATTTACCATTTTCATAATTTCATCTTTAGCAGCATTTGCATTCTGTTCATAACCAATTATTGTTATTGTACGATCATCAGTATCATCACGTTTTGGAAATGATATATTAACATTAAAATCTGAACGTAATTTATTAACAACTAAACCACGACGTCCAATTATTTTTGGATGATATTCTGGATCAACATCAATTTTTAATTCAAATGAACGTAATTCACGTTCTTTACGTTCAGCTTCTAATTCTTTAACACGTTCTAATAATGCTTCTTTAGCATCTGATACATTTAATGGTGTACCAGTTATTTTAATCATATCTAATTTTAATTCTGGTGGTGATAATTCAATATGAACATCATAACGGCTCATAAATTCACGTACATTACTACCTTTTTGTCCAATTATTGAACGATGTAAATCAAATGATACATTTATTTCTTCTGTAATTGGTATTAAATTGAATAATGCTTGTTTAGCAGCTTCACATTTATCTTTATGACCAGTAATTTTAATTATGTCACATTGTTTAACAGTTTGTTGTTCATCATTACCATCACCATTTACCATTAAATCAGTATCTTCAACAGTAACACGATCTGGAAATTTAATTTGAACATCATATTCAGATGTAACGGCTTGAACTTTAGCTCCACGTGAACCCATTATTGTACGATGATGTTTTTGTGGTATAATACAATCAATTGTTACTTGAGCTTCTAAATCAGTAATAATTTCTGTAATACGTTGTTTAGCTGCATCAATACAATCTTTTGCACCTTTTAATGTTACTTTATCACTATCAACACCAGCACGTGGAAATGATATTGATACACCACCACATTCTTCAGATATACGATGTAATATTTCACCACGTTTTGCAACAAAATATTTATGATGTTTTGGATCAACTGATATTTCACCATCAGTTGTTTTATTTATATCACGTATTATTGTTTCTAATTGATCTTTAGCAGCTTTAACATTATCTTCTTTACCAATAATTGTAATTACTTCTTTATCATCATCATTAGGTCCAGGGAATATAATTCGTGCACCAGTTGCATCACGTATTTTACGTATTGACGCTCCATTTTTACCAATTAAAAATTTATGATGTTGCTGTTTGGCACGTACTTCAGCTGTAAATGATGCTAGCTGTCTTTCATTAGCTAATTCAAGTAATTGAGCTTTTGCTTTATCAACATCATCTTTTGGTCCACGAATTGTAACCTAGATGAAAAACGAAAAAAAAAATGTTAAATTAATGAAAAGAATGAACATTTTTTTTTTTGCATACTTTATCGCTTTTAGATTCAATCGTTGGAAATTTAATTGTTACACCACCACATTCTTCCATAATTGATGTAATTAATTTACCACCAGTACCAATAATTGAATTATAATATTTTGGTGATATTTGAACTTCTTCTGTTATAATATCAGATAATTCATTTTGAATTTTTTGTATACGTTCTTTTGCTTCAAGAACATTATCTTTTTTACCAGTTATAACAATAACTTCATTTGTATCACCTTCAGCTGGTAAATCAATTTTAGTTTGTGTTTCATCACGAATTTTTTTAATATTTACACCACCTTTACCAATAATAAATTTATGAAATTGTTTAAATATTGGTACTTCCATAACAAATGATGATTCTTGAATTTCTTTAACCAATTTCATTAAATCTTTATGACATTTATCAACTTCATCTTTTGGTCCACGTAATTTAACAATATCTGTATTATCATTTGGTCCTGGTATTGAAATTTGAACATTTCTATAACGATCTTTTATTTCACGAATTTTTTCACCTTTTGTACCAATTATTGAACGATGTAAACGACGATCAATTATAACATCTTTAGCTTTTTCATTTTCTAATTTATCAATTTTTTCTTGTAATTCACGTTGTGCTTGATTAACACCATCTTTTGGACCTTCAATTCTTATATTATTTTCACCTTCACGTTCTTCAATATTTATTGTTACATTTAATTCATCTTTAAGTCTATTTATATTGGCACCAGCTTTTCCAATAATATGTTTATAATAGCTTGGATTAACAGTCATTATAACATATGTATATTTTATTAAATAATCATTAATTAAACTTTCTAAATATGATTGAAATTTTTCAACTGTTTCTGGTGGTCCTTCAAGTTTTATTTTACTATCTAAACAGAATACATTAACATGTGGATATTCTTGTTCAAATTCTTTCATATTTGCACCTCTTTTACCAATTATATATTTATGAATCCAATTTGGTGCATCCAATTCAACTGATTTAGCTGAATTAGCTTTTTGATAAACTAAATTTAATGCATTACCTAATGCACTTTGTGGTCCACGTAATGTTATTGTACCAGTATTTGAATCAGATGGTGGCATTTCTACTGATACACCAGTCGATTGTAATATTTCTTGTATTGTTGAACCACGTTGACCAATTATATAACGATGTTGTGATTTTAATACTTCAACACTAACTGTTGAACATTTATCTTCAACTTCTTTATAAATTTTTTCAATTTTATTTTTAGCCAATAATACACCATCTTTTTCACCAGTTATTATTATTTCATCTTTATATACTGTTTGTGGTGGTACATTTATTTTAGCACCAGTTTCTTCAATTAATTTATTCAAATTTTCACCATATGGTCCAAGAATGAATGGATGATAACATTTTGGTATTGTAACACGCTCAAATGTTTTTTTTAATTGTTCATCAGACATTGTACGAATTTCATGTTCAGCCTTTTCAATACCTTCTTTTGTACCAGATATTGTAATAATATCACTTTCTTCACTTATATTTGGTACATTTATTTTAGTTGCTGTTAAACGTTCTAATTCTCTTAAACGTTCACCTTTTTTACCAAGTATAACACGATGATGTTCTTTTGGTATTGTTATTGGTTTACTTGCTTGAGTTTGAAAATGTACCAGAATTTTACGTCTTGCATCTAATACTTCACTTTGTTTACCTTTAACTAAAAATGTTAATGATTGATCTTTACCACTTGATATTTCAATATGGGCACCAGTTTCTTTCATAATTAATTGGCATACACGTAATGATTCACCTTCACCAAATTTTTCTGAATCATATGCTTTACGTTCCTCACATGGAACATGAAAAACCTATAAATAAATACATATATTTTTTTTTTTAAAGAAAAAAAATATTTCCTTGCCGTTTTTCAAAGTAAATAAATAAATTTTTCACATTTATGAATTTTTGCAAATATAATTTTAAGTATATTTGGTCTATGAATTTGTTTATCATCCAAATAATATTTTTGATTATGCTTATTTTCAAGGTCGATCAACACGGATCTGATCCGGTTTCTCTTCGTCCATTTTCGTATGTGATTTGCGACCGGAATCGAGCCGAATGTGTGTAAATAGACCTTTACAGTTACATTTTTTACACATCATGATCATCATAGCAAATAAAATAGGGAAGTATGCTGAAAAACATATGGGCCCTATCGCGTATGGCAATATTATCGCCAATCGGCTCATTCAAGGCGAGGCGAGGCGAATTTGTGATCATGGTTGGCGATTTTTGGCGATTTTCTCGAGCATTACTGGCGATTAGCTGACACGTATCATTTGATATTTTGTTGCTTTAAAAATTGCTAGTTAGTAGTTATTTTGAATTACTTATATAAAGTGTGAGTTAGATGACAGAAATTTTAAATAATTTAATTTTTTATTAATTACATTTTTATAATTTCCATATCCATTTCAAGAGGATTAGTATTCTTCTTTTTTCTATTGATTTTCTAATTAAATTACATATTCCTTTTTTATTCTTCTTCAAAATTAAAAAATTTTTCAAGTTTACAAGGAAAGCTTCATATTCTCACATTCTTCTCTCTCTGACTCAATCATTGGCTTAATAAAATTATTCCTTTCTTCCTCTATTTCTATTAGTAAATATTCATTTACTAGCTTTATTTAATACATAAACCTTTTTTACAGCTTAAAATACATGTTGTTAAAAATAACACATAGTAATGATATTTGGGCGAGGCGATCCATTTACATGATACCAAATTGCAATCGCCTCGCCTCGCCTAAAATGTGTCGATTGGCGATAATATTGCCATACGCGATCGGGCCGACTTTGTGAATTTCAAAAATATGTATTTGACTACTACAATTATGATTGTAATGGTCATTACCGTTATCATAAAATACAAGAAAGGCATAAGAAAATAAAACTCGATTTGCAGAGAGTATATGCATGAAACGTGTGTTACGGGTCAAGAAAGCGTCTCATTTTATCTCTGCTATTAAATTTTTTTTTTTCATTTTCACACTTTTATTTCACCTTTTATTTATATTAATATCACGTTTACTTCTTTGACGCTGTTTGACAACTGTGTGGTCAAATATTTTTCGGTTATTTTTCAAAGTTTTATGTCAAATAAAAACAAAGAGGGTTTACACATATAAAAATCTTTGACAGCAAATATTTGATGTTAAATCATTTTAACAGTATTTTACCAGAGTTTACACAAATGTTCCACGTGAAACTGTGTCAAATATTTGGCCAATTGTGAATAAGTGGAATTGTAGTTTTAGATTTATAAAAAAAAGGTATAGATAGTATTTATCCATGATTGTACACATACATATTAAGAGCACGGATATAACAATAATAAGACTAGAGTTTGTTTGCAAAATGATTTTTAGACGATTTTTAAGTTTGAAGTGGTAATACCAAATTTCTATTGTTTAATATGTTATGAAACCACTAGTTTTTTTTTTCATTTTTTGTCGAAAAAACTTAAGTTAGACCAGTTTAATTTAAACGGCATTAGATGCCCGTTTTTGGGATAGGATTTCATTAGTGAATTTAATTAAAATTATATAGAAAAATCCGAAATTTTATTACCTGAGTTACAACGGAACTTCCAACTCTCATATTTTTTGGTGGTGCATTATTAAGAGATGATGGTGCGCTTTCAGGTAGGGCTGGGAAAAGATCATCATAACTGTTGGTTGCTGTTGCATTTCCCTGATTTTGAATATTATCGTTGTTTACTAATTTAAAATATATATATATACATATATATATACATATATATATAAATATTTATTTAATAATAAATCAAAAATAAAATTATGTATATACCGTTTGATTCCTCCATCACTGCTGCTTGCATTAGTTAATAATAAGAAGAGTCCTTTTTCGTTCCAAGTCGTTACAGTACCACTAAGAAAAATATAGGTATTTCAAAAATAATTGTTTTAATAAAAAGTAGGTATCTTTAAATCAAATTGAAAAAAATTTTCAACACATTGTAAAAATTCACATAGAAATCTATTAATTAATTTTTTAATTCCTGTTAGAAAAAAAAAAACAAAACAAACAAACATTATTTCAACTAATTTTTTTTCTCTCTCTCTCCTTTTTTCCACTAATTTCTCGTAAATCAATTTTTAAAAAAAATCTAAAAGGTGTGTTTAATATATTTTATAATAAAATTAATATGTAGAAAGTATAAAGATGTAAAAAAGGGATAAACATACATTTTCTAGAAATCGAACATTACTTTTCAGCAAACAAAAAAAAAATTTCAGGCTGCCTACAATCATGTGTCGTGGAGTATATGTACTCTTAAGTTGCCTACATTATAACAATTTCATCAAAATTTTTGTGTATTTTTTATCTTGTAAGTACTTATATAAAAAGATATATACATATTTTTTGCTTTCATATCAATGCCTGTATTTTTTTATCATTAACTAGCTACAGTAGATAAACTTATAAGAATACTATACGGTACGTGGCATTAGCTAAAGTATAGATGATGTCTCTCATACAAATCTTACTTTACCACTTTATAACTTTTAGTTAGAGACACATGAGCCGTTTTTTTTTTTTTTTTTTTTTTTTTTGAAAGTGGTATAAGTCCACTTTTGATGAAAAATGAGTTAAAGTAAATTTCAAATGAAGATTGATATGCCCTTTCAAACTATTTATAATATACACCTCATACAGATAATGATGAAAATCTGTTACTGCGAAATTTTTTTAATAGCTACGAAAATACTTGTAATATTTAATAAAACGAAAAACATAAGGCGCGGAATAATAGGTACATACTAATTTCGGATTTTTCTTTCGATTGGTGTACTCAGAATTGTTCTAAGTGCTTCCGTTTGGGAGATACAGAGTTGCGTTTTTGTGCTAAAAACCAATTTTGTTTATATTTTCCGTACTTATTTGTTCAATAATACGAGCGTAATGTTGAATCCCATTTATCATCGAACAAAACATATGTTTACTTATTATGCTTATTTGTTCAATATCCAATATTTTGGTTTTTTATGATCTTTTGTGTTATTGCGTCTTTTTGAAATCGAAATGAATCAGTGTAAATTTAATTGAATTTTGTTCTATATCCCACTACTAAAATAAATTTGTTGTTGCTCATAGAAGTTTGTTCAATATCCAAACGCATATGTCTCTAAATATTGATGTATAACTTGTAGAAAAATGCAAATTAAAATATAAAAAAATGGACTAGGATGAAGCAAGCTAACCCAATGTTTTTCCATTTATATACCCAAAAAATAATTTCTGTTGCTTTTTATTTTGTAAGGAATTTTATTGTTTCAAACTAAAATTTCGTTTTTCTCAAAACTTGAACTATGGTCTATTGAACAAAAAAGCATTGGACCAACGATATAGTAGAGGCAAAAGTGGAAAAAATGTCCCTCTTTTTTCGGAATACAGTCTTGAATCTTGATGAGCCCAAATTACATACATACAGTACAGCTATTTAAGATTGGCAAAAAGTTGCGCAGGTGGGAGAAATTTTAAAAATATTAAAAATATCCTTTAATTTCCCCTTTTTTGAAGAAAACTGCAAAAGAAAATAAAGATTGAATCTTCCACTCAGTAAGTATAATGACTAGCGATCATCTATCGCAAACAAAAGGCATATCATCTTTTTAGCTGAAAAAAATAACAACATCCTATACCATTCGATGTTATTTGTATGACGAACGCCATGCCATACTACTGAAAAAAAAATTCAAAGGAAAGTGAAGAAAATACAGAATAACAAAAACAATATGAGTGATCAGCGATGATAAGTATCAAAGTATCCTTTTAAAATAGGTAATTATTACGAATAAGAAAATGAAAATATATGTGTATAATAAATTCCTACTAAAGTAACAAAATGCGCATTTCTCTTTCCAAGACGGATTTTTGTAAAATGTGATGCTTACATCACAGTAAAATTTCAGTGGAAAGGATACGCAGATCCTACTGCGCATACTTCCCCTTTGCCAATCTTATTTAGCTGTACTGTACATCACATTGAATACACTGGATCCATTTCATTGTAGAAATGTCTTATTTTGCAGGTTTTTCACAAAAATTACATTTATCATCTGGAAACGGAATATCTGAGTCATTAGAATTTATTTTTTCAATTAAAAAAAAGGTCGATGTTAAAAAAAAAATGTAAAGTTAATGTTTTATTACTACGCATTTTAAAGAAAATATCATGATCCACAATATCCGACCAATCCACAATACCCGAACTTCTTCCTCTACCTGCCTACACATTCTCAAGCAGTAGACGTGGACATAATTTTTCTTATTTATATTTTAATAATTTCTTCAATAATAATAATAAAATTTTCTATTTAATTAACCGAAATTATTATTTTAAAATTACATTTACCTATTTACTTATTATTTTAGAAATTTTCTTTTTATTAGAAAAAAAAAAAAGGAAATAACGATAATAGAAATAAATTAATACAATACACTGATAAGAATATTTATTGTACATGAATTTAATCGATGACTTACTTTCATAAAACAAAAAAAAACATATATATGCGCATATGGATGTAGTATAGGTATGTATTTTAATTTTTGTTTGTGGAATTCATCATCAACATTCAACACACACGATGATCAAGATCAACCCAACCAACAAATAGTATAAAAAAAACCATCATCATCATAATATGAATTATATATTTCTAATGAAACGACGATGATAACGACAGTGACATTACTGACAAATGACAAGACAACAACGACCACGATTTGATGACGATGGCAATAAACGACACAACACAACTTCTGAAAACGTTGTTTTGTTACTGTTAGAAATAAATATATGATGAGATGGTATGATAGGGTTGTTTTTAGATGATAATGGTGGTTGAAGTTGAAGACGGTGACGATGATGATGATGATGATTAAAACAATACAAATGGTGGTAATAAAAATATAATATTGAAAACAATATGGAAAATATATACCGATATTATCTATACATGTATATATTGCGATTTGCGATTTTGCGATATCACATTTTTAGATTATTGTTGGTTGTTTTTTATATGAATGCTTTTTTTGCTACATACTGCCATTTGCAGACGTGTCGGCAAAAAAGAAAAAGTGTTCATATGAAGCAAAAAAAAAAGGAGAAATAGAAATGAATTTAAAAAAACATAAACCTAACATAATTGTTTTTAATGTGTGTTAAAAAGATTATAATATATATTTTTCATATTTACCACACACAATGACACAATCAAACCAAAAAAAATAAAAAAATATAACACATTTTTATCAATTTTTGATGATGTGGTGTGCCTTTTTAAATTTTTTTTTTAAATTTATATTGTACACTCAGCATTTTTCCGTGTGTAATTAAATTTTTCAAGTACGTGGTACTTATACAATCAATTCATTATCAGGATATTTATTAGAAAGAAAAAAAATATATGTATGTATATATTTTTCATTGTTCAATAAAATAATTTCTAATAGGTATAATTTACAAATTCTACAATAAAAGCTTATAGGTAAATTAATGTTATAATATGTATGGACGTATGGTATGGTATGTATGTAAAAAGAAAAAAAAAAGTGGTAAAAACTACTTACTGCACTGCAAATCCAAAAAATCCGGCCTAATTAATTAACTTCACAAATATATCCAGTTTGAATAAACTTGGTTGTCCGTTATCTGAAATTTTAATTTAAAAAAATAGAAATTTTTTTTGTATGTTAAAAACGAAAAGAAGACTTTTAAGTTGGTACTACCTATAGGTAACATTTATATTAATTTTATAAAAACAAATGTTTGTATTATTATAAAATAAATAATATGTACATAGGTATATACAATAGATATAATATACAATATCACTTATTTTGTGCAGAAAAACGATATAAAGTAAAAATCATGTAAAAATTAAATGCATATATACATATAGGTATGTATAGGTATACGTATAGCGTATGTATTTTTTTATTTTTTTTACTTTCCTAATAATTTTTTTGTTAATCCGGGGGAGATATATAGAAAAACTTGTTAGGTCAACAAACACACATGATAAATATACATATATATTTTTAATATTTTCATTAAAATTGATAACCTTTTTTTTTTTTAATTTTTTTTTTTAGTAAAAATTATAAATTAAAAAAAATCTTTCTTTTAATCTGAGAAGGTGAATTTATAGATTACACGAATGAACAACCAAGCAAAAAAAAAAAAAGCATACATATGCTATGTATGTAAATACATATGTACATATATTACACACACACACACATTCATTGAATCTTTTAATTTTTTTTTTCGTAATTTTTCACATAACACACGTTGACGTTCTCCCTTCGTCTTTACTACTTTTTTTTATTTGTTATAAATTACATTTTATTGTACTTATTATTTTGACCCCGACCCGACAAAATAAGATTTAAATTATTTAGCAATTTAATAAACAATTAAATAGAATATTTAAATGAAACCACATTTTTTTTGTAAAAAAAAACAAAACGAATTTCAAATGAATGGAAATTTTTTAAACAGCTTTTAAGAAAGAAAAAAAAATTAAGATACCACGAGAACAAAAAAAAAATATTTTTAAAGATGAAATTTTTTATACTTTTTATCTAATTTTTAATTCTGAGTAAACCGCTTAAAGATATTTTAGTAAAATTAGTCTAATTCCATGTTTGAAAAAAAAAAAACTAAAGAAAAACTAATAACTTTTCTTTTGAAAAGAAAAAAAAAATTATTTCTCTAAAAAAAATTTTTTTTTTTTTTTTTTTTTTTTATAAATTCGTAAGAAAAAATATGTGTACGTACCACGACTTCCAAGTATAAAGTAAAAGTATTCATAAATTTTCGACGTTGTCAATTATCATTATCATGGTAAATAAAAGGTATGCTGAAAAGTACTGTATAACCTAAAAAAAAAAAAAAAAAAAAAAAAAAAAGCATGTTAGTATTGCATTGTTTCTCGTCAAATTTTTCAAAAAGATAAGAATCAAGTGTATAAAGTATAATTAAAAATAATTTTTGGAATTTTTCATATGAAAATTTTAGGATATTCAGTAAAATATACGGAAATTCGTGAAATTCGAAATCGTTAGCGTCACACCCGTTACGCTACTAAAATGACGATTCTGATCAGAAATATTTAAAGATTTTTGTTTTATCGTAACCGTCGTCTGCTTTCACTAGAAGGCATACATATTAAGAACTTAAAAGTATAATCAAAATGCAATTGCTGTACGAGTTTTTCAATATTTAAGAGTCAGGATGTCACCAGTCACATCCGTTACAAATGGAATTCCCCATATGTATATTTTCAGGCTTTTTTTTAAAAAAAAAAACGATAACATGAAAAATTGAATCGAAATTAAAACAGCGGATTCGAACTCATCGTTTTGGATTCTCAACTTTTCTTTTATACATATATTGAAATTATGGTTGATGGTTGTTACCATTTCGGCAGTGCAGGATTACCAAATACCATATAGCAAAAGGTAGCAAACGCTACGGGCCCCGCGCATAGAGAAGAAATTGTCTGCTTTTTTTTTTTTTTTTTTTTTTTTTTTTTTTTTTTTTTTAAGTTTCTCAAAGTAGGTACTCCTTTTTTCTTTTTCTGCTGCGTACTCCCTTTTTTTATAGTTTTGTACTATGTACTATTCAAAAAACCCAAACGGACAGCACTGCTTTAGAACATTAGATTTTTAAATACGTTTATGAGTTAATAGCCGATAACACACATACAAAAACGAAATATTGATAAGATGGTTTTGCATATTTTATATGGAAAATGAGGATCGAGTAAATATTATTATATCATTTATACCATTTTCATTATATTAAAGATCACAAAGTTTGAAAACTTTTATTTTAAAAAATTCGTAATTGTGAATATATTGAAGTTTTCTGCATTTTATCTCAAAAAAATCTCAACCCATCTTTGAAGAATTTCGACTTACGAGATACGGAGTTAACTTCAAAATTTAACTATAACTTGAAATATAAATTAATAGATCAAAGATTTCATGGAAAACATGAGTACTGATTCAGAATTGAAATAAATTGAAATTGTATGTATAGATCCTTTTTTTTTTTGCTCGTTAGAAAATCAGCGGAGGAGATACCTTTTTTTTTTTCTTTTGCTCATCACACATTTAGGGGGCCCTGAGCATAACATTTGCTACCGGCCCCGCGTTGGCTTAATCCGGCACTGCATTTCGGCTAACAAAAAAGATATTATAATGCAATGCTACCAACAGTACTGTAATAGTAATTTCACATTACCTTTATGCAAATAATGACCCTACCCTAGCGTGCGCCTGTAAAAAGTTATAGGATAAAATAAGGAAAAAATACCAAAAATATTTCCCCTCTCCCCCTAACTCCGTAACGGTTGAGATTGAAACCCTCCCCCTTTCCATACAATTTTCTGTTTGTCTCGCCGAGACGAGACCTATCCGTATATAAGTAGTTTCCGGGTCGGACACATAAACTGAATCATCTTGTATATAACCGCGGATGGTTATAATTGTTGTAATTGTATATCAGCTAGTATCATTTCCTATACTTTATCCACTAATTTATTTGCACCACAGCGCTTATGGAAAAAATCATTTTTATCCAGTGTCATTACACTTAATACTTTTAATAGTAGTATACTAAGCTACTCATACCATACCCCAATCGTCCAATCTATTATACATATGTGCAATGAGACGCTGGATAAAAGTGCTGGTGATGAAAATCAGAAACACATTTATGTAATTACTCAAAGAAGAAATAAGACAAAATATGTCCATAAGCGCTGTGGTGCAAATAATTAGTGGATAAAGTATAGAGTTAATATTATAATAAATTGGGCTATTTGCACTTTGACCTAATAAGATCTTTTGTGTCGCCCGTCCCCGTGCTTCTCATAAATTTAGGCTTTTGATAAAATTTCTCAGAGTTATGCAAGATGTTTTATCAAAACGAAACTTCCAACTTTTTGCTAGATTAGATCTTAAGTGGATTCCAAAAACCAACACGTCAACCAACCAACCATACAGAAATCTTGGTAAAAAGGAATTTAAAAAAGAAACTTTGTCTTATTATTCTTCTTCATTCTTTATTAACTCTTCTCAATATTACAATAATATTCAAAATATATCATTATAATCATTATCATTATCAAAAAACAAAAAAAAAAAAAACAAAAAAAAAATTGCATTGTCTTCAATTCACTTACACAAAAATAATAAGAAAAATATGAGAGAACAAAAAAAAAAACTCAAAATGAAAAATAAATCAATCAAAATCAAAAAAAAATATATAACATAAAGTATAAAAATTTATAACATTTACTAGGTAGTCAAAATTACATTTTTCACTTCTGACTTTGTTTTAAATCAATCATGTTTTATTTTTGTATGTGTTTTTCAAGTTATACCGTTTGTTTTACATATTTTACCAATTACCAGCATATAACTATACACTATTACAATAATTACAAAAATTATGAAAGCCTTAAAAATTTCTAATGATCACAATATTGGTTTTTCTTAAAAAAAAAAAAAATTACAATAAATAAAAATTATTCATCTTTCTTTTTTTTTTTTTTTTTTCTAAATTAGTTATAAAGCTAAAAAGCCAAAACAAAAATAAAATTTTATTAATTTTGTTTTGTTATTTATAATTTTTAATCGTTGCTTTTTTTTTTTAATTTTAAAAAATAATAATCGTTTTATTTTTCTGTTCTTTTCGTTTAAAATATTAAAAAAATTATTTTAACAACAGTTCGTCCTATTTTAGAGACCGTTTTCGTAAATAACTGCATGTTCAAGAACGTCAAATGATCGTCAATTGACGATATTCAGCTTAAAACGTTGTATTGCTGAATTTCGTCAATTGACGATCATCTGACGTTTTCGAAGATGCAGTCAGTCAAATATTTCGTGACCATGTAAACCGATTAATTTGAAATTTTTGTACATTATTCTGTTCTAGGCAAACAAATTTCCATCATTTGAAGTTCATTGTAATGTAAGCCCTTCAAGAAGAATATCCTGTTCAGCTTTCTATAGTTCCACGGAAACATATTTTTCTAAGGATACTTTCATTTTATTACGTTAAAATTTTTCCTTATCCTATCGCTACTTAAATACATCCATTCATACACCTTTTATAAGGATTCAATTTATTTGTGTTTTTTTTTTATGTTGTTGTTTATTTTTGTTGTTGTTTTTGATAAAAATAAACCAAAAAAAAATAAAATCGTAAAAAAAAATATATTCAATGAATAAAATCGTTGCAAGGAAGTTTAATTATAATTATTTTTCATTTTTTCGACTTTATCGATCCCATATGGTAACTTTTGTATTGTAAGATATTGCTACATAATAACATTGTACGTTCGTTAAAAGTGCATTATTATTTTTAATGGTAAAAAGAAATTAAGTGATGATGAAAATAATAATAAAAAAATAAATAAAAAAACGAAAGCAAAAAATTTATATTTTTACTTTACTAAATTTTGGCTTTCTTATTAGAATTTGGCTTTTTTACTGCTATTCAGCATTTGTTTTAAACTAAACGATGATATTGCAATACCAATTGCGGCTAAAGCAGCTGCAGAACGACCAACAGCCTTACTTTCTGGTGTTGCTGCTTCAGCTGTTGTTACCCTTGAAACCTGAAAAATAATAAAAAAGAAAAAATTATTTATTTATTTATTTATTTATTTCTTAAAATTAGGCTAATTTAAAAAAACTTAACCTAACCTATGCTAAGCCGAGGCATCTGAGGCCATATCGGCTGTACAAAGTTATCTTAAACCTAAAATTATTTTCTAACTATTCTATGGTTCTACTTATTTAATTATAAATTCTATTCTAAGGTGTCCTTTATTACATGATGTCTACTTAGTCTAGAGTATATGTTTTTAATGTTTTAGTATTGGAAGGAGGAATGTATTCATGGAGGTTCTATTCGAATAGCACGGATCTTGGGCTATTACAGGATCAGATCGGGGGGTAGGTGGTTCCTGCTTCTGTGAGGGATTGTTTTATTATGTTAATCATTTTTGTGGCTTCTTTGACATCCAGGTTAAGGTTGAGGTGATTGGTATCAGGGGAGAGGGGGAGTCCTTCCTTCAAAAAAAGAGATCTGAAGAAAGGGCATTCCTTGAAAAGATGACCAGATGACAATGGTATTCCTCTATTACAGGGACATTCAGCAGGCTGAGTTTTGTTGAATAGATGGGCAAAAAAAAAAAAAAAAAAAAAAAAAAAAAAAAAAAAAAAAAATTATTTATAAAAAAAAAAAATTAGCATTTAATTAATCATTTAATTATTTCGCCTATTCTTGGTATCGAGATGTAGAATAGTCAACTTGGTTCGTCTTCTAATTGTTCATTTTTGGGATTATTAGATTTATTTATTTTATTTTTTTTTTTTAGATTAACGTAAATCGCAGTGAAACAAATCAACACACATGTACAATACATATTATCCTATTCTTGTTTTGTAAAATTCAAAAAAATGACAAAATTTTGATTTGGTGGCCTTATAACTTCTGAACGGTAAGAGGTATAGACGCATGTAAGATGTTGGTAGAAAGAAACTGGGGTCCTATACAATTTTGCAAAAAAAGAATATGACCCTAGTGTGCCCTGTGAAAAGTTATAAGGTGAAACAAGGAAAAAGTACCAAAAAAACATTTCTCCCTTCTAACTTCGTAATGGTTGAATTGCCAAACCACCCTCCCATATAATTTTTTGTTTGTCTCACTGAGACCTACCCGTAGTTTCCGGGTCGGACACCTTAACTGAATCACCCTGTATAGATTTTCAATTGCTAATCGCGATTACAAAAAAACGACATCCTCGATTGCAATCACAAGTTAGCTATTTTTACTTTATAAGCACTATTGCTGAATAAATTTTTATATGCATATAATATTCTATTATGTTACGTGAAAAATTTCTTTTTTTTTTTTCAAATTTTAAATCATAACCGAATTTATAACAGAAAGGGAACTTGATTCGATAACTAACTGGGAGAAGTGCGGTATCCTCATTCAGCCAAAATACACCGGGTAGTAATGCGCTAGTTGTAACAATTTTTTTCCAACTTGGTATAATAGGAATAGTCTAAAATAATTTTAGCTGACTGTTGTAATGTAATACACTCACTCTCGTTATAACTTGGTCGTGCCACCATCAGGTGTATTTTGAGCAGTTGTAATAACCGGTTTTAAACTACATAGTTTGCAACGGTTGTAATGCTACTTGGTGTGTACTTGGTGATTCGGCGTTCGGTTTCAGTTACCTTGTTTATGCACAAAGGTTAAAACGTATTAACGATAAAACGTTTTAAACATCGTTTTGAGATAATACATTTTGATTGGTGTTTATGCGTAATACAACATTTCGTTCTCACTCAAAACGTTGAACACCTGCGTGTGTAATAACAATACACTTAAAACGAAGTAAGTGTATATGCACACTTTAAATGCGCATTGAAATTTTAAATGCGGATTTAATAGTGTATTTACTCAAAACGTCGTAGTTTTAATGCGTTTTGAAATTTGGTTTATGCATCCGTATTAAGTCAAGACGGAGTGAGTTAATGCGAATTAACGCTACGCATATACGAGGTAAGTGAACCATTTGCACCAGTACTAGAAGTTCAAGCCCTGTGTTCACACAATATGATCTGATGATAGTTAAAAATTTTTGTTTTGAAATTATTAAGCATGTGTTTAGATGTTTAGCACAGTCACAGTGAATGAACTAATAAGTTCAAGAAGAACTGTTTATTTTTTTTTTAGCTTACCTGCCCTAAACTTAATCGAAGTGCGTAATACGCAACATTATTAGTCCTCATGTTCTGCAATCAAATAATTTTTTTTTCTTCTGTATCTCTAAGATATTTCTATCTTAAATAAAAATGTATTTGAATCCACAGCGCAGTTCAAAATATTGAAAATGACTAAAGATTAAAAGAAAGAAAAAAAAATGTAAATTATTTCAATATCACAATAATTTCTTAAATAAGAAGCAATAGGTACAATTAGAAGAAATAAAAAACAAAATTAAAAACTACATACATATTATGTATTTCAAGGATTATGTAATTTTTAAA
The DNA here is from genome assembly GCA_932526495.1 of Bombylius major. NCBI lineage: Eukaryota > Metazoa > Arthropoda > Insecta > Diptera > Bombyliidae > Bombylius > Bombylius major. Next base: position 11,749,500 of record OW052046.1, read on the forward strand.
TTTTTATAAAACAATTTTCTTCACGGAATAAAGTCAAAAAAAAATTACAAAAACGCTTGTCAAGAAAAAAATGTTCCACGAATTTTCAAAGTATTTTTTGTTTGACAAACAAAAAATTTAATTTGAATGTTTAATAAAAATTAAAATATAATTTTTTCGTAAATTACTTACCACAAGGATAACGACCAAGTATTAAGCAAAATTAATTTCAAGTGCAAATATGCAACTTTTTCCAATTATCTGCAAATGATAATGTGATGATAATTGAGAAGACAGACAACGATTTAGGAAAATGTGAGAAAATGTGAAAAAATCAGCGGAAAAAAATCAATGGTTCATCCCGACCCAGATTAGTCTTCTTTCAGCTTCAACAACCGGATTTTTTGCCAAGCGAAGGCGATATGTGTGTACTGTGTAGTACATTTTATTCAAAAGTAGGGAGAAAAAACCGGTTGTTGAAGCTGAAAGAAGACTAGTCTGGGATGAACCAATTTTTTTTTTCAAACCAGCTGATGAGAGAACAAGAACCTCGCAGCAACAGCATTTTTTAAATACCTATTTTTTTAACGTCTGTCATTTTAACAGCTTTAACTGGTTATTTTGAAATTTCGTTTGTTTTTATTAAAATGATTGTGGTCTATCTAGCTTTCATCAATTTTATAGATTACCAACAAGAATAAGAATCTTGAATATATAATACAAATTACAAAATGTAAGTCATTTTTCCAAACTTCTATTTAGAGTGTGTGTGGAATCGAGTAAATTTTTACTACAGTAGTAAATTTTGACATTAGATTTTGTGGTAGAATAAAATTTACCGTGGTAAAAAAAATTTTCACATTTGCTGTGCGTAATGGAGTAAATTTTAAAAGCTACAAAATTGTGTACTTGTTTCGATATTTCGACTTTACATTATTTTACTATCAAACTGTCAAAATTTATACTAGCCCCAGAGCCAGAGTAAATTTTGACAGTTAAATTCACCACGTTTTATGTCAAAATTTACTACTGTAGTAAAAATTTACTCGATTCCACACACACTCTTAATATGATATTTTGACACAAAAGCACCTATTAAACTGGAACTGAGAAGATGAACGAATACAATTTTCAATTATTTCCTCACTGATAAAATGAGATTTTTTCGTAGCGACCTCTAATGTCGAATAGAAAAAATGATTGTCTATCACTTCATCAGTTGACAGTTCCATTCCAATAAAACACAGCTGCTACACTACCTACACTACTACAGTTTGTTACACAGATAAATGTCACTTGTTGAAAATTTTTCATTGAGCGCGCTCATTACACTACCGTAAAAAAATTTTCAACCTAAGGAAAATCATAAATAAATTTTCTATATATTAAAATTTGTAAATGAACGGACGGGATAATTATTAAATTGAAAAAAAAAAAGGTACGATAATTCATAAAATCATATAAATTATCAATTAAAATGGAAATGGATCATCAAAATAATTCAGTTAATTCAGTGAATCATCAAAATAAAAAAATAAAAAGCTTTGATGCAAAAGGTTCTCTGATATTTAATTTCAAATTATATTTGTACATATTGTTTTCATTTTATATTTTTGTGTTTTATTTTGTTCTTTCGGAAAAATTTGAGAGAAATTAAAAAATTTTTTTTCTTCTAGAAAAACCATCATCAACAACAACGTCAACAACAATTAATCCAATATTAGTATTACCTCCACCGTCACCACCATCATCATTGGCGCAGAACAAATTTTTGTCAGCCAATAAAATTGACGTTAATGTTATTCCAATTGTTCATGACATTCTCCGATGGTAAATTTATAAATAAAAAAAAATTTCAATATTTAATTATATAATAGAAAAGTGTAAATTAATTTAAAACGAATAACAAGAGAATTTTCGTGAATTTTTAATTATTTCACATTTTTTTTTTTTTATTTTTTTATTTTTTTTTTTTTAGTGTTGAAAGAGAACCTTCAGACATTTCAGCAAAACAGAAGGAATCATTGGAGTGTTCTCAAAAGGTAAAATTATCTATTTATTAATTTTATAGAATATATGTGGGGTGATCCAAAAGTAATGATAATGAAAGTAAAACACGGTGGTTATAGTTTGAAAAATAATTTATTTTTCTACATAGTCTCCTAACAACAAGTCAAATACGTTTATAAGTCATAACTTTATGACCGTCATAAGTTTATTCACCATACTACATATTTTATTACCGTCATAATCATGTTATGACTAGTTTATGACCGTCATAATGTTATTACCAACTTATTACCTGTTGGTGAATATGGCTGTTAGTTTCATCTTTTTTCTAAATCCAGGATTCCCTTAAAAAAAAAATCTTTGTATCTTGACCTTGCCAAAATGCCTCAATAGCGGTCAATCACTTCGCTATCGTCTTTAAATTTCTTGCCTCAGATGTGTTTCTTGAGCCGAGGAAAGAGATAGAAGTCACTGGGAGCTAGATTTGGTGAATAAGGAGAATGTTCAAGCAATTCGAATCCCATTTTAATTTTTTTTTTCAAACAGAGGTATCTACTTGATGACAGTTTTAATTTCGTTTTTTTTTTTCATTTTAATGTTATCACGACGGTTTGTATTCAAATAAATGTAAATACCTCCCAGAAATCGTGGTCTATTTATGTGATTTTTTTTATGCTGATCTAGTGGATATATAAGCAAGCAAAAAAACATTTTTTTTTTTTTTTTGATTTTTATACGGACAGGAAATTAACCGATTATCATTACTTTTGGATCATCCCTCGTACAGTAAATCATAATATGTAATACAGAAATTTAATTGAAATAATTTTGTTTTGTTTTGAAAAATTTCGTATACAAACATTTTTTTTTTTTTTTGGTTGGTTGGTTCAACTATAACATAATTTAATAATTAGGTGATTCAACTAAAGGCTCATCTTGATTCTCTTCGTGAACAAGTCAAAAAATTACCAGGCATCGATTATAATAAAGATGAACAAATTTTGGAATTTGAACAACTTAAAAAACAATTGAAATTGAAAAAAGAACTTATTAAAAAATATAAAAATCTTGATATGCGATTATCAACAACAACAGAAACAGCAACAACCGCAACAACAACAACAACAATTGATAATAATCAAAAAAAAGAAGAAGATAATAAGAAAGAAGAATTACCAACGTTAACCACACCTACAACAACAACAACAACAACCGAAAATAATAAATAAAATAATTAATTAAAAATCACACATTGATCAATTTACATTATAATAAATTTTTAAATTATATATATGTGAAATTATATTATTTATTCTATCTACAAAAAAAAAAAAAAAATTAAAAACTAAATTTAATAGAAAAAAAAAATTATGATGTTACGTATTATATTACGTTATTTAGCTAATAATGAACAATTAGTTCATAAATTATCAGAAAGTTATCCAGTTAGAAGAGCTGCACGTCTTGTTGTGAATTTATTTTATAGATCAAAAACATTAATTAATGAACGGGATTTACGTGATTTTACACCTGAAAAATTTCGGTAAGTAAAACCGTTTTTTTTTTTTTCAAACACTAAAAATTTTTTTTATCGTTTTTGTTTTTTTTATTTTTTTTCCTTTTTTAGATCTTTTATTCAATCATTTAAAAATAATATCAAACAAGAAATTGAAGGTGTTAAAGATGAATTAAAAAGAAAAAAACCCTAAAATAAGGATAAAAGAAGAAAATAAATTTTAAATTCATTTTCACATTTGGGGGGGATGGATGTGTGGAAAATGAAAAATTATATAGATTTTCTTCGAGATTAAAATGTGTATAGTTTGGTGTTATTCAATCAATTAATTATTTATTGTCATTTCATAGAATATTTTATGAATTTTGAAAAAAAAAAAATTGATGTGAATAAAATAATAATCTTTTTTCGATGTGAAATACAAAAATGGTAAGAAGTTTTTAATTTTTTTTTTTCATATTTTATTTAAAACCAAGTGATGTGTATACTTTAACAACATAATCCGATATTGGATGGTTTTAAAATGTTAGTCATTTGTTGGAAAAAAAAGACCTCTGTAGTTACCCAAAGCCAAATTTCACTGGGATGGGAGATGGGATTCTGATCTAATGAGAATAGAAGACATCTGTTGTTCTCAATACGAGGTACTGTGAGTACAATGAACTCTCTCCTGTCTGAGTTCTTGTGGATAATAATAATAATAGCAATAAATACAAACATTAAAAATAGTGAATAAAGCAAAGTCACCCAGCAAAAGTAAATCACAAATCAATTTTACAAAAGCTTGTATTAGTTGTAGAAGAGGATCCGACACAAACTCTGATTTTAACGCTCAACAGGTAGACCTTTCTTTCAGCACGGCAAAACACTTTAAAAATTGGTATTTCGAAAACATGACTGCGAAACAATGAAGGGCCACAAGTGGTTGCTCCATAAACCGTAGCATGTGGCCGGATATAAACTTAAAAAAGACCGCAACTCTACTATCGTTCCAAAAAAAAAAAAAAAACTCGAAAACTTGCCGTGGTAATTACTGGACACTTCCTAATCGGGGCAATGGCCAATAAACCCGGCGCATCATCGAACGATTTCTGCAGAAGTTTTAAAAATAAAAAAGAAATAAAATAGAATAGTGCATCTATACTTTGCAAATGTCCAGGCTCTAAAAGAACGAAAGCTCTTGTTTGGGAGCAAGGTTCTTTGACGGCCTAGACAACTTGGCAGAAATATCACTAAAAGAATTGAATTCAATTTATTCAAAAATCAAAATGGTTTTCAGGATAAGCCAAGACAACTCCCACAAACAAAAACGGTACTTTCATTAATGCGTCGTCAACCTATGTACGTCGACGACTCGAATGCACTGGAATTGTAATCAGAGTCGTCAACTGTGCATGCAACTGCAAGCAGTTATTAGCGGTACTGCGACTTCGAAAACGTCAGATGATCGTCAATTGACGAAATTCAGCTTAAGACGTATTGCTGAATTTCGTCAATTGACGATCATCTGACGTTTTCGAAGTCGCAGGTACATTAATGCATCGTCAACCTATGTACGTCGACGACTCGAATGCACTGGAATTGTAATCAGTGTCGTCAACTGCATGCAAGCAGTTATTAGAATAAATGAACATGATTCGCTATCTTTAAATATGACTTCACAATCTTTATAAAATTTAATAATTTTTAATTAATTTAAATCTTATTTTAAATTTAAAATCGAACTAAAGAAATATCAGAAAAAAAATGTATAACACTATTCGTTTTAATTGAAAATAAACATCACAGTCGCTTGAAAACGATTGAGTAATTTCAGCCGACTGCGCTGCAAGCTTGAATTAATGAACATGATACCATTCCACGACTGCATTGGAAAGTCATTTATAAACATGATTTTTACGCCATCAGTGTCGTCGACGCATTTATGAAAGCACTCAAATTAAATACCCTTTCCCTTTTTTTTTTTTCAGATTAGAATGTTAACAGAATTATTAGGAAAGAAAACAAAAAAAAAAACAAATCACATTACATATTTATATTTCGTAAATATTTATACATACATATTTATATTTACTTCAGAGAAAAGTACAAAAAAAAAGATATATATGAATACATTATCCACAAAAAATATAAAATTAAATTCACTTAAATGTGTGTTTCTTAAAAGTAAAACATAAAAAAAAATAATTGTAAAAGTAAACAAAAAAAAAAAAACAATTTGGAAATTTAACATTTTAAGCTTGCGCTTATATTTTTTAATATTTTCATTAATAAAAAAACAAAATAGAAAAAAAAAGAAATTACTTCATTTTGAAATTAGAAAAAATATAGGTAGGTACATATTTTATCTTTCTTATTCACCACAAATTTACTTTTCGCAAACAAACAAAAAATAATTATCTTTGGCGAATATTTTAATACTCAAAATATAGGCAGAAACATTTTTATTCTGCGTATTCGAAAGGTAAAAAGACTTTTCTTATCTTTGTACCAAAAAAAGCTATGTGAAATGAAAATTTAAATTCGCAAATTGATTTGCTATTTAAAAACCAATATTTGCTGTTATGATACGATACTTACTTTTTTTCCATCTTAATTTACAAATTTTTAGCATCGTGTGAATGAAAGGAAAAAATCACTAAATAATTTTACATACATTTTACATAGGAGTGAAAGAGTAAAACATAAAGTTCCATTTGAAGCTGAAGTGCGTGAAAGTGCACGAAATTAAGATGATACAAGATTAAGACGATAAAAAAGAATTCAAAACACATTCTTTTTTTTCAAATTAATCTTGTACCGACTTAATTTACCAACAAATCAATGTTTATTAGTTTTGCTTGTCTATATCTTATCTCCTTACTCCAAAGCAACTGTCTCATTCACCCATTGCTTAAAAAGATTTAAAAAATTAAGATGGAAAGAAAGTAAGTATCATAACAGCATTAACAAAAATATCTTTTTGTTGTACCTTTTTAAGAGTTTACAATTTTTATCCTGAACACAAAGAAAATATTTTTCTTAGTCAAATTGTTAAAAAATGTTTTTTTGTTCACTGAAAAATTAAAAAAAAAATAAAGCATTTCCAGGAAAACAAAAAAAATATTAAAATTACATATTTATAAAAGTACAAAAAAAAAAGATAAATTTCTAAAAAAACAAAAAAAAAATCAATTCATATTAATTCATAGTGTTTGTTTCTATAATAAAGCACAACAATATTGTAAATTGGGCCTTTTTCACGAATTCATATTTGCATGCAATGCATATGTGCATACGCATGCTATTCACGATATCATATTTGCGCATATAAAGTTTTCACGATTAAAAATTTGCGTGCAAAAGCTTGCAAATGATTACAATATTTGACGTGCACGCTGTTCACGATTGCAAGATTTCTGTCAATAAATATTTGCTTCAGTTGCTGTCATGCATAAGTTGATGCAAGATTGCATCAGATCGTGCACGCAATTAATATGAATTCGTGAAAAAGGCCTTGTTTTTCCTATACTTTACACAAACGTTTCTAAAGGAAATCTAATATATAAATAAAATTTATTTTTGGTAGATAAATAAGATAGATAATTAAGGGCTAATAAAAACATTTCGACCTTATAAGAATCTTTGGTGATGACCTCTTGCTTTTAAAAAAGTTTTATGCTTTTGATAAAACCATGTACCTTGTCATATTCATATATAGAACGTATTTTAAAGGTTTTCCTGGCTTCATCATGGTCAATTAATAAATATGTAGATACGTCCAAAATATGATTTTTTTATTTTTTTTTGTCAATCAATCATTCAAAATGAATTTTGATCTAATCTAGATGAATTATGTTAGTTTGTATTGTGCTTTATTACGAAACAAACTATGTATTATAATTTTTTATTATTGTTTGTTGTTTAAAAAGAAAAAAAAAAGTGTAGTACAGAGATATGTTTTGTTACACGTTACATAAAATTTTTAAAAATTTTTTTTCTTTCTTAATATACACATTAATGTATTTTTAATTAATAAATGGGGGATAAAAAACAAAGTCCTTTCTTTTTTAAAGAAATCTTAAAAGATAGAAGAAAAAAAAATAATAAAATAAAGAAAAAAATGTTAATTCTAAATAAAAAATTCCTCATATTTGATTTGTTTGTTGTTTTTTTTTTCAGTTTGAGATAATTTTAGTGTATTTGGAGCAATTCCACGAGTTTATATTTAAGACACAAAAATGAAATTTTGACTAAGACATATTTTTTTTTTTTTAGAGCGTTTCACAATGAATAAAGTGGAATACGTCTGTGAACAACCCTAATATTAATGCTCTCTCTGTTCATCGATTTATCTATCATTAAACCTTAGTATTAAATAAAAATGTGAAATCAACCTTCTGAACGTCATTTAGTAATAACGGAATTGCTCGTGTGTCAAGTTATTTTATTTATTGAACCTTAGTATGCTGCTGTTGCTTTTGTTGTTGTTGTTGTTGCTGTTGCTTTTGTTGTTGCTGCTGTTGTTGTTGTTGCTGCTGTTGTTGTTGTTGTTGCTGTTGTGACTGGCCAATTTGCCCGGCAGGAGTATTGGTACTAGTATTACTACTTCCGACATTAGGTACTCTTTTATTGAGAATTCTTCTATTAATTCCTCCCACAAAGCCGACATTACCAACACCACCACCACCTCCACCTCCTCCTCCTCCTCGAGATGATGGAGTATGGTGTGAATGATGATTATGATGATGATGATGGTGATGATAATTTCTTTTATCAACGCTTACTTCTAAAACACTATCTTTATTTGCTGCATTATCATAATTTTTATTTTGATTTGTAGTAACAGATGTCATTGATTGCGCATTAGGATTTTGATTTTGTTGATTACCACCACGTGCCTGCATTTTTGTTGGTTTCGGACGGCTTTGTATCGCTACAGAATTTGTTAACGGTTTTATAACATTGCCAACAGCCTTTGTTCTACCCTCACGGAATACCATACGTTGACCCGGTCGTATATATTCTGGATGTTTTATGAATCTAAAACGTACCAATGCCTTATCACCTGTTCGTAAACAATCCTTCGACATGGACATTATTGATGCTGTTTGACGAATACTACCACAATGTACCATAGCTTGATAACGTGATGATATAGTTGTCGGATGATGTAATACAAGAATTTCACCTTCAAATTCCCAGCAAGCTTGAGGTTTTAATTCTGGACTTACCATAACCATACCTTTTCGTATTTGAGATCTTTTGATTTTTTTCAATGCAAAACTGGCAGTTTGTCCTCCTCGTACTTCTTTAACATTCATACGTTTTCTATGTATACTTTTCACAGCAATTGGTATAAACTGTCCAAGTGGATCTGGTCCTAATAATAATACATCATTCAATTTTATTAGACCTTGTAAACATGTACCAGAAACAACAGTTCCAACCCCAGGTACTGAATATGTATCATCAATTTGAAATTCAGCTGGTTGATCATCTTGTCCATGCATTCGTGTTGTTAATAAATTTAAAAACATTTTTAATAAATCTAAATTTTCACCAGTTACATTTGATACTTGAAATATTGGACATAAACGTTCTGATACAAAATTTGTTGCACTCAATACAACTTCATCAGATGTTTTTATCATGACTGGAACTTTACGACAACCTTGTGATTTTAATATTTTAAATAATAATTTCAAATTATCTTGTAATATATTCGGAGGGCACATATCAATTTTTGTTACAACAACAAATACCGGTACAGATAATGCTAATGCCAATCCTAAATGTTCTTTTGTCATACCAACAATACCAGCATTTGCACCAATCTATATCAATGCATAAATAAATTTTTAAATTTTAAACCACAAAATAATGATGAATTTATTAATGTTAATTTAATTTTTTTTTTTACTAACCATTAACATTCCAAAATCTGGAGCATGTCCTGTCATACCAAAAACTGTTGTTTTTAAATAACGTTCATGTCCCGCTAAATCAATAAATGTTATTACTTTTGCAGATTTTTCACATATTTTTACCCAATCCAATGTACCATGATCTGATTTATTAACAACATTTCCAATACTATCAAAACCTGTTTGTTCGAATTATTATTTAACAATTATTTAACAATAACAATTATTTATTTTTATTTTTATTTTTTAAATTATTATTACCCAAAATATCATTGCCCACGGAACTGGTTCTTCCGCTTTCAACTTCATGTTTGTGACGAAACAGTCTTTGTCTTGCATGGCCACGGCCATTATCAAGTTCACCATGTGTTAATACTCCTAATAATGTCGATTTACCAGCATCGACATTACCCACCACAGCGACCCTTTTTTTTTCACAATGTAGGTAATTTGAAAATGCAAATAATTTACTTTTAATTTTGACTTATTTTTCGTTTTTTTTTTTTTAAATTTTCAATGAGAAGTTTTCTTCAAAAATTGAAAAATTTTTATGTTGGTCAAATACAAAAAAAAAAAATTATTCCACATAATTTTCAATGTTTGAAAAGTTTGTTTTATAAATTTAAAATTACATAATTTGAATTTTGTTTAATGGACATACCTAATTTCCATAAAATCTGATTGTTCAACACGTTTTCTAACAAGATATTGTCCAGTTAAACCTTTTTCACCTTTACGTTGACGAAGTAATACTGTATCAGCATCAATTGTTGCTGCTAATGATTTAAGTGTTGCAACAGATGCATCATATTCTTCTGGATCTAATCCACTGTCACTTCCATCTAAAATGATGAAATTTTAGTTTTATTTTTTTTTTTTTTAAATTGTATGAAAATTATGTATTTTTAATTTACCTTCACCAATTCCAATTTCATAAATTGTTTCTCCACGACAATCATATACACGTTGTTCAAGACGTTTTTTCAATAAATCATATTGTTCAGCTGTTGGACTTACTAAAACTGTTTTCTTTCTAATGCTAGAATAATCAATTGTTGTTGGACTTTCTGGTGTATTTGGTAATGTTCTTGTCTCAGTAAATATTTTTTTATCATCCAATAAGGATTTCTTTGGACTTTTTATTGTTGTCTGATCCATTATTTTTATTTTCTTTTTTTTTTATTATTTTAATTTTAATATTTTTAATATTTTGCAATATACCTATTTAATATTGTTTTAATTTCCTTATTTTTTTAACTGAATTGCATATGTATCTTTTCATATGCATATATACCTATGTATGTATATTTTTGTGCATTCGCAATTTACACAGTTTACACTTTCAATTTCAAGAATAATAATATAAAACAGAAAATGTTGATCTATTACATTTTCAAAGAATTAATTAGATACATAGTTTGTAAATAAATTCTCTTTTGATTATTATTTACTTTATGAAATTGTGAAATACATCCATACATGTACGTACATATGTGTGTATAAATCTAAAATATATATATATATTGGGTTGGGGGTTAAAATAAAAATATTTTTTTATTTTTTTTTGTAATAGGAAATATGTGGTAATTTGTGTACATAATATTACTTTATAATATTATAAATATGTAGGTATGTAGGTACCTAGTTTTTTTTTCTTTTTCCTTAAAATAAATTTACATTTTTTTACATCTAGCAAAAATAAAAATTGTAACTAATCAGCTGATTTTTTTTTATTATTTATTATTTTTTTTTTTTTAATTTTATATAATTTTCTATTAGTTGGCAAAATTTTACTTTTATTTCCCTTTCAATTTTATTTTTGTTTTTTCCTTTTAATTACACGTATTTTGTTTTCTTTTATTTTTTAAAACTAAATCAAAAAATAGAAATTTTAAAAGATGAAGAAATTCTCTTCTTATGATCTATCGACTTCGTCACTAAACAAAAAAATTTTGTATACGAATACACGAAAATCTAATTAAAAAAAAATGTTAATGCATTCAAAATAGTTTTTTAGTGTAGAAAAAAAAAAATAAATAAATTTTCAATGGAATAAAAAAAAATATATGTAATTACCTTTATTTGCTTGGAAAAATATATTTTGTTAATTATTTAAATTTTACTTTTGTTTTAAAATGAATTTTCCAATTAATGAAGAAAATTCAGTGTTTTTCGAAAAATTATCACAAAATAAATGCTTTCCTTTTTTCTCTTTATTTAAAACACTTTAAAAAAAACAACAACAAAAAAAATAAAACTTTCATTTAGTTAGTAAACCAAATTAAGCGATCACGAAATAAATGGTTTGGTTTGGAATTTGGATTTATGCCAAAAAATCAAAACGTTAAAACAATTTAACAGTTTATACGGTGCGAAAATAATTCGAATTTTGGATTAAATGGGAGTAGCGTAGAAACGGTAAAATTGGGATTAAAAAAGTACATGCAAACGTTGATATTTTTATACACTTATAGTATACATATTATTCTTCTTCCACATAAAAAATAGAAGAAGAACGTGACAGCTTCACTTTCACCATAAAAATTAGAATCCGCCATATTGCATTTTACCTCACACATACATATAAAAAAATTGGGATTAAACCCAAATAAATTGGGCTTAAGCCAAAATCCGAATTATCGAGTTTATACGACAAAAAATTGGGAGTAAACCAAAATCCGTATTAAAATCGGAGCAGGCATAAACACGTATAATGATCTCACAAGTCACACAAGAAATACAACCTCACAGCGACAGCAACAGCAGAATTTGATTTAAAAAAATGCTGTTGCTTTTGCTGAGAGGTTTAAGCGAAAATGATGGGACGCTATTCTCAAAACCACTCGTAAATTTACGCGTACGTAAAATCACTATTTACGAGTGATTTTGGCATATTATAGTCTATTCTCGAGATTCGCATACGTAAATATTCGAATGAAAACCATTCGAAAAGATACGAGTGTCTATTTGCAATTTTGCACTCGTAACTATTTACGAGTACATACTAAGTTGATTCTGTTGAAAACAAATATAGGTCGTTATTCTGGTCGTAGTTACTGCTAATTTGACATTCTGCTAACTTCCATATAAAAATTTGACATCTATCAAATTGACAGAATTGACAGAAACTGCTAACTACGACCAGAATAACCATCATTATAAAGGTATATATTATACAGCCAAATCACACCGGGTAGGACTTGGTATAATAAGAATAGTCTAAAATAATATTAGCTGACGGTTGTAATACACTCACGCTTGTTACAACTTGGTCGTGCCACCATAAGATGTCCCGCATAACATTTACCGGAACTCAATCATCCAGTTCCTGTAAAACGACACCCTACAGGAACTCAGTGCCTCAATCTTTATTTTCAGCTCTGGTAAAGTCCCTTATAAGTAAAGAAAATCGAAATTCACTTTTTAAAAAAATTTTGTTTTTTCAGTACTGTAACAGCTAACATTCAGTACCCGAAAATTACATTATTTTTTAGTTTTTTTTTGTTAACTGAATTTCTAGGCAGTATATGTAGAGAATATCGCATTAGTACTGACCATAGCATATAGAATAATAGCAGACAAAGTATGAATATCCAACCAAAGTAAAGCAGGAGGTATATATACACTTATGAAATAAAAAACTGAATTTTTTTTATTTTTTTTAAATTCAATTAGTGGAAATGAAATGTAAATATTTCATATTTTTCTAAACGGAAATTTCAATTAGTTAAAATGAGACAGACTGACATACACAAACGACAATATTTTTTGTTTTATTTTTCAGGTCACTGAATTAAATGTACATGTTAAATTGCTGATAAACAATAGGTCACTGAATATAATTTAACCAAATTTAACATATGTTCATAACATATGTTATTTTTAGGGTAGCCATACACAAGAATTATGAATTAAAATTTTTTGAAATGTTTGTCCGTTAGATGGTGTTGTTATTATCATACTCTATATAATTATATAGTATATATTTTTACAAATATAATTATATATTTTATATATTAATATTCACATTATATGAGTAGTATAATTTACAGAACAATGTAAAACGTAAATTACAAATTTCAATGTTTGAATTTTTTAATGTACTACCCACAAATGTATTCATTTGGTAGCACTAAATTATTAATTTTAAACTGCTGAATTCATACAATCATTCAACTTCATTGTTAATAAATTCAAATTCGAATTTAAAAACGGCGGAAAAATTTTTTTATAAAAAATTATGATTATACATATGTATGTACCTACTTTCTATTAATAAATAAAAATTAAGGAGAGATTTTTATTATATAAAACTTCTAATAAATATTATTAATTTTATTTTGAGTTTTTTTTACGTTGAAAAAAGTTTTAAAGTATACTTTCAGATTATAGATATTAGATATTTATTTCAATTCAATTCAATCTAGAATTGAAGTTTGTATAAATAAAATACATAACTTCGAATTCTAATTCTAGATCAAGGTGGTGTGGAAAAAGCTTCCTTTAAAATAAAATTTTCATTATTTATCTTTAAAAAGCATCACCAGATTTGTTACAAGTTACAAGAAAAGTAACAAGAAATTTGTTATTTTCAACCTTTTCTATAAAAGGTTAAACTTGTATAAAATTTTAGTCCTTTTTCATTTCCTAAAATAATAATTGTAGAAAAAATGACGTTATTATTTGTTGACGATTATTATTATGATTTAATAAATATTCTTTAATACTTGTACGACAATCAATTGAATGTCGTTTTTCAGTTTTTTTTTCACATTATTATTAATAAGATTTAATTTTTGTAAATAAAATTTATTATCAAATTATAAGTAATTTAAATTATCATCTTTTTTTATATTATTATTATTATGATTTTGTACTGATTGTGATGATATTGATGATAAATTATTATTTTTATTCACTTTGTTTCAATATTATTTATTATTGTTATTAAAATTTACATACCTATCCTACCTATAATCATGGTCAATTTGACGTTTAACATCTGATTCATAGAACGCTGAATGCTGAATTGAAAAAAAAAATTTGAAAATTGAAGTGGGAATAATTTTATGTTTTATCTTTTTTCAGCTTTAATAATTTATAGTTCTATTTATTAAAGTGAAAGACAGACTCATCTCATATTTTTTTTTTCACTCACACCAATAAGAAAAACAACAATTTTCACAGAATCGGGAACACAATTTGTTCTACACTTAGTATTCTATATTTCTATATTCTATGGTACTGACTGTCGTGACTTATACAGAACTCACATTACTAGTCTCGTATTAGTATCGATAGAGTACTGAACATCGATATTACATCGCCAACCTGCGGCTTCTTTGTTCTGTCAAAATAAGCAGTGTATCTTTGTTCCTATTCTTGAACAATATATGTATGTTCATAAATTATAGTGGTTTTTTAAAAATTAAAATACATAAAAATGATGTTCAAAGTTTATCAATTTGAAATCGATAACTCAATAATGACATTACCAATGTCATGGGTTGAAAATAATTGGGTAAGTTTCATAAAATATTTTTACTTTTCAATTAGAATATCTTAATTAAGCATTATTTTACAGGCTCCCTATTCTGTTAGTGCCAGATTATTCATCAAAACAAATAAAAGACCACCTGCTAATTGGTTAAAATTTAAAGTAAAGGCTTTAGACAATAAAACTTATGGTGAATATTTTGTGCCATGTGAAGAACTATTTTGTTATTTTTTGTTTGTTTGTAGACACATATGATGCTGCCCTAAAAGCTGAGGAAATTTTGCTTCAAAAAACCGACTTAGACACATCTGAATATGAAACATGCAAAATGCAAGGGAAAAAAAAACCAAAAAAAAGGAAAAAGATGAATGTTCTTTTAAAAGCTAGTGCTAGTGATGATGATGAAGAAGATGAACTCCCACTAGCTCCATTGAGAGATATTACAAATGAAATTAATGTTAACACAGGTAGGTTTTTTTATATTATATGGTACATAATTTTGGTTCTTTCATGCCAAAAATTATTTTAAAAGCATTCATATTTCTCGTAGAAGTAGATAAACTTGGAAACGTCAATGACATTATGCAGCAATCCGAAGTCATTTTAAATAATGATTTATTACAAATGCAAGCTCCAGAAGTAATTGAAGAAATTGTACCATATGAAAATATTGATGCAAACATAGCCTTACAACCTTCAGAGATAATTTTAAGCAGCGATTCAGTTCAGGTTCAAAATTCACAACTAACATCAGAATTTGAAAATATGATATCATATTCACAAATTACTGAAACTACCAATCATGTCAGTTCAGGCCAACGAGATGATGATAATATACAAGTTTTACAATATGACACTGACATAATACGAAATATCATAAGAGAAGAGTTACAAATATTTAAAAAACAAATTGACGAGCAATTCAATGATTTGAGAAGATTGTTCCAAGAAAAGGAAAATACTCCACCATCTAAAAGAGCGAAATATATAGAGTTTGAAGAAACCCAAAAATTTCCTCTGAAAACTAAAGGAGAATTAGAAATGTTCGATGAATGTATAAAAAATAGTTCAGGTTTACAACAAGCATTTATAAGTATAAAAATTATTTAGAAATTTTGCACTAGGCAAATAAATTTTACTTGCACTTAACAGGTAGAATACATAACTAGCATTGGAGGAAAAGATGCAAAAGACTGTGTTAGAGTTATTAGTCGTTTATACGATTTAAATCTACAGCAGCAAATTTCATACACTGGTAGACAAAATCAAAAATTTGCCGTGAAGAATTTCAAACATATTAAAATTTTAATTGGTAAGTATTACATTTGTCAAGAAGTATATAAGAAAGTAGAAGAAAATTTAATTTTTTCTTTTAAGAAACTATAACTGAAATATATAAGGTGCCTGAAAAGAGTGTCATTTATTTAGTGCAGAGATATCTGCAACAGACCTGCGATCGTGTAAGATCTACAAATAGAAGCTTAAGAACTATTAATGATGAAAACAACACTTCAACCAACGAGCACTGAATGAAAGAATATCAGAAGTTATTAATAAATTTTTATTTTAATTAATATAAAAAAAGGATACACTTTTTTACTTTTTTGTAATTAATTATTATGTTTTGGAGAATTCAAAAACATCAAATGATCGTCATTTGCAAATATTTAGCGTACTAAACCATGAAGCTGAATACTTGCAATTGAAGTTCATTTGATATTTTTGAATTCTTCTTTTTTGTTTACTTTTATTTTGTTATATTTGTTATTGAAATAAACAGTATGAAATTTGAAATAAAACTACAACTTTCTATAAAACTTATAATTCGATATTAATTTATTTGTTTATAAAATACATTAACGAATGTAGAATATTGTGGTATCAGTATCGCTATGATTCAGTTAAAGTGTGAATTAAAGGAGACATGAAAAATGTACCACATCTTGATGGAAGACAGCACATTTTGCATTGTATTTCTTTTTCCAAATCTTTTATTTCATATTTAGATATTTTATTATTAAATTTTCCTGTAACCAAAAAATATTCTTTTAAGCAATTTGGCTCATAATTTAATGGTTGTACATCTAATAAATTGTACCCATGAAGGTATAAACTTCCTGGAGATTTTTCGAAAAATTTAACCCGAATAATATCATGACTACAACGCAACATTATACAGTTATCGTTTAAACTATTGCAATTTATTAAAAAATTTGAAAATTTACACATTCTATAAAAATTTGTTCCTTGAATGTTTTTACTTAAAAGTGGTTTCGGTACAAAAAAAATGTTACGTTTAATTTTTATTCTATTTATTTCTGATAATCTATTGAAACATTGTTCAAGAGGTCTGTTTGAAGAATGCAGATATGATTTAATAGTTTTTATATAAGATTCAAATTTGTAACAGGAATTTTCATCCAATGGGCCTAAATTGTAAGCATCTTTAGCACAGTGAATCAGACAATGAACATTGTATGTCAAGTTATGTACACCATACAATTTCGGAAAATGTTGAACAAAATATTTCAGTAAATCATTTGCATATTCATTATGTGTATAGTAATATAATGGTGATGTTAGTATTCTTATGGCCACACTAAGACACAAGAAATGCTTGTATGCCGAAGGATTTAATATTCCTTTTAGTACTACGGGTCCTGAATAGAGAAGAAAAACTCGAAATTCAGATGCTTTCATGTATGCAGCAAAATGTAGAGTCCTTGTTTTCCGTTGAAACTCCGAACATGAATATTTATAACACAATTTTAAATGTTGATTTAATTTGTCAACTTTGTCGAACTTTAACTTTTGTTTAGATGGTTTTCCTAACCAGATTTGAACCAACTTTTTACATACACCTTCATCAATCAAATGCATTTTATCTAGAGGGAAATGTTCAATCATGTCTATAGGAAGCAACTCAAGAACTGAGCAGTCATTTTTATGATGCTTATTAATATCGCTTTCACCAAATGAATCAACTCTCTGTCGGAAGTTAAAGTTTGTACGCAAATCAGAATTAATTTCTGGGTAGACGATTTTACTCTTTCCATTTTTTATATTTACTCTTATTCCTTTTGTAAAGCATTTCTGGCAACAAAAATATCCTCCGTGGTATTTTACTTGCTTAATTGCAGCCATTGCTGGAGCATCACAAACAAATGAATGAATCTCAATTTTGAATTTTCTCCGGTTGATAACAAAATCATTGTTAAGTAATTCCACCATTTCATTAACAAGGTCTTTTAATAGTATATTAAAATTATCTGGATTTCCAGCGCCATAAAAAATAGCAATAGGGAAAACATGTTGTTTCAAATTGTTTACACATCCTAGAATAACCCAAAAACTGCGTCCCCCGCTTTTAGTTACAGGTGTTCCATCGACATTAAATGATAATTCGAGAGAATTAAAGTAATTATAATCAACTTCTTCAATGCAACTTAACAGTGCTATTAGATTTTTCTTTACTCCTAAGTAAAAATATTGACCATTGCCCATCATTATACAGTGATTTTTATTAGTTTGTGTTGGTGTTTGAAAAAAAGTCCTTACATCAATAGTTTTTGTTAAAATGTTTTCTTCTTCCAATATTTTAAATAACTGTTTAAGATTTGTTTTTCTAATGTTAGAAGAAATCGCCCATATTTTAAGCTTTTGTAGAAATGAATGATGTGATCTTTCATAATTAACCAACTCATTGAAGTTACATTCACTCTCATTATTTACAAATGAATTATCTTCACATGCAGCAGGTTCCTCAATTACTTCAACTTCATTTGTCTCTGTATTAAGACCTACAAAATAAGTAAAAATAATATAACCGAATGTTATAATAATGTTACGTATCATTGAACTATTACTATCGCTTTCTACTTCTATAATCCTCCTGACTTCTTTTGTTGTGCCAGTATAGGCATAAGTATGATCCTTATGTAATATTTGCTGACGTCTGTTTAAATAATGTATGCTATTTATTGATTTTAAAGATCTTGGCATTTTGCCATTTGATTAATATATGAAACAGCTTTCCGAAAGTTATTTTAACTAAACGTGAAATGTATTTGTATAATATGACAAGTTGACAAGATTGTATTTATTTAAATAAAAAACTGCGGTTGAATAGATAAATCACATTTGTAACACACTTGCTAAGTAACAAAGTGGCGCAATGGATAACATTACGGTCTACAATTCAAAAGATGCAGGTTCAACTCCCAGGATCACCGCGAGAAAGGTAATCATATGCTGCTAAATTTCCAATTGAATAGAAGGCTTTAAAAAAATTAAAATAAATATAATTCTGTTACAAGTTCAGAAATAGCAACAAATTATCACCACTTTGTTTTTTATGTGAAAATAAATTTTTGAAATTTGAAACTTATTATTTTAATTTTGACAGCATTACTTTGGCATCACTACTGAAATTCAGTACTGCATAGGATCTGAAAATATTCTGAAAACGCTACTGATACTGAATAAAAATGCAGTACTACATAGGTTTAATATTGTCGGCAATAAAACAAAGCTAATTGAGTTCCGAAAATGTTCCGCTAGTGTTCTGCATGTTTTCAGCACTGGAGAAAAAATTAAGTACCGATAGAGTTCATATAGAGTTATGAAATGTTATACGGGGTATTTTAAGCAGTTGTTAAAACCGGTTATAAACCAGTTTGCGACAGTTGTAATGCTACTTAGTGTGCGATTGGTGATAGTTATTTAATATAATTTATGTATATACAGGGTAATTCAGTTTAGGTTCCCATATCGAAAACTACGGAAAGGTCTCAGCGAGACAAACAAAAAATTATATGAGTGGAGGGTGGTCAATTTAAACTGTTACAGAGTTAAATGGTGAACAAGATTTTTGGTACTTTTTCCTTGTTTTACACTAAAACTTTTCACAGGGGCACACTAGGGTCATTTTTTCTTTGCAAAATCGTATAGAACCCCTGTTTCTTTCCAACAACTTTTACATGCCTCTTGTACCTCTTACCGTTCAGAAGTTATAAAAGGCCCCAAACTAAAATTTTTTTATAACTTTTAAACTATAATAGGTACAGAGGCATGCACTTTTACTCACATTAATTGTCGAAGCTGTCAAATTTGAATATATTCAAATTGGGAAAATAAATATTGATTTATTCAAGGGCAACTTGATTTTTATCGAATTTAAATTTAATTTTGTGTGCCTCCATCTATCTATTAAAAGTACCATTTTTTACAGTATGATATTTCATAAGCTGAAAATAGACTAGGACTACTGCCACCGCCGTAAACGAGTTTATAACCGGTTTTAACAACTCCTGAAAATACACCTGATGGTGGCACGACCAAGTTGTAACGAGCTTGAGTGTATTACAACGTCAGCTAAAATTATTTTAGACTATTCTTATTATACCAAGTAGGAAAAAAATTATTACAACTAGCGCATTCCTACCAATGTATTTTGGCTAATACAGATGTTTTTTCCAGTATATATGTCAATGGCCCAAACCAGACCAGTCTTCTTTCAGCTTCAACAACCGGTTTTTATCCCCACTTTTGGATAAAATGTACTACAATTCACCTTTTCTCTAGAAAAAAACCGTTTATTGAAGCTGAAAGAAGACTGGTCTGGTTTGGGCCAATGTCTTTTAAAATAAGTTCTTCGAAAATTTGAAATGAAAAACAAATTAATTTCCTATCACTGTTTAATTTTTTAACTTCGAAATTCGAATTTTTGAAATTTAAGAAAAATCATTTTTTTTTTAATTTAAATAATTTCTGCATTTTGTCTAATCATATATTGGCTATTCACTATTGCTAAGTGAATTTAGTTTTTGTCCGTTATTATCTTACTGTTCTTTTTTTTAAGTTTTAAACGTATTCTTTGAATAAGTGTTTTATGTAAAAAAAAAAAAATTGTTTCATTGTTCTAAATTATTCTATTGTTAAAATATTGAAAATTATTTTTAAAAAAAAGTAAAGAAAAATGTCAAAACCGAAAAATTTAGAAGGTTTCTCGCGAAATGACATGCTTGATTGGGTAAATTCACTTTTAAAGACAAGATATGGAAGAATTGAGGATTTACATACAGGTAAATCAAGAAAAAATGCATGAATGCGAACACATGTAAATTTTTAATACATATATAATTTCAATAATTTAGGAATTGCTTATTGTCAACTTATGAATATTCTTGATCCTGAATCAATTCTATTGAAAAAAGTTAAATTTAATGCAAAACAAGAATATGAATTTATACATAATTTTAGATTATTTCAAAAGGCTTTGATTCATATGAAAAATGAAAAGGTATGTATGTATGTCTGTATGTATGTATAATTATATTATAGGCTTGAACTTTTTGTAATCTATAACAGTATACATATATCCGTTAATTATCATACTATTTGTATATTGTATTAATTAGGAAGTTCCAATATCAAAATTGGTTAAAGGTCGTTTTCTGGATAATTTTGAATTTTTACAATGGTTTAGAACATTTTTTGAACAAAATGATCAAAATCGTGAATATGATGCATCCAAAGTTCATGATAATATTTTTAAGGAACCAAGAAGTAACTCTTATCTTAATATTAAGAAAAATAATATATTATCACAAAATAATAATAATAATAAGATTACATTAAAATCGCCAACAGATTTTTTAAAGGATGAAAATATGACACAAAATGATGTAATTTTCATTTAATTCAATTATAATTCTTGTAATTCAATTTTTAAAGTTATTTTCTCTTTTTTTAAATTACAGGTGATATCCTACTATTATGAAAAATTAGTGCACATTCAAGATATGTAAGAATTTTTTAATTTATTTTATTAATTCTTTAATACGTTAATCATTTTAAAAAAAAAAACTTTTTTTTAATTTTTTATATTTTTTTTTTTTCAGAATTTCCAAAGAGCAAAAAAAAATGTATGCTCCATTATTTAAACAAATAATTGATATATTGCAAAAGTGAAGATATGATTTTATGTTTAGAAATTATGTTTAACGTTTTTTATTTCTGAATTTGAAAATTTTTAAATTTTAAAAAGTTAATTTTTCTGTTAAAATTTCTTTTATCGAAAATCCTGTTTTAAAACCATTGTTTTTTTTAAGAGTATTGTCATACCATAAAAATATATGATTAAAAATGTTCCATTGAATTAAAAATTATAGAATTGTTTTATTTTAAAGATTTATGTTCAGTTTTTCTAAAAATGACGAATTATGAAGAACAAAAAGCCACATAGTGCAGAGACATGGTAAAAGAAACACTAATAAGGTAAGGTAATATCAATCGGAACTCTCAGGCGCCATTAAAACGTAAGAAAGATCATATGGCAATACAAAAGTATATGGACGATCTGAGAATGAAATACAAAAGTATATGGAAATTTTACAATTTATTTTTCAAAATAAAATATCTCAGCATCCTCTGAACCAAAAACTAATATTTTTGGATTAAAATATTTGTTGAAGTGTTGCTTAAGAGTTATTTTATGCAGTAAATCTGTAAGTACCATTTTTTTTTACCAGTTTTCAACCAAAACGGCAAAATACGTGAAAATCCATTAAGAAGTTCAACATTTTCAACCTAATTTTCCATTTTATCTCAAAAACTAGAAAAAAATAAAGACTGCAATAGCAAAAAATATAAAGGAAACACTTCAGTGAAGATTTCAATATAAAAATAATAGTTTTTGGTTCACGGGATGCTAATATACAGACCTTCAAAGTTAACTTTAGGTCTTAATTATATTTGAATTTGTAAATGTATGAAAATTCAACGTTTTTTAGTCTATTTTGCACTTTATCTGGAAAAATAAAAAAATATAAGAAAACTGCAAAGGATAATACTAAAGAAAACACTTTTATAAATCTTCTATTATAAAAATATTAGTTTTATGTCTACGAGATGCTGAGATACAAATCTTTGAAGTTGAAAATTAAGTCAAATTTGTGTTTGGTCTAGAAAATGTATGGAAAATTTTCAAGTCTTTACCTTGTTTTGCACTTTATCTCAGAAAGTACAAACACTAAAAAAAAATCGTACGGCTTAATCAAAGGGAACACTTCAATTCAACAAACAATTAGGTCAAATAATTACGGTTTTTGGTCCACGGGATGCTGAAATACTTTAAAATTACTAAATTATTTAATTATTCTCCATATGTGTCTATCTGTTGCAAAACGGATCTTTTTCATATTTTGAAAAAAAATGAGTTATATACGTCATTTGAAAGGTCTTTTAAAAATCTACTTATATACTTTACTTTTAAAATAAAAAAAAAACCTTTTCCTCTGTATTTTGATCGTCAAAATATGAGCTCAGTTGCAAAACAGTACCTTTTTGTCAAATTTCAGAAACAATTTTGCTTAATAACTCAAAATGACTTAACATGACAATGACCCCTTTTGAAACTGATAGACACATATGAGAAAAATACTTATCACACACATACTCATATTCATGAGTCTTTCTTACGTCACGTTTCTTTTCTCATTCATTCTTTATAATACCTTACTAGTGTTTCTTTTACCATGGTGTCAATATAACCACAGCAGGGCTGTCGTTTGGGATTTTAGAATAGTAGTAAAAGGGAAGTAAAAAAGGAGCAATTCAATAAAATATAAAGAGTTTATACGGCACAAAAATAATCCGTATTTTGGATTAAATTGGGAGTAGCGTAGAAACTGTAAATCGGGATTAAAATAATACATGCAATTGTTGATACTTTTATACACTTATAGTATACATATTATTCTTCTTTCACATAAAAAAAAGAAGAAGAACGTGACAGCTTCACTTTCACCATAAAAATTAGAATCCGCCATATTGCATTTTACCTCACATATGCATATAAAAAAATTGGGATTAAACCACCGACTCCTATAGTACCAAGACTTAATGCTCATTTTGTGTATGTGTTGGAAGTACCAAATTAACATTACAATTTATTGTTTTTAATCAATTATAACTAAGTTGTGATTAAAGTTACATGAAAATTATGTTCAAATGAAATGTAGAGAAGATCCTTAGCTTTATTTTCGCCGGATATATTAAATATCTATGAGCTACGTTAAATCAAAGAAAAAACGTGATAAATATTTAGTAACATAAAACTGAAAATCAATTTTTCCTTAAATCTCCCAAATTACTAAAAATATTAAATTATAATGTTTTACAAATTTGTAGATTTTTATTAAATAAACCTTTTTTAAAACATTGTTTATCATAAAAGTAATAGAAATTAAGTTATTAAAGAAAAATGATAAATTTTTATTAAAATCACAATTATCTCTCTCATTTCTCATTTTTAACAGCCACCTCTGAAAATGTAGTACTAAATTGGGCTTAAGCCAAAATTCGAATTATCGAGTTTATACCACAAAAAATTGGGAGTAAACAAAAATCCGTATTGAAAGCGAATTAGGCATAATCTCGTACTATGAAATGAACCAACACCAGGGCTGTCGTTTTGAAAATTTAAAATGTAGTAGAATCGAAAAATTCAGAGTAGCAGATTTCCTAAAAACGGAGTAAATTAAATAATTACTATTATTCGTTTAAATTTATTTAAATAAAAGTTTTAATTTTCACAAAAAATATTTTTTATTAATCAGTTCAGTCTAATTGACAAAAGAAAAAAAGAAATAACAAAAAAAAAAAAAAAATTAACAAAAATACACGTGTTTCCCGGACAGTTTGACTTGACCAACTATGAAGCATGAACTGTCAACTTTCGAATAAATGTTTTTCAAAACTAACGAGTCTCGAAGAATAAAAGTAGTAGATTGTACGATTATTGCAAAGAAGATTTTAATTAGATTAGAACATAATTTATAAAACGTTTTTCGATGGTGGTAGGTACTGAAAAGGGAGTAAAGTTGTAAAAGCAGTAGTGACGGAGTAAAATACTCCGAACTGAGTAAAAACGACAGCCCTGACAAACACACATGAAGTACAAAACCGACTGGACCCGAATCCCGATATACACTTGACTTGATAAGTTAACCCAGAGAGCATTTTAGTACTGATACTCGGGTATCAATTAGTCTTCAATTAGTAATTCAAAAAATTACATATGAAAAGTGTAGAATTTAAAGCTTGCAATTATTTTGTTAACGAAAATGCAAGAAATATTACTTTTTTGATTTCACTCTTCAGTACAGCATCAGTAAAAAGTAGCAATCAATCAATATCGATACATATTTGATGCAAAGAATCACAACCAATTTTTCCTTTTTCAAATTCAACGAATCAGAATGCTCAGAATGCTATAGACATAGTCCATATAAAAACATCAATTTTTGTAACTAAAAGGTATCAGTTCTTCATTAGTCCTGTGCTATCTGGGAAGTTAGTTGATTCACTATCACTTCACTTTTCATTTAAAGAGTTTATACGGCACAAAAATAATCCGTATTTAGGATTAAATTGGGAGTAGCGTAGAAACGGTAAAATTGGGATTAAAAAAGTACATGCAAATGTTGATATTTTTATACACTTATAGTATACATATTATTCTTCTTCCACATAAAAAAAAGAAGAAGAATGAAACAGCTTCACTTTCACCATAAAAATTAGAATCCGCCATATTGCATTTTACCTCACACATACATATAAAAAAATTGGGATTAAACCGAAATAAATTGGGCTTAAGCCAAAATCCGAATTATCGAGTTTATACGACAAAAAATTGGGAGTAAACCAAAATCTGTATTAAAAGCGAATTACGTATATACTCGTACATTTATTCATTTCAATTTAGTTGGTTTGGTAATTGGTAGTCACTATTTACTAATCGAATCACTATTCACTTTTTAGATATTACTGATAATCGATATTACGAATTACGATATATTCAAAAACAAATGAAAACCAGTTAGCATCAGAATAGATTTGTTAAGGGTTAATTTGGTAGTTTCTGAAAAATCAACTAGGTCTAGAACCAGAACAGAACGTCTAAGAACGTTTAAGGCGAAAGTTTACTATAAATACTAATAAAATAATCATTTGTTTGGAAATTATTGAGATTATCAAGTTTTCTTTACGGGTATTATTACAATTTTTACTTTAATAATTTTATAACTAAATTATTAGTTTCAGAATTTGGAAATTATTCCCATTAGGTAAGTTAGTTAATAATTTTGAAGATTGCCATATTCATATAAAAAATCCAAGATCAATTGCTGAGCAGAACAGGCTCAGCATAGTTCTATACTTTATTTAACAATTAAAGTCAGTACAGGCAAGATAGGCATACTTTTCTATACTCTTTTACATTTCGTTTGTATAAATCTGTCTCGTGTGTGGGGTGATCAGATCTCAATTTCAATCGAGGGAAATCTTTTAAATTAAATATTACCAAGGCAAAAAACTCATCGGGTACTGCCTCCATAAGCACAATACTGACTTTAATTGTTAAATAAAGTATAGATGTTTTTAATGACTACATTACTTAGACAAAGTTTATTCTTAATTCAGACAATTTTTTATGTAATTCAGTTTAAATTGTGATTCAAAAAAATATATTTACATATTATTATGTATATACCTATATGGCCAAAATACACTGGGGATGATTACAACCGTCTGATCCAATCAAAAACCGGTTATTACAACTGATTTACCTATAATAACCGGTTTTTAATAGGATTGCGACGGTTGTAATCATCCCCAGTGTATTTTCACCTATACATACATATATTCTAAAAGGATTGGAAAAATATGCATAAGTGAAGAAGTGAGAAAAAACTACAAATTTTCAAGAACAGCTACATACATATATTATATTTATTTTTTTCTACTTGTTTTCTTTAACATGATTTTTTGAATCCACTATCATGTTTTTTCTGTTTTCTGTCATCGTTTAAAACAAAAATCACAGAAATTTTAAAACATCAAGTACCTACCTACAGTACCTACTCGTTGAAATTTTATTTAAGTGTAAAATAAATAAATAATTGAACACATCATGTTGAGTGATAGTTACAAATTATAAATACATAGTATGGTATATGTACCTATAATTACTACAGAAAATTTACATTTTGTTATTGTTGTTTTGTGGGGGGGGGGGGGGGGGTGCGGCTTAGGCATCCACGAGCACTCAGACAGGAGAGTCCATTCCAGCACCCCGTCTTTCTGTCATACATGCACCTACAGTTTAAAGTGGAATGCGATTATGCGAACCACCAAAATTCGTTGGTAGAGAACGAATTTTATTCGTATATGACAGGACTTGGTAGTTGGTACTAATATTAGTACCGAGCATTTATACCCAACTCAAAATGAATTGGTACTCATTCAGAGCTGAGTGAACTCAGGCGGACTCGAGCCCGAGACCTTCAGCATCAGAAGCCAACACTTTACCGCTTCGTCCAATGCCCGCCTACATGCATTTTAAATTTTCTTTGTACTATAGGTCTATCTGTAGTAAAATTATGTGTATTTATTATTACTCGTTATACATTTTTTCGATCATAATACAAAATGATTTGTGAAGATTTATTTTCACAAAAAGAAAATATTGAATTTCAAAAGAATACTGTAAATAATAATAAACCAATAGAAGAGGATAATTTTGAAATGATTCCTTCAAAACAAAATTTCAATGATGAGTCTGAAAAGAATTCTTCTGAAGTGTTATCATCTTTTAACAATAGAATGCTAGTGGATTCTACACAACTTTGGGACTGGTCTAGTGAAAACTATTACATAATGCCTGTTGAATCAGCATCTGAAAAAATTCAGTAGAAAAAAAAGATTATGAAGAAGATACGATTTAAAATGAAAACGCATTTTTTAATAATCAGCCTGGAACTATTTCTTCCAATATATTGTCTTCATCTGTCGAAAATAAATTAGCATATAAAAATCCATCCGAAATTTTTTCTACCCAACCACCTGTAGGTACCTACTTCTTTCTGTACATTGGAAAACTTTTATATTTTACCAATTGAGGTACTTTCCAATCAAATGGTAATAAATGAAAATGTGCTAAAACAAGGACTAAACCTAAAAAATAAATTGGAATATCCCTCTACTGAATCGAAAGCAGGAATAAACGGTAAGTTTATTTATTTTTACTATTTTTTATCATTAAAAATTTTATAGGTATATTTTTAAATACAATATACATATTTATTTTAATTTACTTATTTACATTATTTTAAATTATTATTATTACCAATTTCATTTTATTATTTCAACATACCTATTCGACCAGCTTAAGGCTGGTATTAGAATAAGGTATGTATTCAAATTTAAACATCGTTTTGAGATAGCTAATACATTTTGATTGGTGTTTATGCATAGTACAGTACAAAGTACAACATTTCGTTCTTTCTTACTCAAAACGTTTTGAGCATAGCATATAGAATAATAGCAGACAAAGTATGAATATCCAACCAAAGTAAAGCAGGAGGTATATATAAACTCATGAAATAAAAAACTGAATTTTTTTTATTTTTTTTAAATTCAATTAGTGGAAATGAAAAGTAAATATTTCATATTTTTCTAAACGGAAATTTCAATTAGTTAAAATGAGACAGACTGACATACACAAACGACAATATTTTTTGTTTTATTTTTCAGGTCACTGAATTAAATGTACATGTTAAATTGCTGATAAACAATAGGTCACTGAATATAATTTAACCAAATTTAACATATGTTCATAACATATGTTATTTTTAGGGTAGCCATACACAAGAATTATGAAATAAAATTTTTTGAAATGTTTGTCCGTTAGATGGTGTTGTTATTATCATACTCTATATAATTATATAGAATATATTTTTACAAATATAATTATATATTTTATATTTTAATATTCCCATTATATAAGTAGTATAACTTACAGAACAATGTAAGACGTATTTTACAAATTTGAATGTTTGAATTTTCTAATGTACTACCCACAAATGTATTCATTTGGTAGCACTAAATTATTAATTTTAAACTGCTGAATTCATACAATCATTCAACTTCATTGTTAATAATTCAAATTCGAATTTAAAAACGGCGGAAAAATTTTTTTATAAAAAATTATGATTATACATATGTACCTACTTTCTATTAATAAATAAAAATTAAGGAGAGATTTTTATTATATAAAACTTCTAATAAATATTATTAATTTTAATTTGAGTTTTTTTTACGTTGAAAAAAGTTTTAAAGTATACTTTCAGATTATAGATATTAGATATTTATTTCAATTCAATTCAATCTAGAGCTCAAGTTTGTATAAATAAAAAACATAACTTTGAATTCTAGATCAAGGTGGTGTGGAAATAGCTTCCTTTAAAATAAAATTTTCATTATTTATCTTTAAAAAGCATCACCAGATTTGTTACAAGTTACAAGAAAAGTAACAAGAAATTTGTTATTTTCAACCTTTTCTATAAAAGGTTAAACTTGTATAAAATATAAGTCTTATTTCATTTCCTAAAATAATAATTTTAGAAAAAATGACGTTATTATTTGTTGACGATTATTATTATGATTTAATAAATATTCCTTAATACTTGTACCACAATCAATTGAATGTCGTTTTTCAGTTTTTTTTTCACATTATTATTAACAAGATTTAATTTTTGTAAATAAAATTTATTAATTAATTATAATTTAAATTATCATCTTTTTTTATATTATTATTATTATGATTTTGTACTGATTGTGATGATATTAATGATAAATTATTATTTTTATTCACTTTGTTTCAATATTATCTATTATTGTTATTAAAATTTACATACCTACCCTACCTATAATCATGGTCAATTTGACGTTTAACATCTGATTCATAGAACGCTGAATGCTGAATTGAAAAAAAAAATTGAAAATTGAAGTGGGAATAATTTTATGTTTTATCTCTTTTCAGCTTTAATAATTTATAGTTCTATTTATTAAAGTGAAAGACAGACTCATCTCATATTTTTTTTTTCACTCACACCAATAAGAAAAACAACAATTTTCACAGAATCGGGAACACAATTTGTTCTACAGTTAGTATTCTATATTTCTATATTCTATGGTTTTGAGTAATGTCACCTAGTTGTTCTGGTGTTGTTGTTCATCTGTATGGGCCAAAATAGACTGGGTACTACTGCCACCATCGCAAACGAGTTTATAACCGGTTTTAACAACTGCTGAAAATACACCTTATGGTGGCACAACCAAGTTGTAACGAGCGTGTGTGTATTACAACCGTCAGCTAAAATTATTTTAGACTATTCTTATTATACCAAGTAGGAAAAAAATTGTTACAACTAGCGCATTACCACCCAGTCTATTTTGGCTCTATGTTATCACCATAGATTTTGTGATTTATTTTAAATGCCAGTAACTTCTCTCTTCTTAAAAACTTTTTTTTTTCAAACGCAGAAAAAAATGTTTTTTTTTTAAAGTTTCTTTTTATGCCTCTAAATAACACTTGTTTACTTGATTCTACAATTAATAATAACCGCACATTAAATCTTATTTGAAATTTTAAAGTAACTTACTAACACTACTTTAAAACTTCATATCGATGTTTTGTGGCTTACCAACACTATTTTGAAATGTCAAATATGACAATTCACTTAAAACGAAGTAAAGGTGGAGTTTCAATGCACGCGTTTGGAGCGTTGCGTTTGGTGCGTTAAATGACAAGCACTTGCGCGTTTGAAGCGTTGACGGCGTTGCTGACCCAATGAAAGCGTTTGTCGCGTTGAAATATCCAATTAAGACATTAAGTTGGTGTTACACTATCCAATTTTTTTTTTATAAAAAAACTTTAATTTTTTTATTTTAATATTATATAAATAAATTTATTTAAGCTAGAAAGAAATTATAATATACATATTATTAAAGGAATATTTTTTTATTCAATTTGTATTAAAAATTTTTTAAAGGTTTTTTTTCTTTAGTATATATAAATGAAACACGTTGTAAGTTTTTTTTGATAGTGTAAGACCAACTTTATAGGCATATCAACTTCATTTAAAAAATTTGTACAGAAGTATTTTCCCTTTCGAGATATCTTATAATATGTATTTGACCTTCTTATTCCTCCATACAAAAGTTTAGTGTTTTTATGTAATTTCATTTCCTAGATCTTTAATTACATATAAAAAAGTTATTTAGTAAAAACTAAGAAAAGCTATAGCGTGTTGAATGAGAAATTCAGGGAGTATCAGCCAAATTATACCAAGTAGCATTGCCACCATCGCAAACTGGTTTAAAACCGGTTTTTGCAACTGCTCAAAATACACCTTATGGTGGCACAACCAAGTTGTAACGAGTATGAGTGTATCACAACCGTCAGCTAAAATTATTTTAGACTATTCTTATTATACCAAGTAGGAAAAAAATTGTTAAGCGCATTACTACCTGGTGTAATTTGGCTGATTGAAATTAATTTAGTTTATTAATTATTTAATTATTTAATTATTTAGTTATTTATTAAAGTAGTAGTAGAAGTAGGGAGTAGTTTAAATAATCTAAATGGAACGGAGCTATTTTATTTTGTTTGGTTTGGACGCTACCTTTCAGGTTCTGTTACTTTAATCTCTTTGGCTGAAAATAGACTAGGTAGCAGTGCCACCGTCGCAAACGAGTTTATAACCGGTTTTAACAACTGCTGAAAATACACCTGATGGTGGCACGACCAAGTTGTAACGAGTATGAGTGTATTACAACCTATTCTTATTATACCAAGTAGGAAAAAAATTGTTACAACTAGCGCATTAGTACCTAGTCTATTTTGGCCCTTTCGTAATATAGCTGCTTTTTAACATATACGCTCCATCCTGTGTTTCCTTAGATCGTTGATATATCCTTAGGATGCATCTTCGACATTTATTTGTGAAGGTTTGAATTTTATTTGTTACTGAGGTTGTCATTTTTCATGTATAGCACCCGAACAATATTTTTTTTTTAAATGCGGATTTTTGTTTCGTGATGCGGGGCTTATCCAAAAATTTATCAACATTCCAAAAGCTAATCCTACCTTTGCGATCGTGCTTTTATATTAGCTGACAAAATTACTCCACTTCTATATTTGCATCATTTAGAGTTAGTAGTTAGATTAGCACTTTTCTATTTAGTTCAGTGTGGTTGTAGACTACGAAATCCGTTTTTTTATGAATATTTAACAATCTAAATTTTACAACAATTTCTTAATCAGCAGGAAATTCCACATATCTTGGTAACAGAAGAACGACCTTGTGTAAATGCGGTCAAATATTTGATAAAGCGAAATTTTCAAAACATAATTGTGAATATAATAAACATAATAGAAAACTGGGTCTTGAAGAGATTGAAACATTTATGAATGAAGAAATTGAAGAACTAACTTGTATTACCTAAACAATTACAGGAAAATCGAGAAATAATATCTAAATTATTAAGAGAATTAAATTATAAAAGAGAATTAAATTATAATGAAGATACTTCAATCACAGAATTAACAAACCAAAAAACAGCACCAAAAATTAGTGATAATAATAAAAAAGTAAATGGACCATTTGAATGTACAATTTGTGAACGTAAATTTGTTCATGCATCTCGTTTACAACGTCATATGGAAAAACATGCAACAGATAAAATACAAACAATTGAACATTGTAATATTAATAATACTATACAAACAGCAATTGAATGTCTAATATGTGGTAAAATATCATTTACACAAAAAGATAATGCGGATCATATAAATAAAGTGCATAAAAATATTTTGTGTGATACTGAAAATGATAATGGAAGAAATGTTACAAATGAAAAAATTATGGAAACAATAAATGTTATCAATAAATTGGAATTGAACGAGGGTATGGATGAGGTTACATATGATTTTGTGATGATATTTATTCAAATGTTGCTGATTTATATTAACACATTCATCCTTACACGATCCAAAAAATAGATTTGAGTGTAGTTCATGTAATATGAAATTGAAAACATATAAAGAGCTAGTTTTACATTGGCAATGTGATTGTCCATTCGAAAGACAATATTTAATGAAAAACTGGACATTTCCAAATTATTTTGTATGTAATGTTTGTGAAAATAAATTTTCATCATATGAACAACTATTTGACCACAGGTAAGTTTTAAAGAAATATAGGGCTCTTACTTGTAAGGATCCATACACATCCAATCCGATTTCCCTACGCGGACGGAATCAGGTACCCTATTGAAATATTCACAATATTTTGTGTCATTATCAAGCATATACTAATATCTATGTTCTATTTTCTATATGAATTTCATTTAAAATACATATCTATACTTGATTTATTAATTGAAGTCAGTACAGGCAAGATAGGCATACTTTTCTATATTCTTTTACATTGCGTTTGAATAAATCTGTCTCGTGTGTGGGGTGATCAGATCTCAATTTCAATCGAGGGAAATCTTTTAAATCAAATATTACCAAGGCAAAAAACTCATCGGGTACTGCCTCCATAAGCACAATACTGACTTCAATTAATAAATAAAGTATAGTGATCTAGTGATTTTCACTTTCAAGTACCATACCTTTTAAATGGCTATAAATAGAAAACCACTTCACTTTAGAAAAGGTGAAAGGTTCTACGTCTATGTCTTTGTTCTATGTCTACTCATATCGACAACCTATAATATAATATGCCAAAACTATAAATTTTCGACTAAGCTCACTTAATTCGACAATCATAATATTTTATTTAACTGTCGCAACGCCATTTCTCATTTTAAGTAACAACCATAATAAAATAAGGAATGAAAAAAACATTAAAAATAATATATTTTCTTTTCACAGATATTCGAGCTATCATTTCTTCCCATGAGTTACTTCATTATCAGATTTATTGCAGTTATCCTGTGAATACTGCGGAAATCTTTACGAAAATGCGAAGTGTTTAATAAAACATTATGGAGAGAAACATGTTAAAAAGCCTGTTAGACGTGAAATTCCAGCGACAACAAGATATCGCCATTATTTATGTGATATAATATGTGAAAAATCTTACAGACAATCAAGTCATCTATGGCAGCATTTAAGATTCCATAAAGGTTAAATTAGAAAATTACACTTTTTTACATCTATCTATTTTGGATTAAATTTAAATATTTTTTTCTCTTTTATATTTTTACAGTAGTAAAACCATTTGCTTGTAAAGAAACCGGATGCAATCGTCGTTTCACAATACGGTCTGATTTATATGATCATATACGTAAATTTCATACTGGTGAAAGACCATATCGTTGTTTAGAATGTGGAAAACGTTTTCTAACTGGGTCTGTATTTTATCAACATCGTTTAATACATCGCGGTGAACGTAGTTATGAATGTAATGAATGTGGTTAACGTTTTTATCGTGCTGACGCATTAAAAAATCATCAAAGAATACATACTGGAGAGAAACCGTATGCATGTTCATATTGTACAAAATGTTTTAGACAACGATCGTGATAAACATGTACGAGCACGTCATGGTCATTTAGAAGCAAATATAAAAGCCATAGGAAATAATTATGATTTAACTGAAGTTGATCCACGTGAAGTTGTTTTTATTGGAGATCGTCCATTTCCGAAAAGTATGTTTAAACCAGTTGTAGCAGACATCGATGCTGGAAATTCTACATAACCGTAATGATTGAAACAATATACACTTTTAAAAAATACCGTTTTATCACTAATGAATGATTATTAGTTTTAATTTTAAATTCAAATAATTAATTAGTTGTAGCTGTTCATAGTTCCTCATATTTTATACATCCAAATATACTCTTACTACCTATATAACTATATTTTTTATTTGTTCTTGTGAAATACCTACAGTCGCGATCAGAAGTATTCGTACACCTAGGTATCAGAAGGGTTTTTAAAAATAAGTCCAAATATAATAAAGATATTTTTATGAAATTTACTATGATTGATTCTTTATTTGTCCTTGATACACTCACAAAATTTCATATCAATACAATCATTATTTCTTAAGTTTTAAATAATTAAATAAAAAAATGTCATAAATTTACGCTCATAAAGTATTCGTACACTTTGTAATCATTGTGCACATGAGTTTCCAATTTACCGTTTAGATTTTCTTCAAAAAACTTTTATTGATCTAATATATATGCATTTTTTGAAAAAACAAAACATAGCAAATCGGTACAGAATCAATTGAGCATTCTTTTTCTGCAATAAAAACTTGGGGTTAATTTAAGCCTTTTTCGAGAAAGACAGGAAATTTGGGAAAAATTCACAAAATTTCGATTTTGAATGCGTGTAACTTTTTAACAGTTAAAAGAAGAAGAACAAGTAAGGTATCGTTGAAAAGGGCAAAAGGTCTTTTACATTTCTTTATAACACAAAGTGAACCTTGAGTGCCCCTGTAAAAAGTTATAGGGTACATTGTGAATTAAGAGCAAAAAAACTTCAACGCCCTCTAGCGGCGAAACCGTTGAGATTCCCCCCCTCCCCTCCGATACGATTTTTTTTTGTCTTGATAAGACCTATAATCACTGGTATCAAGGTTAAGCAAACCAAACAGGACACCCTGTATATATCCAATTAATGATGAATTATTGTTGTAAATTTATTTGAATGAATTTTTTATTTAAAAAAAAATATTTGCAGGAGCGTAATACTATCATGGGAAAGGACAAGAAATTCAGGCGTCATCGTGATGTTGGTATGAAAGGAGTTACTGATCGTAGCAAGTACAGGTTAATATATTCCATATTTTAATTTTTGAGATTTTAATTGTTTTACTGCAATTCATTTAGAAAAGAAACTTTCTAGCTAATTTTTTTTTCTTTCTAACAACTAAATTTATAGTATTTTTCCATTAATTTATTATAATGACGCAATCGAAGATTTTTATAATGTAATTATGAATTTGGAAAAAATTGATTATGAAGAAGAAAGGATACAAACAACTACAACAATACCAGATCCTACATTACAATCATTACAACAAAATCTTTAAGAACAAAATATATTAATAGAGACTCCTCATTTAGAAAATATTATTATACCAACATCTCATACAATTGAAACTCCTCTCGAAGCAACAGATTCTTTAAACCAACAGTCAAGAATTAAACCACCGCAGCATGTTAATAGCGGTGAAGATGATATTATTCCAAGTATTGATGATAATCAACAGTTATTAGGACCAATGCAACAATTAGATGTTATACATGAAGAGATACAAAATTATCCAAGAGATGATAATATCGTCCAAAATCAAAAACGAAACTTATCAACTGATGAAATTCGAGAAATATTAGAAACTAGTGATGGAGAAGAGCCAGAAATAATAGCAAATCAACAAATATCATCAGCACCTATATGACCTATACAACAAAATGAAGATGATTCTAATAGGAATTGCCTTGATATACTACGATCAAATAGACCTGCAGTCCGAAGAAAAAGACAAAGAAGACGTCGTATTTTATTCGATGATAATGACATTGCAGAAATAATTCCACCGAAACGATCTAGAAGAACACGACGAAATAATCGAAATATTGCACAGGAAAATCAAATAAATGAAAATTTACAAAGTGAATTAGAACAACAACAAAGTCCAACAGAAATAATGCAAGAAACTACTGCTGGTGAAATACGCGAGCAAACATTATCACAACCACTCCAAGATGCTGAAAATGAAATTAAATTTGAAAGATTTAAAATTAATCTTAAAAAATGGATACATTTCGTATGTTTTTAAATATTTTATTTTAACGAAATAGTTATGAGTTTTAAAAATTAAGACGTTTTTTTTTTTAAAATATTTTCCAGATAAGCGCAGCAGAAATCAAAGAATTAAAAAGAATTCGTAATTGTACAAAGTATGATATAAATATGTTGAAAGACGTAAGTAACACTTACCGATTACAAAATTATTATAAATTAAACTGACAAATTTTAAATAATTTTTTTTATCATTTTCCAGTCAAATTCATTCAAGGAAATAATTAAAGTTTTAAACATTTTACTTGAAAAAAAATGTATAAAAAAATATGAAATTCTTCCTGTTGATCTTACACGATCAGAGGCTGTGAATCGAATAAAAACGATCTTAGGTTACTAAATGAAAATAAAATTCAACAAAATATATATTAATTATATATATATTTTTTTTAGATTTGAAAGCAAGAGGTATTATTTCTATAAAACAAAATGGGGGAGTTATAGAGGAAATTGAACTAAACACTAATGGTTCAGTCGACGTAACACAATAACTTTGAAAATTTAAATGTTTATTATATTTTTCATTATTTTCAATTTATAATAAAAACTATGTCCAATATTTATAGACCGATTCAATTGTGCAATACAGCTGATCGTATCTATTAATGGTCTGAATCCGCCTCCGGAACTGGTACCATTCTGTTTGTTGCTCTTGTTGTTGGCGCGCTTCTGCTGAGCGCGTATGAGGCGCCCAGGAAGTGGAAGGACCACCAGAAAACAAGACTGTCGGGGAGTAAGAGATCCTGGAACCTCATCCTCCGCTAACGCTTGATCTACAGGTGGAAGAACTTCCAGACCAACTTTTATTTTACCGATCTCCAAGCCCACTATCAACAATCATCCTCAGGCGCGCACAACGAGAAGTAGATGAAAGAAGCCACCATTGAAAGAAGGTTGACTCTTGGAGATCAAATAAAATAAAATTGTGAGCAAAATTGAATCAGATGTACATATTACTACATACACCTGACCGTCCTAACCACAAAATCAAAATCTAGACCGATTCAATTGTACAATACAGTTGATCGATCTAGTAATCAAAACCTAATAAGTCATTATCTATACATACCTTTTCAGTTTTTTTCTCAATGAATATACGTGGGTCACTCTATAAGTTTTGAGATACAGAATATCAGCAATACTTACAATTGGCTATTATGAATAAATAGGAACGTTAGTCTTTGGTAACATGTGTTTTGTATTCAGTTCTTGTTTTAACTTGTTACAAGTAAAGTTATAAATAATTATTCAAAGTGAACAATTGAATTGTCACGTGAGCATTACCGTGCTATGATTTATTATGATTTTAAAGTCGGTTTAAGTAAGCATGAGTGCATCGGACGACTGCAACAAGCATTTGGCGAAAAAGCTCCATCCAGGGCGAATGTGTTTAGATGGTATTCCGAATTCAAAAGAGGCCGTAATTCATTAAGTGGTGAAGCACGTTCGGAAAGACCGTGTTCAAGCGTCACCCATGAGAACATTGCAAAAGTTCAGAGACTAATTGAAGAAGATCCGCGATGCACATACCAAATGATAGAGGAAACACTCGGCGTTGGATCCGCAACGGTACATACTATCTTACACGAATACCTTCATTTAAAAGAAGGTTGTAATGAGATGGATACCACATTATCTTACTTACTGATTTTCAAAAGTCAGAACGTTTAGACGTTCTAAAGAGCAACTGACTAGAGGCACTCCACTTGTGGAAAATTAGAATGCAGAAGTGCTTTGATGTTGGAAGGGAGTATTTTGAACATCAATAAAGTTTGTTTTTCAAAATCATTAGTAGTTTTTCTGTATCTCAAAACTTATAGAGTGACCTACGTACACATATGATAAAACAAATTGTCCTTTTTTTGCTTTTTTTTTTTTAATATTAAATTATACTACTTACATGTTCTGCTCTGAAGTTAACAATCCTTCCGTTGGTGAAGTGATTAATGCATCATTAAATTTAACCCGTTTCTTTTGTGTTGTGTTTTGTAAATTTGGAAAATTTTCTTTTTCAAAATATTCACTATCACCGATGTTCTAGATTCCGCAAAAAGTGGAAGTGGAATACGAATTCAAATCCATGCGAAATGGAAAATGGTGTTCTAGATTCCACGCGGAATTATATATTTCTAACATTAATTTCGAATCAGCTGTTGTTAAATTCTTACATAAACGTTCTATTTTCTTTTTTGCTTTTTCTTTAATAATTTATTAGTTCAGAATTTTTGTCTATAAAATGCACTAATGTTTTTAACTGCTCTTTATTTTTGTTTTTCCTTTTAAAATACATTGAATATATTTATGGAAATAATTATACTAGAATCATAATATACATTAACTTACATACATTATATCAACTTTCAAATAAATTTAACTTTATTCAATATTTATTAAATTTATTTAATAAGTTTTAAAAAAAATTTAACTAATAAAATTCCGACTTATATAAATACAAGCCAGTTGTTGAACAAGTTGAATTAGATATCTAATATTTCAATTCCACGTACAAAATCTTAGCGGATTTGAATTCACGAAAATTTAGTGAAAGTGGAATCTAGAACACCTAATTCCACTTCCGCAACTTAAATTCCGAAAAAGTGGAATTCAGAACATGGGTGTATGATTTAAATTACGTGGTTTATGTAACCAACTTTGTTCACTACTTTTAATACTGCTGCTTCCACTGTTACTTCTTAGAGGATAGAGCATATCCATTACATTATTCCATTTTCATTGTCTATTTCTGGTGAATTACGAAATATTTTGGGAATTGTTGAATCAACATTATGTGTACGAAAATAACATAGTTATTCATAACATAGCTAATTAAAAAAATAAGCATTTTTAATACATATTTTAAAAAAATTACTATATGTAATTATTTTTCATTACAAGACTTTGGGAACCCCCCAAAATCCCCATAGACAATATCCCCAGAAAATGTTTTTCAACAAAATGATAAAATTCCCAAAACCAAATCTCCAAAAAGTACGTTGTCGTTGCTCCGGGTGGCGGGTAACGGGTAACGATAAGCACTCAGCAAATTAAATTTTTTTTTTTTAAATTTTTTATTTCTAAAAATCCCCAAGAAATAAGAATCCAAAAAATGAGAGGAGCTTGCTTGGAATTTTTTGGTTTCCAATTCCAAATCCAATCTAGTCCAACTCCAACAGTGAGTTGGTAGTGGAGAATGGACCGTGCAATAACGGTATCATGACACGATAATTACCACGTATACATGATCAGATCCAAAGATCCACCGATTGAAAGATCGAATTTCGATCTGCATATTTCAGTATCCTGGATCGAAAGATTGAGTTCAGTTTAGATTCAAACGTGGTTCAAAATATAAAAATTATAACCTTGAATTTTTTACTTTTCCTAATATTTGAATGTAAACTTAAATATTAGGGCAAGTTTAGAGTTTCTTCATGTCCCAAAATATTTCTTTCTGCCATTTTATTTATATTTTCAATTTTATTTTAATGAAACAAATAAAAGTTTTTACACACTTCGATAAATAACATAGCTTAAAACAATTTTGATCTTTCAATCTTTCAATCCGTGTCTGTACGGTTATATTTCGACTCGATCCAGGTGAAAAGGCTGGATCGGATCGGTTGGATCCCATATGGACTCGATCTCCGGCTACATGTTTTTTAATGGGATTCAGAACGGATTAAATAAGGATTTAATCCGTCATGTATACGTAGTCAATCTGACATAACATTGACAAGTGGCATGGTAAATAGTAGTGATGGGAACTATCAATTATTTTTGGCTATCGAATAAATGAATAATGAATAGTACTACTTCGCTGGTATTGAAATCTACTACTATTTCCATTTCGAATCTTAAATCTCGATTTTATTTCTAGATGGTTTACAGCTGGCTGGCTGGCACTTAATTTTCAATTTTCTGAGTGACTTACTTTACCAAGCCGAGTGAATTTAACAACCAATGACAATGTTATATAAATAATAATGTAATGAGATTAATAAATGTAATAACATTAAGTCATTTGTGTTGTTTCCCACATAGTCATGCTACTGCAGAAAGAAAATTTTCTGGCTTGAAAATTATAAAAGACTGTAAAAGATACCAATTGAAAATTGATACTATTAAAAACATTCTATTAAGGAATTAATAAAAATGATGAAGATGTTTTCGAGCCGTCCACAGAGCTTCTAAAATATATTAATCGCTACACTTTTAAGTGTAGTCACATATTGAAGGGCTTAGTTTTTTTTTCGTTTTTGTTTAATTTTTTAAGTTACAATTCTTTAAATATTTTGAAAAAAGTTTTATTTTGTTTTAAAGACATTTTTGTTATTGTTTTTTTTCAACTTTTATAAAAAATTATTACATTTATATCTACATATATGTGAATAATAAACGTTTTTCATTTCTACTACTTTTTGCCAAAATCTACTACTATTCATTTCTTAGATATACTACGGCCCTGTTTGAAAACGTCAATTGACTATCATTCAAGCAAGCTGCAATTGTCAAATGTATTAAAATGTCAATTCAGTATAATTGACAGTCACTTGATCGGCAGATTGGCAGTCTAAAATTTGTACTTGCAGCCCTTGCAGGTAGATCGGTTTTGTTCTTTAAAATAATAATTTGTGAGAAAAATGGAATTTGAGTAAGTAAATAAATAGATTCTTTTTTTTTATTTATCAAACAGTTTTTCTAAAATTATAATTTACAGGGAAAATGAAAAAATTTCATATTTAAAAATGTGTCGTATGAAATTCGGCTGCAAACAAAACACAACAAAAACATAATCGTTTTAAAACGTCAAATTTTTGATAATGCAACTGGTAAGATTGATTGTCAAATGACAATCAATATTTTGACAATTATCTTTATTTTTGTAAGTCAATTGATGTTTTCAAACAGGGCCATTTGAACCTGATGTAGTCACATTTGACATCACAACACTGGTTGGTATCACGGCATACACATAACAAGGCAATGTAAGTATCGTAGTGACCGTTAGCATTGTGACGTCATCCTGGTCGTTTTATATGAAACAAATGAATAAAATTTAAAAAAAAAATTTATATGGAAAGACGACCTGAGTGACGTCACAAAACAAATGAAAAAATTTCTTTACATTGCCTTGTAATGTGTATGCCGTGGGTTGGTATGGTAATGGTACGCGAACGGGTACGGCAGTTTTATAGGGATGTCAATGCTTATCAAACATCGATTATTTTGGACACGATTACATCGTACTTTAAAAAACATCGATGATCGATGTTTAAAGCGATTAATCGATTAATCGTTCATTGAAATTACTACATGTACATCATAATTTGTCTTCTTTTTATATTATATTTTTATTTAATCAAGTTGGAAACTTTATTCATTCCTTCATTGAGGGGTTCTATGTAATCATCTCAATTTTGAGAGTCCTTGCTCAAAATCGGTAAACAAAATATCCTTTTTTTTTTTAAAAAAACAAAACTGGCGGTATGTTGCAAATGTATTACTATACTATACATTTGATATGAAAATTTTAAATTTTGTTTCTTCAAAAAGCTATATTTCTACATTCCGTGGACAAAAAACCGTAGTTGTTTGACTGTACTTTTCAACATAAATTGCAAAACAATGTAAAGTATAGAGGCGTGAAATTTTCATACATTTACAAGTTCAAATATGAATTTGATTTAAAATATAACTTCAAAGATCTGTATTTTGTATCCTATGTAGGCATAGAGTATACTGAAAACTACTCTTTCCATACGAAAACACCGGTCTCGAAAAAAAAGCACAAACAAAACAATTAACAAACAAACTACAAAGACACAAAATGGTTGATTTAATCGACCTACATACTGTAAAAGAAAAGCCATCTGTCGTTACAACACTATAATTCACTCACACAAGGCACAGGTCGAAGAACAAACGCGCAAAACAAAGAACAACAAAAAAAAACTCTTCTTTCTTCTTCAGTTTTGAATTTTCAACAATCTTTCTTTTCAAAATTCTGACAGCTTATGCAAGAGTAAATGATAAGAAAATAAATCGATATTTTCAAGAACATCGAATGAAATAAGAACGATTTAATCGATTAAATCGATGATCGATCATCGTTTGACATCCCTGGCAGGGCTGTCGAAAGTACTCCTTTCGGAGTTTTTTACTCCTTTTTGATCATCTTAACTCCCATACTCCCCCCATGAGGAAAATACTCCCTTTTGGTAATATTTACAAAAAGTTATTTTTATTTATATATATTTGAAGTTATTTTTTGTTATTTTTTATGTTTTCTTAATAAATTCAAAGGCAATAAATATATTCTTGTCAGTTTTTATTACTCCACTATTTAGGTTTACAGGTATTAACCTATTCTGAGAATTTTTTTTCCATAATTTAAATCAAAAAT
The DNA here is from genome assembly GCA_932526495.1 of Bombylius major. Lineage (NCBI taxonomy): Eukaryota > Metazoa > Arthropoda > Insecta > Diptera > Bombyliidae > Bombylius > Bombylius major. The sequence continues at coordinate 11,792,541 of OW052046.1, forward strand.
GCAATGCAAATTCTGTTATAATATACAATAAATGCTTTTTTAGTTTTAATTATCACTTCGACTGTTGTGAATGAAGTCGTGTAATAAAAATAGGATAGATTCTATTATTTCTGGTAACTTTACTCAGGTACTACCTTTTTTTCAAAAAACTCCCTTTTCAAAAGAAATTTTACTACTTTTTGAAATTCGATTTCGGCAGCCCTGATCCCTGGGCAGTACGGTTGTCGCGGGTCGTTGCTGTCGGTTAGTTTAGTTGTATTGTATTCGTTTCAAGTATTCAACAGTCAGTTACGAATACGAAAAGAGGAGTTACAACAAGTTACAACTTTATGTTATCGAATGTCGTTGTGTTGTAAGTTGTAAGTTGTAAAGTACAATGATTGAATTTTTTGTTGGTTAATTTTGTATAATAAAATTTAATAATAAAAAAATCAGGAATAAAATAAATTTAAAACGATATCTAACAAATGTTTCTTATTAATTTTTAACAAGTTAAAAAACCTTATTTGTGTTTTGTGTATTTATAACAAAAAAATAAAATAAATAAATTGTGAGTGAATTAATTTTTTTTTTTCCAGCAAATACCTATTAACTACAGATATGTATTTATAAATTTTTGGGGACTTTTTAAACCATTTAAATTCTAAAAAATTAATAAAAACATAATAATAATTGAATCTTTTTTTAAATTTGATTTGATATCGTTTTAAAAGAATTTATGATTAAGTGCGATATATAATTAACATAATAGAGAAAACATTAAACAGCAAAGATACAAGTGGAAAAAAAATATATATATTTATGCATTCATATGTACATATATATTTTACATACAGGTGTATATGTAAATACTTGATATGTATTTGTATAGTTATCAATTTGATGTGCATTTGAATTGATAGAGGATCATCATAATAAAAATCAATATAATATACATACTTAATTTTATGTCTTAGATGTATGTATGTATTTTTAAACAAATTTAAAATAAAAAATAATACAATGTTTCTGTGGTGATTCTAAATGTTTAGGACCACCATAGAAAAAAAAAGAACGCGTAGAAAAGAAAAGAAAAGAGCGGTTATCTTTCGTGTTTTATACAAAAATTATTAAATCGAATCAAGTCAGGTTTTTTTTTTTTTTTTTTTACATACAACGACAGAGAATTCCTGACATTTTTTTACTTTTACACCAGTCTTTTACTTTATTTCTTCTTAATTCATTGTTCATTCATACACAAATTTTACAGTGTATGCTTTTGAATTTTAAAATCCTGCAAAAACTTTGGTTTGACAGTTCTTTTGCAGTTTGTTTTTTTAGTTTGGTTGAATATATGAAGAAAGATGAGGAAACCGGACTATTTCCCTGGCCGGGCAAATGTCAAGAATATGGTCGTTAAGAAGAATCTTATAAAAATACGGAATATAATATATCCTATACTATACCTGTATTTTATTAGAACTGATGAAGTGATAAATCTGATCATCAGTTTCAATTCATCATCTGTTTTTGATAGGAAAGTAACATAATATGGAATTAAAGTTTGGAGTTATTTACGTGATTTGTACGTGATGAAATTTCACTTCATCAGTTCCGAAAAAATACAACTAACACAATATATGTACACATATTTATAATTTATATGTATACAGGGTGTTTTTTTAAATTCTACGTACCGAAATTGGTACCACGATATTCTCTGGACTATTTCATGAAAAAATTGTATTATTAAAAATTTTTATCGGGTCCGATTTTCGCCGCTAGAGAAGAGCATTCAAAATGATGAGTTTTATGCAATATCTCTCAAAACAAAATCGCATATAAAACTTTTTTTTGCACCCTATGTATATCGAAATTTTTCTTTTTATTATGATGAGCTATTAATAAATAATAATATAATTATATAAAAAATTTTGTGTTTGGGTTATAAAAACCTACCCCACCACCAACAACAATAATAATAAAAATTGTGCAAGAAATCTTATTAGTTTTGTGTATCCAAAAAGTATCAATTTAAATTTTCAAATATTTACATATATACATAAAGAAATACGACTAAACATCAGAATATATATCTACATCATGATTATGATGATATGTGTACATAAAATATATGTAATTTAATATAAAAATAGTATCTATAGTACATACATATATACAAAGAATTTGTTTTTTGAAAAAATAAAAAATTATATATATTTGTATTTAAATTACCTATACTATATACATACGTATAGGTATCTGTATACGCGATGATATCCTATACAGGGTGTTTCTGTTATCTCCGACCAAAAGGATACCATAGATAGGTCTCATCGAGACAAACAAAAAATCGTATTGGAGGGGGGTGAGGGAAATCTCAACGGTTTGGCCGCTAGAGGGCGTTGAAGTTTTTTTGCACTTTTTCCACCAAATACCCCATAACTTTTTGTAGAGGCACTCTAGGGTCACTTTGTATTAGAAGAAAATATAGAGAACCCTTTGTCCTTTCTAACGATGCCTTAATTGTTGCTCTATTCTCAACTTTTCAAAAGATATACGCCCTCAAAATAAAAATTTTGTGAATTTTCACCTATTTTTTGTGTTTAACCCTGCTTTACTCAAAAAAGGCAATTAACCCTTAATTTTTTATTGCAGAAAAAGAAGGCTCAATTGATTCTACACCGATTTGCTATGTTCATATTTTTAGAAAAGTGCATAATTTTCGAGATATTTGCATTTGAAAATTAGCACTTCTAGCTCCTATTTTCAATTTACACTGCAATAAAAACACTGTCCAATAATCCAATGAATTTCAGACTTATTTTTTCAATTTTTTCAAAAGGTATTCCTTAATATCTCGAAAATTATGCATTTTTTGCAAAAATTGAAGATAGCAAATCGATGCAGAATCAATTGACTTTTTCTGCAATAAAAAATGAGGGTTAATTGCCTTTTTTGAGTAAAGCAGGGTTGAACACAAAAAATGGGTGAAAATTCACAAAATTTTGATTTTGAGGGCGTATGTCTTTTGAAAAGTTGAGAATAGAGCAACAATTAAGGCATCGTTAGAAAGGACAAAGGGTTCTCTATATTTTCTTCTAATACAAAGTGACCCTAGAGTGCCTCTACAAAAAGTTATGGGGTGTTTGGTGGAAAAAGTGCAAAAAAACTTCAACGCCCTCTAGCGGCCAAACCGTTGAGATTTCCCTCACCCCCCTCCAATACGATTTTTTGTTTGTCTCGATGAGACCTATCTATGGTATCCTTTTGGTCGGAGATAACGGAAACACCCTGTATATAATTTATATATACATATATCCAATAATACAAATACAAATGTAAAAGGTGTTTTAAAGTGAATATCTTGTTTTCTTACCTGTAAAATACAGTACATCTAAATCATAAACAAAAATAACAGCATTATTTATATACATTTACCTGTAGATACAACTCTTATGTACATACATATATGCACATACAACATAAAGATTAAAGATAGATACTCATCAGCAGGCACTCACTTACATTTTTAAAACTCCTGAGTCGAACCGCTATTAAATTGACTTTTTTGAAAGTTGGGAGCTGTTAAGCTTGCTGGTGTTGTAAAGTCAAGAAGTTGATTCAATGTTTCCAACATTGAGTACCGTGGTGATGTATCTTTTTTTTTTTCTTTCTAAAAAAGTATAATAATATCACAATAATAATATCATATAACAGACTTTTCATCCATCTGCTGCTGTTTCATGTGTTTGCAACTATTTTACCTATGTAAATTCCAATTTGAAACAAAAAGGAAAAAAGAAAAAAGAAACAAAACTTCTGATGCAAGGTAGGTAAAATATTATGTTACATTTATATTTTTAAAAAATAAAAAAAAAATAAAATAAAAAAAGCTATATAAAGATATATTTTCGTATTATGTATGTTATGTATGTATGTATGTATGTATAATCTTACCTTGCATGATTGTGCTATCTGTTGTTCTACAACTAACTGTAACTACATGTATAGTATATTCATATTGTATATAGCATATTCTATACTTAGTATATGGGGAATTCCATTTGTAACGGGTATGACATCCTGACCCCTAAATATTGAAAAAGTCGTACAACAATTGCATTCTGATTAGGACTTTTATGTTCTTAATATGCCTTCTAGTGTGAAGGAAACGACGGTTACGATAAAACGGAAAACTTCAAATATTTCTAATCAGAATCGTTATTTTAGTAGCGTAACGGGTGTGACGCTGACGATTTCGAATTTCACGGATTTCCGTATATTTCATTGAATATCCTAAAATTTTCATATGAACAATTTCAAAAATTATTTTGAATTATACATTAGACACTTGAAAGAATCTTTTGAAAAAATTTGACGAGGAACAATGCAATACTTTTTTCATGATTAAAAAAAAGAAATGTAACGGGTGTGACATTTTTTAACGGTCGTGACAGCGAAACGAGTTTCTACTGATAAGTAGCAAAAAAATTTTTTTAATACTGTTCTTCATAGTGATATCGTAAATAATTTAACACTATATAGATATACCAAAAATTCATATATACTTACCTATCCAAATCAGCTTCATTCATATGAATTTAAGGTAAAAAGTTGTCGATTTGCGTGGAATTATCCAAATGTATGTACCTACATATGTACGAAATATTCTGTTGTGTTCATAGGACAAAGAGGACAGGAACTTTAATTATCTGGGGGTCCTATATTCTTGAAATCATTCCTTACTTTACGTATACGTAAACTCAATATTTATACGAGTGGTTCTAATGTATGGTTTATATTCTCGAGATTCGCATATAGAATTATTGTACATATGTATTAGAATATTTTATGAAGAAATATTTTCTAAATTACATAATATATGTTTTACCACATGTCTTTGATGAAAATTTACTATAAGATTTAATTTTTTTGAGTTAAAAATATAAAAGTCTTGAAAATAATACATAATTAGTACAGTAATGTCTCACTAATCTGAACCAATTGTTGCATGGGTCATTTCGAATTAACGAAAATTCCGATTACGAAGAATAATTGTTTTAAATTTGAAATATTAATAAAAAATTACTTTTTGTGGTTTAGGAAATATATGTATTTCAAAACACTGCATAATTCATACATTTTTACAGAACATTAAAAATTTCGAATTACATAATTGCTTTTTTATGTTTAATTATTAATCCTTAAAAATGTCTTAACTTGACGCCAAACTAACGAAATTTGATATAATGGACTAATAATTGAATATGTTCGTATAAAGAAGATGAAACATAAGTTGCTGACGTTAAAAAACAGTTAGAATTCAATTATTTAATAATTATGTCTGTTTAGCTTTAATAGACACTGAGCTGTGAGAGGTCAAAAATGGCTCGAAACAGTTCGTGTTAATAGTGTACGGTGTGCATACGGCCTATGTATTGAACTTGGCCGCGCACTACCGTGCGCTTAGATTATTCTTTCATTAATTATTAATTCTGCTTGTTCAACAGCAGATTGAGAAATCAGAAAACCTAATTCATCTAATTCTGCTTAAAAACAAGCGCAATGTTTAAATGTCTTTTGTACAGCCTGTGCTTCTCATAGATTTAGGTTTTTTTTATTCCTAAGATTCTATTTGAAGGTGCGCATCAGATTTCCTCAGGTTTGAGGAAAAATTGGTGCAAGGTGCAAGTATCGCACTCTTTTTGAGATCAACGCCTCACATTCACACAGAATGTGTTTTTAGGTCTCTTTGGCCTCTTTACAGAACTTGCATTTGTCCATCCTCTTTGAGCTCTATCTTGCTCAGGCGGTTTGTTATAATATATATAAGTAAAAAGATTCTTAACTTATTTAAGTCTAATATACAACAAAATCTTATTTTCTAATAAGTCCTTATATGTACTTCTTCCTTAAATAAAAATAATACTTCTCTGTTACATAAAATACAATATATGCCTTACAGTTTAATTCATAGTTTCATCATTTTCTGGAAAAATGGTTAAAGGATAACAACCGTTAAAAGTAAGGACATATTATTCTATTGGTATGATTTATGATCTTAGGTGTTTGATCGCACTTCATGGCAAAGAAGTTACACAGCATGTGTGTTCAATATAGTAATATAGATCTTACATAAATGCTGATATGACTTTATTACTTTATTTTATTTATGTATGTACATATATATACAATTTACAACAAAAAAAAACAAATCTATCTTTTATAGCGTGTGAAAAAATAAAGAAGATAAAATTGTTACACTTTTTGATTTTTACTATGTGTTACTATTTACTCTTAAATATCGCATGCAATATTGTTTATTTTTTGCTGATGTCTTTAGAAAAAAAAAACAAAAAAAAAAGCACAAATCATATAATATTACTTAATTTATTAATTGAAGCATTTATATGCTTACTTGACTGAATAAATTCATTACTTGTATCTAATAAATTTATAATGAGATAAGCAAAAAAAAAAACGATAATGTTTTCTTTCTACAAAGAATTTTTAAATGCTATAAATCATAAAATATGAAAAAAAATCGCACTCACTGAGTGAAAAATATAGAAAAAAAAAATGCAAGATGTGTAGATACATATTTTGAATGAGGCGTGATCATTGTGAATTATAGGTAACATACTTGTTGAAAGCTTAAGATTTCTCATACAATCTTTTATTTTTAAAAATTGAGGTTCATTCTGATTTTTTTTTTTTTTTTTTTTTTAAAGAAATTTAAGGTTTTTAATAACTTTAGCAAATTATAATGTATGTACATTGATTCATGTACATTGTACAAGGCAAATACTCGATAATAACCCTCATTTTTTTATTGCAGAAAATGAAAGTTCATTTGAATAATGAGGGCCCAGGGGCGGAACTATGCACTTCGATACTTATTCAATGTTTGTTCGAAAGTTGTAAACGATATCGTTTGTTCGAAAATAAATTTTGGTCTTTTGAGTAAAGACTATTAAATTTTAATTCAAAAACTTAGTGTGAAAAAAAAACAATAAAATTGAATTTTTTGCTTCAGTGAGATCCTAAAATTATTTTTTTTTTGCAGTATTAAGCACATCATACGTCATTTCGTTTGGCAGATATTTTTTAAAGATTTTCTTACTGAGACTGCCTTTTGGAATAAAACGACAACGCTTTAATACTAGCATTATAGAATTTTCGTGTATGTATACATTACATACAGGGTGTCCGGTATTAATGTTTACAAAATGAAACCACAGATAGGTCTTGCCGAGACAAGCAAAAAATCGTATGGGTGGTGGGGAGGGGGGTTCTCAACGGTTTGGCCGCTAGAGGGCCTTGAAAATTTTTGTGACTTTTTTTTATAAAACCCTGTATTTTCGTTTTTGCTTTTTGTATAGGAAATTTTCAAATTCAGAAATTTGCAATTTTGTACCTAATTTTTTGGAAAAATCCAGTGATTTCTCGAAAAAACCCATTATTAACATACCGTTTTTTTACAATAAATAAAAACCGCAACTTTTTTTCTACAAATTAGCTTTCTACGCTATGACTCTATCTGCTTTGGTTCAGAAGCTAGAGCCTTTGGAAAGTCATTTTTTCACTATTTCGCTTGCCCCTTCATACATTTTGCACCAAAAAATGCTTTATTTCAAAAACTTTATTCACTGTTTTGTCCAAAATGTATGAAGGGGCAAGCGAATGAGTGAAAAAATTACTTTATTCCAAAGGTTTTATTTTGTAAACATTAATACCGGACACCCTGTATATGTATACAGGGTGATTTGTTTCTAATTACCAAGAGTGTACTAGCGAAACTTTCGATCATGTCTATTTTCGCCGCTAGAGGGCGTTCAAAATTATGAGTTTTATGCAAGACCTCTCAACACAAAATCACCTGTAATTTTTTTGCACCCTATGTATCAAAATTTTTCTTTCATTATGAATGGCTATTAAAATTACCTTTCATTTGGTGTATTATTTATTGTATGTAATAATTTCACTTTCAAGAAAAGAGGTCATAAACTTGAAATTTATGATTTTTTTTTTCCTAAAATTTTCTCAATTAATTGGGCTCCTGAAAAAAAAATTCACTAACGAAATTTTTTTTTTTTATTTATTTAGAAAGCTAATATTATGTATAGTATAATAAAACAAAAAAAAATTCAGTTCGATACCGCTATCCGTTATCATGTAATTAAGGATCATAGGTGTGATCAATGTTATTTAAACGAAGTTTTGTCACAAAAGATCGTTTGTAATTCAAAAAAGATACACTTTTAACCCTTTTCGCACACCTATGATCCTTAATTACATGATAACGGATAGCGGTATCGAACTGAAATTTTTATTTGTTTTATCATACATAATATTAGCTTTCTAAATAAATAAAAAAAAAATTTCGTTAGTGAATTTTGTTTTCAGGAGCCCAATTAATTGAGAAAATTTTAGGAAAAAAAATCACAAATTTCAAGTTTATGACCTCTTTTCTTGAAAGTGAAATTATTACATACAATAAATAATACACCAAATGAAAGGTAATTTTAATAGCCATTCATAATGAAAAGAAAATTTTCGATACATAGGGTGCAAAAAAAATTACAGGTGATTTTGTGTTGAGAGGTCTTGCATAAAACTCATAATTTTGAACGCCCTCTAGCGGCGAAAATAGACATGATCGAAAGTTTCGCTAGTACAATTTTTTTCATCAAATAGTCCAGCGAATATCGTGGTACCACTCTTGGTAGTTAGAAACAAAACACCCTGTATATGTACATAAGTTTTTTTCTTTGGTTTTTTTTACAGCGATACATTTTTCTTAAATTTCCCAAAAATATTATTCAAATCAGTTGAGAAGCATAAAAGTTAGTGTACAATTGAATTATAAGGTTTTAAATTTTTTTAAATATTTTTTCCTTTAAAACCTTTTTCAAACACCCTAAAGTACTAAAAAGAAATTAACATGCATACAAATATTTCATAAATTATCAAAACAAATAAATACGGCAACACTCTAATCGAAAATTTTTATTTTTTTTTATCAAATTTAAGATTCCCTGCTGTTGTTTATTATTTCTAACTTCCAGGCATTCATTCTTCATAGCATATAGTACGTTTATACTTAAAAAAGTGGTATAACTTAAAGCGATATAGAAAATCGGTTTATTTTATACCGATTACGTTGCTGTTTAAAGCGATTTAAAGTACAATACTACCAACAACAACAAAAATAATGATTTTAAAAGAAATGTACATATGTATGTATGTATTTGTTTTTTTTACAACGTTGTCAACTTGTATCGTTAAACTGTAATAAAGTGTGTTTATACCTATTTTTATAAGGTTGTTTGAACCGGTTTAATAATCGTTTTATATTAACGCGATTTAGACGACTTATACCGGTTTAAGAAAACGTTTATACCACAAATATAAACCGTTATAACTTATATCGATATGAGTTACATAATATATCGGCTTAAGAGAAAGTATAAACGTACAAATATTGTGCATAACCCTTGTATTTCTCAAAATTCGATATATCCTATCATCGATCATAGTGTATAATCCGGAGTAATGATAACTTTTATGTAAGTATATGATGATAGTCATGGAAAAAAAAGACAAACACTACAAAATTCCAGTGACGTTCATTTAAAAAAAAAAAACAGAAAAAGGTTTTTCTTCTAATAAATTAGAAGGTATTGGTTTTCATTGGATATGTATACGTACGTACCTTGCTCATCAGATTCAAAATTACATGGAGAAAAAACAAAAACAAGGCAACAAGGATAAAATAACAGTAAAAATAAGAATAAGAAAAATAAAAATTTATTGACTGACTCTGCGTTCTTGTATGTTGTATATATGTATGTAGTATGTACATACGTACTATATGTACATGTGTTTGTAGTTGGTGTGCCATTTTATACATATATCAAGTGTACGACTATTTGGTGTACATAGAAAAAAATACTAGAATTTAAAAAGTTTTTCAATCAAAAAAAGGGGAAAGAAGGATGTATATAAATAAAATAGTATATACATAGTATATACGAAACACGTTGTTTTGTATAGTCATTTTATTATTTTTTGGGGAGGATGAAATAAACAATGGTATATATACATATCTCCATACATATTATATCTATTTTCTATGGTATATTATATACCTATTCAAGTATATAATATAAAAATATTTACATACTCGTATAATAATGCAAGTACATATATACCGCATGGCATATAAAATACACATAGAAATCGTAAACTTAATTCTTTTTTTTTTTAGTAGAATTTATTTACCGGGTATACGTACAACATAACATACATACATACATACAACATGAACCACAAATGTTACCCATATCAGAGTTACTGAATGAAATGCAATGATGATGATGCGATGAAACCCTCCCTTATGCATTTTTCTACACACACACACACACACACACACACACACCATCAACAAAATACATATATGTAGTAGGAGAAAATCAATAATTTTGCTTTACGCTTCGACGGCTTCAGAGGACATTATTATTTGGGACAGAATATTGGGTTGATGATGATGTTCAAGTCCATTGTTATGTTTTTCTTATTTTTAAATTTCTTTTTCATATCAAGGATCTTCTTTTTATTTTTTTTATTTTTAAGAAAACATTATAAATCATGCATTTTATGTGAAAACAACCATCTAAATGAAAAACAAAAAAAGGGAATTAAGGGTATTAAGGGAAAAACGATATTCTATGTAGTAGTCCCTGTGTACTGGAGCTACCTATAAAAAATATAAAATTTTACAAATCGGAAAAATCAAAAGATAATGAAAAATTTTTAAACACTCTTCGATGTTGCACACTGTAAATTTTGAATAATTATGAATTTTGTGTGAAAAAAACGGGATCCGGAAAATTCATCGCCAGCAATTCACCGCCAGCAATTCTTCGCCAGCAATTCATCGTCTCAACAATTCATCGCCACAGCAATTCACCGCCGAATTGCCGGCAAAGAATTGCTGGCGATGAATTTTCCTAGACCCGAAAAAAACATATATCTACCTATTCAAGAATTGCAATCACATACATATATAAAATGTATCGTACCTATGTAATATATGCATGATGCACTCGATATCTATATGTACAGAAATGGCAACAAAACAGACATGTCCAACTGAATTATGAAATTTAATTAAAATTTTTAATAGGTATAGATACTCGTAATCTCGTTTTTTTTTTTTTTTTTTTTTTTGTATATAAATTTAATTGCTCAGGGATTTGAAAAGAAACTAAAGAAATCGAAATAAAAGCGAAAACATTTTTTTTTAAAAACATACACCAGGCGACAAGGAAATGTCTGATTTGCTTTATTTCTTAAATATTTGCAAAAAAATTGCGTATGTTTTCGCCTATTCGAGTCGTTTTTTTTTTTTTTTCATATTGTCCGTCATTAGAAGCTTCTTTTTGGGTTTCTTGGAAAATAATCCTTCGTTGAGATGTTGATATTCTTGATTAATTAATTTTACAGCCAAAACATAGCGATTCTTTAAGCATAAACTTTTGAAAGCCGTTCATCTCGTTTGGTTGTCTTTTTGCCCTTTCCGGAACCCTTTTTTCTATCTACACGGTCAGTACTCAGTAGTTTTAAATTTTTTAATTAAATTTCTCACAGTTTTTTCCGAGCACTTAACACGTCGAACGATTTCACAGTTCTTAAAGTTAATTTTTCAGCACGTGCAATGGCACGATATATGTATGTACATATGTATAATGATAATTCCACTTTTTGAGGACAATTGCACTTTACAACAATTTAAAAACAAATGCCACTTCGAAAATATGAAAAAATCACTGTGAATATTCAGGTATCGCATTTTATTGCAGTTTAAGTATGACAATAACGGAATTCCCAGATATTGATAATTACAAGAGGTCGGACATTTCATTGTCGCTCGGTGTACACATATCAACAACAACAAAATTAACATAATATTATTTCTGTTATGAATTACAAGCAAATTTTTAATCTTGGAAAGCAGAAAGACATTTTCTTAATGAAAAATTGAAAAAAAAAATTATCAATTGTTTGAAGAATTTATACTCTGTTCACAAAGTTTTTTCAGTACAGGTTTTATGGAAGAGTTCAGTGTCATTACATTTAAAGCGTGAAACAGGGGGTTGCCTCATCCCCTTTCATAAAATTTTTTGTTTGTCTCACCGAGACCTATCCGTAGTTTTCGGGTCTGAGATGTAAACTGAATTACTGTGTACATATAATTAGGTACATAATACATATATACATATGTAGTGTACGAGCATATACACTCCGAGTCACTTGATTACGGCCACTGATTTTTTAAATTTTTTTTGGATATTACTATGAATTTTGTTACGTGAGTATTAGTTTTTATGCTTGTATTAGAGAGTACATTCTGTTACGAATATAATCACGGAAAAAATATTTGAAAATATAGTACGGTTATTTGTGCAGTACTCATTAAGTACAATCTCTTCAAAAAACATGCATTTTTAATTCGTCACTTGATTACGGCCAGTATTGAAATTGTCTCAAAAAAAGAAAAATTTGGATGAAAAACAACTTTTTTTGTGTTGTTTATATGAGATTTATTAATTTTTTATTATTTTCAATTAATTATAATAGTGATTGCTGCCTCCGTTGTGACGAATTGTGTCGAAAATTCGTGATAACATCAAATTGTATAACGATGTCAAGAACTTAAGCAAAATTTTTGTCCAGGCAGATTTTATTGCTTATAGAAGCATATTAGTGAAACTTTATCTTCAAATTTTCTTCCTCCTTCATAGACCTCCCTTTACAGCCATCTCCGAATGTTTCCCATGATATTTAAATCCAACGAATATGGTGGTCACGGTAGCAATCACACATTTTGATTTTAGGTGAACTCTCTAGCACATCCTGCGGTGTGAATTGGAGCAATATCCTGTTTGTAAATCAAAGCCAGAGGACCAAACATCTCAAAAAACTTTGGAAAAGCTTCTTCTAATATGGTTTTATATGAAACTGCAGTCATTCTCTTATTTTGAAAAGATAAGTCAATCGTGCCATTGAATGAAATAGCTCTCCAAACCATAACACCACCCTGTATAATGTGTTTTCTGCTCAAAAATCGTTCTTCCTTTCTTAAGTCATGAAAATAAGACTGAAAACCATCAGGACCATCCAAATTAAATTGTTTTTTGTCTGAAAACACAACTCGTTTCCACTTTCTCTTTAACGACATGTGATTTCTCGCAAATTCCAATCGCTTTTCTTTACGTGACGTATTCAAAGGAGATTTTTTTCTTCAATTTTTTATATTGTAGATGCGTGGTACTATTAATTACGGCATGTACTGTTGATAAACTGGCAGGAACTCCGGTTTTAGTCTTGATTTTTGCTGCTGGTAGGCCTGAGTTTGAGGCTGTGCGAAGAATTGCTCGTTTATCTTGAAAAATTGTTGCTTCTGCGATTCGCCCTATTCTATTCTGTATATAATTTTCAATAGTTTTAAGGAAAGAACCAATAACAGTTCTTCTTCTTTCAATTTTTTCAGCAATTTGGCGATTTGAAGAGCCTTCTTGCTTCAAAACCTCGATTTTTGCCTTTTCACTTTCTGCCAATGTCTTTTCTTTACCCTTTCTTCAAAAAATTCAATAATTTGAATTTGATAGCTAATGAACACTAGCAATTTAATAAACGAAATAATTTTGAATAAAGTCGAAAAGTTGTTCGTTATAGTAGTTAGAATACTAATTTTCAATACTGGCCGTAATCAAGTGACGAATTAAAAATGCATGTTTTTTGAAGAGATTGTACTTAATGAGTACTGCACAAATAACCGTACTATATTTATAGTAATATCCAAAATAACTTTAAAAAATCAGTGGCCGTAATCAAGTGACGCGGAGTGTACATACACATACATATTAGTTATGCATATTTTCATTTGCATTCAAATGAGTGATAAACGCGTAAACTGTTTACAATTTAAACTTTAAATTGAAGTATGTATTTAAAGAAAAAATATATTATAAATATGTTCATCACTAAATTTATTTTTCATCCTGTGATATTTTTTTAAATGAAATTTTCGTCCTATTTTATTTTTTTAAATATATGTAGTAGGTACTCCTATAAAGAAGAAAAAAAGATACATATTTACATAGGTATAAGCTTTTACTTATAGAAATATAAACATTTACATGTAGGTGGTAAATCACAATTTTGTAGATTCAATTCATTTATATACAGTGCTGTTCATATTTATTTGTGCAGAGCAATTTTTTTTATATAACGTCGTATGTACCTATTTGATTTGGTATATCTTCCATAAAAATTAATACATCGGCTTCAAATTTTTACTGATAATAGCTTATATAGTTCTCCACAAATTCACTATTCAAAAAAAAAAATCATTCAAAGTTAACGGTAAAAAAACAAAAGTAAAATGTTCAAAATTATTTGTGCATAGCGGCCAAACTGTTGGGATTTCACCCCTCCCCCTCCGACACGATTTTTCGCTTGTCTCGACAAGACCTATCATTGGTATCAATTCTAAGCAAACGAAACGGAACATCTTGTATTTACACTTTTTTATACTGCACAAATAATTTTGAACATTTTACTTTTGTTTTTTTACCGTTAACTTTGAATGATTTTTTTTTGAATTGTGAATTTGTGGAGAACTATATAAGCTATTATCAAAAATAGTATATAGGAAAAGATAAACATTTTCATATGTCGAAATGGAAGCAATTTTATTTTTGCCATTACCTGATATCAGGTGGCAACATGTTGAAAATTTTCATTAAACATTCTGCATACACTTCGCATCACTTGGATACATAATCAAAAATCTTTATCAACAATTTTCAAATTTTTGCAACACTTGATCATCGTCTATTAAATGGTAGCAGTGTAGGAATTTAGAAGAGACGGACAAAATTTTGAGGGGATAAGACAGCACAAAAAAAGGAAATGTTGCTTTAAATTGCTTTACATATAATACAAAGCCTCCCACATAAAAAAAAAGTCAACTTTTGAAGAAACGTTTTTGTTTTTGTACATATATTTCAATATTCGTCATTATATAATATATAATATATAATATACTGCCTGATATACTGGTATAAATTCAACCGACCATGAACAATGCTTCCGTATCAGTACCGTCAGAAGGAAAAATATATCAAGTAAAAATACAAAAATTAATGTACTTTCACAGAAGTAGAAAGCTCATTAAATACTCACCTACCTATATTTCAATATAAATGTAACATTTTTAAATAAAAATACATAATTTAAATTTTAGGTTTATTTTGCAACCCATTTGGGTATTTTTAAATTGCAAATTTAGACCCTTCAGAAAGTTTATTTTGCTCTTGGTTGGAATTATTATTTAAATACTTTATCCGTGGTATAAGGAAAAGGCAAAAATTTTCCTTAAGGGGGCTCGTTACTGGGTATTCTCCCTATGTCATATTTTTACACTAAAATACATATACCTACATATATCTATTGCAAAAAAAACAACTTTTGATGAAAAGAATTTTAAAAATTCTCATATGTATGTATAGGTACATATTTTAAAACTGATCTTTACAAAGGTATGCTGGAAAAATTGGCTAAATGCATAATTGGGTTCACAATGAAAGAAAAATAACTTGCTTTTGAACTCAAGGACTGGAAAATCAGTTTAAAAGTCCGAAATATAATAGTGCAAAACTGACAAATTACATATCTTTCCACAAAAAATATGAAATAACTTTTTTTCAAAATTATATGCGAATTTTCAATGAAAATAGAAAATTATAAAATGCATTTATACCTGCAAGTTTAAAAAGAAAGACAAAATTTGGTTAAAACTGGATTTCAATATAACAACAACAAAAATAAGAAAAGCGAAAAAAATTTCAAATTTCTTCAAGTCAATAATAATATGGTTTTAAAAATTTTTACTTATAATTTGAAAACAACGCAAAGTATGGCTCGAATGTGTGTATGTTAGAATTATGTATGTATATTGCTATAGCTATAATATAGCGAGAATACCAACAATTCATATTTAATGTTACTTGTTGTTTTTAATTTTAATATAGGTATAGTAAAAAAATTCAAACTAAGCAACATTTGTGTAAAGAATTTATTCCTACTTTACCGCACTCTACTTGTGCGTCTGTTCTAAACTTTCTCGATTCTACTGCCTTTTGTTCATGATTAAAATGTTGATACGATGAGTAAAATTGTTGATAATTGCTACTGAATATCATTATAAACATGACTATTAGAAACAAATGTATAAGCAACATGTTGTGGGGTGTGATATCACGCCCCAGATCAAAAATTTTGAGTGCCATGAGGATATATGAACGTTGGGCATCTTCTACTTATACAACTTTGGTATTATATAATGACGAATATTGAAATATATGTACAAAAACAAAAACGTTTCTTCAAAAGTTGACTTTTTTTTTATGTGGGAGGCTTTGTATTATATGTAAAGCAATTTAAAGCAACATTTCCTTTTTTTGTGCTGTCTTATCCCCTCAAAATTTTGTCCGTCTCTTCTAAATTCCTACACTGCTACCATTTAATAGACGATGATCAAGTGTTGCAAAAATTTGAAAATTGTTGATAAAGATTTTTGATTATGTATCCAAGTGATGCGAAGTGTATGCAGAATGTTTAATGAAAATTTTCAACATGTTGCCACCTGATATCAGGTAATGGCAAAAATAAAATTGCTTCCATTTCGACATATGAAAATGTTTATCTTTTCCTATATACTATTTTTGCTATTATCAGTAAAAATTTGAAGCCGATGTATTAATTTTTATGGAAGATATAGATACCAAATCAAATACGACGTTATATAAAAAAATTGCTCTGCACAAATAAATATGAACAGCACTGTATGTACCTACTATGTTGTATGTACATTGTACATACATATGTACTTACTTAACTTTTAATGGTTTAAAAATGCAAAGTAAACTTAACTGAAAAAGCACACTGTAAACATTTTTAGAGATTAGTTTTACATTGTGAAGCTTTTTATAAATTGGAGGTATTTTTAGCAAACATTTCATTTTATTTATTTATTTATCTTTTTTTCAAATGCTAGAATTTATTATTATAGGTATGTATGTATGTATGTTAATATTTTTTTCTTTATCTGTAACATTCTATCATATTTTTTATACAAAGTATCTCTCTGTTGGATTTTTCAACATTCTAAGAAGAAGAAAATTGTATCACCCACTGGAAGTTTGTTTAGATTGCAAACAACAAAAAAAATGGGGGGGGGGGGGAAACGTGAGGATATGTTGATATGGTGACGGTGATGATGTTGATAATGATGTTTTTACTTTGTATTTTTTTTTTTTTTTTTTTTTTTTGTAATATATAAGTAGGTACTTAAATTTTTGTAAAATGACAATGTACCGGGACACTTTACTGATGTTTTCTTCTTTTGAAAATAATAATAAAACAAAAAAAAAGATAAAAACAATAATTTCAAAGTTTATACGTACTATACACCTATACATGTTATATAAAAATTTTATAATATATGTACATAATACTCGTATACGTACTTCATCTATATACTTATATGTATATCTATACTTTCAAAACTCTTAAGAAATTCATTATGAGGCTGTTGATACTACTGCATTTTTGGTACCTCATGATCTATATAAAAGTTGAAAAAAAAAATAAAAATTTCCTAGGTAAAAACAACACATGAGATTAATTTGAATTTCAAATAAATGTAGTTTAATGTTGAACCACTTGAACCAAAAGAGTTGAAGTTTCGTATTGTACTACGTTGGCATGCGCAAAAGAAAAAATACTTAAACACGTGCATTTTTGTTGTTATAAACTCTAATGGCCAGTTCCACAGCCAAAGTTTAAACAGAGTTTAACTCTTAAACTAAGTTTAACCACTTTTTTCAGTTTCACAGTGAACGCTTAAGTGTTAAACTGAGTTTAACTTAAGCCGTACGAATTGAGAGCTTAAACTCTATTTGAGGTTTAAGTAAAAATCAAATATAAAATAAAAAAACAACTGCCATCTATCTATCTGTTTTGTCCCTAAATTTATTATAAATTGAAATTTATATGAAAAAATTTAAAATGTCACAATAATTTCCACTGCCATCTATAGCGGCTATACAATGACATCTACAAGTTTTTCAGGTTTCAACCTAAATTCATTCACAATGATAGGTTTAACTAAAGATAGTTAAGCTACAAATATAAATTGACTGAGGAACGAAAAAAAATTTAAGTGAAGCTTAAGCCATGGTTTAGGTTTAACTTAAACTCTGCTTAAACTTCGACTGTGGAACTGGCCATAAGAAACAGAGATTTCTTCTTTCGTATATGTATGTATACACAAGAAGATCAATGTAAGATTCTTCTGCGCATAGTTTTCTCGTGTAATACGATTCCTCAACTCTTTTGGACGAGTTCATTTTTATCCAGTGTCGTTACATTTAATAGTAGTATATTTTAAACTACTCATACCCCCAATCTGTTATATATGTGCAATGAGACGCTGAAATATAAAAAAAAAACATGAAGCTATGAAGCTAATGCTTTTGCAACTTGCACTGGAAAAAATAAATGAACATGGCGTTTACGTCATTTACGTAATTTGCGTATTAATGAAAAGGGCCAAGTTTTTCATTTTTTGCTTTATGCACGTATGATAAATCCATATACATAATAAGACATTAAATCAATAACAATAGATAACTTTGCTTTTAATTTGAAATTTATCTCTCCTTGTAGTTGCTATAGGTATAAAAAAAGAAACATCCTACTATTTATTCGCTTCATTTATTGTTTTTTTATCATATCGTTGGGGAAAAAAGAAATAAAAAGAGAAAAACTTGCATTATTCTAAAATATTCTAATACAAACTAAACAATGTAAATGTCTAACATAAAGGGCAGATCAAATAAAAAGAATCTCGTATTTGAAAAAGAATGATATTTATATATAATATAGAAGAGGGTGAAATTTTCCTGTAATACGCACACTTTTTTAATTTGTTGCTATATTTGTTATTGTTTTTTATATGTATTAAGATTAATACAATAAATATGTATGTATGTATGTATATAACTTTGGTATATATCCTTTATTGGGGTATGTATATACATATTTTATTTTAATAAAATTGGAAAACATTCTAGATAAATATATATATTATACAGAATTCAAATTGAACTACATAAGGATGACTCATTCATTTATTCATTCATTTTCATACTCTGTAAAATTAGATTTTATTCGTTTTCAAAAGGATAAATAGGATATTGCTACTATGCACATACTCGTACATTTAATGTTGTGTTTTTTTTTTTTTTTTTTTTTTTTTATTCTTTATTCCAGGTTATTTTCTTTTATGTTGAATGCCTTGAACTGATCGACAGATGCAATTATCAATCTAATCTTCGTTTGTTCGAATCAATAGAAAGTAGAAAGCTTCATTTCGAAGCGAAAGAGATTTCTTATATATCTTTATGCCATAAGTCAAATTTTTTAAAATCAGGATTCCCTGATTTACTAGGATAATTGAAGAATTATGTTTCCTATAGTTCTCTTACTGGTATTGTTTTGAACAAACAATAACCTTTATTTATACCAATTTCTATTTATATTTCCCAAAAATGGCGATTTATTAGTAATTACTTATTAAAAATTGATTATTTATTATAACAATTATATATGTACTTAAATATATTAAGCATATACATACATATGTTTCTCCTTCAATACAAAACATAATGTACTTATACGAAGGTACATAGCCGTGAACATAAAACTCTTATAAGTATCTTATCTGTCTAGACTTAAATACAATTTATATACTTATTGCATATTGCTTATGTTGCAATTATGTTTCCTGTGTAATAATTCTTATTATAAATTTATTCTATTTTAGTTCTATTTTAAAAATTACTTAAAATTATATTATATGTGCTAATTAATTTTCAAAAATCTAAATTATCTAAGTTATTTACAATATACTTATAGTATTTAATTGCAGAGCTATACGTGTTTTTGTAAACATACAAAAGTGAGTGAGTTTTTCGATTTTTACTACTTATGTCTGATTTTGTTGAGTAAATTTAATTTGAATTAAATTTCGTTTGCGGAATGAATATTCTGCCTCAAAAACGTTAAGGATGTTGTAGTAAGCCTTTGGTAATAATGTTTACAAATGGTACAAAGACTTAAAAGAAGGCCGAGAACGAGTTCAAGACGAATAGTGCCCCGGACGACCATCAACATCTACCGATGAAAGATTTGCTATTCAAAAATCGTCGATTGACAATTAGAGATTTTGCTGATGCTACGGGCATTTCATTTGGATCAACCCAAACTATTTTAAAAGATTTTTTGAGCCTCACACGCCTCAAATATCGATTGGTTCCAAAAACACTCAATTTTTTTGAAAAAAAAACATTGGTTCTCGAGAACATTTCGCCAAAAATTCGACCCATATCGTTCCGCAGCCATCGTATTCGCCTGATTTAGCACCGTGCGACTTCTGGCTGTTCAACAAACACAAAAGACCGCTCTGGGGACGCCGTTTTGACTCGATTGAGGAGATAAAAGACGAATAAAATTGATTTAGAAGAATAAATAAAGATTTTTCATGTTATAAACAAATTCATCTTATTTTTTGATCACAGTAGTACATACCTTCGATATTATATATAGTACGAAAAGAAAAAAAATAATAACTAACTTTTACTTTTTCTATTTACATAAATGAACAAATGCGATATTACAACAGTTTTTTAAATTGCTTCGCTACATACAAACTTTTCTAATTTTTTAAAAACACATCTTTGCACTAAGTTAAATACAATAACTGACTAATGTTCGCAAATCGTACTGTTTAGATCGCGTCACGCAGACAAAGATATAGAAAAATTCTAATCAGTATCCAAGGTTTCTTAAATTAATAGAAAGATTGGACGAAGACAGGAAAACTCTCAGCATCATCCAATGTTTTATGAATTTAATAAAATAAAAAATACAGTATACTTACAGTTTGGGGAGCATTTCAATCAATATCCAAGGTTTTTTTAAAATTATATATTAGAAAAACCAAAGCATAGAAAAAGTTTGAACATTGGAATTATGGTTACTAGGGTAAATACGACAGTAAAATGCACAAATATCCTTATAACTTAATGTATACATATATATACAATATACATCCATACATCGTGTAATTTTATTCACACAGGATATTCAACTCATTATACATTTAACCATATTTTTCACTTATTATTTATCTTTATTCAATGGAAATTTTTTTTACATTACAATTTTTTTGTTTTTTCATCATTTCCTTTATCTTTCTCTGTGTTCATAAATACTTGATTAAACACTTGTTTCTAACGGACAAATTAATGAATGATTGTTTATTTAGAATGACAATAGATAAATTGAAAAAAAAAAAAAAGGAAATTGATTGATTGGAATAATTTATTCATAAAAAAAAGAGAGAAAAAAAAATATCCTTTTTACTTCTTTTCAAATATATGAGGGGTATAAAAGCAAAGTCAGCAATCTCCACTTTTATTAAATTTCAGTAAACGCCATTTTTCTTTTTAAACGATTTTCAGTTTCTACTTTATTTGTATATATAGCGGCTTAGAAAGTAGGATTTTTTTGAGACAGATTTGCATGCGATTAATAATATTAATATAATCAATGTTCAATTAAATCCTCATACATTTCTCATATTTTTTGCACTCTTTACTCATTTTTTTTTTATCAAAAGTGGAGATTGCTAACTTTGCTTTTATACCCCTCATATATAAACCAAATTTTTTTTATTGTTATTGTTAATTTTCTTTTTTTGATGTCCTATACCATACATATACATACATAATATTTTTTTTTTCAGTTCATTAACACCATAATAAAATTAATGGATTCTCTTATTTCCCAATTTGTCTCGAAGGATTTGATTTATTTCTTCGTTTTTTTTTTTCATATAAAATTATTATTTATTAATTTTTCTTCTTCTCTGACTTCGCATATTAATGAAAAAAAGTTTAAAAAAAACATGTTCAATTTTTACTCTTAAAAGATTTATATAAATGATTTTACAAAGCTAAAAATTTTGAAAAAGCATAAAACCAAATATCAGCTTTTTAAAAATGTGTGTGCGTAACTTCTAGTGATTCTCTACCATGTTTAAATAATTTAGACCATCTTTAAATGATGGCAACGGTCGTTGTGAGATCATCGTATATTTCTAACATTTCCCTGTGAATATCAGCCGGTATTTTTTTTGTTTCGTTAAAAACTTTATGACGGCACTATCTTCAATTTTATTCATTTTCACTTTCACTTTATTTCAATTACTGTTAAAAAATTACTAATTGACATATTAGTAACCTGCAATTTTATTTTTATACCTTTGAGAGTCTGATCTTTGTCAGAACAAAAAAAAAAAGTTTCAGGGAATTCCCACAAAAGTATATGACTCCGCAAAAATTTTTGACCTCCCCTCGTATATAAAAAGTTTATAAGTATGTAGTTACTTATGTGTGCTTGTGTTTTTCTCTCTTTATTTAACCTGAAAATAAAAAACCACCAATAATGCAAAAATCTTCTAAAAATTATACCAGTTATACCATTCGCTTTTAATTTTTAACAAACTCTACGTATTTATGTATTTATATGAATCTTACGAAAATTGCATGATGATGATGACGGTGATGCATCGTAGAATATATACATCATCATTATAATATATCATAAGTATAAATATATGTATCTATATACTTATGTTGTTCTCACATATATGTACAACATCAAACGGAGTCTATCAATTATTATATGCATTTATAATTTTATATAGTATCTATATGTAAAGGAATGCTTATATGTACATACATATGTATGCATGTGCGTATGTATATACATTACATAGAGTACATGCGATTGAGAGAAAGTTAAAAAGAGTAATTTCCTTTTTTAATTTATTCAAGTGCTTGTGTCGGGAGGCAAAAAAAAAGTGAAGTGATTCGTATTCTGTATTCAATTTATTCAGTTGATGCATTTCTATACACTTTACAATAAAAATTAATATAAAGAATAAGGATAAAAGTAAAGAAAAACAAACAAAAAAAATTTACCTGTAGAAAAAATATGATACTTCGTCATATTTTTTCCAGAGTAGGAAGAATGAAAAAAATTCTATTCACTCACGAATGATAGAAAAGAAAAAGAGTTTTATTTTTCATTCACTCATGAATTTTATAATTTTGTTCTCAAAATCGTTTCTTTTCATTCGTGAGTGAGCATAAAAAAATTGAGAATCAAAAATAATTATTATTCGTAATATTTATCACTAGTGATAAATTCGTGATAAGAATTGGTATAGCTCGATTTAAAAAAGATACCAAATCGTATTACCTATATACTAGAAAAATATGCGCAGAAGAAAAAATACTTACACACATGCATTTTTGTTGTTGTAAATTCTAAGAAAGAGGTTTTTTCCTTCGTAGGTATATGTATACACTTTGATATATTATTTTACACTTCAATTTCATCTTAATGTAACAAGGATTAAAATTTATACAGGGTCCAGACGAGACTTTTTTATGTCAAGACTTATGTCTTGACATCGAATATGTCTCGTATAGACCGCTTATGTCTTGCAGACATAAATGGCAAGACATGGATGTCAAGACTTATGTCTTTGCTACGATGTCTTGCAGACATGAGCAAACAAAATGGCGGTTTCATATGTTTTGTGCAAATGTATCAGATTTATCAGACTTTCATCGAGAGAAAAAATTGCAAATGTGAATTTTTTAATAAATTTAAATTAATTTTTAAATTTACAAAGTTATTTGGACAAAATTTAACAAAAATATATTTTAAAAATTTTACACTTTATATTCACTTATTTGAAATGGCAAGACATGAAATGCCCAGACATGAAAAATATGTCAAGACATGAACAATGTCAAGACATAAGTCTTGACATAAAAAAGTCTCGTCTGGACTCTGTATTAAAACAAGATAGAAAGAATACATGTGTCTATCAGTTGCAAAAGGGGTCTTTGTCATGTTAAGTCATTTTGAGTTATTAAGCAAAATTGTTTCTGAAATTTGACAAAAAGGTACTGTTTTGCAACTGAGCTCATATTTTGACGATCAAAATACAGAGGAAAAGGTTTTTTTTTCTTTTAAAAGTAAAGTATATAAGTAGATTTTTAAAAGACCTTTCAAATGACGTATATACTTAACTCATTTTTTTCAAAATATGGAAAAGATCCGTTTTGCAACTGATAGACACAGTAATGAATTTTTCATTTCTATTCGTTTCTATTCTTTTTCATTCGTGAAAAGGAACGATATGGAATGAAATTTTTCTTTACATTCGTGAATGAAAAAAATTAGTATACAGAAATATTTTTCATTCTTTATGAGTGATAAGAATTTGTAATTTAAATATCATTCGTGAGTGATAAAAATGGTAAAAAATAATTATCATTCGTGAATGATAAAATTGGTGAAAAATTGAATTTTTTTCATTCGTGAATGATATTTTCCGCACTCTGATTTTTTCCTCTTATGAATTTATGTAATTTAAGAGTACATATTGTTATTATCTTCGTCAAAAGGATATTTATAGACACGTAAATAGTATATAACTTGCACTTATGTATTTGTGTATTATGTATTTCTTTCTAAATACATACTGTTATATTATTACAATATGCTATAAAACGAGGAAAACATTAGTACAACCAATGACAATATAAATTCTCTAACAGACTAATTATCCCAGTACATTGAAATAGTAACAGTCAAATCTCAAAGTCTCCAATCTGAAAGTTGGCCTCCAAATCTCCAATCTAAAAACTGTTTTAAAAGCTCTTTCTTATTCTCAGGATATTTTCTTAATTTCTCTCATTTTAAAATATATTCTCTTTTCTATCTAATTCCCTTACAAATACATAATTTTATATGTACATATACCTATATTCATTTTACACGCTTGTGGAAAATATGTGTTCAAATTTATTCAATTGACAAAAACCAAAAAATCAACAATATAAGAGATAAAAAGTCAAAAAATCGCATTTACTTTATCATTTTGTGACATTTTCCATTTTTAAGGATTATTTTTTCATGTTTTTGTTTTGCTTGTCTGTCTATTTACTTCTTTTTTTTCTTTCGGTGTTTCTGATAAAATTAATGAAGAGTGATTAATTGAAATTTTGCAGGCACACACCATTATCTTCGATCATATGGTTTTTGATATGAGAACGTGATATACATATAATTATATGTATGTATATTGTATACCTACAAGTATACGAGTATGTCTCACCCGCAAAATATATACGTACAGTAGTAGCGAATATTTTAGACACAATATTCAATTGTATATAAAACATATTCGTACTTCAATTTATGAACATATGTATGTACGTTCAAAAATGCATGTTTTTTTTTATTTTTTTTTTTTCAAGCAAATAATATATGTACGAATATAGATATGTAGATACATACATACTTATATTCGATAAATACATTTTATATAGACATTTTTCATATAGTTCTCTACACTTTATTAAAATGGTTTTTGTCTAGACAGTGATGCCACCTCCAACATACTTATTTCATACATTATCAACCCTCTAATAACACTTTTTCTCCACTAAATTTTCTAGTTTTAATTTCCTTATCATAGTTTATTTTTTATAAAAACGAAAACACGCTATTTAGAAAAAAATTTGTATAATTTTAGAAATGTACATACATATATGTATGTATGTATGTATGTTAGATATACATATTTACAATAAAAATTTAAAAAAACGAGAATTTTCGTGTTACATGATTCCAAATGCAGCACTTAAATAAACTTACAAATAAATAATTAAAAAAAAATAATAAAATAAATAAATAATTCTACAACTTGTTAAAGTGTATTCACCGATATGAAAAACAATATGATCCTTTGGCTGCAATACTTGTAAAACATTTATATGTACTTACTTGATTTATAAATCGAAGTCATCAGGCAACATATAGTCATACTTTTCTATATATTCTTTTATATTGCGTTTGTATAAATCTGTCTCTTGTGTGGGGTGCACAGTGGTCCAAAAAGGGTGTTTTTGTGGTCAAAATTATATATCTTTGAAAAAAATTATTTTTGATAAAATTTTTGTATTTAGAATGGAATTAAACTTAATAATAAACAAAAACACCAAATTTTCAATTTTCATGTAAAATAATTACAGGGTGTTATAGACATATAAACAGGGTGTTTCATATCTGATGGTAAAAAATATACAGAACGATAGACCTCATCAAGACTAACAAAATATTGTATGGGAGGGGAGAGTCAATCTTAACAGTTTGGCCGCTAGAGGGCGCTGAATGTTGTTGGCTCAGTTTTCATAAATCACCCGTTTATTGAGAACCGTAAGACAAAGGGGAATTAGTTGTTTAAGAAATTAATAGAGAATATTCTGCCCTTTACATTGATGCCCACTTTACTTTTCTACCCCTATTTGTTCAAAAGTTATTAAGTCTCAAAGTGAAAAATTCAGTAAATTTTCCTGTTTTCTTTGAATAAAATGGCGTCGCTATAAATAACGGTAAATTTGATTGATAACATATGCTCTACAATTTTAATGCCCACGCCACGTAGTAAAATTTTGCCTTATAAACTAAAGATCTAACTTTCCTCTCCTTTGAGATATGACCTTTTAACGAGCATTAACCGCAGAAATGCAAAAATAAAACCTTTTAAAAAAGCTTAGACCAAATAAAATTCTATAAAAAGGCGTTTATTTTTTAAAGTATTTTTGAAGTTTTATTGATAATATTATTTAGATATTTCCATTGTTTCAATAAAGTGGAAAAAATCTATACATATATGGATTTGGTCTGCCGGCATTTGATGATGATGGTAGTGAACCTATGGTGCTCTATTATATATTTCATCTTCAAAACCTGTAAATTAGAAAAAAAAATAGATGAACAATAAATTGTTTAAATAAAATTAATTTTTTGTATTGTATTTCATTTATATTTTATCTTAGTTTTTTAAAAAACTCAAATACAGCCCAAAAAAATTTTTAAACATTAAAAATAATTGACATTATGTATTAATAAAAATCCAATGTAATGGAACCCAAACCCAGGTACAAAAAATGAATTTTTTCCGTTAAAAAAAAAAGGGCAAAAACGGGCAGCCAATTTTTTTTAAATTTCCTAGTATACATACCTACCTTCAAATAAATGTAAAAATGAAGGCGTAATGTGGCGAAATTCTTTTTCAAAACTCAAAGGATAAATAGGTATATATAATTTTTTAAGAAAAATTTGACTATTACAAGTTTTTCTTCAATTATATACCTATTCTTCATAGAATGTTAAAAACTAAGATACATTTTTTTTTTACTTACCTGTATCTTTCGAAGACATAATTATCACTTTTTTATAAACACTTTTTTTTTAACTACACAAAAATGAAAAATATACAAATTTTTGTTTTAAACTTATGCTAATTAGCACTTAACACTTTACGCTTCAAACAAGGAGTGATTATATTGAATTGTGTGCCCGATTTTTATATCCTGCTGCAGTTTTATGATCCTTGGAGTGTTATCTTTCAAACCCAAACACCATTTACCCCATTCTTTGACATCAAAAATTTAATTTTGGCCAGCCTTTTGTACTACGTTGGACCACTGTGGGGTGGTGTGAACAGATCTCAGTTTCAATCGAGGGAAATTTTCTAAAAAAAATTTTATCAACGGCTGCCAGATTGGAAAAAAAATTGTTATTTTCGATTTTACAAAAAAAAACGGGTAACTAATTTTGGGAAATTTTTTGGAATATGTTCATTTCAAACGGGATACTCTGTATATTCATGTACAATGATTCACTAGAATTTATATATGTAGTAAATAAATAAGGAGTGTATTGTAATACGAAAAAAAAGGATATACATATATGTATGTATGTATAGAAATAATTGTACATATTAATACAATTTTACGATGTCTGAAATCTGATTAAGACGGTAACAAAATATGTACTTCAATTTATAAAAAAAATAATATACAATAAAATAAAAATACACCTATTTTACGAGTGAATATATATTTTATAGGGTGTAATCTCTACTATATTTTTTATATGTAAATACATATGTACATATACGAGTATGTACATTACATACATATGTATGTACAGCGCTGTTCATAATTATTTGTGCATAGCACTTTTTGTTCAAAATTATTTGTGCAGTATAAAAAAGTGTAAATATAGTTTTAAAAAAATGTTTTTTTTAAACTTGTGTAAAAGGTTGTTTAATTTTCACTTATTTTCTTTATTCAGTACTCTGTGTTGCCTACTTTAGCATCAATGACCCTTTCAAATCGTCGGGGCATGGAATCCATCAATGTCTTTAGAAGGTCAACATTAATCTGGCGCTCCTTGCGGTTTTGAAATGCTCACAAGATTCCACAAGTTTTATTTCGATTTGACAAGGCATTTTCAATTTTAAATAATTCCAAAAATTTTCTATTACGTTCAAATTGGGACTTTGTGTAGGCCATTTCAAACATTTCTGACCGAAGACATGCAGATAATTTATAGTTTTTGGTTTAGTGGATTATTTATAGGTGCGTTACCCTGTTGGAATAAAAATTGATTGTGTATAAACCAGCTACCAAAGTGACATCATTCAGTATTTCCAAAAAATTGGTACCTATTCACATTTTCTGGCAACATAACGACTAGGCACAAATAATTTTGAACATTGTATTTTTGGTTTTGTACCGTTAACTTTGAATTGAATTGTGATTTTTTGGAGAACTGTCTAACCTATTATTATTAGTGAAATTTTGAAGCCGATATATTTATTTTTATAGAAGATACTTATACCAATTCAAATAAGACTTTATAAAAAAAATTGCTTTGCACAAATAATTATAAACAGGACTGTATGTATGTATATATATATAATGTATCATACGTATATAGGATATGCAGGTTTTATCATTTAAGGATAATATTGTATACTTATTTCTTAAAGTATTTTTATGTTTTTCAATTATTAAAAAAAAATCTTGTTTTTCTAATTTTATTTTCAGATGATATTTTATAATTCAACATTTCGAAACACTTCATATGATTTTAAAAGATAAATTTACATACGCATATACATACGAGTAAACTGAAAAATAAAAAAAAATAAAAAAATATTAAATATTAAATAATTTCTTATTATTTTTGAAATATTATAATAAAAATGCCGGAGATTTTTTCCGGTCGAAAAAGATTACCGACAATAATTCAATTTATAATTATAATAACAAGTTTAGTAATTGTTCAGTCTAAATCATATCTTATTATTGTTAATGAAAATTTACAACCTAATGCAATTATATTTAATGCATCTGTATATAAATTAGGTTCTGAACGTAATTATAAAATAAATGTACATAAATCAGCTAATTTTGTACATTATTTAATAAGTGTTGATTCAAAAGATGGACAAATACGTTTAAAAAAATCATTAAAATGTGATGGAATTTTTTATCCAAATTTATTTACATTTTATGTTGATTCAATATCAAATCGTTTAAGAAGTATCGATTATTATAGTTTACCATTGAGAATATTTATAGCTGGAAAAAATTGTAATGATGAACATCGTACAGAAATGTATTCACGTTTTTTTGAAGAGGATGAATATTCATTCTATAAAAGAAGACGTAGAAAAAAACGTAATATAAATGTAACAAATAATAATAATTATGATAATGACGATAATGATGATGATGATGATGATGATGGTGAAAGAAGTATCAAAAATTATGATTATAATGAAGAAGATAATGATAATGATCATAATTTATCATTATACGATGATGACAAATGGAATCAAAAAATTGATTATGAACTTTTCCACCATTATCTTCATCATCAACAACAACAACAGCATCAAGAACAAGACGACAATCATCATTTATCAATTAATAGTCGTCATCCAATGATACTTTTACCAAAAAATTCTTTATTTATTGAAACTGATTATACGAATTTTCGTGATGGTGATATATTATTTGGTAATCGTCAATCAAATGATATACGTCATGAAATTTTAAGTAGAAAACGTAGAGAAACAATAAAATCAGAAAGTATTAGTCAAAAAATGCATAGAAAAATAACAGATGCAAAACAATGGATATCTGAAACTTATGCATCATATGCAATTCATACAACAGATAAATGGAATAAAATATGTTTAAAAAAATCACAATTTATTAATAGTTTAAATGCATTTTTGCCAAAAACTATATGTCAATATTGTCGTGTTAATTTTCTTGATGTCAGTGATGAAAGATTTAAAATTGAAACAAAAAATCGTGATTTAGTTGCTAGTAAAGATGTATGCATTTATGAAAGAATTTGGAAAGTAATTGTTACATATAATATTCGATGTAACCGAAATGATATTGTTGATTCTGATCATAGATTGAAAATTGTTTATCATCATCAAGAATTTAATGATACAGATATTGCAAAACGTGTACGCAGAGAATTACGTAATCAAAGTCCATATTTTGAGCAAGCTTTATATGTTGCTTCAGTACTAGAAGAACAGCCAATGGGTGCAATAGTAACAACTGTTCGTGCTAGAGATCCAGAAGATTCACCAGTTGTATATTCAATGGTATCATTACTTGATTCACGTTCTCAATCTATGTTTAAAGTTGACTCTAGAACTGGCGTAGTAACAACTTCAGCTAGCTTAGATCGTGAACTTATGGATCAACATTATTTTCGTGTTGTAGCAACTGATGATAGTTTTCCACCTCGTTCTGGGACAACAACTTTACAAGTTAATGTCTTGGATTGCAATGATCATAGCCCAACATTTGAAGCTGAACAATTTGAAGCGAGTATCAGAGAAAGTGCAACTGTAGGATCAACGGTTATAACTCTTCGTGCAACAGACCAGGATGTCGGAAAGAATGCTGAAATTGAATATAATATAGAAAGTGTTACTGGTGGAGGATTAACTACACATGAACAAGATGCAAATACTTTTAGGATTGATGGCAGATCTGGAGTGATATCAACAAGAAGTGCTTTAGATAGAGAAGCATCAGAAGTTTACACATTATTGGTAACTGCTACAGACATGGCAACACCACAAAGTGAAAGAAAATCTGCAACAGCCACTGTTGTTGTTAAAGTTCTTGATGATAATGATAATTATCCACAATTTAGTGAAAGGACATACTCAGTCCAAGTAAGTGAAGATCATTGGGGTGATAATAATGTAATTGCTCACATTAAAGCAACAGATGCTGATCGTGGTAATAATGCAGCTATAAGATACGCAATTATTGGTGGTAATACACAGTCACAATTTTCGATTGATTCAATGAGCGGAGAAGTATCTTTAGTAAAACCTCTGGATTACGAAAGTGTAAGAAGCTATCGACTTGTAATACGAGCACAAGACGGAGGTAGTCCATCAAGAAGTAATACAACACAACTTTTGGTGAATGTTCTTGATGCAAACGATAATGCACCTCGCTTTTACACATCACAATTTCAAGAATCTGTCCTAGAAAGTGTACCGGTAGGCTATAATATAATTCGAGTACAGGCTTATGATTCTGATGAAGGATCAAATGCAGAAATTACATATAGCATACTTGAGCGTGATGATAATTTTCCAGTTGCTATTGATCCACGCACTGGATGGATACAAACTGTAAAACAACTCGATCGTGAAGAACAATCACGATATGCATTTCAAGTTGTTGCCGTTGACGGTGGAATTCCGCCAAAATCAGCTAGTTCATCAGTCATAATCACAGTGCAGGATGTTAATGATAACGATCCAACTTTCAGACCAAAATATTATGAAGCTGCTGTTGGTGAAGATCAATCGCCTGGAACTCCAGTCATAACAGTGACTGCTACCGATCCTGATGAAGATTCTAGATTACATTATGAAATAACTGCAGGCAATACGAGAGGACGATTTGCTATTACTTCACAAAATGGGCGTGGATTGATCACTGTCGCACAACCTTTAGATTACAAGCAGGAAAAGAGATTTCTTTTAACAGTCACTGCTACAGATTCTGGTGGAAGAACAGATACAGCCACTGTTAATATAAATATTACAGATGCCAATAATTTTGCACCAATTTTTGAAAATGCTCCCTACAGTGCTGCAGTGTTTGAAGATGCTCCAATTGGAACGACAGTATTGGTTGTGTCTGCGACAGATGCTGATGTTGGAATTAATGCTCAAATTACTTATTCACTCAATGATGAATCCGTAAATGGACTTAGTGCAAATGATCCATTTTCGATTAATCCTCAAACTGGTGCAGTTGTAACAAATGCTTTACTAGATAGAGAATTAAAAGATGGGTACTTGCTCACTGTCACTGCTAAAGATGGAGGACATCCTTCTTTAAGTGACACAACAGATGTGGAAATCAGTGTCACCGATGTAAATGATAATGCACCAACATTTAAAATTCCTTTATATCAAGCTTCTATTCCTGAAGATGCATTAATTGGAACTTCAGTAATTCAAATTTCAGCAACGGATCTTGATACTGGATTAAATGGTCGTATAAAATATATGCTAAGTCAAAAAGATGTTGAAGATGGATCATTTGTAGTTGATCCAACTTCTGGCACTATCAGATCTAATAAAGTTCTAGACCGAGAAAGTGTTGCAATATATCATTTAACAGCAATTGCAGTTGATAAAGGCTCTCCACCGTTAAGTAGTTCAGTAGAAGTACAAGTTCGACTAGAGGATGTAAATGATTCTCCACCAACATTTCCATCTGATAAAATTACATTGTATGTTCCAGAAAATTCTCCAGTGGGTTCTATTGTCGGTGAAATACATGCTCATGATCCAGATGAAGGTGTAAATGCTATTGTTCAATACTCTATAATCGGAGGTGATGATTCAAATTCATTTTCTTTGGTAACAAGACCAGGATCTGAACGAGCTCAATTGCTAACTATGACTGAACTTGATTATGAATCTTCAAGAAAACGTTTTGAATTAATCATTAGAGCTGCAAGTCCTCCGCTTCGTAATGATGTTCATGTTGAAATTCTTGTAACAGATGTAAATGACAATGCTCCAGTTTTGAAAGATTTTCAAGTTATATTCAATAATTTCCGAGATCATTTTCCTAATGGTGAAATTGGTAGAATTCCAGCATTAGATGCAGACATTACAGATAAATTAACATATAAAATTTTATCTGGTAATAATGCAAATTTAATTAAATTAAATACAAGCACCGGTGGACTTACTTTAAGTCCTCAATTGAATACGAACGTTCCAAAATTTGCAACAATGGAAGTATCTGTAACAGATGGAATAAATGAAGCGAAATCTATAATGCAATTTTTTGTTCGTTTAATTACCGAAGATATGCTTTTTAATTCAGTAACAGTAAGACTGAATGAAATGACTGAAGAAGCATTTTTATCACCATTATTAAATTTCTTTTTGGATGGATTAGCTGCCATAATACCGTGTCCTAAAGAGAATATATTTTTATTTTCGATACAAGATGACACCGATGTAAATGCAAGAATATTGAATATAAGCTTTTCAGCTAAACGGCCTGATGTATCACACGAAGAATATTACACGCCACAATATCTACAAGAAAAAGTATATTTGAATCGCGCAATATTAGCTCGTTTAGCTACAGTTGAAGTACTTCCTTTTGATGATAATTTATGCGTTCGAGAACCTTGTTTAAATTTTGAACAGTGCTTAACAGTTTTGAAATTTGGAAATGCATCAGATTTTATTCACAGTGACACAATTCTTTTTAGACCAATATATCCTGTGAATACATTTGCCTGTGAATGTCCTGAAGGTTTCACTGGTAGTAAAGAACATTATCTGTGTGATACTGAAGTGGATTTATGTTATTCAAATCCATGTTTAAATGGTGGACGATGTAAGCGAAGAGAAGGTGGTTACACATGTATTTGTGAACCAACTTATACAGGTGTTAATTGTGAAACTGAAATAAAAAAATTAAAGCCTTGTATGACAGATATTTGTGATGGTAGCTATTCATGTATACAAAATGGTATTATTAATATACAACCTCCACCATATACCGCAACATGTGAACTTAAATCAAGATCATTTTCACGAAATTCATTTTTAACATTTGAAAGTTTACGACAACGTCACAGGTTTAACATCAAATTAAAATTTGCTACAGTTTATGAGAATGGTTTACTACTTTATAATGGTCGTTATAATGAGCTACATGATTTTATTGCTCTTGAAATTCTTAGTGGTCATATTTCATTTTCATTTTCTTTGGGTGACTCAACAAAATCAGTAAAAGTTGAAAACAAAGAAAGAGTATCAGATGGAAAATGGCATTCTGTTGAAATAATTTATTTGAATCGGACTGTAACACTTGTTTTGGATGAATGTGATGTTGCTTTAGCATTATCAGGTAACTTAGGATTGAAATGGAGCTGTGCTAATCAAACGACTCTCGTTTTAGATAAAAAATGTGCATCACTGACTGAAACGTGCCATAGATTTCTTGATTTAACTGGACCTCTTCAAATTGGAGGTTTACCAAGAATACCAGCACATTTTCCAGTAGAAACTCAAGAATTTATAGGATGCATTTCTGATTTTAAAATCGATGATCGATATATTGATTTAAATTCTTTTGTGGCAGATAATGGAACAATATCGGGTTGTCCACAAAAAGCACTATCGTGTGCATCAGAACCATGTTTCAATGGTGGCAGTTGTAAAGAAGGTTTGGGTTCACATACATGTGAATGTCCTGAAGGATTTACAGGTAGTGCATGTCAAGAAGCAGTTTCCCCACCTTGGAGATTCTCTGGAGACGGTGTGCTAAGTTTTAATCCTTTACTTCGTCCAATTCAACTTCCTTGGCTGACGGCACTTTCAATTAGAACCAGACAAAGTGATGCTTTTCTTATACAAATTCAAATTGGTCAAAACAGTTCAGCAGTAGTTTCATTAAAAAATGGAATTTTGTATTACGTTTACGATAATGAGCCAATGTATCTATCAGGAACTGACCTTGCAGACGGAGAATGGCATCGAATCGAAATAAAATGGATTGGTTCTGAAATTCAACTTTCTGCTGATTATGGTCAACGAATGGGTGTTGTACCCATGTCTCAAAAGGTTCAAGGTTTATATGTTGGAAAAATTGTCATTGGAAGTCCAGATGGTTCTTTAGGAAATGTTGGTGATTATACCCATTATGAAGGCTGTATACAAGATGTACGAGTTGGTGGAATGCAGTCTGTTTTAAATCGCCCCACGATTCGTGAAAATGTTGAAGATGGTTGCGCATCAAGAGCTCAATGTCCTGAAATATGTCCTATACATTCATCATGTGTTACAAGTTGGGATGAAGCTCATTGTGAATGTCTATCAGGATATGTTGGTTCAGAATGTGTACCAGTTTGTACTGTACAACCATGTGCTGCGGGTGTTTGTCGAGCTGATATTAATGAACCAAAAAGTTATCGTTGCGAATGTAATACCACTGTAAATTTGGGAGAATATTGTGAAATAACAGTTGAAAGACCTTGTCCAGGAGGTTGGTGGGGAGAACATGGTTGCGGACCATGTAATTGCAATTTAAAACAAGGATATCATCCGGATTGTAACAAAACTACTGGACAATGCTATTGTAAAGATAATCACTATCAACCGCCGAATGAAACAGCTTGTTTACCATGTGACTGCTATTCAATAGGTTCATTCAGCAGTACGTGTAATCATTTAACGGGACAATGCGAGTGTCGAGATGGTGTTATAGGCCGCAGATGTGATTCATGTTCTAATCCGTATGCAGAAGTCACTTTAACAGGATGTGAAGTTGTATACGATTCGTGTCCAAGATCTTTTTCAGCTGGCATTTGGTGGCCTAGAACATCATTGGGTAAAACGGCAATAGAAAATTGTCCTTTTCCAGCTCGTGGTAAAGGATCACGCATATGTGATATCAAATCTGGTGGATGGAGTCATCCTGACATGTTTAATTGTACATCTGAACCATTTATTGAATTAAGAAAACAATTATCACAACTAGAAAGAATGGAATTAGAATTAAATTCATTTGTCTCAGTAAAAACGGCAGAAAATCTTCGTTTAGCATGTGAAATTGTATCTGGAAGTTCAGAAGACACAAAACAAATTGATAATAAAATAAATCGTAGATTTAAATTAGAATCATCATTTCTAATGAACGATGGACCAAAAAATCTATGGACAACAGATAGTTTTGAAATGGAATATCTTTCTGATGAAGTAAAATTTGTACATGATAAATTGTATGGTGCTGATCTTTTAATTACCGAAGGTATTTTACATGAATTAATTAATTATGAAATTATGCAAAAAGGATTAAATTTATCACATAGCCAAGATAAATATTTTATAAAAAATTTAATTTATAGTGCAGGAACAATATTTGATAGAAAATATTATACAGAATGGAATAGAATAATAGATTTAGTTCAAAGAGGACCTCATGATCTTGTCGATGCTTTTAATAAATATATGATTGTTCTTGCAAAATCACAACACGATACATATACGAATCCATTTGAAATTGTTCATAAAAATATGGTATTTGGTTTAGATATTGTTACTGTTGAATCATTATTTGGCTATGCACCTGAACTATTAAATGATTATCATCGTACAAAATTATTAAAACCAAATCAATTTACAACAGAAAGTGTTGTATTACCCGATACAAGTTCATTCCTTCAGCATACACCTAAACAAAAACCAGTTATATCAATTCCAAAATATAATAATTATCTTTTGGATAAAACAAAATTTGATAAGCATAGTAAAATTTTAATTCCTCTTGATATGTTGGGTATATCACCACCAGAAAAAAATGAAGTTAATGTTGGTTCAAATGATTATCGTGCAATTATCAGTTATACACAATATAAAGATGTTGGTTCAATATTTCCAAATAATTATGATGAAACAATAACACGAAGATGGGGTGTTGATATACAAATAGCAAGTCCAGTTTTATCATTAGCAATTTTAGTACCAAGTACAAATGATCAAGAATCATCAATATCTGATATTGTAATAAAGAAAACACAAAAAACAACAAGTGAACAAATAAGAATATTTGAAATAACTAACAATAAATCTGGTAATGAACATGACGATGAAACACATGAAGATATAAAAATAATGGCACATGATTTAGATGTACCAAAAGAGCTTGATAAAGATCCAGAAATTCAAGTACGTTTCAGTGATGAAATCGAATTTGAAAATTCTGATGGTGAAAAATTAGAAATGAATTATGATAATAAAAAATCTGATAATACAAATAATAATGGTGAGAATGAAGCTACTTATCATGAAGAACATCATTCGAATAAAAGACGAAGACGACGAAGGGATTTAAACAATAATAATAATAATAATGATGCTGAATCAGTATCAGAAGGTATAAGAACTGAAAAACAAATTATTTACAGATCACTTGGTTCTCCACATCTTTCACAACCAATTAAATTACAAATTTGGATTGATATCGATTCAACAAGATTTAGTCAAAGATCAAATCCACAATGCATTCGTTGGAATACATTTACAAATTCATGGACACGATTAGGTTGTCAAACCGGAATTCCAGATTATGAAATTCTTCCTGATGATCAACCGATTACAATAAATTGTTCATGCTCCCATATTTCAAATTATGCTGTACTTTTAGATGTTATTGATCCTGAAGATATACCAGAGCCATCACTTTTAGTTCAGATTACATCATTTTCTGCATTTTTAGTATCACTTCCATTATTGATGAGCGTTTTAATTGCACTCGCTTTACTTAGGGGAATGCAAACAAATTCAAATACAATTCATCAAAATTTAATATTATGCGTATTTTTTGCTGAATTATTATTTTTTGTTGGAATGCATTCAAGAAGGAATTTAGTTGAAAGTGAATTTCCATGTAAATTAATTGCAATTTGTTTACATTACACTTGGTTGGCTGCATTTGCATGGACAACCGTAGATTGTGTACATTTATATCGAATGTTAACAGAAATGCGAGACATTAATCACGGTCCAATGGGATTTTATTTTTCAATGGGATATGGCGCTCCAGCTATTATTGTTGGTCTTTCAGTTGGTGTACGAGCACACGAATATGGGAATAGTTTATTGTAAGTTTTAATTTATTTTAAATTTTATGAAAATTTATATTAATCATTTTAATTTTTTTCCCTTCTTTTTTGTGTTTTCTTTTAGCTGCTGGCTATCTGTTTATGAACCAGTTGTATGGTGGCTAGTTGGTCCCATTGCAGGAATGTCAGTTATTAATCTTCTTATATTATTTGTGTCTGTTAAAGCAGCTTTCACATTGAAAGATCATGTTCTTGGTTTTGGTAATTTACGTACATTACTTTGGTTATCTGTTGTATCTCTACCATTAATGGGAGTTATTTGGGTATTGGCTGTATTAACTGCATCTGATAATTCACCTTTATTAAGTATATTGCTATCAGCATTTGTTGTTCTTCATGCAATATTTTGTTTGATTGGCTATTGCATTATTAATAAACGTGTACGTGAAAATTTACATCGAACATTTTTAAGATGTATGGGACGTAAAGTTCCACTTTTGGATTCATCATTAGTAGTTAGTAGTAGTTCACAAAATGTCAATGGTACCAACAGGGGTAATAACTTTTTAGCTAGTAATTATGATGCAACACGTCGAAATATTGGAATAAGTGCTTCAAGTACAACATCAAGAAGTACTGCAAAAACAAGTTCAAGTCCTTATAGGTTTGTTAAAATAAAATTTTTTAAATTTATCAGAGTAATATATTTTTTGTTTGTTTTAAATATTTTTGCAGAAGTGATGGACAACTTCGCCATACATCGACTTCAACATCAAACTATAATTCAGCAAGTGAGGCTCCTAGTTACATGAGAGGTTTTGAAACTCGTAGAGAAGGTAAATTTAGGAGAAAATTGAATAATTTTTTGAATGTCCTAAATTTAAATTCTATTTTTTCCTGTTTTTTTTTTTTTTTTAATTACAGAGAAACATCGTCGTCATAGAAAAGATTCTGATTCAGGATCAGAAACGGATGGACGTAGTCTTGAGCTTGCAAGCAGTCATTCAAGTGATGATGATGAATCACGTGTTGGACGTTCTAGTTCACATCGAAGTACCGGTGTTACAGCAACACAATCCTATTTACCAAATATAACTGAACATGTTCAAGCAACAACACCACCAGAACTTAATGTCGTTCAAAGTCCACAATTATTTCCAAGTGTTAATAAACCAGTTTATGCTTCACGTTGGTCAAGTCAATTACCAGAAGCATATTTACCATCAGCAACAAATGTTGGACGATGGTCACAGGATACTGGCTCAGATAATGAAATTCATTCATATAAAACAAGTTCACCAAATCCATTACCAAATCCAGATTTAACTGATACATCATATTTACATCAACATCAGAATAAAATCAATATGCCACCATCAATTTTAGAAAATATTCAAAATGTTTGTAGTGATAATAATAGTTATGATGTTGAAAGAGAAAGTATTTATGGTACACGTAGAAAAGATTTCCAAGAAAATTATGGTTCATTTCATCCAACAACAGCAACAACAACTGGAACATTTAAAACATCACAATATGGTAGTGAAAAAGATATTGGTAGTAGTACACAAGTTATCAATCATATACGTACATATCATGATAATCCATATTTAAAAGATCCAATATATGATAAACAACGAACATTAGGTACACCAGGTACAAAAACTGATTCACCATATTTATCTAAAGAAAGAATTACACCAGATATTTATAGTTCACGTGATAATCATTATTCATTAAAATCACCAGTATCATTATATACAGATTCCGTTCATAGTGTTCATTCAATGTTAAAAAATGATTATAAACAAAATCATCAACAACGTACATTAGATTATCATTCGGATCGTATGTCTGAAGGTTCAGATAAAAATGGTTATCATTTTCCGTACACTGCTGAGGAGGATCATTTAACAACATCATCATTAACAAGAAGTTCACATCATCATCATATTATAAATGATGTTAACAATCCTGGTGGTGGTGGTGGTGTTTCAAGTCGTGTATCATCAAGACATGGATCAAGGGCATCATCACCTCCTACAACAATAATAGCACCAATGCAACCATTAGCACCATTAACAAGAATTACAGATACAAGCGAGTAAGTGTGAAATTTTTTTTTTTTTTTAGGAAATTTCTTTTTCGTTGCCTTAGATTTTTTTTTTGTTGTGTCTGTTAACTTTTAAATTTTTAATGAAAAAATTGAAATTTACAAAATTATTCTACATTTATGATTTTTTATTGATTTTATATTAATAATTTTTGTTTTTTTTTTTTAATTAAATAACAGATGGTGTTGGGAACGACTTAAGAAAATCTAATTTGTTTTTTTTTTCTCTATTTATTTTTCTTTTACAAAAAAAAAAACCTATCTTTAACGTGGGATTTCATAAAAATCTGCTATAAAAAAATATATTAATCACTTCACACTTCACTTTAAAAATATTTATAAAAAAAATTGCAGATCTGAGGTAAATTTATTGATTTATTTTAAATATGTTTGGGTTTGATTTTTAAGAAGATTTGATTTTATGATTTGTGTTTTTTTTTCTTCTCTACTTTATTTCTATCTATTATTTTTTTTCTCGTACATCTTCACTTATTCGTACAAGAAGAAACCAGAGATGATTGAATATGTAATTCGTATAT
The DNA here is from genome assembly GCA_932526495.1 of Bombylius major. Taxonomy (NCBI): domain Eukaryota; kingdom Metazoa; phylum Arthropoda; class Insecta; order Diptera; family Bombyliidae; genus Bombylius; species Bombylius major. Next base: position 11,833,470 of record OW052046.1, read on the forward strand.
TTTTTTTTCCTTTTTAAAAATTTAATGCTTCATAAAAAAGTTAAAATGTTTCAACCATCACTGGATCTTCCTGTTTATTTCTTTTTTTTTTTGTTCCTCAATTTTTCTTTTTATTCTTCTAATTAACATCTTCTGTATTTGATTTCAAAATATGTAATTTCATTTAACTTTAACAAAATTTCTTTTGTTATCTGTCTGTTTGCTAAAAATTAAATGAAACTGCATTTTCGAAAAACGTCATATGATCGTCAATTGACGAAATTCAGCAATACAACCTCTTAAGCTGAATATCGTCAATTGACGATCATTTGACGTTCTCGAACATGCACAAATTTTACTATTTTGTTTTTCTTACCTTTTTTTTCAATTTTTTGTGTACCGCATAAATTAAACATTTTTTAAACATTATGTACATACTGAACAACATTATTTAAAAAAAAAACAATCAAAATATAGAAAAAAAATAAAAATAAATAAAAAATGCAAAACAATTCATAATTATTCATAAAATAGATGGCATTGTGTGCGAGATATATTGTGAAACCTTTTCAAAGACCCAGATATTTTGGAGAACCACACGATTCTGCTGGTAGCAATACAAATAACGGCACCAATAACAGGAGTACAAATATATATATACATATACATATAATATATACTATATACACGGTGTTTTTTTATATTTTACATACTAAAAGTGGTATCACGATATTCTCTGGATTATTTCATGAAGAAAATTGTACTAGTAAAAATTTCTATCGGGTCCTATTTTCTCCGCTAGATGGCGTTCAAAATTATGAATTTTATGCAAGACCTCCCGCCAACATAAAATTATGGGCCTGTAACTTTTTTTTCACCTCATGTATCGAAATTTGTTTAAACAAAATTTTGCCACAATATAGTTCGTTTGGAATTCGATGAAGATACATTTTTGGACCCTTTCAGCACATATCTGTGATTTTTTTTTCATGAAATGGTCCGTAGAATATCATGGTGCTTACTCTTGTTACGTAGAAAAAAAAATCACCGTGTAAAATATTCAAACACACCTAACATCATACTTTCACAATTACCCAAATCAACACTCACTTCCATTTACTTATTATAAGAAAAAAACAAAATACATATATACAATGCACACTTATTAACATATACATATTACATATGTACATATGTAGATATACCGTTATATAGAGAAATTCCATATCATATATATTTTTTAAACAGCAATTTTACACCAAAATAGTCTTATTTTTCAAATAGTATTCAAAAACTAGGCACAGATTCTTAGTCGTCTAGCAATTAAGCAAATTGCGATTACAAAAAACAAAATCACATCCTCGATTGTAATCGCAAGTCAATTTAACAGTTTATACGGGAAAAAAATAATCTGAATTTTGGATTAAATTGGGAGTAGCGTAGAAACGGTAAAATTCGGATTAAAAAAGTACATGCAAATGTTGATATTTTTATACACTTATAGTATACATATTATTCTTCTTCCACATAAAAAAAAGAAGAAGAACGTGACAGCTTCACTTTCCCCATAAAAATTAGAATCCGCCATATTGCATTTTACCTCACACATACATATAAAAAAATTGGGATTAAACCGAAATAAATTGGGCTTAAGCCAAAATCCGAATTATCGAGTTTATACCACAAAAAATTGGGAGTAAACAAAAATCCGTATTAAAAGCGAAGCAGGCATAACCTCGTACAATCATAATTTTCATTTTGTAAGCACTTTTGCTGAATAATTTGCTTATTTACGAAAGCAAAAAACAATCACCGAGGATACAATTTCTATAATTTCAGCTAGGACTAGGAAGTCTTACTTGCTTGCTTGCTAGACGATTGAAGATGTCCCCCTTCTTAATTAGAATTTTTAATTTGTCATACATTATGCATGCATGCATATTAAAACTTTACCTATATTAATTAATAGTGTGGAAAATTTAGGTAACTAAAATATAAGACAACATTTATAGGCAAAATAATAAAAGTTGAGTAGCTAATCGTATTGTTTATTTAGAAATTGCACATTTTCGAGTTATTTATTATAATATTATTATTATTATTTTTTTTTTATACCTTATTTGCACAAACTGCATGTGTAAAGTAAAAATGATGCAAAAATTTTAATAAAATTGTAGAATTTTTCTATTGAATTCATATTTTGAATATTTATTTTGCATTTCATAGATTTAAGATGTTTTCTCTAAAAAAAAAAAAATTTATTAAAATGAACAAAATTTTTTCTCTCTTTTTATATTTTATTTCAAATAAATTTCTATATAGGAAGGCTATTGACGATGCCGAAACGGCGGTATGATTTTGAGCTCACCTTTTAATCATTTCATTTCATAATAAAAATCACATATTTTACAATGTGTGTTATTAAGAAAAGTTTTTCATTATTATTTTTTTTTTTACATTTCACAAAGAAAATAATATTAAGGAAAATCTAATAAAAATAGAAAATAAATATAAGTATGTATGTAATGTGTTTTTTACAAAAAAAAAAGACCTAAATGATAATTTAATTAAGACAAAAAAAAACTGAAATAAATAAAGTCTGTTTTACACACATTTAAATATATAGGTATACAATATATTATTATATTTGGAGGAAAGAATAATAAGATGATTGGTCCAAAGCAGCATTGCCAGATAGGGATTTAAAAGGGATTTTGTTTTTCGTATATAAAAATCTTACTTGCACTCAAATCGCTTTACATTTCACGAACCTAAAATACAAATTAAATTGCATGATGTCCCCCCAAGCCATCATAAAAAAATCAAAAACAGCAAGAAGTCAGTAAACATATTATGTATAAAAATTATTAGGCTTGGTAGTATCACAACTGTCATTTTTTTTTGTTATTGAAATGCTCTCTGATTGGTCAAATTCAATTTGATTCAATATGGCGACCAGAGTATAATGAATACTTACATAGTAGAATCACTGAGAGCCGTATTTTTTATTTTTTTATTTATAAATTTTTCTCTGAAAACAAAAACAAAATACCATATGTCTGAAGGAGGTAAAAATAATGCGTATTTTTTTAATGGAAAATTTCCGTATATATGAGCGAAAGCACAATATGATTATTCATACTAATCCCTCTCCAACATAGTTTTTTATAAACGCATTTTTCAAATTGCTTACCTAAATATGCATTAGTAGTACTTACCTAAATAAGCAATAGCATATACAAACAGGTTTTTATTATGGGAATTTTCGTTACGTACCTAAAATTGTGAATGTGTTCGTGTTTTATTTTTTATTTGGAAATATTTGCGTTGTATTTCTTTTCAATCAATAAAAAAATATTCCTATCACCTTTTAGCATTTTCTCAAAAAATGTGAGAGAAATAAATAAAAAAAAAAAATCTTCGGCTCTCAGTGATCCTACTATGTAAGTATTCATTATACTCTGATGGCGACTGTTTACATCGGGAAGAATACTCCTTAATCTCCTTATTATGCTTTTCTTTATGATATAGCATCCATTTATATGTACATATACATATATGTAATGTATATAAAACAAAAAAAAAAAAATAAATAAATAAATGAATAAAAAAAAGGAAGTTTAGTTTTATACAAAAAAAAAAAGCAGAATAGTGAAAAAGACTTTAATATATAGAAGAAAATTATATATATACATATAGCTACTCGTAGAGAAAGATAATTTTATTAATTGAAAGAAAATAAAACATACATATTTTTTAAGAATGAAAAACTGAAAAAAAGGCAATAAAGACACAAAAAAAATTATCACAAATAAAACATGAAACAAAAAATGCATAATATGTATAACAGGAAAAATTAAGGATAAATTTGTCTAATAAGCAAGTACTGTGCATGGAATAAAACTATAAATTAGTTTATAAATTAGTTCATCTGCAAATCATGTAATTGGGTACAAACCTAATAACTAATAAGGAATGATATTTCAAATAATTATGTACTGTTCCATCTTATATCTGTTCCATTCATTCTCTTCTTACTTACTAATTCTTCATTAATTTTTTCTATCATCACCAGCAGCAGCGCTGTGCTAATCTGAAGTACAGTAAAGAGATATCTTTATGCTGTCGCTGTGGCCTGTGGCTCATTAATGAAAAAAAATAAAAATAAATAAATAAAGATACTTTTTTGAGAAACCACAAATACAAAGTTAACAATACAAAACCTTAATTCCAGTATGCAATTCGTATGATAATTTTCCGGAAGAAAAGAAAGCGTTATCTTCCACGCGAAATTCTTATCGTCTTTTTATTGTATTTCTATTGCTGAAGCGATTTCATATGGACGAAAAAAATGTCATAAGAATTCAATTTGTTTTGCTGATAATAAGAAGAAACGGAAGATATATATTTTCCTTCTATCTTCCTTTAGATAAAAAAATTTCTTGTGGTTGAAATAAAGAATTCCTCTCATAACGCTTCCACTAATAGGAAAGCAATACTCCTTTGCGACACTTTTTCAATTCGTCTTTTTATTTTCCTATCGATTCGAATTCTTATCTTCTACTCGTTTCTTCTAATTATCTTTTTGACGTATCGTCGACGAGAAGAATACGATATCGCAGAAGATAGAAATATCTTCCGAGACGAACCGTATTTCAATCGCGAAAGATAAGAATTGTTTATTGGGATGTAACTTACATACATACAGTACAGCCGGTTAAGATTGGCTTAGGGGAAGTATGCGCAGTAGAATCTGTCTACCCTTTCCACTGAAATTTCACTGTGATGTAAGCATCACATTTTACAAAAATCCTTCTTGAAAAGAGAAATTCGCATTTTGTTCCTTAGGTAGGAATTTATTATTTACACGATCTTACATATATTTTCGTTTTCTTATTCATAAGAATTTCCTATTTTAAAAGGATACTTATCATCACTGATCACTCATATTGTTTTTGTTATCCTGTATTTTCTTTACTTATCTTTATTCTTTATTTCAATTTTTCTTCAGTAGTATGGCGTTCGTCATACAAACAACATCGGATGGTAGGATGTTGCTATTTTTTCCAGCTAAAAAGAGGATATGACTTGTGTGTGCGATAGATGATCGCTAGTCATTATGCTTACTGAGTGGAAGATTTAATCTTTATTTTCTTTTGCAGTTTTCTTCAAAAAAGGAGAAATGAAAGGATATTTTTAATATTTTCAAAATTTCTCCCACCAGCGCAACTTTACGCCAATCTTAACCGTCTGTACTGTACATACATATATGTAGAAGGTATATCCTGATGTAAGATCAAGTATTTTCAACACGTTTGGCATTTACAACAAAAAATAAATGAAACTATCGATAGTTCTGATCAGACCAAAATTCTTCTAAATTGATTCTTTAGAAAACCAAAAAATGCTACATAGACAAATTTATCTTATTCACACTGCTTGTAAAAAATACACTATTACTACAAAAAAAAAAAATGAATTAGAAATTAATCAAAAATTATGTTAACGGTATATTCTCCACCGAGTAAATAAAAATCGATTAAGAATAAAAATGAATTGATAATATACACTACTTAAATTTAAAAAAATTCTATGTACAGCATTTTTCTTGTTAACATAAAATGTGTAATTTGACTTCAACGAAAATTCAAGAGAAAAAAAAAAATTTTAAATTCATATTTTTAGGTAGGTATTAAAGAAAAGGGTTAATAAAAAAAAATGTAATTCAAAAAATCATCTATTTAATATAAGAATTGCATGAAAATACACATGTAGGTATATAATTATAAAAAAAATTATATTTAATGAAAAGATATAAGAAATTAAAAAGAATGGAATAAATAATAATTAAGAAATACGATAAATTTAAATAATTGTAAAACAAAATACACAATCATTTCCCTAGTGCTATAAGACAAAATTTTAAATGTAATTGAAAAAAAAATTTACGAACTTAAAATAATATAATATTTATTTATTTTGATTACGGTACATTCCTCCGGGGTGCTTTCATAAATTCATCGCAGACGCTGACGACGGCGAAAAAAAATCATGTTCATAAATAACTTTCCAATGCAATAGTGAAATTGATATTAGGTTTATTAAATTCCAGCTTGCATTGCAATCGACTAAAATTACTTAATCAAGCGACTGCTGCAATGTTTATTTTCAATAAAAAAAAATAACGGATATTGCTGTCAATATTTTATTCTCTGACATTTCAATAATTTTTCTTTAAGTTCGATTTTAAATTTAAAATAAAATTTAAATTAATTGAAAATTAAAAATTAATTAAATTTCACAAAAACTGACGAATTATGTTCTAACAAACGCATGCATTGACAGTTGTGACGACTCTGAAAACAATTTCAGTTGACGACGCATTCATGAAAGCACCCTTCGTTTTATTGCTAAATTAAATAAATATCAAGCTTTTTTTAAAATGCTTTAAATTTTGTTTTTTTGACATTTGTTTTTTTTTTTTTTTTTAGATTTAATTTAACTCAATTTTGTAATTTTAAAAATGTATCTTTGTTTTTTTTTTTTCGAATACGTACTCATTTTGAATTTATTAATATAGCATAGCTTTAAAAAGACAAAAAAAAAACAAATTTAAAAGACTATCGGAATCTTTTTGTTTTTGTGTGTGTGCACAAATTATAATATATTTATTCTCACGTCATCGTTTTTTTTTTGTTTTTTTATTTTAGTAAATTATTTATAGAAAAAAAGAAGTAATTTTTAATTTATTATTCGCTTGAATATGCAAGTTTAAGAAAAAAAAAACATATTGTAAATTTTAATTGTTCTTCAACGTCATTCCTATGAAAAAAAAAAAAAAGAAAATCGAGCTAAAAATAATTAAAGTCATTGTGCATCTTCGAAAACGTCAGATGATCGTCATTTGACGAAATCCAGCAATTCAATTTTTTAAGCTGAATTTCGTCAAATGACGATCATTATTGACGTTTACGAATGTGCACACATAGCTTTTTTATAAAAATAACAAATAAAAAAAAAATTGAATAATTCAAGATTTTCATAATTTAGTGTTTTTTTTACTTATTTTTCTTTTCCCATGGAGGAAAGAATAATATGACATCATAACTGTCATTTTTGTTGTTGTTGTTGTTATTATTATTGAAATGCTCTCTGATTGGTCTCAGGTTCAATTTGATTCAATATTGCGATGCGACTGTTTACATCGGCAAGAACACTCTTTTATTATTCTTTCCTCCATGCATTATCCTAAAAATGATTCATTATCCCTCGATTTATGTTTTTTTCATTATTGAACTTTAAAAAAAATATATATATGTATTTAGGTTATACAATTTTTATACATAAATAAAAAAAAAACTTATTTGAAATGAAATGAGTGCCTGAGGATATTATATTGATTTTTTGAGCTTCTTATATAATAATATATAAATTTTTCATTAAGTTTTTTTTTATAAGTAATTATTATTATCAATTATGTAAATGTATTTAATAAATATAAGAAAATAATATTATTAATTAATAATTACATATTAGAAAAATCAAAAAAAAATTATAATTTCTAAAAACATAGTGAAAATGAAAACAAAATTCTTTACCAACATATTTTTTTTTTCTCTCAGCTCAAATTATGTAAAAGAAGTAGAAATAAGAAAAAAAAAAATAAACAAGATAAAATCAAATTGATCACATCATTAGAATAAACAAACAAAAAAATGTAACTGTATTTTCGAAAATTCAGTAATTTGGTCGTGATACACAAAATTCAGCGCATAAAGGTCTTAAGCTGAACTGTTTATCACGACATCAAAACTGCATTTTCGAAAACACCATAATTACATACAAAAATAAAAGACATAAAAAGAATAATCACTTACAGATTTCTATCGAAAGCACACATTTCTATCGAGTTTTGAAATCAGTATTTAAAATTTTGGATTTGATTATAATTTACTCAATTTTATTTCGAACTTATTTATCAAAAATTGACTGTTTAACCTTTATTTCGTGACATATTTTAAATATAGTAATAGCATACTTCTCGATGGTATTTCGATGTATGTAATAGAAATCTAAAATCCCAAAATTCTGTTTTCGAAATTTTAATTCGAAAAAATTCGAAATCTTGTAATATGTAAATACAACCACAACAAAAATTAAATAAATAAACTACATGCCTCAACCAACGAAAATCACAAGAAAAAACAAAACAAACAAAAACAAAATAGTGAATGTGAGTACCACATTTAATGTTATTGAAAACGGCACTCTCAGTGCTAATTGAGCGCGTATACTCCGTAGTACCAAATAGGTACTAGTACTGTTTTGGTCCCGTTATATACGCATGGTACCGAACTATTTTAGGCCGACCATTTTGGTGCGAACCAACTATGTAATTTGGTCCTCCTTTCTTTGTTCATTTCCAATTAATTTTGCACAAAAAGAAAAAAAAATTATTGATAATTGACACTATACACAAATAGAAATTGTTAAATCAATTAACAATGAATGAAATATTTGAGTTTGACAAGTATTTTTTTCTTTCTTTTTTCATTATTGGCACTTACGGTATATACAGGCTGTACTAAAATGGTTTAGTCATACCAAAATAGTACTAGACCGGTTTGGTACTGCGGAGTATACGCGCTCATTGTTGGTCTTCGAAAGATATTCCGAAAAACAAATAAGAAAAAAATAAAAAAGATATGTAGGTACTAAAAAAAAAAATGAATCATTCTCATTGAAAATACAAATTCTTCTATGAATTAAATAGAAAACAAACAACAAAAAATGTTTTAAACAATTAAAAAAAAAAAAAAAATTATTGTAGGTACTCTTTTTTGATTTAACGAAAAAAAAAAAAAAACAATAATACTCTCGAATCTCTTTCTTATTTTTCACGTATTTAAAAACTAACAAAAAAAAAAAAACATACTTTTTTTTTCAATTTTTTTCAAAACTTACTGCCATAAAAAATTAATCTTAAAAAAAATGAGAAATATTTTGAAATAAAAAAAAAAACTGCCAATTTAGTGTAATTTATTAAAAAAAAAAATAAAATAAAATAAAATAAAATAAAATAAACAAAAAAAAACCATAAGACTTTCAAAGATCTCTAATTCACCTTCCGAATGTTTTAACTATAAATGAGATTATCATATTGAATGCCTCACAAGCCAAATCGATTAACTCCATTTTTGAGGTTTTTTAAATTTTAGTTCCAGAACTCGAATAATTTTTGGATTTTTCATATTCGAAATAATTGAATGTAATGATAAACCGTTAAACTACTAAATTGAAAATATTTTTTCGGTCTTCGAATCATAATTTAATTTATTATCGGAGCTAATTTATTACTTTTTTAGACATTTTTTTTTATATGGAGTTAATCATCGATTTGGCAAGTGCAGCATCCATATTAGATTATGATTTTATAAATTGTACTTTTTTTTTTTAATTTAAAATGATTTTTTATTTTTTAAATCCGTCTGTTTTCATTGTGATTTAGCTTAATTTTATTTTTGCCAGTTATAAGATACATTTAATTATAAAATATTATTATTTAAAATTTTTCATATATTAATTTTATGTACTAAGTGTTTTATATAAAAGAATTTTTTTTTTAAAAATAAATTAATTGTATATTATATATACAAAAAAAAAAAAAAGTAAATAAATGTATGAAATATAAGAAATGGAAAAAAAAAGAACAACTAATGTGTTTTAATTATTTCTCAAAATTAATTTTCAATAAAGCCGTATTCCGTATTAATGCTTTCACTTTTTATTTTTATTTATTTTTTTTATTTTAGAACTGAAAAGTGCAGTAGTTCATCTCAAAATTAACCGTTGTATTATCTCTTTCTCAAGTACATACATAAGAAGTGTCTGAGAAAAATCCACGGGTAGCCTGAAAAAAAAAATCTCAAATCAGTTGTGGCTTTCGGGAATTCGATCCCATTTGCCATACACCTTTTTTTTTTTTATCTGAATCAAAAGTTCTGTATTTTTCATCTTAACTTTTACTTTTGGGCCATTTTATCTTTTGTCAATTAGTACTTAGTAGAAAATTTTTTATCCCAGTTTACCCGGAACCGCACTACTGATGACTCCACTTAACCATTTCAATCCGGAAAACAAATTTTGGAAGTATAAGACAAAGATTATGTGTTTTGCTTATCTAGGACGATAAGAAAAAAGGAAATTTTACCTTATCTGATGAAAATTTTTCTTTGAGAGGGGTGGAGGAGGTTGGGGTAGGGACTGAGACATATTAGTGCCATCTGGTTTTTTAAGTACATTTAAATTTATGTGTCCTGTATCTTTTATAATTTAAATAAAATAGCGAAAGTATTAAGAATATGAAAACAATATTGTACACAAAAATCATTTTAATTTTTATCCTTTTAAATAAATTCAATATGCACAACATTAGTTTAATAAAATAAATGTCCCTAATAATATAACACTAATGTAAAAAGAAAGTAATAAAAATGTAAAAGAAAGTCAATAAAAATTGATCCTTATCTTAAGATAGATACTTGAAAATATTTATAAAAAGGGTAGAAAAAAGGATGCACCTGTATCCTATGCAGGATGAATAAATTAAATGATTTTTAGTTTTTTAGTTTTTTATATTACTTAATATGTATTTGTTTGTATTAGTAAAACTTAAGATTTTTATAATATATAAATAAGAATATTTCATTAAATAAAATGAGTTCTTTTCGAACATTGAAAATAGAAGCATCTTTTAGTTTCAATTAAGATACTCCAGAGAATATTTACTAAGTAAATTGTATATAGAGTTTAGATACAAGAATCTAAATTCTATTCGTCGAGCTGAAAGGGTGATTTACTTTTTCAGTATATTTTTTACAGTTCTTAGGAAAATATTCACCGCGGTTATTAAAAGAAATAATTGCGTTATAAACATTTTGGTGACCCCGACGTGATTATATTTGCGAGGGCATTTTATTAAATTAAATTAAATAATTTACAGAGAGCCATATCTCAAAAATGAGCGTGTTTGAGGACCTGATCAGAAATCAAGATCTGCTAGGGCAGCAAATAACAACTATAATCAACAATTATAAAGATTTACGAACTACAATTCGTAAAGATTCAACATATTTCAAGAGTCAACTTGAATTGTTGAATAATTTTTGGAGCCAATTCCAAGAAAATCATGATAAACTATTGCCATTTGAAATTAGCAATGTTGATCATCTGTATTTTAAAAATAAATATTATGATGGGATTAAAGCATCAACAGAAAGGATGAAAATCAAATTAGAACAAATTATTCAAGAAACTGATGCATGGTCGTCAGATAAATTGAAAAACAAAACGGAACTAAATGTTCCTGATTTAAATTTTGGTAATTTGATAATAAATTCAGAAACCAAATTAAAAAATCTTATTGAAAGGCAGAGAATTGAAATGCAATCTCTAGTTCAGCATATTTTAATTATTAATGCTGAAATAAATAAGCCATATTTAAGAGCATTTTATGAGCTCAAGCTCAAACTGATCTCAAATTACTGGGACAGAATTTCGAAATTGCATTTTGAAATATTAAATAATCTCAATGAAGCAACACATTTGGGTTATAAAAGCGAGTGTTTTTTGGAATTAGAAATGAAGGCTCAAGATATTTTAACAATTCTTGCAGAGAAAATTGAAGAGTCATTAACAAATAATGACACAAAGCAACAAATGATGCACCAAACTCAAAATAAACTTCCAAAAATTACATTGCCAATTTTAAGTGGAGATTATTTGAACTGGAATCAGTTTAAAGAATTATATATTCAATTCACAACCAACCTATAAGTAAAGCTGAGAAAATGTTTTATTTAATAAGCAATTTAAGAGGTGAAGCAAAGACTAGTTATATAAGTTGCAGGATTTAAATAAGAAAAATTCTTTTTCTCCTTTTTTTATTTAATATATGTAAATTTCTTTTTTTATTTTATTTTTATTTCAAGAAAAACTTCACAATTTTGTAAAAATTAGAATTTATATTTCTACACAAAAATGATTATTTAATTTCTTTTTAATTAACAATTTCAAAAACTAGTTAAATTTCTTTCTTTAAATTTTTTATTTCAATAAACAAATTTAATAACTTTAATATTTAAAAAATTTAATGTTAACTTAAAGACCGTCTTAATCAGAATGAATTTATTAGAACCTTCTTTTTAAAATCTAGACATTTGTTATTATTTTAACTAAAGAATTTTTATGATATAACACCTACGCAAAATAAATTTTATACAATAGAAAATGCAATGGAATGCAATTTTGAAACAACATGAAAATTAATGAGAAATGTAATTAGAATACTATAAAATGCTGATCTAGTGTCTGTTCCCATGAATAAATGTGTTAATATACGTAGTATATATAACTCCTCCCGCCGTAGAAGGACCGCAACGTGAGGAATTTTATTCGTCCTCGAGTTGTGTGTCCTGGCGTAAAGTAGTTGGAATTGACTTATCTTGCGCTCTAGTAGACCTTTGTTGTTGTGTCGAATTTCGGCTCGATTTGATGAATTTAATTGTGTAGATGAATATTATTACGAATAGAATGGATATTGTTACAGAAGCTATCATAACTATCCAAGTAGTATTTGAATGCCCTTGAAGATTTTTCAAGCTTACTTCTTCTATTGTTTGTTGTTGTTTATATAGGTGGTGGATTTTATCCAAAGAGATGTCTTTTAATGTTAATTGCTGTATGTTGCTCATTGAAGCCACAGGAACGGTCACTGAGGGTAATAATAAAGGCTGCCCTGTGATGATGGTTTTATCGTTAATAAAAAGATTTTGGCTGGTCTGGAAACTACATCCTGTTGGGAGCTCTATTAAATACACTCCTTTTAATGTAGTGAAATCGGTTTTTTGACAATTCATTTTGATCTTGGTGTTGTTTGGAAATATAGTTATGTAGTATCCTGTTATTGCTTCTTCTATGATTTCTGTATAAATTGTTATTTGATGTATTTTACATTCGGTTGTTGTGTGAGTTTTCAGCTGTAATAATTCGCTTATACAATCATCATTTTTTTGTTGAATTGATCTTTCAGCGTTATTGCAGTAGAACATGTTGTGAATTTTCTTACATTCGTCTTTTTCGTAGTAAAAATTTGAATTTCCAAGTGCCAGAAAAGGTTTTTCAGGAATAATAACTGTATTTTTTTTTGTTGGTACAGGATATAAATGATAAAAGGTATATATTTCAGGATGCATGATTGGGAAATAAATAACAAAAACTATTTTTTCGTTTGAAAAATATGCTTCAACTTCTAATATTTCATAGAATTTGTGAATACTTGAAGGCTCAGTTTTAAAAAACAATTCATCTTGTGAATGGTGCTCGAGAACTTTATTGACAACAAACTCCAAGTCCCTTAACTTCAATATACTGTTGTGCAAAATTTTGAGTTTAGCAAAAGTAATGGCATTTTCTAAATTATCGAGTATTTGTACAATTATATTAATTAAACCAGTGACTTCATCGAAAGCATTTTTTACTATCAGAAAGTTTTCCATGTCTAGGGATTTTAATTTTATTATTTCATTAATTTTAGCTGTTAGACGAGCTTTGTTTTGTTGAACTATATTTAAAGTACTGTTGTAGTCTTCGATTATTTTCTTGGTTAATGAGATTTGTTTGTTTAATGTAGATACAATATTGTTTTGATTTGAATTTAAAGTATTTATTAATTCATCGAACTTCTTACCGTCTTCAGCATCTAGATTTCCGGTTATGCTTTTAAACACCGTGCCTAGCCCATTGAATATACCTCTTTTCGTTCTATTGGTCGTGTGATACAGAGAATTGAGTTTTTCTTTAGCAAGATTCAACTGAAAATTTATGAAATTGCTGAAAGATTTGATTGCAGTTATATAAGGTTCGGTTTCGACATGAGTTAATTGAATGTTTTTGTACTGTCTTGACAAAGAGTCTACTTGTATTTTGATAAGTTTGAGGTCGAAATAGTGGATAAATATATGTGAACTAGATCTCAACTTGGCATTTCCCAATTTGAAAGGAAGTATGCCTGGGTTTGATTCAAGATTTGTTACTTTTATTTCTTGAGCAATTGCCGTTGCTGCGATGGCAAGAAGGATCCTGTAAGGAAATAGTTTTTTGATTAGTAAGAGGTCTTTTAAAATTGTTTTTGTGATAAATATTTTCTGATGTATTAATTTTTTCTATGTTATCGGAATTTACAATATGAGCTCGAAACCGTGGACTTGTTTTATCTCGAGCGCGAATTTTGTGATACCCTATAGTGTTTGGTTCGTATGTCAAGGGGTCGTGCCTAGATTCATTTCTCTTTTCTAAAATGGTTTCTTTGTTTATTGACATTTGTTCATTTAGATGTTTATACATTTCTAGAGTTTTTTCTTTGTGTTGATTCACATAATTTGAGTAGAGTATTTTGTTTATATCTAAGTCAAAGACGTTATTTACGTCGAGATGTCCGTTGATTACGTCGATTGGTCGTTGCTTTGTAGTGGAGTGAATAGAATGGTTATAGCCAAGAACTGCGTATGGCATTAGGTCAATAATATTTAAATCTTTTTTCTTTTCTATCAATATGCGTAGATGCTCGATAATAGTAGAATGAAATCTTTCTACAGTACTGTTTGAGTTAGGATTTAGTGGTGTTGTATAGTGTAGTCCGATTTTATGTAGTGAGGACAAATCGCAAATGATATTGTTTTTTAGTTCTGATCCATTATCTAAAATTAGCAATTTAGGTATACCATGGTGTGTAATAAAATTCATGAAGGTTTTTGCTACATGGATTGCTGTTAAGCTATCCAAAGGATATGCTTGACCGTATTTTGAAAATTTATCGACTAACGTTAGAAATTTCTGTTTTTTCACAGTGAAAGTGTCAATGTGGACAATTTCGAATGGTTTTTTTTGGTGTTGGTGTGAGACTGTATTTTTGTTGAGGTGGATGTCTATCATATTTCATTCTTTGACATAGAGAGCAGTTGTTTATATAATTTGTTACGCTATTACGGATATTAGGCCAATAATATTTGCGTTTTATTTCACACTCAATTTCCATAATACCTCGATGATTTGTTCGTCCTTCGTGATGTAATTTGATTATTTCTTCTTGCCGTTCAGATGTTTTAACGTCTTCCAGAACTTTATTACATAGTAAAAGCTTAAATGAAGGGGTTTTGAAAGTGTTTTGGAGTGTTCTACAAAATCGGGGAATAAGTTTTGCGTCTTCTAGATGTATTGCGAAGAGTTTATTTGTGACCGAAAATTCTTTGAAAATATTTATTACGTCTTCCTCAAAACTTATTTCTGAGATTTCTATGATGGTTCTTATTTTATTAGTAAAAAGCCGAATAATCTTCGGTACTTTGGGGGAATATTTAACAGATTTTATGAAAATTTGGTTTTTAAAGTAGTTTATTGGTGTTTCCGAAATCGGTATTTCAAAAATTGGGTTCTCAACACTTGTATGTACTGTATCATTTTCATCTTCTTCGAAGTCTGCAACATTTGGAATTTCGTTCACATTTCCAACAATTGAAAAATTATCTTCATTGTTTGGTTTTTCTACGTGTGTGGTATTATTATTAATTTCGCTAATTTTTATTCTAGAAAGCGCGTCGGCGTTTGAATTCATTGACCCTTTCTTATATTCAATGTCGAAGTCGAACTCCTCAAGCTTTAATCTCCAACGCAGAAGTTTACTATTAGGTTCTTTAATAGAAAACAGCCAATTTAGCGGTCTATGGTCTGTATATATGGAAAATTTTCGTCCATACAAATACGGACGAAAATATTTGGTTGCCCAAATAATGGCCAGCAACTCTCTTTCTATAACGCTATAATTTTGTTCTGTGTTATTTAAAGTTCGTGAAGCAAAAGCGATGGGTTTATCTTGGCCTATACGTCCTTGGGATAAGACAGCTCCTATAGCAACTTGGCTTGCATCTGTAGTGAGGTTAAAAGGTTTTGAAAAGTCAGGGTATGCAAGGATGGGCTCGTTAGTAAGCAATTCTTTACAAGTCTCAAAACATTGAATAAATTCGGTGGTATGTTTTACTATTGCGCCTTTTTTTAAACAAGAAGTCATAGGTTTTGTTATTTTTGAAAAATTTGGGATAAATTTTCTGTAGTATCCCAAAAGGCCTAGAAAGCTTTTTATTTCTTTCGCAGTTTTTGGGATTGGAAATTTTTGAATACACTGGATTTTGTCTGGGTTTGGCTTTATGCCTTCGGGGGTTATTATATGTCCTAAATAGGCCGTTTGTTTTTTTAAAAACTCAGTTTTGTCTAATTGTATTTTAAGGTTTGCTTCGCGGAGACGTTGAAATACTTGTTTAAGAATCACCATATGTTCCTGTAACGATGTAGAGAATACAATAATATCATCAAGATATACTAGGACATTTTGAAGTCCTTTCAGGACGTTGTCCATTACTCTCTGAAAGGTAGCGGGAGAGTTTTTTAAGCCAAAAGGCATTCTCAAGAACTCGTAATGCCCGTTGTCGACATTAAACGCAGTTTTCTCCACATCGTCAGGGTGCATTTCGATTTGGTGGAAACCACTAGCCAAATCGATTGTCGAAAAATAGTTGCATTTGCCAAGCTTATCCAGTACTTCGTTTATATTAGGTATGGGGTAGCGATCATCGATCGTTTTTTTATTTAACTTACGAAAATCTACAACAATACGCCACTTCTTTTTACCAGAAGAATCGGCTTTCTTTGGTACTACCCAAATTGGTGAAGACCAGGGTGAAATGCTAGGTCTGATAATGTTTTGGTTTAACATTTTCGAAATTTGTTTCTGAATTTCTTCTTTATGTATATATGGGTAGCGATAACTTTTTTGATGCACAGGAATTTCGTCGGTTGTTCTTATACGGTGTTTTATTGTGTTAGAAAAGGTGAGGGGACTATCTTCATTATGAAAAATGTCTGAAAACTTTTTACAAAGAGAGAGGATTTGGAATTTTTCTTCCTCGTTCATGTGATCGCATCTTATGAAATTTTCATCAAGTTTTTTACTTCGTTCTTGAGTTTCTTTAAAGTTGACATGGTAAAGGTCAAATTTATTTTCAACGTTTATGGTTCGTACTGGATATAACAGGGTAAAATTAGTGTTGTCTTCAGATTTGTTATGTATTTCTACAACTGCCCATCCATTTATAGCTGTAGTCAGAGTTTCTGGTATAATACAATTGTGGATTGTTTGAAGAGGAACAATAATTTGTCCTGACTTAGATGTCACGGGTATTTGAATTTTAGAGATACTGTTTTTTGGAAGTATGGTATCAACAAGTATTTTGGGATTACTTTCTAAAAATTTTATTGGGATTGTGGTATTTGGAGTTACAAATTGTAAGCTTGGAAAATCGAGACTTGCTTCTAGATTTTGAATAAGGTCAATGCCAATTAACCCATCGAAGATGTTATGAAATTTGTAGATATAAAACTTGAAGTTTATTGGTTCATTAAATTCTTCGAATGCTGGTATAGTTATTGAAAAATTATGCGTTGAGGAAATAAAAGAAGATGATACAGTGAATGGATCATATGTTTTATATTGTGTGTAATAATTATCTGCTATAGACGGATCAATGAATGATTTTGTTGATCCCGTATCTATTAACAATTTTAGGGGAGGGTTTTTTATTGTAATGTAGGGTAGTTGTTTTTTATTACAAAGATTATTAATGTCTATCACAACTGTGGGTTGTACTGCTGGGTAAGTGGAAAATTTGCGCACGCTGTATTGTAGTCACCTTCAACATATTCATAATCAGTATTATTTTCGGTCATAAATAAATTTTGATTGTCATCAATTGCATCTGTGTGTTCTGTATTATGTAATTGTTCTTGAGACCATTTTGGAGTTGACTGTTGAAATTTTTGAGAAGTTGATGGTTGTCTTGATGTAATGCTCATGGGTATGGGTTTTGGTTGATGTAGGGTTTGACTTGGGTTTTGTTTCCATACGTTATTGGGCCTACCGAAAACTTGAGTATGGGTAGGAAATTTTTGTTGTGGTAAATTTTGTCTTTGCTGTATGCTGACTGGTCCTGTTGGAAATGGTAAATTTTCTTGAGGATTTTGATTTGTTTGACGTGCGTCAGTTGCAATCGTGTTTGATCTATTTGCATACGCTGCATATGGGAAGACAGAATTTTCGTGTGTAGATTGATAATCTTGGTGAAAGTAATTTGGATTCAAGGTTCGCTGAAAAAGATTTTTTGATTGTTGGGATTTTTTAAATTTATTAAAATTTGGATCTTGCTTTTGCACATTGTGTTGATTGAAATTATAATTAGACTGGTAATTTTGTAGGTATTTGATATTATCTTCTTTTTTTATAAAATTTATGGCTTCTAACATTGTTTTTGGTTCTTTTGTTCGAACCATAATTCCATATGGATTTTTCAAACCTGCTAAAAATACTTCTAAAGCTTGATCGTTGTATAAATTTTGCTTAAATTTCCGAACATTTGCGTCCTTTTCATGAATTGCAAGATAGTTTGAAATTGTGTTTAATAATTTTCTCACTCTATCATGAAATTCATAAGGAGTTTCTTCACGTTTTTGTTTTAAATTGTTCAAATCGAATGCCAAACAGTTCTCATTTCTAGGGTCACTAAAATTTCGAATAAGTTCGTTTTTTATCTCATCTATTGTATTGACACAGCTAATATTAATTACCTCTCTAGCAGCACCTTTTAATTTACTTATTATTGTTCTATAAATAACATTATTTTGGTAGACGTCTAAATTTTTTTTGTCATAGAAATGGCTAACAATAGTATCAATGCTTTCGATAAAAAAATTTAATTCATTTACATCACCATCAAACTCCGGAATGGTTTCTGCGTGAACTTTTAAAAAACTTGGGACTGTTGTCATATTGTTATCGGATTCAAACGCAATTACACAGATATTTCGATTTTCTTCACTTTCACTGACCGTAATTTTACTTAAATCACTAATTAAATTTTCCAAACTTGAGCTTAAGTTTTCGTTATTATTATTTAGGGGGGAGATATTACAAAAGGATTCTGACATAAATGAAAATTACTTACAGTTCAACTTTCGTCTTCATCGAATTTGATCTGATGTAACTCACTTGATGACGGACTTTACTACTCCTGTACTTTTGCTTGATCTCCCAAAAATTTTGTGTATGTTGGATTTTCCACAATGGAACTCCAATAATTTTTTTTTTTTTTTTTTTTTTTTTTTTTTTTTTTTTTTTTTTAGGTTCTTTTTTGTCTTTAAACTATTAAAATAGACGGATTTTCTACTATAGAATTCCGAAGACAAACTACAAGACTGCGCCAGTTATATAAGTTGCAGGATTTAAATAAGAAAAATTCTTTTTCTCCTTTTTTTTATTTAATATATGTAAATTTCTTTTTTTATTTTATTTTTATTTCAAGAAAAACTTCACAATTTTGTAAAAATTAGAATTTATATTTCTACACAAAAATGATTATTTAATTTCTTTTTAATTAACAATTTCAAAAACTAGTTAAATTTCTTTCTTTAAATTTTTTATTTCAATAAACAAATTTAATAACTTTAATATTTAAAAAATTTAATGTTAACTTAAAGACCGTGTTAATCAGAATGAATTTATTAGAACCTTCTTTTTAAAATCTAGACATTTGTTATTATTTTAACTAAAGAATTTTTATGATATAACACCTACGCAAAATAAATTTTATACAATAGAAAATGCAATGGAATGCAATTTTGAAACAACATGAAAATTAATGAGAAATGTAATTAGAATACTATAAAATGCTGATCTAGTGTCTGTTCCCATGAATAAATGTGTTAATATACGTAGTATATATAACTGACTTGGATACAGCATCTTCCCTTGTCTGAAGATAATTATTTATCTGCTTGGGAAACTTTGCAAAATCGATATGAAAACCAACGATTATTAGTAAACGCATTGCTTGAAAAATTATTAAATCAACCTAATACTCAAAGTGATTCGACGTCATCAATAAAAGTGTTGCATGATATCACGAAAGAATGCTTGTTGGTAATAAAGAATTTAGGACTTGATACATCAGCTTGGGATCCAATAGTATCTTACTTGATTATTAAGAAATTGGATAAAACTACACATACTTTGTTTGAACAGAGTTTGAAAGCTCCACGTGAAATTATAAGCATGAGTGAACTTTTGCAACTTCTAGAATTACGTTTTCAATCACTAGAGGCATTAGGCAAAAAGAATCGTGCTACATTGCTACCAGCAACACAGTTTAGTAAGTTTTCAAAACAAAATTCATTTATAGCAGCAGCTATTCCACAAAATTGTAAAATGTGTGATAAATATCATCCATTGTATTTTTGCAACAAATTTATTAAACTTTCACCAAGAAATCGATTGCAGTTTCTTCAAAAACACGAAATTTGTGTTAACTGCTTGAAAGGAGGGCACAGTTCTTCCATTTGTACTTTACGCAGTTGTTTTAAGTGCAATAAAAAGCATAACACATTGGTTCATTTGCCAGAAAGAGAAAAATTTGATTCAAATAATCAAAAAAGTTCAACAATGAATATTAAAAATGCGAAGTTGTCATCTGAAACTACTTCTAATACCACGTTAACCACTTATATTGAAGAAAATAATGTGCCAAAACAAATTCTTCTTGGAACAATTATGCTACAAATAATCAACTCCACTGGAGAAGCAATTGATTGTCGTGCTATCCTAGATTCAGGATCACAGATTAATATAATTTCTAAAAGATTACAAGAAAAGTTACACTTGAAATCAGCACCAAATTCTTTATCCATATCAGGAATAGGAAAAATTAAACAAAAAGTACAAAAGAGTGTAAATTTACTAATTAAATCCAAAATAAATGGATTCAGTACAAGAATAACTGCTTTTGTATTACCAAATATAACGTCATTGCAACCAGCAGACGTTAGTAAGGTTTCCCATTGGAAAATACCACAAAATATAAAGTTAGCTGATCCAGAATTTCATGTTCCACGTAAAGTAGATTTATTACTAGGAGCAGAAGTTTTTTATGAATTTTTGTCAATAGGACTAATTAAACTTGGCAACCAAATGCCTGCATTGCAAAATACTATCTTTGGTTGGATAGTAAGTGGTATTGTTCCTGGTTCACAAAATAATAAAACAGCAGTATGTGGTGTTTTAACAAATCAATCAGAAAATAATTTGGAAGAACAAATTGAAAAATTTTGGATGTTAGAAGAAGTTGACAATCTAAGAAAATCCAAAATT
Organism: Bombylius major; assembly: GCA_932526495.1. Taxonomy (NCBI): domain Eukaryota; kingdom Metazoa; phylum Arthropoda; class Insecta; order Diptera; family Bombyliidae; genus Bombylius; species Bombylius major. The sequence continues at coordinate 11,854,753 of OW052046.1, forward strand.
TTGAGTAATGAGGAGTCAAAATGTTAAACTCATTTCAAGCAAAATGTCAAGAGAGACAGTAATGGGCGGTTTATAGTAAAACTTCCTTTTATAGGTGATCCTGATCAATTAGGGGAATCGGCAGACACAGCTGTTCGTCGTATTTTAGCCATTGAAAGACGACTTGCAAAAAATTCAGAGCTCAAAACTCAATATGTTGAATTTATGAACGAATATGAACGTTTGGGACATATGAGAAAAATAGATGCAAAGCAAATCACCAAACCAAATTATTTTTTGCCTCATCATTGTGTTATCAAACCAGAAAGCACTTCAACAAAATTAAGGGTAGTTTTTGATGCATCTGCAAAAACATCTTCAAATATTTCGTTAAATGATATTTTAGCAAAAGGCCCAACGATACAAGATGACCTTTTTACAATTTTATTACGTTTTCGTTTACCAAGATGGGTATTTACAGCAGATATAGAAAAAATGTATCGCCAAATTTTAGTTTCTGCGGAAGATCGTCGTTTTCAAATGATTCTATGGAGAGATAGTGCAGATCAAGCTATACAACTTTATGAATTATCTACAGTTACATATGGAACTACATCAGCTCCTTATTTAGCTACCAAATGTCTTCAATATCTGGCTAATACTCAAAAACAACAATATTTACAAGGTAGTGAAATTCTTGAAAGAGATTTTTATATGGATGATCTGATGAGTGGAAAGGATAATTTACAAGATGCGTTAGAAGCACAAGATCAAATTAACAGGCTTCTAAAATCGGCAGGTTTCAAGCTTCGTAAATGGTGTGGAAATAATAAAAAATTATTAGAAAATATTTTACCTGAAGATCAATCAATACGACTTGATTTGTTCGAAAACAATGAAAATTCAATAAAAACATTAGGTTTAACATGGTTACCACAAATGGATGAATTTCATATCAAGGTTTCATTACCAGAATTAACAAAAATCACCAAGCGAACTGTATTATCGGAAATTGCACATTTGTTTGATCCACTTGGTTTTATAAGTCCAGCAGTAGTTACAGCTAAAATATTTCTTACAAAAGTTGTGGCAATTGAAATTAGATTGGGATGCAGCAATTCCTATGGAATTACAAACTTATTGGTTAAAATTCAGAGAAAACTTAATCAAACTCAACAATATAAAAATACCAAGACATATGTTCAATGGAAATATTTCCAAGGAAATGCAGTTGCACGCATTTGCTGATGCCTCAGAAAAAGCTTATGGGTCTGTAGTATATTTACGTTCAATTGACACCAAAGGAACAGTAACTATGAATTTACTTTGTTTCAAATCAAAAGTCGCGCCACTAAAAACTACTACACTTCCAAGACTAGAACTATGTGCTGCTAAATTAATGGCTGAATTAGTACACAGGATTAAACGAGATTTGAAAATTCCAGATTTATCTTGTTACTACTGGACAGATTCAGAAATAGTTCTAGCATGGATAAATTCAGAGCCTTCTTCGTATCACACATTTATTGCAAACCGTATTGCATCTATTCAAGAATTGACTGTACAAAAACATTGGCGACATGTCAGTTCAAAACAAAATCCAGCTGATATTGTATCAAAAGGACTATCACCTGAAAAATTAGCTTCAGCAACTATGTGGTTTTACGGTCCAATGTTTTTGTATGGTCCAGAAACATTATGGCCTCCAATATATTCTAAAAGAAATATAGAATTAGAAAAACGACAAGTCAAAGTACTTTCTGCAGAAATTACTAAAATACAACATATTATGTATGATATCAACCACAAAAATTCATTCGAGCATTGGAAGCGAACATTAACATATATTTTAAGATTTATCAAAAATTGTGCGAACAGAAAACAAAAAATAACCTGCCAATATGGGAATTTGAATTCAGAAGAGCTTCAACAAGCAATGAGTTTAATGATTAAACAAATTCAATCAGAAGGATTTAATGAAGAAATAAGAGAGCTTAAACGTACTAAATACATTAACTCAAGCAGCGCCATAAGCAGCTTAGCACCATTCTTAGATTGTGATGGTCTTATTAGAGTTGGAGGAAGATTAGGAGCGTCTTCTTTATCCTACGATGCGAAACATCCAATATTATTGCCATATAATCATCCATTTACAAAACTACTGATGACAGATATTCATGTAAAAAATTTACATGTGGCGCCACAAGCCTTGTTATCTATTACACGTCAACGATTCTGGCCAATTAAAGGAAAAATCATAGCTCGATCTATAGTTCAAAATTGTATACAGTGTTCCAGATGGAAACCAAAGCTTCTAACTCAATTTATGGGTAATTTAACAGAAAAAAGAATTCAACCAAATCGACCATTTATTAATACAGGAGTAGATTTTCTTGGTCCAATCGCCATACACTATAAATTAAGAGGAAAATCCAACTAAAGCTTATGTAGCAGTATTTTGTTGTTTTGCTGCTAAAGCAGTACATTTTGAGGTAGTATCAGATTTAACTACCGAAGCCTTCATAGCAGCTTTGAGAAGATTCACAGGAAGAAGAGGAAATTGTCGTCACCTTTATTGTGACAACGCCATTAATTTTGTGGGAGCAAAAAATCGTCTCGAAGAATTAAGTAATATTCTGTTTGAAACTAAAGCTCAAGAACAAATAACGAGATTTTGCAGTGTTAAAGGTACATATAGATTTTCATTTTATACCACCGCGTGCTCCACATTTTGGAGGACTTTGGGAAGCAGCAGTGAAATCAGCCAAACACTTGTTACGACCGAGCATAAGTAATGTATCACTCACTTATGAAGAACTAGAAAACTAATGGTTGAAATTGAGGCTATTCTGAATTCACGTCCGCTATCTTCAGATCCAAATGACCTTACAGCTTTAACTCCTGGTCATTTTCTTATAGGCGAACCACCTACTACCATTGTAGATGCAACGGTTCCACCTTTGAAGATTAAAATGTTGGAACGATGGAAATTAGTGACACAGCTAAAAGAACAATTTTGGAATCGATGGTCCAAGGAATACCTTAATGAATTGCAACACCGCTACAAATGGAAAAAACAATGTCATGACATCAAACCAGGAATGATGGTAGTACTAAAAGATGATCAGCTACCACCAATTTCTTGGAAATTAGGTCGTATTGTAGAAACATTCAAGGGAAGTGATGATTTAATAAGAGTAGCTGATGTGAAGACAAGTAATGGAATTTTCAGAAGAGCAATTCATAAATTGGCTCCTCTTCCAGTCGATAATAGAGAAAATTTTGAAATTAATTCTGAAGTTAATTCAAATTTGCTATCAATCAAAAACAACAAAAAGTTAATCAAACTTCAAGTCAAAAACGAAGTAGACCAGAAAATATACAAAATGAAAACAAGAAAACTGCTAAACAACCAAAAAGAAATCATAATATATTCAGTTTATTTTTAATCATTTGTTTAATTCTCCCTATTTTTTCACAAATACAAATATCGCCATTTAAATCACCACCAGGAATATATTTTGAAAATATGGGAAATGTTCAACTAGTAAAAGATGAATGGAATTTAGTTATCTATTATAATACCAGCTTTCTTTGGGAAGAAATTATTTACATAAAACAAGGAATTAAAAATTTGACAAAATTAACTGAATATGCTCCAGACAATGTAACACAACAAGCAACAATTAGCCAGTTTTATAATGTTGTCAAACAAATAGAAAGTAATAATGAATTACTTCTTAATGGAGAGAACAACAAAACCAGAAGGAAAAGACGAGGAGCAATAAATCTTATTGGAAATATTGCTAATTCTTTGTTTGGAGTGCTAGATTCAGAGTATGCTAATCACATGTCAGAAATTATAAATAATTTACATAATAATGACAAACATTTATTATCATTGATAAAAAATCAAACATTTATCATAGATTCTACTGTAAATGTTATTAAAAAGACTGAAGAAAACACTGCGCTGAAAATAAGAGATATGAATAATTATATAAATAAAACAATAGAATCTGTTAAGCGTATTGATAAACAGCTACGGCAACAAAGAACAGCACAAGCTTTTAACACTCTGGCTTTGCAATTATTGCTGATTTTAAATAATTATCAAAAAACTCAAACAATTCTTCTTGACGTATTAATCGATACTCATCATGGAAAGATAAATCCACAACTTATTACACAATCACAATTGTCCGAACAACTGTTAAGAATACAGGCTAATTTGCCAGCTACAATTAAAATTCCAAGTAATGCGAAAAACATTCTAAAAATATATAATTTGATGACAATTGAAGGAAGGGTGATACTTAACAAAATAATTTTTCGATTGAAGCTGCCTTTATTCACACAAGAATATTTTGAATTATTAAAAGTTATTCCTGTTCCTTTTCCAGTCAATGATACATTTATGATACTGGAATCACTTACGGATTTTCTCGTCATTAATCTCCATAGAAACCAGTATTATCCATTATCAAACATGGAGTTAAAGAGTTGTATAACTAGTGAAAACGAATTTATTTGCGTACAACAGCATCCACTATTCTCCAAGGGATCGAAATTTAATTCATGTGAAATCAGCGCTCTCAGCCATTGGTCACGAAATTTCACCTGTAAACCAAAAATTATCTCTGAACCTCCTCAATGGATACAATTAATTCAAACTAATCATTAGATTTATACAATGCCAAGGAAAACTATTGTAAATATAGTTTGTGACAATCAATTGAAACAACAAATTTTAGAAGGTTCTGGAATAATCAAAATAGATCCAAATTGTGCTATAAAAGACGACATGACAACAATTGTAGGTCAAAACATTTATTCCAGTAAACTACAAAGTGGATTTACACCAACGAAATTATTACATGAATTTACTAATGTAACGTCATTGATACCACCAATTAATCCAACTGATGTAGTAAATGACATAACTCAAGATATCAAAAATATTCAACAATCCATAAAAATTCTAAAATTGAATGAAAATCTTGTAGCAGACATCAAACAACATTCAACACATCACTATGTGGTATCATATTTTGGGTTATGTTTGGTTTTAATTATTATAACATATTTAATATCCAGATATATTTATATTAAATTTTGGACGAAACGCAGAGTCGCTGAAAATTCAACCACTAACAAGGAAGACGAAATGCATAACTTTGAATTCCAGGCAGATTTACAATCATTGAGCAATAGCTCAAGGCGGGGAGAATGTTAAGAGTTAGGTTTAAAAACAGAATATTAATGTTAGTTTTTTAAGTAAACCATGTATCTCCTAATATAACAGGAAACATTTAAATTTATGTGTCCTGTATCTTTTATAATTTAAATAAAATAGCGAAAGTATTAAGAATATGAAAACAATATTGTACACAAAAATCATTTTAATTTTTATCCTTTTAAATAAATTCAATATGCACAACATTAGTTTAATAAAATAAATGTCCCTAATAATATAACACTAATGTAAAAAGAAAGTAATAAAAATGTAAAAGAAAGTCAATAAAAATTGATCCTTATCTTAAGATAGATACTTGAAAATATTTATAAAAAGGGTAGCAAAAAGGATGCACCTGTATCCTATGCAGGATGAATAAATTAAATGATTTTTAGTTTTTTAGTTTTTTATATTACTTAATATGTATTTGTTTGTATTAGTAAAACTTAAGATTTTTATAATATATAAATAAGAATATTTCATTAAACTCATTTTAATGAGTTCTTTTCGAACATTGAAAATAGAAGCATCTTTTAGTTTCAATTAAGATACTCCAGAGAATATTTACTAAGTAAATTGTATATAGAGTTTAGATACAAGAATCTAAATTCTATTCGTCGAGCTGAAAGGGTGATTTACTTTTTCAGTATATTTTTTACAGTTCTTAGAAAAATATTCACCGCGGTTATTAAAAGAAATAATTGCGTTATAAACACATGTTCTGTTAGGTGTATACGATGGTAAAAAATAAAAATAATAGGCCCTTATTATGTAAGTCGATGCGAATAGAATCGACTCGTCTTTTTCAAGTCTATTGAAATAAGTCATGGTATTCAGTACTTTCATGAATGCGTCGACGGCGCTGACGGCGTAAAAATCATGTTCATAAATGACTTTCCAGTGCAGTCGTGGAATGGTATCATGTTCATTAATTCAAGCATGCAGCGCAGTCGGCTGAAATTACTCAATCGTTTTCAGGCGACTGCGATGTTTATTTTCAATTAAAACGAATAGTGTTGTACATTTTTTTTCTGATATTTATTTAGTTCGATTTTAAATTTAAAATAAGATTTAAATTATTTAAAAATTATTAAATTTTATAAACATTTTGACGTCATATTTAAAGATGGCGAATCATGTTCATTTATTCTAATAACTGCTTGCATGCACAGTTGACGACTCTGATTACAATTCCAGTGCATTCGAGTCGTCGACGTAGGTTGACGACGCATTAATGAAAGTACCGATTATGTAAGCCTATAGACTTTTTAAAAAAGAGTTACCGTTTGAAAGGAAAATTTTCTACTAGACATCTATCAAATCACGTTTGTTTTTGTTGTGTTTATAACTAATTTTCAATATTTTCAAGTGAATAGTCTATATATTTTGCTATTTTTTACATCTAAATTTATAAAATAAAAACAGACAAAATATAAAATCATGAATTTTTTTATTTGGTTTGATGTTTTTGAAAATGAAATTAATGAAGATCGTCGAGCTGAGATTTTGTCAACAATTCGGAAAAGAAGGCGCTTGAGAGTAAATTCAAATCCTCTGGATATGGATGAAATCATGTAAATTTTCTGTTTTCAGTATAACAAATATATATACATAATGTTACTTATTTATTTATACTTGATTTTAAAACAATTGCTTCTGGGACATATGTATGTATGTATCCCAATAGGATCGAAAGGGTTATATGTTAAATTTGAATTATATACTATTTTTCTTTTTGGATGTCAGTATATACAGGCAAGATAGGCATACTTTTCTATATTCTTTCACAAATTGTTTGAATAAATCTGTCTCGTGTGTGGGGTGATCAGATCTCAATTTCAATCGAGGGAAATCTTTTAAATTAAATATGTATTACTGACCTCCAAAAAGAAAAATACTATAGAGAAGAACAAAAATATAAAGAAATAAAGTAGGTACATATACATATTATAAATAAAAACAGATGCATTTTTTTCTTTTTTAATTTTTGTGAACATTTTTTATTTTTCCCATAATTTTATGTATATAATTTTATAATATATGTATATATATATGTATGTATATACGTATATATATTATATATTATCATTACAATAGTGAATCATTCTATAGAATATTTTCTTCTAAAAAATAAAAAGTTTATAAAATAATTATATTTTAATGATTTTAATTAATTAACTAATATTAATAATTTACTAAGAAAAAGGAAAATTAAGAAAATAATAAATAAATAATTATTAGAGCGGGTTTATACGGTCACTTTTTTCAATGGCATTGTCGCCCATTCCGCTTTGTTAAATTACGAAAAAGTCGTACGTACGTTTACACAGTCACTTTTTTACCATAGCTCAAATTCTCTTCATTCTCTTCTATACCGATTTCTTGTTAGGTGGGATGAAACGACAATATATGTTGTGTATGTTTCATCTCCATATATAAAGATAGATATGAGCTGTGTCACTACAAATATAAAATGAAAAGGAGATGCGATAATATAAAAAAAAATTCAAAATTACGAATATAGCATAAAAGGGAACAGGCGTGCTCGAAGAAAAAGTTCGATTATCCCGTGAGTGACTTCCCACCACATACTTGTTACTTCTTTCCTATTTAACAATTAACAAAGCGGAATGGGCGTCAATGCCATTGAAAAAAGTGACCGTATAAACCCGCTCTTAGACGAAAAAAAAAATTTATTATTATTCATTTTTAATTTTTTGTGTTTCTTTTCTGTTTTTTTAATTTTTTTATATATTTTATACATGTTTACATTTTGTGTGTATGTGTCTATTATATATATTTTACATAACAAAAAGAAAAAAAAAAAAATTCCCTCTGTTCATTTTTGATTTTTTTAAATTTATATCTGTATTTTCTTGATTTTATGCTTTTTATTGTTTTTGTATTTTTATTAAGTAGGTATATATACTTAATTATCTTTAAATCTCTGTGTCCTGTAATATAATACTCGTATAGGTAATTGATTATATGTATAAGTAAAATAAAAAAAAAAAGTTGAGGTATATTTTCGCGCATGTTTTACATGGCGTAGTGATCTTCTTGTGTGTGTATACGCCATATGCGAAAGAAAAGAAATCTATAGCTGTTCTGTTCCTTTTGAATTTACAAACAATAAAAATGCATGTTTGCATGTTCGAGAACGTCAAATGATCGTCAATTGACGATATTCAGCTTAAAACGTTGTACTGTTGAATTTCGTCAATTGACGATGCATCTGACGTTTTCGAAGATGCAGCATTTGTGTGTAAAGTATTTTCTGCGCATATTTTTCTAGTATAATATTGATCCCTCAACTTTTTTGGTTCAAGGTATAATAGTTTTTTTTTTTTAAATGTTTTATCGTGTTTTTGTTTTTTTTTTGTTTTCAGGTTGATAATTTCTTGTTTTTTATAATAATTGTTAATTTTCTAAATAATATGTATTTTGTATTTTATTCTTGTTTTGTTTCAACTGTTTTTTTTTTTTACTTTTTAATAACAACAAATAATAAGCAATAATTAAATGCATAATACATAATTTTTTGGTTTGTTTGTTCATTAATATTAGTTTTTACATACATAATTGTATTTATTTTTTTTTTTTATTAATTTGTCTTTTTTTTCATATTTAATCATTTTTTATTATCGTTTTATTTTATTTATAATATTTATTTATTTTTTTTTTAAATACAATTTAAATACCCCAATTACATATTTAATGTGTATTTATTAACTAGGTACATATATGTATATATATAATTAATTATGTTTATAATTTTTCTTTTTAAATTATTAATAATATATTTTTTTTTGCACAGCTTTTTTTTTTTTATTAATAAAATTTTTTTCTTGTGTTTATATAATTTATTTGTTTTTATTTTTATTTTTTTCATTATTTTAATAATAATAATTTTATTTAATTACTTTGTGCACCTACTTAACAAATTTGCTTTCTTTTTTCTATTTTTATTTTTATTCGCCTCATAAATTTTGTTTTATTTTATTTTTTTTCCATATTTACCGTTTTTTTTTCTTCTTTTTGTTTTTATGTAAATTTTTTTATTCCAAATAAAATATAACCTAAAAAATTTGTGATAAATTATATTGAAACTTTGAAAATTGGATCAAAAAATAAACGAGGAAAAAAAGTTTTTTTAAAAAAATAAAAAATTTGTACTATTATAAAATCCTTTTTTTTTCTTCAATAAGTTAATTTTATGGTTGGTTTTCTTTTTCAGTTTAAATAACCCCATTTTTTTTTCTTCAATGTTTTTAAATTAAAATGAAAAAAAAAAACAAAAGAAGCCAAAAAAAAAAAAAAAAATGAAGAAGCAAGTAAAATAGGATGAAGTAATTTTTTTAATTTCTAAGCAAGCAACCTTAAAAAATAAAGAAACAGTTACCTATCCATCCGGTCTTATGACTTTTTTTTTCTTGTACAATCTATTTCATTATTTATTTATTTATTTACTTTTTTCTTTCACTACAATAACTCACTTAATCTTTCACACATTTACTTAATTTTCTTAATTGCTTCCAGTAAGAGACTGTTTCATTACATTTTGCCTCTTTCAATTTTAAAATAAAAACCATAATTTTTTAGGTATTTAATTTTTTAGAAATAATCAAATAATCATTTTTCAATTTGGAAAAAAAATTAAAATACATTTAATGTCTTTGAAAAAAAAAAAAATATATAGAATATACATATAACAAAGCCAAGCTCTACGAAACAGTCTCATTATTCTTTTTCTTTTTTCTTTTTAAATTCAATATAGGTATAATTTTGTTTTTCCTAATCTATACAGGGTGATTCAGTTTAGGTGTCCGACCCGGAAACTACGGATAGGTATCGGCGAAACAAACAAAAAATCGTATAGTGGTGGGGGGTGGTTAATTTCAACCGTTACGGAGATAGACGCAGAAAATGATTTTTGGTACTTTTTCTTTGTTTTATCCTATAACTTAAAATTATAAAATAATTATGGTTTGTAACCTCTGAACGGTAAGAGGTACAGAGGTATGTAAGATGTTGTTGGAAAGAAACAGGGGTCTTCTAAAATTTTGCAAAAGGAAAGATGAACCTAGCATGCCCCTGGTGAAATTTATAGGGTAAAACAAGGAAAAAGTACCAAACAATTTGTCCCTCTCTAACTCCGTAACGGTTGAAATTAACCATCCCCCACCCATACAATTTATTATTTGTCTCGCCAAGACCTATCTGAGTTTCCGGTTCAGACACCTATAAACTTAATCACCCTGTATATATATGTATATTTAATTATTAGTGATATCCAAGCTCCTTAATAACGCATGCTAAATTTCATCTTTTAAGTTTTCTTATTTTCCTACCGATTCACTTTTTCACAATACATAACTTTTTTTTTTCAACAGAAGAAAATCGAAAATAAACCGTAAATTTAGAAATTAATGAATATGTGTGTATTTACTAAAATTTCTAATTATTTTTTTCTTCTTCTTCTACAATTTGCAAAAATAAATTAAACAACTCGATGTGTACGGTATATTTTTAATTTCAACATACATATATGTAGGTAGTAGGTACATACATTACATATAAATAAGATGTATGTAATTTTCTTTTTTTTTAACATCAAATTTTTCATATAATTTTCTTTACATTTACTTTTTATTCCGTTTTTTAAATAGTTCTTTTTTTTTTATTATTTAATTATTAAATACATAACATCACAATTATTTTTTAAATGCTCCTTCTTTTTTTTTCGCAATATAATAATATTAGAAGTACAATTTATTTATTTTGTTATTCTTATTTTTGTTTTTATTTATAATTATATTGTGTATTCTAAATACAGGGCTCTATTGCACCGAACATTTATCATTTATTTCTTTGCAACTAAATTAATTAAAAAATTTCTCTTTGATAAGTATTGCACAGCATGATCATGATTATTTTGTGGCCATGTGAAATGTGAATGGTTTCACTCATCAACATAATCATGAATGATTATAGTATAGGTATTTTATACTTGATGAACCACTCTACAACAGGGCCGGATTAGCCATATAGCAGAAGTAGCAAATGCGCATAGAGAACAAATTGACCTTTTTTTTTTTGCTCGTTAGAAAATTCGTCAGAATAAATTGGAGAGGCCCACGCCACGCATACAGAAAAGTTTTTTTTATGAGTCAACAGCCGTAAAATAACATTTGCTACCGGCTCCACGCTGGCTTAATCCGGCACTGCCCTAAAGACGCAGTTGATTTATATATGGATACCGACCATGCATTTTAACAATTCCATGGTATTAAGCGCAACTTTCCAACCAATGCAGAAGTTGTTGTCAAACAATATTGCTGCAAAGGACTTAAACAATTTGTTTCGTCTACTCTACTGTCATGATGTGTTGCAAATTTGTTCAAATTTTTGACAATGCACACTCTATTTTTGGACACGAACACGAGTTAAATTAATGAGTAATTTTTTTCTAATTTTTTTGTTTAGTGCAACAAAAATTTCTTGAAAAGAAGGTGCTAAGTAATAAGTAATAATAAGTGGTTAATGGTGCAATAGGTTCCAGATATGCAAATTATAATTGTTTTTTAGAAAATAAAGTTTTGTTTTCTTTTTTTTTTCATTTATAAAAAAATTTAAAATTTATAGATATTTCTTTTTTTTTGTTTTTTATAGCTTTTTTTGAAATATGTAAGAGATTTTTATTTCCACGTTATGAAAAAATTTTAAATTAATTTTTATTAATTTTAATTATTTTTTTATTTTTTTTTTATTAATATACAATAAATTGATTTAAGTAATTATGTATATGTACATATGATTAAGGAGTTTTTCATTTTTTATTATTGTTATTTTATTTGTAACATATTTAATTATATTTGATATTGGTAATTAATTAATTAATTTGAATATGACATTATTTGAACACAAATCACGTTTTTTTTTTATTTTTCTTTTTTCTTTTATTTTTCATTAATGTGTTTCGGAATATTGAAGAAGAACAAAATTAATTAAAAAATAAATTAATTAAATTAAAAATTAATTAACAAACTATATACCAAAAAGAATACTGATTTTATTAATTTATGATAAATGAAATTTAAAAAAAATAAAATAAAATAATAATTACAATTATAAATTATTGTACATATTTGTTTTTTTTGTTTTTTGTTGTTTATGAATTCTGTTCAGTGCTGGATTTAAGTTCGATGCCGTCTTAGGCTCTGTCCGATATGGCGCCCCCCCAAAACTGTGACAAATTTGCCGCACCTAAAATTTTGCCGCCTTAGGCACATGCCTCATGTGCCTAAGCCTAAATCCAGCACTGCTTCTGTTTAATTAAATTTTTTTTTTCAATTAAATAAAATACAGAGTCAACAAAAATCAATAAAAATTTAAGAAATTATAAAGATTTTGCTCGATGGGCAGAACATTTTTCTGAAAAAGGATATTAATTGTAATACATACTTATGAAAGAGACAAGATTGTATTATTATACAGTAAAATTAACTGTAAAAGTTTTTTTAATTTTTTTTTTATTAATTCACCACAGCGCCAGCGTAGGGATGATATATCCCTACTACACTTTTATTAGCCTAGTGCTGGTGCATTAAGAAGAAAAAAAAAAGTGTTTGGAAAATGTTACGTGAGTATAAAGAAGAGGGTATATATAGTTGAACTTCTGTATAGGTTATAAAAAGGGTGGGATGGACACATTAGAAAAACAAAAAAAATTATATATACATAGATAAAGTGACATGTGCTATATTGAATTAGGCCACAAAAAGTTAAAACATTGAGAATTCATTAATAACGTTATTAATTATTACATATTTCCATATATGTATGCTTAACACAAAATTTAAAAAAATGAATTATGATACTTAAATCTTCAACAGAAAATTTCTAATCGCAAAATTCAAAAAAAAAAAAATGTCTGTATAATGTGTGTACTGAAAAAAAAAAATTAAATCTACATCCTGTTTTAAGTCACATTTTATTTCCATTGGGAAAAAAAACAGTGATACCTAAAATTTTCGGCAATCTTATGCATGATAAATAAATTTTGTCCAACAGATTGCTTTTTTTTTTTTTTTTTTGTCTTATAAGTATTTTTTTTATGTCAGTCATTTTCTGTAAGGCATGCGCCACACCAAGACGCGATCTTGTGATTTTATGATTTTTTTATCACGCGATTATCACGAGCATGTGTAATTAAATGTATGTTGCTACACCGGCTGCTATCTGCGATGTCATGATATTATGATATATTGCGTTTATCACTTGATTTTTTTCATGCGATCTGCATGTTGGTCATTATTACATGATATATTGACGATGAAGTAGCTGGATACGTTATAGTAAAAATGAGTGAAAGATCGATAACATAGTAAAGTTAATTAGAAGTTTTTAGAAAAAAGAAAGTATATTTGGGATATAACTGATGTAAATTATTCATAACAACATTAAATTGAAATAGATCCAGTATAATTGCAGCACTATAATTATATTTCACATTTCGGATAATATATAAGGATGAATTCAATATCTTCGTGTCCGGTGTTTCTTTATTATTTTTTCCTTATAATAATGACAGAATAAAATTAAAATTCTCTTTATTTATTGAATGTGGCCAGTACCATCATGGTGTATTATTATTCGAAAAATTATGATAATCGCGTGATAAAAATATCACAAAATCATAAGATCGTGTCTTGGTGTGGCACATGCCTAAGGTTTTCACTTTTTATATAGTAGATACTTTTCTTTATGCAAACAAATACATATACATACTTCTTGTATAAAATATGAAAAAAAAAAAAATAAAATAAATAATAATAAAATTTTCAGGTATTTATGAATTATATTCACACATATACATATGTATACGAGTACATATGTCGAAACCGAGAAAAATTATTATATTGTCTTATTGATTTGCAAAAAATAAATATTATATCTATCCTTCTTCTACTTCTTCTTTACCGTTAAACTAGTTTTTTATTTCCCTATAATAGCTGCTTTCGATTTGCCATTTCCAAGTACTTGCGAGTACTAAAATGTGTCTTGGATAAATGGGTAAATCGAACGACACAAAAATTTTGATAGGTGTCAAAACCTAAAAATAATTTTTATTTTGTCATATATACATACAAAAAAGAAAAACACATCTAGTGCTCTTAGCTTTTAACTATAAAGCCCTCTGTTGTGAAAATTGTGCGTAACTACTTGTATCTACTTGAAAAATTTTACATGATTGAGTAGCTACATGTAGATGATTTAGCACAGACTTCCACCTTATCTACTCGCAAGTACTTGAAAGTGGCAAATCGAAAGCAACTAATAAATATAATTGATTTCTTATTTTTGTATTTTTTATTTTAAATTATTTAACAATTAAAAATTTAACAATTCCAATGAATTTTTTTCACATCTATTTTAGATTTTTTTTAACGTTTGTGTATGTTTTTTTTTTTTTCGTTGCAAACAAAAAAAAAAAAATTGATTGATTGATAAAAACTAAGTGATTGACAATGATTGCATTTATTAATGATTTCTTGATATTTTTTTTTCTATATTATTTATTGTACATTTCACTTCTAAAAATATAATATTTTTTTGAGTGGAAAATAAAAAAGAAGACAAACAATAAAATAAAATTGTAGTTTTATCATGCCAATAAAAATAAAAAAATAAAAAAGAAAGAATTCTAATTTAATTTTGTTCATAATCAAAAATGAGAATTTCAAAGTGAAAAAAAAAAATTATGTATGTATTTGAATTTTTTTTTAAATTTTAAATAAATTTTAAAATAGATTTATTCTGTTTTTTTTATAATATGTTCATGATAATTCTACAACTTTAAAGAAAAATATGTATAACCCCCATATAGCCCTTTTAAATACACTGAACCCCCGACATTCGCGGTCCCGGTATTCTCGGATTCGCGAATGGATTTTTTTGAACTTCCCTCAACATCTGCGAATTTGTACGCGATTGATTGGTAGGAAAGGTCGAAGAAGTGGTTTGTTTTGTTGAGTTGGTAGATTCAAATGATAAAAAAACTTCGATTTTCAAAGCAGAAATGCTACGTTTAATTGCTCCGTGTACAAGCAAATTTTAGATGAAAAACTAAGAGCGAGAAAACAGTCTAGATTTTTAAATTTTTTTTCGCCAACAACAATACAAAACAATTAAGCCGTAAAATATGCTTTCCAGCAATGAATTTATTTGTTCCTATTTTTTTTTTAAATTTTTTACAAACTTTCTCATTAATGTGATCAGTTTTTCTTATGTTAATTTCATTACTGTTGCCATGTGTTATGTCATTTTTTTGGTTTATTTTGTATTTTTTATGAATAAATAGTGCATTTTTTGGAAAATTTGGAATCTATCTCCTTATTTTGTATTGTGTTTGGGTTCCCACATTTGCGAATTCAACATATGCGAGGTTTTTACAGAACGTAACCCTCGCGAATGTCGGGGGTTTAATGTAAATTCAAATGCTTTTTGCATTGACTTATAATACATATATACTGGACAGCTATATATCTGTATGAAAAACCATACTGTAAAAATGGGATAAAATTTATATTGTTGTCTCACTCTTAGGTAATTCGTCATGTTTCAATGAACGAAGACATTTGACATTTTTAATAGATAAATGGAGGCACAATGATCATTTAAATTTAAATTAAATTAACTGAGTTTGAATTACTTAAAATTAAATTTAAATTCAATAAAAATCAAATTGTCCTTGAATAAATCATTAACTTACTTGTAAATGCGTTATTTCAATTAGGGGATTTTTCAACGTTTTTAAATTTGAATTTAAATTTCAAATTTGACAGGTTCGACAATCAATGTGAGTGAAAGTGAAAGGTGGGTATATTGAATGAACGAAAATAATGCATATCTGCCGTACAAAGGACAATCGCGTCAATTACATTTTCACTCATTTTGACTTAGATATATTTATGATATAATATATAGTTATACATATGAACTAGTGGAAAAATTAAATTATATATATAATATATAATATATAGACATATTTTTTAATAGAGAATTTTTCCTTCAGTTCATATATATAACTATATATTATATCATAAATATATTTAACTCAAAATGAGTGAAAATGTAATTGACGCGATTGTCCTTTGTACGGCAGATATATACGTATATCTCACTCTTAGGAAATTAACAACATTTTTTTTAAAGCCTAACCAAATTTGACTTCAAGCCACTCAAGTCAAGTTAACAAAAGTTACTCAATTTAGCATTGTAATTAAAACTATGTATTCTCTATTTTTGTTGTCAAAACAAACTTTTCCCAAAAATCACTCAATTTCGTGTGCCATGAATGCACATTAACTTGAAGTCAACGAAAATTTAAAATTTTCGTTCAATTTGACTTCCATCTGACTGCAACCTATTATGATTTGATTGATTTAAAATAACGTAGGTAGTCACACTTTTGACTTGAGTGGCTTGAAGCAAAATTTGGTTAGGGCCTTTAGGCGTTTAAGCCCACCATGAAACAGAGAAAATTGTGCTTGTCCAGCATATGTATATGTATATAGATCAACGGCTTTTTCAAAACTCTTATATTCTTTATTTAATTTTTTATTTGTTTGGTATTTTTTTTATTTTTATATTTTGTTTAAATTCAATTATGATATAATTTCTATTTCAAAAAATGTAAATTTAAATTTGTATGTACATATATACATATATGTACTATATTATATATATACCACACATACATATATGTTTATAATAATAATTAATTGTAATAAATTGATATTTTTTTGGTTATTTTTTGGTTTTTTTTTTCAATAATAATTAATTTTATTAATAATATAATAAATTTTTTGTAAGTACATATAAGTATATAACTATATATTATTTATTTTTTTATTTTATTGTACAATCATTTTACGCGCACATACCTATATATAATATATATGTGTATGTATATTTTTTTTGTTGTTTTTTGATAATTTTTTTTTTAACATGAACTAAATTACATACTATTTAAACTCTCAACCCTCAACCACTTTTGAACACTTTTTTTTTTCTCCTTTCGATTTTCTTATTTAGATATCCTTTTTTTTTTTTTATTTTTATCCATAATTATTTTAAATTTTATATACCAAATATTTTATTTTTCAATTATTTTTTTTAAATTTTATATGTAGATGTATGTATATACATATAATTAAATTAAATGTTTTTCTTTTATATATTCTACTATAATATAGTACTATATTATGTACATACATATTATATATTTTTTATCTAACCCTTTGTGTACTGTATTAATTTATTTATTTTTTTTTTAATGAAGTATTTAGTTTTTTTTCATTTCTTTTATTCTTCGTTTTAATTTAAAGGATTTCAATACTATTTTTGATGTATTTTTTTCTTTTTCTTTTTCACTGCATATTATAGTTTGTTAAAAATTAAAAGTGAATGGTATAAATACGCAGAGAGATAATGGTATAATTTTTAGATAATAATATAGCATAGATATAAAGCATGCGCGCAGTGGCGGATTTAAAAGTTCGATGGGAGTCCTACGGCCCCGGCCGATTTAACGCCCCTTGGTAGTAAAGAGCTGTACAGGCTTAAACCTTAATCCAACAGTGAGCATGCGCAAATCATTCGCTTTTAATTTTTAACAAAATCTATACCTTTATTATTTTATTTTATTAATTTTCAAGATTATAAATCCAGATTTTCGTTATTTTTTGTTTATTTTAATTCATGAATAACATCACTTTAGGAAATTTTCTAAATTCAGGCTTAATATATTTTTTTTTTCAAATATTTATTTACTGTTATCGGTGTAAGAAGTATTTTGTATACATGTTTATTGTACACAAAAATTTTAAGTAGACAAAATGATTAAAATAAAAAAAAAATAATAAAAATATTTATTAATTAATTTTTAAATAAATGAAAAAAAAAAAAAAAACAGAAAAACAGAAAAATTAAAATTAAGTATTGAAAAAAACAAAAAAAAAAAAATTAAAAAAAGTAATTACAAGAAGTATACACATTATTTTTTTTTACATAGCTAATTTTTTTTTTCTCACCTTTCCTCAATCATCTTTATAATATTGATTCATATAATTTTTTTTTTGTTTTTTTTTTTTGTTTTTGTTTTCCTTGTATGTATTTTTTTATAAATTTTTTGAATATATTTATATGTAATTATTTATTTATTTGTTTTCATTATAATTATAATAATATTGACTATATAAATTTTGTTTGTGTGTTGTTACTTTTTTTTTCTCCATTTTTTTTTTATGCACATCGGAAAACTTTTACAAAAAAAAATATTTTATTACATTTGTGGAATTCCTAATGAAATAATTAATGAATGACTTAATTCTGTTTGTTTTTGTTTTTTTAATTTTTACTTTGCATTTATTTTTTAGCTTTTTCTTTCAAATTTTTCATTTTTTTTTTTTTAATATTAGGTATAAGAAGAACGAATAGATATTTTTTTCGAAGCAGATCACATGTTAAATGTGTGTTTTTTAATTTAATAATCAATTTTTTGTTTTTTTTGTTTTGTATATCATTCATTCATTTTTTTTATTTGTAATTTAAAATTGAAAAAAAAATTTGTTAATACACATATTTATATATGTATATATATATATATTTTTTAAATTGTTTGTATAATTCTTTTTTTTTTTTTTTAAATAATTTTTAACAATTACAATTTGCATTAGGCGCTCCTTGAGGTTGATCTGTTAGCCGTTGTCCTTTTTGACCACCAGCTACCAATGTTGGATCTGAATCTAAACTTTCTGACATTTTGTCACAAATAATGTCAACAAGTCGTTCAAAAACAGACTGAAAGTTTTTTTTAGAAAAAAAAAAAAAAAAAAAAATTAATAATTAAAGAAAATGGTCCTTATCAGCGAAGTCACATCACTGAATATATAAGATGTCTACATTATAGTAAATTTGTATTATTGAAATCGAATGTATCGCACAAATATCACACGTGTGACAAAAATAGGTATTAAAAGTAACAAAATAGAAGTGACAGTCGGCATTTCTTTAACCACATGACACTCACATCAATACTCAAAGTCCACACATTCGATTACAGTGATACGAAATTTTAGACGAAGTGATAAGACAGGTGAATTTGTCTACAAGTGACACGACTTTACCGATTAGGGCCAATGTGACTTTTGTTGGCTTAAAAAGAATTGGTTTTCTTTCTAACTGTTTTTTTTTTTGTTTTTTGTTTAAATTATAATAGGACGTCCCATTAAGAAATAAATAAAAACTGAAAATAATAGAGTAGACATTTAATCGTTAAATGTTCCACACTCGATGGAATAATCCTAATAAAAATTTTTTTTTCAAAAGCTTTCTTATTGGAACACCCTTTATTTAGTTAATTATAATTTATTTATATGTAATGCTTCATTCGAAAACGTCGAATGATCAGCAATTACAGAAATTCAGCTTACCTTAACATTAACATTTTCTTTTGCTGATGTCTCAAAAAATTCAACACTTAATTGATCAGCTAATTGTTTACCACGTTCAAATGAAATGACACGTTCATCTTCCATGTCACATTTATTGCCAACAAGTATTACTTGTGCATTATCATATGAATATGTTTTTATTTGAGTGACCCTATATATTTTTAAATTATAATAAAATTTTGTATACGTAATTTTATTTTCTTTTTAATTAATTTGTAATTCAAAAAATACTTCGAAATTTCTTTAAAATTTTAATAATTAAAAATAATTTATTATTTAGAATATGTACTTACCAGTCTTGTACTGAATTGAAACTTTCTTCATTCGTAATATCGTACATTAAAATAAATCCCATAGCTCCTCTATAGTACGCTGTTGTGATTGTTCTGTATCTTTCCTGACCAGCAGTATCCTGAAAATTAAAACAGGAACAAAAGAAAAAAACAAATGCATTCATTAACTTTTTTTTTTTAGTTTTTAAATTTCTTTTAACGTTATAATTATTCTTAGGTTTGACTGTTTGTCTTAAAGTTTCTCTCCAAAAAAAAAAAAAATCTATTTCAATTCAAATTCAAACTGAAAATGTCCTCTTTATACAGAAAGTATTTAAGACAATAGAGGTTTAATGTAACCGTTAAATTTAAATTTTTGAATCTTCATGTCTGTATGCTTGCAAAAATAATATTATAAAAAGATTATTTGACTTTGAAAAGGCTCATGAGATGTTAGGCTATATATACAAGAGTGCAAGAGGAGAGATGTGAAAAGAAGAAACATGTAAAGGAAACCAGTTTTGAATTTTATAACTTTCATCACACTCGTAATTCTATTCGAATCAGGGCCGGATTAGCCATATAGCAGAAGTAGCAAATGCCACCGGCTCCGCGCTTAGAGAACAAATTGACCTTTTTTTTTTTGCTCGTTAGAAAATTCGTCAGACAATTGGGGGGCCCCGCGCATAACATTTGCTACCGGCCCGCTGCTGGCTCAATCTGGCACTGATTCGAATCGTAAAAAAATATTTAAGAGTGGTTTTAAAAATACGTCTGACATAAATTATTTGAAACAAAGTACTCGTAAAGATACGTATACGTAAAGTTACGAGTGATTTTGGGAATTGGCCTCCTGGTCAATAATCTATGAAAATCAAAGAAAAATAGCCATCCTGGTGCCAACACCTTCTTTTCTTGTCTACCTTGTAATGTCCTTTTTTTTTTTTTCTTAAAAGAAGTTCTTGAATAGTTCAATGAAGAACGTGAAATCAATTTCCCTCCAAAAAATTATTAATTAGTCACGACAATAAGACAAATTTAAAATTATTACAAGCGAATTTTGTTTTGTTTAAAACTTCTAAAGAAACGTCCTTAAAGTTAAACAATATAATTCATAACGTGAATAAAATACAATAATATAATAATAAACACTTACCCATATTTGTAATTTAACCCTTTTATCATGACGAAATACTGTTTTAACTTTAAAATCAATACCAACTGTTGAAACAAATGCTGATGTAAATGAATCATCTGCATAACGGAATAGAAAACTTGTTTTTCCAACACTAGAATTTCCTATAATTAATAATTTAAACATATAATCAAAATTTTGATCTGCAGCATCTTTTTGCCACTTTGGATCTCCACCGCCAGCCATCTTCATTATAGGAGCATGACATTTTTTTTTTAAACAAAATAAAAAAGAAAATGAGAAGAAAAAAAAACAAAAGAAAATTAGTAAGTCAAATATTATAATTTATTTGTTTATTTACACTTTTTTTTGTTTTTTATTTTCATATAAATTTAAATTTAACAAAAACGACATACGAACATCCGAAAAACTTCAATAAAATAATGAAAATTGATATTATTTATACGTACTGCATGTACCTATATGTACCTATATAGCCTGCAGTAAATATGCAGTTATTTTTCGATATTTAGTGACATTATAATAAAATTATATTTATATTCAAACACAAACATATTATAATTTAATCCCCTAGGATCCTGATCGACTGATTGACATTTTCAAAGTTTTGGCCATGCGCATACAAATGTATACACCATACACATTTTAATATGGAAATTTATGTTTGATCTTGCAAAAATGTTCTTTATCTCGAAAAGTAAAAATAGAACAACAATTTAAAAAAATCGCATGAGATAATCAAAGAGGACCATTTTACAAATATTAAGGTTAAATAATTATGGTTTTTGGTCCACGGAATCCTGAGATATCGATTTTTGAAAGAAAAAAAATTTAATTTTCATATAAAAAAAAATATATGGTATATGTATTATACATACATACATATTTGTATACGCACA
Organism: Bombylius major; assembly: GCA_932526495.1. NCBI lineage: Eukaryota > Metazoa > Arthropoda > Insecta > Diptera > Bombyliidae > Bombylius > Bombylius major. The sequence continues at coordinate 11,876,814 of OW052046.1, forward strand.
GCCAATTTTGTGTTTTTTGCAACAACAACAAAAAAAAAAAAATTGTTTCAAGGTTCTAACTCAAAGGGATCACATTTTTTTAATTGAGTCTTAAAGCCCGAATGTATACATTTTGTATATGATCAGGTAATCCAAAGGTTAAAAAGAAAAAGTACAAAATACATGCGATTATTAAATATGTATTGTATATTGGGTTTTCCAATACATAACAATTTTGTATTTAAATAAAACACATAATAATTAAGATATTGGCCTGAAATTTATTCCAAGTGTAGTACAGTACGCATGTTACATTTTACTATGGAATTCGATCTCGTTCATAATTCATATGACCACTGCGAGCACGTTTGCAACGATTTTGGAGCTAATTTTCCTCCAACAATTTTTTTTTTTTAAAAAATCATCTTCAGCGATGAAGCTTATTTTTAGCTTATTGGCTTTGTCAATAAGCAAAATATGCGTTATTGGATAGCAACAAACCCACATGTGCTTCAAGAGACTCTATTACATCCACAAAAAGTGACCGTGTGACTGGACAATTTGTTTTCGTCGATGAGAATGATCCCCATGTTACGGTCAATATAGAGTTCGCTATCATGCCATGTTAGAATTTTTGGCCAGAATTTGATGGACTTGACATCAGTGATATGTTCTTCCAACAAGATGGTGCCACATGCCACACAGCTGGTCAAACAATTGATTTTTTGAAGGGGAAGTTCGGTAACCATTTAATCTCGATTGCTCATGCGATTTAATGCCATTGCATTTCTTTTTATGGGGTTACGTTAAGTTGTTGGCTTATGCCAACAAGACAACAACGTTACAGGAGCTCAGGGTCAATATCGAACGCGAAATTTCCATCGTTCCGGCCGATATGTGTGAAATAGTGGTGAAAATTGACTACAAAGAATCGGTCGCTGCAAACGTGCTCGCGGTGGTCATATGAACGAGATCGAATTCCATAGTAAAATGTAACATGTGTACTACACTTGGAATAAATTTCAGGCCAATATCTCAATTATTCTGCGTTTTATTCAAATACAAAATTGTTATGTCCTTATTGGAAAACCCTCTATAAGTGTGTGTGTGTGTGTGTGTGTGCGTGTGTGTGTGTGTGTGTGTGTGTGTGTGTGTGTGTGTGTGTGTGTGTGTGTGTGTGTGTGTGTGTGTGTGTGTGTGTGTGTGTGTGTGTGTGTGTGTGTGTGTGTGTGTGTGTGTGTGTGTGTGTGTGTGTGTGTGTGTGTGTGTGTGTGTGTGTGTGTGTGTGTGTGTGTGTGTGTGTGTGTGTGTGTGTGTGTGTGTGTGTGTGTGTGTGTGTGTGTGTGTGTGTGTGTGTGTGTGTGTGTGTGTGTGTGTGTGTGTGTGTGTGTGTGTGTGTGTGTGTGTGTGTGTGTGTGTGTGTGTGTGTGTGTGTGTGTGTGTGTGTGTGTGTGTGTGTGTGTGTGTGTGTGTGTGTGTGTGTGTGTGTGTGTGTGTGTGTGTGTGTGTGTGTGTGAGTGACAAATATGTATAGATACTTTTTTTTTATCAATCATTTAAAAAATAAAATGTTAGTAAAATTAGGTATAGATAATATATTAAATACACTTTAGTCGTTAATGTTATTTAATAGAAGAAAAAAAAAAAACGGTATTATATGTTTTGTTTCACTTTCACTGCTTTTATACAAGGACATTCAAATATTTAAATAGAGACTGTGTTCAAAGTGAATAAGTTAAATAGATATTAGATATAGTAATTAGATTTTTATTTAATATAGGTAGGTATCTACAATATTATAAATTTAAAAAATCATACCACATACCTACATTTGCATATACTCATTATAAATAACAATAAAGGATATTATAAGCATAACAGGACATTAAATATAAAATGAAAAAAATAATTATGTATATGTAGAAAAAAAAACACCAAAAAATAAATTAATTAAAAGTTTGATTTCAGACACATATTATTATATCATAAATATATCTAAGTCAAAATGAGTGAAAATGTAATTGACGCGATTAGCCTTTGTACGGTAGATATAGAGATAGGTGATAGATATTATTGGAAATTAAAAAAAAAACATTGGGTGGAGTGAATAAAAACTATGAGTGAACACTCTGAGTGGACTTTGTTGAGTAGAGTGAATCGTTAAAAGACTGAACTGAACACACTTAAACTGAGTTTTCCTTTTAAAAAAATTGAGTGAACACTTATTACTTATAGCACTCAGTTTTTATTCACTCCACCCAAATAATTTAATTAACCTTCATTTTTTTTTTTAAATGTTATTTTTAAATGTAAAAAAGAAGCAACGAGACAAGGATAGAAAGTACAGTTATTAATAGTACAAAAAACATAAAAATGAAAAATATTACAAGAAAAATAGATTTTTGCGGTAAGTACACCATCATTTTTTATTTACAACAACAACATTTACACTTATTTTTTTTTTTTTTTTTTTCTAAAAAGGAAGAAAAATTTACCATTCTATTCTTTTTGTTGATGGAAATACGCTTTTTATATGCTTTGGAAGCAAAAAAAAAAAAACTGTTTTTTTTTGTTTTTTTTTTTTTGAGAACCTTGATTTTTATTGGTTATGGTATTTTTTTCCGTTAACTAGCCAACTAAAACAGTAAAATAAACAGAATTTTTTTTTTAAATTAAATTCAAAAAATTAAAACAAGAACAATTTTTTTTTCTTTTTTTTTTTGTTAAACATTTTTACTTAAACCTTAAAGTGGTTTTTTATTTTTCAATTTAACTTCGTGCGTATACGAAATATTTAATCAATTCCAGTCAATTGTAAAATAAGTCTTCTTTGATAACAATTTGTTCACTTTACTGTCTGCCCACTTTGTTTTTTTTTTTTTTTTTACCCACATGTTTAATATACGCGAATTAATTATATATGCAAATGATAAACTCTTTTTCTTTTTGTTACATTATACGTTTTTGTATGTCTTAGTATCACATGATAGGAAAATAATGTCAGTAGAAAAAATATACTATATAAAAAAAAAAAAAACTCACATATGTATGTTCTGGCACATAATTAGACTTATGTAGAGCATGTACACGTATTAGGTGGTTGTAATAACAAATTTAATTTGATTTAAAATGAACTGTAATTACCTGCTTTTGGAAAGACCCAAATATTCTATTATAATTACATTTTTGTTCAAAGACAATTACAATATGTAGAGATAAACTAATCAAAAAAATAAAAACATACAGGAGGAAAGGATTTTTGAATAGAAATAAACCCATTTGTTTTTTATGGCACAAAGTACTTCTATTTAGTTGTTCATACATAGCTGTGTACCATATATACATACATAAATTAAACTTTACTCTACGCTGAATTTTAATAAGGTAAAATTTTCCACGTTAGGTTATTATAACGATCCTTAAAAATATCAAAATTTTTGGGCCTAGAAAGTGCTTTAGAAAAAAAAAAATGTCCTAGACTGTAAGAGAATATTCAAACAGACTGTTTCGAAATTCTAAAGCACCCTTTGTGGTGCGGGCCCCTAGGCTGCAGCCTATGTAGCCTATGCTTAAATACGGCCCTGCCCCTATTCAACACTAATATGTGTATTGTATTCGAAAATTTTCTTTGCAAGTCAATATTTGAATAATATTTAATGTTAAAAATACACATTTCACCTATTATCGGGTATTTGATGCATTTTTCCGAACGAAATGGTTCCTAATACATACCGGATACTGGACAGTACTTAAATGTAATTTCTTCGTATCTACATACATATGTATGTATGTATAATTACATGTGAATACATGTATGTGAATGTGATTTAGCCACATAATTATATAATCATTTTAATTAATTTTAGTATAAAAAATTGTGAAAATTTTAAATTATTGAGGATTTTGATGCCAAAATTTGAGTGCCGTAATATTCCCATGTTACTATAATAAAAGTAAATTATAATGAAGTTTGTATAATGTACAATGTACTCGTACATGTATATTATATAATGTCTTTTCTTTAAAGCCAAGAGAAATAAAATTATAGGATTTTTATGGCGCCGATTAATTTATGTATTTTTGTTTCTTTTAAGGACATGACGTATTTAAGTTAATTTTTGCGTTATTCAAATACTCTGTACACAAATAATATCAGATTATTTTATTCTTGTGTATACTTACACAAAATAATCGAAATATTATGTAAGTTAGAACAATAAAAAAAAGTCAAATTCGAGATCCACTATCCGATTTATGCGGTTAATTTTTTGTATTCTTTTTTTTTTTTTCATTCTTTTTGACTTGCATATAAAAATCAAATACATATAGCATGTTTATTTCTAGTTAATTATTTTAAGAAATAAAATTAAAAAATAAATAAATCTTAGCGTATGCTTATACTTTTTATATGACAGGCAATATTAAATACGTACATATACGTACATATACATATGTAGATCCTTTGGAACTTACCACATAAAAAATATAATTGAAAAAACAGTTATGTACATAAGACTGATGTTATACCAATAACAAAAGAATAATGTTTCAAATTAGAAACAAAATGTTTTTTTTTTCATCCATAAATGGAAATTTTTTTATATAAGAAAAATAGTTACAAAAAAAAAGTTCAAATATGACGGAGACATTAAAAGTGTGTTGAAGTGTGTTATTCTATATTCAAACCTACTAGACTATATACACGTACCTATACATATTTTTCCTTTTTATGTAAGATGAATGTGTAAAGAAAACGTGAAGTGTTATAGTGAATAAATTCATTTGAAAAAAAAAAAATCATAAAAGGATATTTTTTTTTTACAAGTAATATAAGGAGATTCAAAATAATATATAAAAATTTAAAATAAAAAATAAAGTATCTCGAAAAATATGCATTCTTCGAAAAAAAATAAATATTGAATCAAGAACTTTTCAAGAAAATTAGAGTTAAAGTCATAAAATGGGTGTAAAAAAATGATAAAATTTTGATTTTGAGACATTATAAGGGTATAAGAGGTACAGTCAACAGTGCTATGTAAGATGTTGTTGGGAAAAAACAGGGGTCCAACACAATTTTTCTAAATAAAGACCTCGTAGAAAGTTATAGGTTAAAACAAGGAAAAAGTACCAAAAATCGTTTCCCCCCTTTAACTCCGTAACGGTTGAAATTGACCACCTCCCTCTATACAATTTATTATTTGTCTCTCCGAAACCTATTCGTAGTTTCCGTTAATGAATAACAAAAACATAAAATAACCCCAGGCTACCTTGCGAAATATCTGAAGTTAATAAAATGTTAAAAGGTACATGATGATAAAGGAATTTTACTTTTTTAGATAAGAAAATTAATGTTTATCAAGTTTTTAAGCATTATAACGATCAGGAAAAATATATATAGATATTTTTTTTTTGCTGAAGAAATTGATTACATCAACATTTTCATAAGACCCCTTTTCTAAAGTCTTTTCAATATTTTAAAGTATTTAAAAAGGAATCACATTAGAAAGAACAAAGAAAAAATAAGAATATGTATTTTTTTATCAGCATCAAATTTCAGTTATCTTTTTTTAACAGAATAATGTATATTCCTGTTACGAGAATCCCGTTAATAAAAATTCATTCAATATTACATATAAGTTTATTTTTGCTATATTAAAGAAAAATATATATGTATATACATATACATATATATATTTTATCAGAGTTTTTTTTTTCTTTTTTCCCTTTATTTCCATATTTATCTTTTTATAAAACCAGAAAAAAAAAAATAGGAAGAATATATAACTAAGGTACAACAAAAATATTTTACAAGTATGTATGTATGTATGTACTATATGTATGTATATATTAGACTGTCCCTTATTATGTACAGCAGCAAAAAAAAAATTTATTTTTTCAAAACCAACCTCTCACCTCCTAAATGTTTTTTTTTACTTGACGATGTGAAAAAAACCTCAAAATTTAAAAGCTCTAGAAAATCATTTACACGTACCGCAAAAGGGTTCTTTTTACCTATAAGAAAAATGTACTAAAAATATAAGTTCGTGATCCGATCTATATTTTAGCACGTTTTCGTAAAAAATCAGATTTTAAATTTGAATTATCTCTATAGACCTCGTGATCCGAAAATCTTAAAATTTCTGCAGGGTATTTTTCTCAAATTTTTTCCTACAAATTTTTCTTTCAAACAAAAAACAGGAACAGGAGGCAAACTACAAGGTACCAAAGGAAAAAACTTCTTTCATCTATGTTAAGGAAATTTTTGTAGACCTTTTCGTTCCTTTTGAAAAAGAATATGTTCATGTAGGAGTAGGAAATTTAAATTTGGCCAGGATATTCCTTGTTAACTAAGGCAAAAGTTATAGAGTATCTACTGCGACCCCTTTTATTTTTGTACTTCACTTCAAATTAATATCGCAAAACTTAAATGTTTCTGAAAAATCGTCAAGTACAAAAATAATTTAGGGTGTGCGAGACACTGAGAATCTAAAAGTTGAAAAATAAGGAACACTCTAGTATGTATATATATTATATTCTATACATTTTCATTTTTCTAATTACATATGTTGCTACTCTCCTGTTACTTTTTATCTGTTTTCTACTAACCTAAGTATATATACGTATGTATAAGTATACCTATATAATATGGTATGTAATAATGTACTATATGTATGCATGTAACTAGAAAAAATCGATTTTTTATATTTATGAATTTGATTAAAATAATATAAATATCATAAACATGTTATTTTCTCTTTCAAAGAAATAATGTAAAGTATATAATGAACATAATATAGTGTTGCTAATATAAAATCTTATAAACTGTTAGGGAATATAAAAAGATTCAAATATCGTATATTGTTCAGAATAAAAAATATATATATAGTATACAAAGTGTATAATATACCTGACATAATATTAAATTTATATAAAATATATAAAAATGATTACATACGTCTACATAAATTCTTATAAACTTACGTTTTATTTTTGATTTATTTTCTAGTTAATAATTTCTTCTTTTTAGATAGTTTATTAAAAATTTTTTTTGTCCTTTTAGTTTTTCCTGTCGTCGTCTTCTTCTTCTTCTTCTTCTTGATACGTCTTGTTTTCTCTTCGTTCTACTTATACTTTTCTTGTGTTTTTTTTTCTTTTGTTTTCTGTTCGATTAACTTTCAATTTTTTTTCTTCTTTTTTTATGTATACATACTATTTTCTATTAAACACACATTTAAAGTCTAATGTTTTTTTTTCAATTTCCAAAATAAGGTACACCTACACATTAAACTATAAAATATATAATAAAATTTTTAAACTTTTTGTTGTTTTTTTTTTGTAATTAAAACTTATTTATTATAGAGGTTATGAACTTTTTATGTGTTATTAATTTTCTTATGATTTTTCTTTTTTCTTTTTTTTAAACAATTTTTTTTTATTAAAATTTTTTTTTTTGTGGTTATGATCGGATAATAATTTTTCTTTTCAAGATGAAAATTCACACACAAAAAAAAAAATAAACGAAAATAAAAAAAAGACAAACAATTAAAAAATTAGAAGAAAATGTATATATCTATTATGTAGGTGGGATGGGGGATACTTATATGTGTAGTTCAATTTGTAGCAATCTCGCTATCTAACAATTGAAGGATCGATATAATTACCTAAAAAAAAAAAAATAATAATAATAAAATCTACCCACCCAACCGTATAATTCTTATAATACACTTTTATTTTAGTTTTTTTAAATATTATCTTATCTTTTACTTATGTGTTTTGTCTATTTTCTAGAAATCAAAGAAAAAATTATGAAAATAAAATAAAAAAAATAATAAATTTGTGATAAAAATATATTTAAAAATTTTATTTTTTTTTAATAAATAAAACCCGTATTAAATGAAACGTAAAATTTTTGTTTTTATTTCTTCAGGACACTTCTTGAAGGAAATATACATATAATAAGTAAATTCATAATAATAATGAATAAACCACTTTATCAAATAGGTTAGCTGATACACATTTTTATATATATTAAAAATATATATGTAAAAATGTGTACGAGAATTAAAAAAAAAAATATATTAAAACATAATCCGTAGATATATCTTTTTTTTTTTGTATTTTTAATAAATAATTTTAAACAAATCAACAACCAAAAAAACATTAAAAAGAAAAAACAAATAAAATAATTTTTTTTTTTTTTACACTGTTCACACAGAAAAATAATCTCAATTTGGTTTTCAAAAATCAACTGATGATAATTATATATGTACAGTGTATATGCACATCCTTTTATTTTCGCAAAAAAGGGATGAATTATGAACAAAAAAAAAAAAAAAACTGTTTTTTTTTTGTTTAAAATCAATGAATAAATTATTTTATTATTATTACACTATTTAAACCTTTTTTTTTTTCTTTTGTATACGAACTAGCTGATTCTTTATACTTTTAATAATTTAAAAAATCAGAACTTTTTATTATTTAAAAAAAAATTAAAATAAATAAATAAATTTGTGACGACCCGAAAATATGGAAAAATTCATACGCAAGTCTATTAAATCCAATGGAAATCGATGTGGCAATATATTTAGAATTTAACTTCCATTCATGATGGCACAGTTATAGAAAATTTTTCTTTTTTTGTTTTTTTTTATGGTGAATATGATAATTAATTGATAATACACAATAATGGTGATGATAACGAATTAGCGTTTATTTGTCTTCTTCATTTCATTATTATACTGTATAAGACATCCTAAATATTTTTTTCTTTTTCTTTTTAAATAAAAATTCTTACCATATGTTTTAATGTAAAAATATGAATTTTATTTCATTTGAGGGAAACAAATAAATTTTCCTTTAGAAAAATATCAAAGTAATTCGCCTAAGTATACTAAGTAGTGCGCATATTCACCAAAACAATATTCTATTTCATTTGATATAGGGTTTTTTTTTCTGTTCTTTTTATTTTTCGAATTTTTACATTAGAATTTTTTCTTTCCTTGAAATTACGCATACCACCTACAACCCACGCATTCTTTCTACGATGAAAAGGGGGCGGGGAAGAAAAAGGAATATTTTTTATCATTAATTTGTATAGTTTTTTTTGTATATATACAGAACAGACAACATTTATGTATGTATGTAAATCATATACATATATGTACAATACATATTTTTGTGTAATACTAGAGAGTGGTGCAAAAGTTTATAACGACTTTTTTGGAGTTAGCACGGGTTCGCTAGCCATTCCAGGATCAGGTTTCGTCATTAATGGAAAATTAAGTGTTCAGTTTTTTAAAAATAAAAAAAATAAAAAAAAACTTAAATTTACTTTTATTATTATTTCAAAAATCCTGATTTTTACAATAATATTTCCTGAAACAATTTTTCTCATGTTAGAAATAAACTTCAATACAATATTTTCCAATAGGACCTTTCTCCATATAATAACCAGAGTGCGGAAAATATCATTCATGAATGAAAAAAATTCAATTTTTCACCAATTTTATCATTCACGAATGATAATTATTTTTTTATACCATTTTTATCATTCACGAATGATATTTAAATTACAAATTCTTATCACTCATAAAGAATGAAAAATATTTCTGTATACTAATTTTCTTCATTCTTCCTACTCTGATAATAACACTGGATGTATGCATGTGCACAAAAGAAATAGAAAAGAAAAAATCATACCACCTAATTAACAAAATGTACATACAATAAAAAACACAAACAAAAAACACTCATACAGTCATACTGTTGATTTTGATTCATAGAAAAATTATTCTTTCTATCATAACCTCCTTGGCTGACCCTCTGCAGGGAGAAATAGAACTAAACATTTTTTTTTTCAAGAAATTTTCGTTTTGAAGTATCTATAAGTTATTATATAGTTTTTGCTACTAGTTAAAGTCAGAACTAAAGTAGTTTGGTGACTCTGCTTACAGACCCCATAAGCTAGTGTACAAACCAACTATGTATGTACATACAAAAAATATTAGTACCAGCCCTGTCATACGAATAATTTTGATTTGAAGGTCTTATTACTTCTGAACTGAACGGTAAGAGGTACAGTCAACAGTGGCATGAAAGATATGTTGTTGGAAAGAAACAGGGATCCTACACAATTTTGCAAAAAAGAAAAATGATTCTAGCGTGCCCCTGTAAAAAGTTATAGGATAAAACAAGGAAAAAGTACCGAAAATAGTTTTGCCCCTCTAACTCCGTAACAGTTGAAATTGCACCTCCCTCACTCATACGATTTTTTGTTCGCCTCACCGAGACCTATCCGTAGTTTCTGGTTCAGACACTTAAACTGAATCACCCCATGTAATTCCTGTACCTGTATCTGTAATACAAACAAATACAAAAAGTATCAAGATACATATAACAGAGATGCGAAAAGGAAATGAAACAAAACCGTAAACAGGCCCTGTGCGGGCAGAGAAGGAGGTATCACATTTGTCTTTTTTATCATGGTATAAAGAGGATTTTAAAAGGTAAGCTTTCTTCTTCTTCTTGAATCGCCATTAAAAGCTTTCGTGACGTTTTCGTTTGTACTTTTTTCTGTTTGTGTCATATCTATTGCGATCTGTTTATTAATTTTCTAATATTGAACGTGTTATAAATAATAAAAAACGTGTTAAAAGTGAAATTTATTCTAATTTTTATTTATTTTAAATTAAAATTAACTAATAAACAAATATGGTGTGGTGTGCTGTAAGGGGTTGTAAAAACAATTCGAAAAAAAAAGCAAAAGGTGAACATATAAAATTCCACAAATTTCCAACAGACAAAAATTTATGTAAACAATGGATTTTAGTGTGTAATAAAGCAAATATTAATTTAAAAAATGCAAAAGTGTGTTCAATTCACTTTTTTGAAGAGGATTATCTGTTAAGGATCGACTTTTAAACATTTCAAAAGACATTTATGTTCAACTGCGGTGCCTAGTAAATTTCTTCTAAAGGAGCACATCATTAGTAAAAGAGATAAGAGAATTGCAGAAAGAAACCGTAAAAAAGAAATTAAATGTTTACTTCAGACTCAGAGCAACGAGTTAGTAATATGAGTATAATACAAATATTTCAAGTTAAATTAAACAGTGCTATTTTGAAATTTCAGGTATAAAAATTCCACTACTGTGGAACATTTGGAAAAAACCAACTATCAGCAGACAAATTTCTGTGCAGATGTTGAAGTTCAAACTGAGTATGTGTAATATTTTCCGATTTCAATATTATTTTCATTACTTTTATTAACAACTGTGTTTTTTTCCTAAGAGGAGAATTAAGCTGTGCACTTTTACTTGAAGTATACGACTTACGACGGCAATTGCAAGACATGAAAAAGAAATGTTTCCAACAGGAACAAAAAATACTAGAAATTCAAAAAGAACGAGAAGAATTTGAAAAATCTGTAAAAGAACTATTTACACCTGGTCAGCTTAAAAAACTCCACAGCCGAACAAAACAACTTAAATGGACGATCGAAGATATTTCATCCGCCATATGTCTTTATTCTGCGGGACCTCGCGCTTATAGGTATTTATATAAAAATAAGTACCCTTTGCCCTGCTTGGCAGTCTTGAAAAAGTGGGCAGCGAAAATTGATGTGAAGCCTGGACTTCTATACAGTGTTTTATCTTTAATGAAAAATAATTCTTCAGATCAAAAAAAAAAATTGTGTGTATTATCATTCGATGAAATGAAGATAAAAGCGGTTTATCAATATGATAAAACAGATGATACTGTATTACCACCGTCGAATTATGTTCAAGTCATAATGGCAAGGGGGTTATTAGAAAAATGGAAGCAACCGGTGTTCTATTTATATGACAGTTGTGTAACGAAAAATATTTTAAATAGTGTTATAACAAAACTAGATAATTGTGGATACACGGTAGTAGCTATAACTTCCGATATGGGTACTGGTAATCAAAAACTTTGGAAGGAACTGGAAATAGGGCTTATGAAATCATGGTTTCCAAACGCGACAGATTCATCTAAAAGAGTGTATGTTTTTTCTGATGTTCCTCATTTAATGAAATTGATTCGAAATCATTTTATTGATAAAGGGTTTGTAATTAATGATAAACTGGTAACAGTGGACTGCATTGAAGAAATGCTCAATTCAGTAAAAGAAAACGATTTAAATATTGTGCACAAAATATCAAGTGTTCATTTAGAAGTTACTGGCCCTTTACGACAAAAAGTGAAACTGGCAACACAATTATTATCCCACAGTGTATCATGTAGTCTTAAACGTTTTTATGAAATAGGCAAATTAACATCACCAAATGTTTTAGACTGTGCAGATTTTATCAAAACAATAAATGATTGGTTTGATATATTTAATTCTAAAATACCAGAAATGGATACGCGTGATAGAATTAAGGCTTATGGCTATAATTTAGAGAAACAAAATAAAATTCTCCATGAAGTGGATCAAATTATGCTGAATTTGAAAGTTTATGGCAAAAATTCTTTATTGCCTTTTCAAAAAGGAATTTTAATGAATAATAATTCCTTACGCGGTCTCTTCGAATATCTGAAAAATAATTATTCGATTAAATACATTTTAACAAATCGTTTGAATCAAGATGTATTAGAAAACTTTTTCAGTATAATACGAGCGAAAGGTGGGTTGAATGATCATCCAACTTCATTGGAATTTAAATATCGTTTAAGGTCCTATCTACTTGGTAATTTTAATTCAATGTACAATTGTACATACATAAATACAAAATCAAGGATCCATTTGTTTGTGTCGTGTCGCCCTGATTTATCCACTTGTTTGTGTTGTCTTACTCGAATTTAAATATTGTTTTATATAATATGTTATTGTATGAACACAGAAAAGATTAGCTAATGGTATTTTTTCCGCAGGACGAAATAAAACAATTTTAAATTCATCCAATATTGAAGGGGTTGATGATGAAGACTGCATAATAACTAGTGAAAGATTAAAAAATATTTGCTTCGAGGAACCACGTGAAGAAGAGTTTTTTTTTTGAAAATGAAGAAGATTTCGATGAACTTCATTTAGATGCTTTAGAAAACCTAGCTGGTTACGTAATTAAGAAAACTAAAAGCAAAACTGAATTTGGTAAACCAACAAGTAACGATGCATCATGGACTTGGGTTAATCAGCTATCTGAAGGTGGACTTATTAAACCAACAGAACAATTTATGACAATAATAAGAAATTTAGAGTTAATATTTATTGCTAACAAAAATGAAATAGTTAAACGCCCTAAAATACTTCAAAATCTCATAGAATTATCAAAGGATATTCCTTTAGATAATGCTATTAAAAACTTATTTTTTAGATGCAGGATTTATTTTCTTGTTAAAAAGAAAAATGAAAAATTGAATAAATATACATAGTTCAAATGTTAAAAATAAGAAAATAAAAAAATAATCACATAGAAATGTGTATGTATGTATTTTATTAATATTTGCTTCATATTTTCATGTGGATTGGTACAAGCGATGACGTCATTAAGTTTGGCAGAGCTTTAACATAGCTTACCTTTTAAAATATCTTTATACCATGTTTTTTATGAAAAGGAAAAAGCTTTCAATAGTTAATTTTGTTTTATAGGCCAGACAGACTGTTCAAAGTGCTTTTAATTTGAAGATAAAAAACTTAGTTGTTGAAGAGATCTAAGGCACATAAACCTAGATCAATAATGAAGATGTAAATTTGAAGATAAAACTTAATTGTGGGAGAGATCTAAGGCACATAAACCTAGATCAATGTTGAAGGTGTAAATAGCTCTTGATACTACTACACAATGTTTTGGAATGAATTCTAACAGTGCTTCAGGCAGACTCACCTGAAGATCCAATAAAAGTCTTTGTTCACTGTCAAAAGAATTCTAAATTTATTTATCAAAAACGTTTCCTTATATACTAATTCTAAAACTAATACATGGTAATGAAATTATAGAAAATATGTACATCAAAATTATTATTAAAATTAATACATAAGTAGTAATGAAATTATAGAATGTGTATATTAGAATTACAAATTCTAAAGCTAATACATAGTAATAAAATTATGGAATGTGTACATTAAAATTGTTATTATAAACTCTTAATATTAAAGAAATTTTGCATGTCTCAACAAATTTTGTGTGTGCAGATAGCAAATAATAATTTAGAAAAACAAAGGTATCAGATTACGTCTGGAGTGTGAAGTTAGGAATGTGCTGACAAATAAGATTTTTGTTAACATGTTACAAATTACGAATGCTTAAGATTTCTAATGTTTAAATGTAATTATTTGTTATTTAAAATTAAAAATTAAATCTATATTAAATTATGTTTAAATGAACATCCTGCCGGCCCGTTTGATGCTGTTATTGTTGTTACTTCAGAGCGCTGCGTTAGAACAGGATTCAGCGTCCTGTTGACTTGCAATTGTCCTTGGAAGTAGCTTAGGTTTTTTCATCTTTTTGGTGTAATGCCTGAAGATTATTATGAAGCATATCGATGTTATGAGAAGTAGTATTAAATATCCTAGAGTTTAGTGATGGACATCATGCGCTGTTAGGTTGCTAGGTAGATCGTATTTGATTCTTTTCACTTCTTGTTGTAGAGCCTCTATGTTTTCTACATTGGACTGATGATTGATGGTGAGATTTACCATTTCTGTCCATTGCTGGTCATTTGGAAATATCCTTGTTAAATTACCTTGTAATGCGAATGCCGATTTTATTTCAGATGGGTAGACATTGTGCGCCTGTATGGTGATAGATTGTTGTCTAATGACACATGCCTCTTGAATCTCCAATACACCAACATGTTGAAGTTCTGAATGGATTACAGTTTCCCCACATACTACATCAACTGATAGCTTGCCTTGGATGGCGTATATCCAATTGTTTTTTTTGAAATAACTGGATCCAATGCGGGCCACTTCCGATGGAAGTTAGCTGACAGTTGGATGGATAATCATTGTGTTGAAGAAATTCCATCTCACACGTGCTACTGTTTGCGCCCTTTCTGTAAAAAAAATGCTCCTGCCAACAGAGATGTCTTTCATTTGAAATAATTGTGCAAGCCTGTAGTTCGAACTCAGTGATAGGATAAAATTGATCTCTATATAAATTTACTATGAGAAATGGTGATGACAATTTGATGACGTAAAATGTATGATTTTTTAAATATTGGAACTGATGTCATTTTAAGTAGTTGAAAGTTCTCTACTGATGTCAACGGTATTTTGATTCGAATAATGACGTGTTGTTTTGTTGTAGTACCTTCTATTGTCATCGCCTTGAAGTAACTTATTATGTTTGTATGCAGTGCTGGTAGTCGTAAGTTGTGTGGTAACTGACCCTTAATTTTGACAAGCTCTTGCTTGAATTGATTGGGCGTCAATATGGAGGGGTTGATCTTGCCATAACGCGTATCAGTTAACATGTCAATGATTGCTGTTTGTGCCTGAAGTAGACTTGATGTGCTGAAAAATGCTAGTAAGCTGACTGAGTTAAATATTTGTGTTAATTTTTCTTGTTGTAAGTCTGAAAAGATGCTGCTGATTCGGTTGTTAGTTTC
Source organism: Bombylius major (assembly GCA_932526495.1). NCBI lineage: Eukaryota > Metazoa > Arthropoda > Insecta > Diptera > Bombyliidae > Bombylius > Bombylius major. The sequence continues at coordinate 11,892,365 of OW052046.1, forward strand.
GTTCACATGTTGTTGTAAGAGATCAAACTGGTGATTTATTGAATCTTCTTCCTTTCTTAGTATGTTTAGGGTTGAGTCCAAGATTGAAGTGTTGTTTTTGAATAGTTCTTGCAAATGCAACTCATTTTTCTCGATACTGGCTATAGTTTGAGACATTTTTTCGGCATATTCTGAATCCAGTATCCCGAATAGAGAACTAGCGATATTTCCAATTAGATTCACAGCACCTCTTTTGGCCTTTGTTGATTCTCTCTCTAAGGGAATCAATATATTGTTTGCAGCTAGCTGATTCTGTTGGTAGTTGAGATGGCTTATGATGCCTGTGCAAAGACTTTTCTCCGCTAGTTTGTTACATATTTCGTGCATTGTTTGGGTGCAATTCGCCAGGAAGTCATATTCTCTCCAGTATGGTGCTAGCTTGTAATATACGACAAGATTCCATTCATTCGCCATGACGTTAGCAGTTCCTAGATTTTCGAAATATGTCCCAACGTTATTGTTTAATGGTCTTGTTTTTATCGATGTGCTTTGTGCGGATGATACAATCGAACTGGCCAGCAATAAGGTGACTATTGCTGAACCTAGTGAAGTTCGTTGTCGTTTCCTGGCTTTTCCTGGCTGGTAACTTGTCGGATTTTGTATCGGGTCGATTTTCTGGATTAGTGTGATTTGATAACTCGTTTTCTTCTGATGAAAGGTCCTCATATGATACAGCGGTTCGAGTGTTGTTCTCTGTCTCGATGTTGACAGGCAGTGGTGCAAGTCGGTGGATAGCTCTTCGAATTACACCCCTTGTTGTACGAATATCTGCAATACGAACAAAACCGTCAGGTCCCTTTATTGTGTTTATAATCCTTCCCATTGGCCATTTTAAAACTGGAGTATTGTCTTCTTTAATAAGTACCATTATACCTATTTCAATGTTCTTGTTCTTATGTTTCCATTTAGACCGCTGTTGCAGCTGAGATAGATATTCCGTAGACCAGCGTCTCCAAAATTCATTTTTGACGTGACATATGTACTTCCATCTATTGTTCAAGTCTCCTTTGAAGGTACTAGATGTTGGGTCTACCGTGTTCACTAAGGGTTCTCCTATGAGAAAGTGTCCTGGTGTTAACGCTGTCAGATCGTTTGGATCTGAAGACATGGGTGTTAGGGGACGTGAATTTAAAATTGCCTCTATCTCCAGAACTGCGGTTTCCAGCTATTCATATGTTAAAGTTGCCGAAGCTAATGTACGCTGTAAAAGATGCTTGGCAGACTTTACAGCCGCTTCCCACAGGCCACCAAAGTGTGGTGCTCGAGGAGGAATGAATTGAAAGTTTATGCCCTTCGCGCTGCAAGTTGAGATGATTTTGTCTTGTGCTTCGCTGGAATGTATTGCATCCTTTAATTCTAGGAGATTTTTCGCACCCACGAAATTTGTAGCGTTGTCGCAATAGATGGTCTTGCAATGTCTTCGTCGAGCCATAAAACGGCGTAGAGCTGCTAGAAAGCTTTGTGTAGACAGGTCGCTGACAACTTCAAAGTGTGTTGCTTTAGTTGCGAAGCAACAGAATTTTCCACGAATTTTGAAATGCGTTTGTATTGGGCCGCAAAAATCGACTCCTGTTTTAACGAAAGGCCTAGCAGGCTCCACTCGATCTTTGAGTAGGTTTCTCATTATCTGATTTAATAATTTTGGGTTACTTTTGGAACATTGCACGCAATGCTGTACTACCGAACGAGCTAATATTTTTCCTTTGATTGGCCATATTGTTTGTCTTGCTATAGCCAATAGACCTTGAGGACCTACATGCAGGTGCTCCTTATGAATGTCGTTTAATAGACACTTAGTTAGATGATGAGAATATGGAAGCAACATTGGGTGCTTCGCTTCATATGTTAAGCTTGATGCCTCTAGACGTCCTCCTACTCTAATGATCTGGTTGTCATCTAAAAATGGCGTAAGGTTACTAATGGTGCTGTTCTTTGCGACTTCCTTAAACCGCTCGAGATGATTGTAGTCTTCCTTCATTTCTTGTTTTTGCATTAACCTGATTAGTAGTCTTTTACTTTCCTCGAGTTCATTTGCTGTGAGCACTAATTTATCATTTTTGATTTTTTTGAAATAATTGAATCGAAGTACATAAGCCATGATACGTTGTACCTTTCTGAAAGAATTTCTGGGAGTTATTCTTTGTAAAATGTCTTCATGTCTTTTTCTAATTCAGTTTCTGTGGGTTTTCTGACAAACGGTTGAAGCCATATTGTTTCTGCTCCGTGTAAAATGCTGGACCATAGAACCAAGTCGTGCATTGTGATAGTTTTTCTGGTGATGTTCCTCTAGCCAGTATATCGGCTGGGTTGTCTTTGGAGCGGACGTGCCGCCATTGTTCAGTAATTGTTAGTTGTTGTATGACGGAAATTCTATTGGCTACGAATGTGTGGTACGTAGAGCATGATGAATTTATCCAGGACAGTACTATTTCTGAATCTGACCATAAGAATATAGGCACCCTTTTTAGCTTCAAGTCAGTCTGTAGTCGATGGGCTAGTTTAGCTGCCAGTTTTGCAGCACACAACTCTAAACGTGGTAGTGTTATTTGCTTTATTGGCGCCACTCTTGATTTGGCACAAAGTAGTCTTATTGTTACGGTTTTATCTGAGTTGATGGATCGCACATATGCAGCTGCACCATATGCCTTTTCTGATGCATCGGCGAAGATGTGTAATTGTACATCTTTTGATGCCTTATTCGCAAATATGTGACGTGGTATTTTGATTTTTTGAAGTTCCTTTAGGTTTTCGCGATAAGCTAACCAGTAGCTGTGCAATTGCTGTGGAAGTGCAGCATCCCAGTCACACTTTAATTGCCACAATTTTTGCAAAAACACCTTTGCTAGTACTACTACAGGAGCTAGTAAACCTAATGGATCAAATAAACGAGATATGTCTAAATATGCTGTTCTTTTTGTAATTCCTTTACATTCTTTCCATATCGTTTTTATTGATAATTCGTCAGTTTTTGGAAGCCAACTCAGTCCTACGGTTTTGACTTGTTCTTCATGCGATTTTTCAAAGTCTAATTGAATCTCTTGATCCTGTGGCTTTATATTTTCCAATAAAGCAGGATGATTGGCACACCACTTCCTAAGAGTGAATCCCGCTGACATCAATATATCTTGCAGTTGTTTTTGTGTTTCCAATGCTGTGCTCAAATCGTTTGCACCTGTGAGAACGTCATCAACATAAAAATCACGTTCTAGTACTTCAGATCCCAATGGTTGGTTATTCGATTTTTCTTGAGCAGGGCTTTTAAGACACCTAGTCGCCAAATAAGGGGCAGATGTTGTGCCGTAGGTTACCGTACACAACCTGTAACACTTCAATCTGTCTTCGGGGTTGTTTCGCCACCATATCAGTTGAAAATTACGATCGGATTCGTGTACTTGTATCTGACGATACATTTTTTCGATGTCGGCAGTCATAGCATATTTGTGCATGCGAAAACGTAGCAGGATAGTGAAGACATCGTCTTGTACTGTAGGTCCTGTGGCCAAAATGTCATTTAGCGATATGTTAGTGGCAGTTTTCGCTGAAGCATCGTAGACAACCCTTAACTTTGTGGTACTGCTGTCGGGTTTCAGAACGCAGTGATGAGGGAGGAAATAATAAGGCTTTTTTATGCTGTTAAAATTTACTTCTTCCATATGGCCGAGTGAAATGTATTCTTCCATAAATTTAACATATTGGTTCTTTAGTTCAATATTTTGACTTAATTTTCTTTCCAGAGCCATGAATCGTTGATATGCTATATTTTTAGATTCTCCAAGTGTTGTTGCGTCATCTGTAAATGGCAGTTTGACCACAAATCGACCATCTTGATTCCTTGTTGTGTTTTGAATAAAAAACATTTCACAGCGTTTTTCTGCTGTTGTCATTGTTTTTGATTGTAGATTGTTGTCGTCCAACAGCCAGCAGTGCTCTATCTGCCTTTCAAAGGCTGCATCCTCTGATAGTATGCCACACGTAGCATTTTGTTGTTGTGTCCCATCGATTTTACCTGCCACAGTCCAACCGAAGACGGTGTTTTGTAAAGTTGGTAATGAATCACTTAATTTCAGTTGTCCTATTGACAAGATTGAAAAGTAGAGCTCTGCACCTATAAGAAGATCTATTGCTTTGGATTCATAAAAGAATGGATCTGCTAATGGTAGGTTTGCTGGAATAGGCCAATCTGAAATGTTGATTCCTTGTGTTGGATGTGGTGAGATGATTTGAGGCATGACAAAAGCTTCCAAGTGAGTGCTAAAACCGTTGATGCAAGATTGTATTAAAATGGTAGCTCGTTTTCGTGTGAGTTGTTTACGAGACCCAATTCCTTCAATGTTCATTGAGAGCTCTGTAGTAGTTATACCTAGTTTTCGAACCATCTTTTCCGTTATTAGATTGATTTGAGAACCTGAGTCGAGAATAGCTCGACACTTAATAAATGAACCGTGATTATCGGCTATTTTTACATTGACAGTACCTAGTAGTACGTAAGTGTTTATTTCTCCCTTAAGTTTAGTAGTAAGTGATGTGGTGTGCTCATTTGTTGGTTTGCTTGTAGGAGTGGTTGATTGTATTCCTTTTTGTTGTGTGCTCGGTTGTGGAGTGTTGCTCGAAATGGCCGTATTTTGTTGTGAAGATTCTAGATGAAGTAGGGTGTTGTGCCTTTTGCCGCACTTGGTGCACCCTCTTGAAGGACACTTGTTGAAATTATGGCCCCATTTAAGACAATTCAAGCATATTTTTCCTTTTTTTACTAACTCTATTCGTTTGGAAGGAGATAGCTGTAGGAATTTCGGGCATGCATACAGTTGATGATTATTGTTGCAAGAATGACATGTAGTCTTGACAGTTGTAGATAAAGCCTTGTATGTATTTGAAGTTTTCGCTTCCGTTTTTGACTTGTTTCCTAAAGCTTCCAGAGCCTGAAACCTTGTTTCAAGAAAGTTCAGAAATTTATCTAGTGATTGAAGTGCTCTCGGCTCAGTTAAGCTTTGTTCCCAAAGAGTATGTGTTTCTCTGTCCACACATTTCAGTAATACATGCAACAACAAAGGATCCCAATTTTTAGTGTCAATGCCGAGATTTTGTAGAGCAAAGATACATTCTTGAGTGGTGTCGTGTAGTGTTCTTATTGTAATTGAACGTTCACTTGACGTTGATGGCTGAGAGAGTAGTTTAGACAATAGAGCAGTAACTAAAAGTCTTTTGTTTTCGTACCTATCGTTTATTATTTTCCATGCTGTAGTGTAATTGATATCTGAAGTTGCAAGGTGCTTGATTAATTTTTCGGCTTCACCTGTTAAGCTGGTCTTCAAATACATTAGTTTTTCACACCCACCGATTGATTGATTATGTACTAACTCTGTAAATAAATCTCGAAAATGACGCCACTTCAGATAATCGCCATTAAATTTGGGCAATTCTATTTTAGGAAGTTTAACGTTGCGAGCTGTATTGATAGTCGATGACAGATTTAGATGTGCCGGTTGTATTTCTTGATCCCTTTGTTGTAGTTTTTGCATTTCATGTTGGTTGGACAGTTTGTATAATTGCAGAAGAGCTTCTTGCATTTGTTCTTCTAAATCGAAATATTTTTCCATATCATATGTTGAACTACCAGAATCTGCTTGAGTTACTAGTATATTGTGATACGTATTGAGGGTATTCCAATGCTGCTCGATTGTTTTTATTTTCAGTTGAGGCTGTTGCACATTCGAATCGATACTACAAATAATCTTGTGAATTCTTTTAATCAATATGTTGTGTAATTGTATTATGTTATCATCATAACCCTGATTATGATTGCCCTTGATATCATCTGGACCAGCTGCTGTACTGGACTCAAATTGATTTGCTGTAGTCTGAGTGACATGACCAGTACCTATAACTGGTTTTGGTACAGTTCCTGTAGTCATTTGATCCTTCAGTCCTTGTATTAGCTCTACCATATTTTGTCTTGAAGTTTCATAGAGTTGTTGTATCCCCCTGTAATAGTTCTTTGTAAAGTAGGCATGATGCTGCTCTGATGGATACTGGGTGAGTATTTTAGTATTAGTGTTTTCAAATTTTTCCCAAAGCTCGTCAAGTTTCTGTATGCGTTGGTTCAAATATTCCTCTGTTTTACGAGAATTAGAATCTTTCTTATAGTTGGTGATAGCGCGTTTAATTTCATCACCTGTTGCTTGCTGAGCAGATGCTAGTTGGTCAAGACTCATTTTAATGCTGTAAGATTATATGATGAAGCCTCCAAAAGAAAAAAATACGAAGATATTGGAGAAATGTAAATACGAAAATATCGGTGAATCTGAATGAGTTTCTTCAGAATCACGTCGGGGTCACCAAAATGTTCAAATTGCTTTTAATTTGAAGATAAAAAACTTAGTTGTTGAAGAGATCTAAGGCACATAAACCTAGATCAATAATGAAGATGTAAATTTGAAGATAAAACTTAATTGTGGGAGAGATCTAAGGCACATAAACCTAGATCAATGTTGAAGGTGTAAATAGCTCTTGATACTACTACACAATGTTTTGGAATGAATTCTAACAGTGCTTCAGGCAGACTCACCTGAAGATCCAATAAAAGTCTTTGTTCACTGTCAAAAGAATTCTAAATTTATTTATCAAAAACGTTTCCTTATATACTAATTCTAAAACTAATACATGGTAATGAAATTATAGAAAATATGTACATCAAAATTATTATTAAAATTAATACATAAGTAGTAATGAAATTATAGAATGTGTAGATATATTAGAATTACAAATTCTAAAGCTAATACATAGTAATAAAATTATGGAATGTGTACATTAAAATTGTTATTATAAACTCTTAATATTAAAGAAATTTTGCATGTCTCAACAAATTTTGTGTGTGCAGATAGCAAATAATAATTTAGAAAAACAAAGGTATCAGATTACGTCTGGAGTGTGAAGTTAGGAATGTGCTGACAAATAAGATTTTTGTTAACATGTTACAAATTACGAATGCTTAAGATTTCTAATTTTTAAATGTAATTATTTATTTAAAATTAAAAATTAAATCTATATTAAATTATGTTCAAATGAACACAGACCAAAAGCTCTTTTGGGGTTTAGCTTAACCAGTTAAAAAAGAGCTTTTAGTTAAGAACGATTACTGACAGACCAATAACTGGTTTTGTCATTTTTATTTTGTGTAAATTTTTATTTTCTTTGAAGAATGGATATTAAACATTTTAATAATTTATACAAAAAAGCACACGCTTTGAAAGTTCAATCTGAAATATATGCTCAAGATTTAACTTCTTTGCTACTTTCTTCAAATTTTGTTGAAAGGAATCGAAACATATGGACATTGTTAACTTTGAGTTGAAAATTTGTCTACATCAATTATATGTAGTAGAAAAAAAGTAGTTAAATTAAATAATTTTAAGAACTAATCACCTTACAATATTATTTTTAATGACAATAACAATAATAATAACAAAATAAAACAAAATACAGAACAGAAACAAACAGTGTACAGCCGGCGCTTAAAAATACTTTTTTATTGGCAGTTCATATGCAATGCAATGAAAAATATAAAAAATGCTGCTTATAAACGTTTTTTTTCACGAAAGCAGCCATTCTGTTTTGGGTTTAGAATAGTGTGGATTGTGTTGGATTGTGTTTTTTCTTTTACCACAGAGGTTGTTGTCTGTATATAAAAAAGCTTTAAGTGGCTAAACTACTAAAAATTCGTGGTTTGGTCTTAACCACTTAAAAAACGTTCTTATCCCAATCCATTGCTGACAGACCAAGGAGTTTATCCATTTAAACAGGTTTAGACAGTTTCTAAACTCCGGTCTGTCGTTAGTATTACGTTATGTTCTGAAGATTGAATGCACACACGCAAGCGCAAACAGCTGTTTTACATTATTTGTGTATTGACAAAGATAATTAATAAGAAGTAGATATTCCAGAACAGAAAAGCTGTTGAAAAATAAATTTTTAATTCTAAATCTGTTCATATAGCGGACAGACAAGAAGGAATCGCTTAGAACATTAGATTTAAAAATACGTTATGACCGTTTTTGCAATAAAAAAAAAATTTAACATACACAAAAATCCTCAAAACTGTAATTAGACAATTTTATATGGAAAATGAGGACGGAGTAAATGTGCATGACATCATTATACAATTTTTTTGTTGATGTTGTACTCAGGGCCTTTCAGAGAAAATGCGAGGCCCGGGGCAACTAGTATTTTAGAGGCCCTTCAAAATTTAAAGTGAAATTTTGTGCAAAAAAATAAAATCAACAGTATTTAAAATATTTTTTATTATTATCGACATTGATTTATTTTACACATGCTTTGCGCGCTTTAACATTAGCAAATTCACTGATTATTTCACTGAAGCAACGGCGTACTACCATTTTTGTGTAAATTGTAAGGTGCTGCATGCAACCATTCCATGCAATTTAGTGGTAGAAAGCACATTAAATACAGTTATGGTTAGTTTTACATTTCGTTCTGCTTTGCCTTTCCCTATATTTTTGCCTAACACATCAAATTGAGTTGCCAAGTTGAGGCCCCTGAGATTGCGAGGCCCGGGGCAGCAGCCCCTCCTGTCCCCCCCTCTGATAGGTTGTCTCTGGTTGTACTATATGAAAATTTATAATTAATATAAACAAAAACAACACACGTATAAAAAAATAATTGTTGTTTTTATTTTTCATTTTTCAAGTACCCAACCAAATTTACAATTTTTTTATAATACCGTATTTAAATTTTGTTGTTGCTTCGTACCTAAATACAAAATTTATTGTAAACTTGAAGTCACTGTTTTTTTCTCAATTTTGTATTTTTCCCATTTAGCATATACAAGTATGTATTTTTGTATATGCAGATTGTAGTTTATACAGTAGCGGAAAAAACGCATGACTCAAATAATTTTCATTTTTCTAAAAATAATTTATTTATTAAGCTGTATTGTATTACAGAATCATGTATGGTTTTTCTTTTTATTTATTTATTTATTTATTAAAAATTTTGTGCCTTTCAACCTCGACGGTCATTAAGGCATATAATTTCTATTTACAATTTCTAATTTTGTTATTAAAATAAGATATGTTAAAATAAGTTAGGATATTTAAGTTTAAGCTTTTAATTTACATTTTCTTAATTTTTATTTATTTAATTGTTTATTTATTTATTTATTACTATTTTTATTATTATTATTATTATTGTTTTTTTTTTTTTTTTTTTATATTTTATTGTATAGGTTTAATTCTTTTATAAAATCTATGATGTTTTTGTATGTGGTGTTGTCATCCTGTTTTAGAGTTTCATAATTTATTTTGTGTTTTGTTCTTCTGTGTTGCGTTTTTGTGCAATCTCTGAATATGTGCTCTACGGTTAGTGTTTTGCCACAGCTACATGTAGGTGGTTCTTCTTTTTTTATTAGATGTTCATGTGTAGTTTTAGTATGTCCGATTCTTAGCCTTGTTATAATTATGGTGTCTTTTCTGCTTAGTTGGTTGAGTTTTTTCCAAGGTACAGTATTGTCTTTTAATCTTTTCAGCTTGTTACTTGTGTCCTGTGCATGCCAGATTTCCATCCACTTTTGTTCAATTTTATTTTTTACTATTTTCTTACTGTTTTCTAGTGTAACGACAGAGTCTTCAATTTTGTTTAGTTTTGTTGAGCTTTTTGCTAGTACATCCACATCTTCATTGTCCTTGATACCACAGTGGCTGGGAATCCATAGGAGGGTGTATATTTTGTGGTTATTTTTGCATATTTCGTTTTTTATTTGTATTGCTATTGTATTTGTTGGATAAAGTTGTTCTATTGTTTTTATTGCACTATATGAGTCTGTACATATTACTATATGGTTATTTGTTTCGTTTCTTGTATATTTAATTGCTTCGTGTATTGCAAATAACTCTGCATTGTAGATGCTTGTAAGATCGTTGAGTCTGTATTTTTTTTCTATATTATCAATTTTGAATGCGCAACCTACTTTTTCTTCAATTTTTGAACCGTCTGTAAATATTTTTGTAGAGTTTTTGTATATAGTTTGAGATTTTTCCTGAATTAGTATTTGATATATTCTTTTGTTTGTGTAATCTTTTTTGTGTTCGTGCAAATCGGTGTCAATTTGTAAATTTTCTATGTTCCAAGGTGGATATGTTAGATCATTTTTATGTTTGTTTTTTATCAGATATGTTATATCGTGATCGTGTAGTAATTTAATCATATGTTCATAGCTAGTGAGCTTTTTAGGTTTTGTTTGTAGTATGTTTTCTATGCTTTTTGATTTGTTAAGGATGTTGATGGGATAGTTTTCACATGTCATAGCTTTTATTATAAAGTTTAGTTTCTGTTGTTCATGTCTTAAATTAGTTGTTTTTTGACCTGCATCTATTTTTACGCTGATTGTAGGGCTGGTACGGTATGCTCCTGTACAAATTCTAATTCCTGATAGTAGTAATGATTCTAATTTGTGATATGTAGTTTTTGGTGTATTTGTATAAATGTGGCTGGCATAGTCTATTGATGGTAGTAAAATAGTATTTAATAATTTTAGAAGTAGGTTACGATCTGATCCGTATGTGGTATTCGATAGAATTTTTAAAAGGTTTATTGTGTTGTTACTTTTCTTTATTCTATTTAGAATGTGTGTTTTCCAGTTGAGCTTTTGGTCAAATATGACACCTAAATATTTGTGTTCTTTTACAAATTCTATATTTTTGTTGGATATAGAGATTTGTATGTTTTCTGGTTGTTTTCTTTTATTTGTGAATATCATTGCTTTTGTTTTTTCTGAAGAAAATGAAATTCCTTTAATATTTGCCCATTTATATAAATTATGTATTGTGTTTTGTATATCTGTTTTAGCTGCATCTATATTGGTGTTTGATGAGAATATTACTAGATCATCTGCGAATATTATGTGTTTTGTTTTGCCTTGTATTTCTTTTACTATATCATTTATACCTATCAGGAATAGCGTTGTGCTAAGAACTGATCCTTGTGGGATACCGTTTTCCAGAATATATTTTTTTGAGAAATAATTTCCTATTAAGACACTGAAGCTTCTATCTTCTAGAAAATTCTTTATAAATTTGATCATATTCCCCGTAATACCTAGTTCAATTAGTTGTTTTATTATATTTTGTCTCCTTATACGGTCAAAAGCTTTTTCCATATCAAAAAATACTGAAATTAGATACTTATTGCTTCTTAGGGAAGTTTTTATCTCAGATTCTAAGTAAGCTAAAGCGTCTAGTGTACTACGTTGTTTTCTGAATCCAAATTGGTATTTGTTTATACAATTTATATGATCTAGATACCATATTAGTCTCTTGTTAACTATTCTTTCAAATAGTTTACAGAGGCAGTTTGTTAAGGAGATTGGTCTATAGTTATTTGGTATTAGAGGATCTTTCTTTGGTTTTGGTAGTGGTAACAACAATGCTTCTTTCCAGGTACTTGGCAAAGAGCCTTTTTCCCATATGTAGTTGTAAAATTGTAGTATGTGTTTTTTTTGTTCTTCTGTTAAGTTTTTGATCATTTTATAGTCTATTAGATCTGGTCCTGGTGAGGTACCTTTGCATTTTTTAGTACATCGTTAAGTTCTTGTATTGTTATATTATTATTATATTTTTCATTATTTTTGTTTTGAGTTTTTATCTCTACTCGATCTTCTAAGTGTTTACTTGTTTGCTTGTTTTGTTTGGGGTAGTCATTTCTTGACATGTTTTGAAAGTGTTTTCCTAATATATTTGCTATTGCATTTGTATGAGTGAAAGTTTTGTTTCCTACTTTAAGTGCTTTTATCTCGTGAAAATTTTTTTGGCCGTTGAGTGTTCTTAGTTTTTGATATATTTCTTTGGTGGTTGTTTGTGAGTTTATGGTAGATATATATTTTGTCCAGGACTCTTTTTTAGACTCTTTTATTAGTTTTCTGGTTTCTAGTCTCAATTTTAAAAATTTTATATAGTCGTCTTGGTTCATGGTATTTTTGAAGTGTCTGAGTGCTTTGTTTTTCTGTTTTATTGCATGATTAATTTTTTCATTCCACCAAGGAACTTGTTGTTTTTGTTTTTTAGTGTTTTTCATTGGTATTGTTTTTTTGGCTGCATTTAGAATAGTTTCTGTTATGTATTTTTCGTATGTATCTACATTATTAAAGACGTTTTCTTTGAAAATAATTTGTTTTTGATATTCAGGCCAGTTTGCTTTTCCGGTATTATATGTTGCTCTCTTTTGGATGTTGTTTGTTTTTTCGGTTGTTGATATTATTATTGGGTAGTGATCGCTACCATATAGACTATCTTCTATTCGCCATTCAAATTTTGTGTATATATTTGGAGTGCATATAGCTAGGTCAATTGTGCTGAATGTTTTATATGACATGTTTAAATGTGTGGGATGGTTTTTGTTCATAATTATTAGTGAATGTTTTTCTATAAAATTTTCAATTTCTTTGCCTTTTTTGTCGGTTTTTTTTGAGCCCCAGATAATATTGTGACTATTGAAATCTCCAAGTATTATAAATGGTTCTTTTACTTGTTTTATTATGAGTTCAAGTTCTTGTTGTGTTATATATGTATCTGAGTATATGTTTATTATTGTGAATTTTATTGGATATTGTAGTTCTACTGCTATGACTTGATGTGTTGTATTTATTTGTAATTCTTTGCATGGTATATTTTCATCTACTAATATTGCAACTCCTCCTTGGGCAATTGTGTTTGTGATTTTGTTTTTATAATAAGTAATGTAATTTTTAATTGTTGGTTTTTGATCTCTATGTAATTTTGTTTCTTGGAGACAAATAATGTTATTGTTATATTTCTTTTTTAATATGTTTAAGTAGTCTGAATGTTTAATTAATCCCCTGCAATTCCATTGTATGATGTTAATAAGTGATGTATTGCAATTTAAATTTGTATTATTCATGTTGACATAATGCTTATGGCTGATGTATCAGTTTCGTAATCTTCTTGTTTTTTTGATGTTCTGTTTCTTTTGTTTTTTTTTGTGTTGGTATTGTTTGTTTGTGTTATATTTCGTTTTATTGGTTTGTTTTGATCTATTTCGTTCTTCTGTGTTACGTTTGTTTCATTTGTTGAGTTTGTTTGCAGATTTTTGTTTTTTGTGGGAGTATTATTGTGATTTTTGCAATTTGGTAATGATTGTGTTTGTGGGTTGTTTTCCGTGTTATTTGCTGGAATTGAGTTTTCGTTTGTGTCTTTGTTTAGTGTTCTAGTTGCTATAGTAGAGTATGAAAATTTCAGTGATGTTGGGCTTCGTTTGTAGTATATTGTTTTTGCTGTTTTATAATCTACTTTTTCTGTTATTTTTATTTTCATTATTTCTTTTTGTTTGATAAATTCCGTACATTTTTTGCTAAATGAGTTGTGCTCGTTTGATAAGCAGTTTGTGCATTCTGTTTTACCTGTGCATTTTTCTTCGGGTGATTTTTCTTTTGTAAAATGATATGATTTGTTGCAAATAGCGCAAATTTTTGGTTTTTTACATATGTCATCTTTGTGTCCAAAATGTAGGCAATTTTTGCAACGTAGTGGCAAAGGAATGTATGGTTGAATTTTAATTTTTTGATATCCAATGTCAACATATTCTGGTAGTTTTGTATGGTTAAATGTTAATATGAAGAGTCCCGTGTCTACCAAGTTGTTGTCTTTATATTTTTGTATTCTTTTAATGTATGTTACATATTGCGTATCTAGTTCTTTTAGTATTTCATTATTTTCGAGATGTATGAGATCTCTACAATATATTACTCCTTTTGTTTGATTTAGTGATGTGTGTTCGGATATTTCGACATCTATGTTTTCGTTTAATTTTATTATTTTTACAAGTTTTCTTGCTTGTTGTAGGTTTTTCGTTTTGATAATTATTGTGCCGTTTCTAAGTTTCTTACAAGTATCTACTTTACCAGCCACGTGGTCTATGATTTTTTGAAGAAAGAATGGTGAGATTTTTTCTAAAGTTTCTTTTGAATTTAATCTTTTCATAATCAAGTATTTTGGACCAGGTGTGATGTTTTTAATAGTTTTGTTTTGATCTAATGTTAGTAAATTATTAATTTGTGTGGATGTACTTACTCTGTCGGGTGGTTTTTTTGGTTGGTTATTTTCCATTTTTAGGTTTGTGATGTTTTAATTTATTTAGATATGCACTGGAAGTCGGTTTTTTTTTTTTTACTTTAAGTAATTTGTATATTTATTTTACTTTAAAATTTTAGTTTAACTTCACTTTATATACCTATGCTTTTACGTCTACTCGCTTTCACTGTCTGACTCAGACTGATGGTTTTTCTTTTCTTATAGAAAATACCTTAAAAAAACACATATACTTAGTTAAAAAACAAACCATCATCCATCCCCACCAAAATTTAAAGATAATATCGAGAAAAGTTTTTAGAAATTATTAGTTAGGCGACTTTCATGATCGCTACTGTATATTATAATGCACGTACATTATAATGTTAACACTTTGCAAGCATTAGCGATTTTCTAATTTTCTAATAATGACTGTGATCATCTCCCGGCTGCAAGATTTTAATAAAATTTTATAGGTACACCCATGGTAAAAGGAACACTATTAAGTTAATATCAATCGGAAGTGTCAGGCGCCATTAAAACGTAAGAAAGATCGTATGGCAATACAAAAGTATATGAACGATCTGAGAAATGAAATACAAAAGTATATGGAAATTTTACAATTTATTTTTCAAAATAAGATATCTCAGCATCCTCTGAACCAAAAACTAATATTTTTGAATTAAAATATTTGTTGAAGTGTTGCTTAAAATCTATCTTGTTCGGTAATTCTGTAAGTGCCATAGTTTTCAATCACAAGGACAAAATACGCGAAAAACCATGAAGAAGTTCAACATTTTTAACCTTGTTTTCCATTTTATCTCAAAAACTAGAAAAAATAAAAGACTGCAATAGCAATAATATTAAAGAGAACACTTTAATAAAGATTTCAATATAAAAATAATAGTTTTTGGTTCACGGGATGCTGAGATACAGACCTTCAAAATTAACTTTAGGTCTTAATTATGTTTGAATTTGTAAATGTATGAAAATTCAACATTTTTTAGTCTCTTTTGCACTTTATCTCGAAAAATAAAAATTAAACAAGAAAACTGCAAAAGATAATACTAAAGAAACCACTTTGATAAATCTTTTAGTATAAAAATATTAGTTTTATGTCTACGGGATGCTGAGATACAGATCTTTGAAGTTTAAAATTAAGTCAAATTTGTGTTTGGTCTAGGAAATGTATGAAAATTTTCGACTCTTTACCTTGTTTTGCACTTTATCTCAAAAAGTACAAATACTAGAAAAAAATCGTACGGCATAATCAAAGGGAACACTTCAACAAACAATTAAGTCAAATAATTACAGTTTTTGGTCCACGGGATGCTGAAATACTTTACAATTACTAAATTATTTAATTATTCTCCATATGATAAAAATAATTATTACACACATACTCATATTCATGAGTCTTTTTTACGTCACGTTTCTTTTCTCATTCATTCTTTATAATACCTTAATAGTGTTCCTTTTACCATGGGTACACCTAATTGATCAAAATTTGTAGAGTCCAACATATCTAACTACCTCACATTATGTAACATTTTGAAATATAAATATGGGTAAATAAAATGTATTTAAATGTGTATTGTAATGTTGTTAATTAGGTACTTGAATTGAAAACAAAATATCTTATAGTACGATTTAAAAAAGATGGCATTTCGTATTATACTAGAGAAACATGCGCAGAAGAAAAGATACTTACACACATGCATTTTTGTTTTTGTAAATTCTAAGAAAGTATAGGTTTCTTCCTTCGTATATATGTATACACAAGATCACTAACACATGTAAGATATGCGCGAACCTGTGCCATCTTTTTTGAATCGCACTATAATTTCCTTTTTCATTTGAAAAAAAAATATATAAATTACATAAAATAAAAACAAAAAAAAACGGGATCTGGATTCTGGGTTTCAGTAAAATTTCTCATAGCTTCAAAAACTATAAAAAAAATAAAAATAATTGGATAAATTTTTCATATTATCATGCATTCAATAATCAGAAAAAAAATTCTAATTCATATTCCTTGATATTCTATGGATGAAAAAATAAAAAATATTATACTAACCGATGAAACAAATTTTAAAAAAAGAAGAAAAAAAACAAATCGTCGCTTGAAAATTTCACGATTTTTAGTTTATAATTGATTTCATGGTTTTTGATGCTGCTTAATCGAATGGTGCACTCTGTTTTGTTGTACGACCGTTAATTTTTAAAATATTTTGTGTTCAATTTGCCGTATATCCAAGATATTGTTGAGTTTTAAAAATTGGGTTGCCGTTTGTAGTACAAGTATAGTTCATAAGGCAAAAATTCTATATTAAATAAGTCTTCAAAAATATTATTATTGGTTTGCCGTACGTGTCATTTTAGTGCAACAAACGGCAAACCAAAAGAAAACGCAATGCGCGATTTTTAGATACAAAATGCTACTAGTCCAGTTTCTATTGGTGTAGGTATATAGAAACATATTCAATTACTCATTTAATCTAGGTTTTATAAAAATAATAAAATAATTTTATCTATATACATATATACAATACATAATATAAAAGGAATTTAAATTGTATTATTTTTCATGTACCTAAAGTCAGTACTTTACCGTATGTGACAGAGTATCAGAGTTCTAAAGCAATAAATGTATTCTGTATTGGTTTACCGTACGTGCGATTTTAGTGTAAATAATAAATATTATTAAAACTTTAGAATTTTTAACTCTAATAGCCCATATATTATTTGTCAATTATTTAGACAAGGAATTCAAAAATATTTATAGTGAAAACAAAAAAAATTTATCGACTACATTTTTTATTATAACAATCATAACTTTAAAATGCTTTTATCTCGAAACCACATTTTGGCGTATACGGCAAACCAATTTTCAAGCGACGAAATATTAAATGAAATGTGCACAGACGGTAAACACGCATTTGTGTACATGCAAAAATATGTATGGTATGTATATGTACCTATATACATTGTTATAATATATTATATAAATATAGGTATACACAAAGTTATACTGGAAACTGGTTTGATTTGGTTATACACAAAAAAAAATAACAAGAGCATGAGCGAATGGATAATAAAAAAAATCACTCGATCATTTTTTTTAAGTTTGAATTTCAAAACGTTAGTTCTATTTTTGCTCGCCAGATAGGACAGACAAGAAGATTTCGTTTAGGAGCCTTTAATGAAATAGAGTGAAAATACATATGTACTACGCGGAATATCTATTGTGTTAATCTATAATCATTGCTGTAACATTCTATCATATTTTCAATACAAAGTATCTCTCTGTTGGATTTTTCAACATTCTAAGAAGAAAAAAATTGTATCACCCACTGGAAGTTTGTTTAGATTGCAAAAAAAAAAAAAAAAATGGGGGGGGGGGAAACGTGAGGATATGTTTATATGGTGACGGTGATGATGTTGATAATGATGTTTTTACTTTGTATTTTTTTTTTTTTTTTTGTAATAAGTAGGTACTTAAATTTTTGTAAAATGACAATGTACCGGGACACTTTACTGATGTTTTCTTCTTTTGAAAATAATAATAAAACAAAAAAAAAGATACAAACAATAATTTCAAAGTTTATACGTACTATAAACATACACCTATACATGTTATATAAAAATTTTATAATATATGTACATAATACTCGTATACGTACTTCATCTATATACTTATATGTATATCTATACTTTCAAAACTCTTAAGAAATTCATTATGAGGCTGTCGATACTACTGCATTTTTGGTACCTCATGATCTATATAAAAGTTGAAAAAAAAAATAAAAATTTCCTAGGTAAAAACAACACATGAAATTAATTTGAATTTCAAATAAATGTAGTTTAATGTTGAACCACTTGAACCAAAAGAGTTGAAGTTTCGTATTGTACTACGTTGGCACTTTTTAGTGATGTTATGTGATTTTGAAACCTGTGATTAAATCACAGGTTTGTTAAAAGAGCAATCACAGTTGACTGCTTTTTAAAAAAAGAGCAGTGATTGTGATTCATGGTTGTGATTGCGATTCATGCTCATGGCTGCTATTGTGATTTTATTTTTAAAAAGTATGTATACTTAGATTCTTAGATATAAAGAGCAGAGCAGTGACTGCGATTTTTGAAATATATAAGTATACATACGTTTGTATTCGATTCGAACCTGGTTTGAAATAAAAAGCAGACAGAAATTTTTGTAGTACATACATATGTGTATCATCTGTTTATAATAATATTGCCCGCAAAATTTAAATTTCGAGTCAAAAGTAATTTCGAAGATAAACGAATATCGCATGTATACGTACCAAACATGTTCTGGTTAAAAAAAAATCTAAAAGAATAAAAAAAAAAAAGAAAGAGAAATAAAATCGCAGTCTGCTCATCTGCTATTATATCTATCACTATTTCAAATTAGTATACATCAGGGCTGCCAATTTGCGGGGAATTCCTCAAAATGTGTGGAATTTTAATGTCTGTGAGGAATTTTGTGGGGAATTGAATTTTTGAGGAATTTGTGGGGAATTTGCTTATAATTACAAAATTACGAATTTTCAACAAATTTGTCACGGTTAGGAAAGAAATTGTGCTTAATCATTTAACAATAATTCAATAAATGTATTTTACAATTACAACGGCAACACGAATAATGTAATTTTGACGTTTGACATTATGACAATATTGACAATATAATAGGGTTTTTTTTTCGATGTATATTTAAGTGCAGTGTCTTTTGACGAATAATAACATTTAAAAAGTAAACTGAAATATGTTTTTTTTCCTTTCTCGTGTTTAAGCTTTGCCTTGTTAATACGTTAGTTAACGTAATTTTGTAACGTAGCTGTTAGTTAATACGTAATTTCAACTTGAATAAAGTTATAACTTCACTTCTGATTCTACCTTTTTCGAACGCTTGTGTGGAAAGAGTATTCAGCAGTCTCAGAAATTGCAAAACAGATTACAGAAATAGTTTAAAAACAGAAACAATTTCTGCAATATTTGCAACAAAATATGGAATAGAAAACAAAGGAGGTGTCAAAATATTTGAACCTGATAGAAGTTTAATCAAATCATCAATATGGCATAAAAATTGAAAAAATTATGCTAAAAATATTCAACTTTTTTTTTATTTCATTTAGTTACGTTAATTTTTAATTTTATTTTGTTACGTTGAATCATGTATTTTTTTTATTATTTTTTTTATTTTCATATTTATCATGAATTATATAAAAAAAGAAAAACAATCTTTTTTATTACTTATTGCATCTATGTATATATTGTATATTTAAAAAAATTGAGGAATTTCATCCAAAATCGAGGAATTTAAAACAGATTTGAGAGGAAAAATTGGAAAGAGGGTTGGCAGCACTGGTATACATACTAGTATAGTAGTGATTAGTGAATTATACAGAGTATTCACAAATCACAGTCACAGAAAAAGAGCAATCATTATAAAATATAAAATAGCAGTCTGTGATTAAATCACAGGTTTCAATCACTGTGATTTGAAAAGAGCAATCACAGTTTGCTCTGCTCTTTGAAAATCACAGTTTATGTCATCACTAGCACTTTTGTACACGTGCATTTTTGTTGTTATAAACTCTAATGGCCAGTTCCACAGTCAAAGTTTAAACAGAGTTTAACTCTTAAACTAAGTTTAACCACTTTTTTCAGTTTCACAGTGAACGCTTAAGTGTTAAACTGAGTTTAACTTAAGCCGTACGAATTGAGAGCTTAAACTCTATTTGAGGTTTAAGTAAAAGTCAAAAATAAAATAAAAAAACAACTGCCATCTATCTATCTGTTTTGTCCCTAAATTTATTATAAATTGAAATTTATATGAAAAAATTTAAAATGTCACAATAATTTCCACTGCCATCTAGCGGCTATACAATGACATCTACAAGTTTTTCAGGTTTCAACCTAAATTCATTCACAATGATAGGTTTAACCAAAGTTGTATAAGTAGAAGATGCCCAAAGTCCATATATCCTCATGGCACTCAAAATTTTTGATCTAGGGTGTGATATCACACCCCACAACATGTTGCTTATACGTTTGTTTCTAATAGTCATGTTTATAATGATATTCAGTAGCAATTATCAACAATTTTACTTATCGTATCAACATTTTAATCATGAACGAAAGGCAGTATTTCAAAAAATAACGTTGACGACGATATCGGAAATCTCTGACACCGAGAAATTCTGACTGATCGGTGACTGAACTGAGACTGAACGGACATGTGGGAATATGTACATATGAACTCCATACAATAATACCATCCGAATAATCGGAACTGAGACTGAACTGAGACTGACCTGAAATGTGTGAATCGACCTTAAGCGAGAAAGTTTAGAACAGACGCACAAGTAGAGTGCGGTAAAGTACAAATAAATTCTATACACAAATGTTGCTTATTTTAATTTTTTTTCTATACCTATATTAAAATTAAAAACAATAAGTAACAATTATATGAATTGTTGGTATTCTCGCTATATAGCTATAGCTATATACATACATAATTCTAATCATACACACATTCGAGCCATACTTTGCGTTGTTTTATATTTATGAGTAAAATTTTTTAAAACCATATTATATTATTGTACTTGAAGAAATTTGAAATTTTTTTCGTTTTCTTATTTTTGTTGTTGTTATATTTAAATCCAGTTTCAACCACATTTTTTCTTTCTTTTTTAACTTTTTGCAGGTATTAATGCATTTTATACTTTTCTATTTTCATGAAAATTCGCATATAATTTTAAAAAAAAGTTATTTCATATTTTTTGTGGAAAGATATGTGATTTGTCAGTTTTGGACTATTATATTTCGGACTGGCCAATAATTTATTATATTTTGAGTGGCCAAAATTATAAAAATAAAAAACAATTGAGTTATTTAAAAAAATGATAAATATGATTAAAAAACTAAAATTCGTCTTAAAAAAAGTCATATAAATTTAAAAAAAAAAAATACAGTGTGTTTCACCAAATTTGTACAACTGTTTTTTTGCACTTTTTTCAAAAAATGCCCTATAACTTTTGAAGGGTACATTATGTGCCCTTGACTTTCTACAATAAAGTGAAGAAAACTTTTTGTCCTTTATAATTGCCATGTATTAGCTCCGTATCTTATACGGTTCAGGAGTTATAATTGTTCAAATGCAAAAATTTGTGAATTTTTACCCAATTTTTAGGGTTCAACCAAAAATAGTATATAGGAAAAGATAAACATTTTCATATGTCGAAATGGAAGCAATTTTATTTTTGCCATTACCTGATATCAGGTGGCAACATGTTGAAAATTTTCATTAAACATTCTGCATACACTTCGCATCACTTGGATACATAATCAAAAATCTTTATCAACAATTTTCAAATTTTTGCAACACTTGATCATCGTCTATTAAATGGTAGCAGTGTAGGAATTTAGAAGAGACGGACAAAATTTTGAGGGGATAAGACAGCACAAAAAAAGGAAATGTTGCTGTCATTATATAATATATAATATATAATATACTGCTTCACACAACAGCAACATTTCCTTTTTTTGTGCTGTCTTATCCCCTCAAAATTTTGTCCGTCTCTTCTAAATTCCTACACTGCTACCATTTAATAGACGATGATCAAGTGTTGCAAAAATTTGAAAATTGTTGATAAAGATTTTTGATTATGTATCCAAGTGATGCGAAGTGTATGCAGAATGTTTAATGAAAATTTTCAACATGTTGCCACCTGATATCAGGTAATGGCAAAAATAAAATTGCTTCCATTTCGACATATGAAAATGTTTATCTTTTCCTATATACTATTTTTGGTTCAACCTTGTTTGGCTAGAAAAAATCCTGAAATAACTACTACTTTTTATTCCGGAAAATTAAAGCCTAATCGATTTCCTATCAATTGTTTTATTATTTTTACTGAAAAGAGAATAGTTGTCGAGTTATAAAGCATTTTATGGTGATGAATGTGCGCAAAACTGGACATTTTTCAATAAATATATAGAAAAATTCCCATTTTGATGGATTTTTAGGCATTTTTTACTATAATATGAATTTACATAATTTGAAAACAACGCAAAGTATGGCTCGAATGTGTGTGTGATTAGAATTATGTATGTATATAGCTATAGCTATATAGCGAGAATACCAACAATTCATATAATTGTTACTTATTGTTTTTAATTTTAATATAGGTATAGAAAAAAAATTAAAATAAGCAACATTTGTGTATAGAATTTATTTGTACTTTACCGCACTCTACTTGTGCGTCTGTTCTAAACTTTCTCGCTTATACTGCCTTTCGTTAATGATTAAAATGTTGATACGATAAGTAAAATTGTTGATAATTGCTACTGAATATCATTATAAACATGACTATTAGAAACAAACGTATTTAAGCAACATGTTGTGGGGTGTGATATCACACCCCAGATCAAAAATTTTGAGTGCCATGAGGATATATGGACTTTGGGCATCTTCTACTTATACAACTTTGGTTTAACTAAAGATAGTTAAGCTACAAATATAAATTGACTGAGGAACGAAAAAAAATTTAAGTGAAGCTTAAGCCATGGTTTAGGTTTAACTTAAACTCTGCTTAAACTTCGACTGTGGAACTGGCCATAAGAAACAGAGATTTCTTCTTTCGTATATGTATGTATACACAAGAAGATCAATGTAAGATTCTTTTGCGCATAGTTTTCTCGTATAATACGATTCCTCAACTCTTTTGGACGAGTTCATTTTTATCCAGTGTCGTTACATTTAATAGTAGTATATTTTAAACTACTCATACCCCCAATCTGTTATATATGTGCAATGAGACGCTGAAATATAAAAAAAAAAACATGAAGCTTTGAAGCTGATGCTTTTGCAACTTGCACTGGAAAAAATAAATGAACATGGCGTTTACGTCATTTACGTAATTTGCGTATTAATGAAAAGGGCCAAGTTTTTCATTTTTTGCTTTATGCACGTATGATAAATCCATATACATAATAAGACATTAAATCAATACCAACTGATAACTTTGCTTTTAATTTGAAATTTATCTCTCCTTGTAGTTGCTATAGGTATAAAAAAAGAAACATCCTACTATTTATTCGCTTCATTTATTGTTTTTTTAAAAAGAGAAAAACTTGCATTATTCTAAAATATTCTAATACAAACTAAACAAAGTAAATTACCATGTACTATATATACCCTCTCTTAAATCGACATAAAAGATATGTCGATTTAAAATTGGTTTTATTCTGAACCCATCTCTATGTGTTTATACCCTTTGTAACAACCATAAGAATCGTTTGAACCGGTTATTTAAATCGGTTTATTTTATATTGATTTAAACTTTAATTCGATTTAAAGAAGCGTTTATACCATGGGTCTATTTTGTGTCGACACATTTTATGTCGATTTAAGTGAGGCTATATACATGGTAAATGTCTAACATAAAGGGCAGATCAGAAGTCGGGGTGCTGAGTACAATGGACTCTCCTGTCTGAGTGCTCGTGGATGCCTAACTCGCATCCCCCCCACCCACAAAAACAACAACAAACAACAAGGGCAGATCAAATAAAAAGAATCTCGTATTTGAAAAAGAATGATATTTATATACTATAATATAGAAGAGGGTGAAATTTTCCTGTAATACGCACACTTTTTTAATTTGTTGCTATATTTGTTATTGTTTTTTATATGTATTAAGATTAATACAATAAATATGTATGTATGTATATAACTTTGGTATACATATATCCTTTATTGGGGTATGTATATACATATTTTATTTTAATAAAATTGGAAAACATTCTAGATAAATATATATATTATACAGAATTCAAATTGAACTACATAAGGATGACTTATTCATTTATTCATTCATTTTCATACTCTGTAAAATTAGATTTTATTCGTTTTCAAAAGGATAAATAGGATATTGCTACTATGCACATACTCGTACATTTAATGTTGTGTTTTTTTTTGTATTCTTTATTCCAGGTTATTTTCTTTTATGTTGAATGCCTTGAACTGATCGACAGATGCAATTATCAATGGGGTAATTTATACTATACAGCAATTGCTGGACGAGTTTTTAGCGTTTTGCTTTGAACTTGCTGCGTGATGTACTCTTACATTTACACAGTCGAGCAATCATCCATGCAGCAAAATGACAGCAAATGCTACTTATTTAAAATTTCCATCCATTTTCTTTTGTTCGAGTATTCTTCTTCATTAATCAAGTATTATTATATATAAGAAGTAAGTAACGATTTTTAATACTGCTTTCACAAAGTCGAAGAAGAAATAAAGCAGAGTTGAAAAAATTACGAAAAAGGAATAGAGGAAATGGCAAATTGCTCGATGAAATTTTTGGTACACAAGTGATGTGCTACCCCTCAATTTGCCTCACCCCGATCGCCAAGGAATCGTTGCTTGATGGTTGATGGATAGAGCAATTGACGTATCGTGTAAATTGCGTGAATCTAATCTTCGTTTGTTCGAATCAATAGAAAGTAGAAAGCTTCATTTCGAAGCGAAAGAGATTTCTTATATATCTTTATGCCATAAGACAAATTTTTTAAAATCAGGATTCCCTAATTTACTAGGATAATTGAAGAATTATGTTTCCTATAGTTCTCTCACTGGTATTGTTTTGAACAAACAATAATCTTTATTTATACCAATTTCTATTTATATTTCCCGAAAATGGCGATTTATTAGTAATTACTTATTAAAAATTGATTATGTATTATAACAATTAAATATATATATTAAGCATATACATATGTATGTTTCTCCTTCAATACAAAACATAATGTACTTATATATACGAAGGTACTTACACACGCGCATTTTTGTTTTTGTAAATTCTAAGAAAGAGGTTTCCTCCTTCGTATATGTACATATGTATATGTATATACAAGAAGATCACTAACACATGTAAGACATGCGCGAACCTGTGCCATCTTTTTTGAATCGTACTATATTATCATGCATTCAATAATCAGAAAACAAATTCTAATTCATATTCCTATACAATACAATAAGGGGATTCACTCTTTGGTGCAAATAGGTATTGCATCGTAGCATTCGGTGTATCGTAGCACGAATTTACAACGATACAACAACAATTTGCAACGATACAACAAAAATTCGTGCTACGATACACCGAATGCAACGATGCAATACCTATTTGCACCAAAGAGTGAATCCCCTTAATATATTTACATACATAATGTATGTACATACATATGTACATATTGATATTCTATGGATGAAAAAATAAAAAATATTATACTAACCGATGAAACAAATTTTAAAAAAAGAAGAAAAAAAACAAATATTAAGAGCCAAATTTAGTGAAAAATTTTTTCGAAAACAACAACAACATCGTCTGAAATGTATTTGTGTCTTCATCAACACAAGCAAATAAATTTCTTCTAAGTGTTGGTGTACATGATTTGAAAAAATTTCAAACCCAGTTAACCATCGATGATATATATTCCACCTATCTAATCTTAATGTCAACAGAATTTGTTCTCGTGTTCTAAAAATCCAAACTTGATATATCAAAAATACGTTCTAGGTTAACTGGGTAGCGATCATATTGCATGGTAAAATGTGTACATCTTTTCTTTTGTTCTACAGGCTACAGCTAGCATACAGCTGTTATGCTATGCTATGCTGAAGTTGTTATTGTTTCTTCTCAATAATGGCCAGTACCAGACCTGTCTTCTTTCAGCTTACCCACTTTTGGATAAAATGTACTACAACTCGCCTTCTGTCTTCAGAAAAAACCGGTTATTGAAGCTGAAAGAAGACAGGTCTGGCCAATCATTATTTTCCACACAGTACGTACAATTTACCTACGTTGAATAGTTTTCATTCTTTTATGAAATCTTTGCTGTTGCCTAATTTTTGACTAATTTGCTAAATAATTTTTAAATAAACGCTATGCACTTTGTAAAACTGACAACACAATTATTTTGAACAGACTGTATGAATATATCATACATATCATAAAAAAAATTGAATTAGATGAAAAGGTAAATCAAGAAACAGATTGTATTTTGAGGATCTTTAATTTCCGGTAGCAAACATTTGAAATGAAAAAACCTACAACACCTCTACAAAACTCCCTTCGACAAACAACTTTTTTTTCACCTCAATGGGGCCCTCCTTGGTTCATACCTTGATCCTTGAAAAAAGTAAACATTTTAATTCTTGAACTATTTTCTGACTTATTGCATTTTATTTGACTCAAATCGATGCAATACAGCCTGATATATAATAGTTCAAAGTTAGAAAGTCACATATCCTTCCATGTAAAAATTTAAAAAAATAAAATAACTCAAAATTTTTGAATTTTACCTAAAAATTTTTTCGTATATTTATATACAATACAATGTGCAGCCTAAGTAAACAACAAAAGTTTTACATGCTGCTTACGTACTTTTTATCATCACACATACTACCCTACAATCGCAATTTTTATTGCATCGCGTTTATAGAGTTTATATCAGTGATGGATGTTGACGTGTCAACAATCATAATTTGACTGACACCGTCAACAATCTGTCAACAATTAAAATTGTCAACAATGTGTCAACTATCCTATCCTATCCCTAACCGTAAGTCGTAACGTAACTGACGTACGTCTAATCTGTAATCAAATCATTCTAACTAAGCCAACCTAACCTTTAAAAAAACTGAAAATTTAAGGTGATTATATTTAATAATTTATAATAGGTATACTTATAAAACTATTAATGGTATAATGTATTAATTATATATAATAAAATAAGAATAAAAATTTATAAATATAAAGTATAAACTATAAATTATAAAAGCAACTAAATCATCTAGTTTTAAAATGGTTGGACGTCCTAAAAATGTAATGTTATTTTTTTATGCTTATAAATTTTATTTTTCCTTCCTTTGTTTTGAAATTTTTATTTATGGAATATTATTAAATAAAAATGAAATCGTTAACTTGACGTTAACAGTCAGTGTCAACAATGTCAACAATGCTAAGTAATTGAATTGTTGACGTGCCCATCGCTGGTATAAACTCTATAAACGCGATGCAATAAAAATTGCGATTGTAGGGTAGTATGTGTGATGATAAAAAGTACGTAAGCAGCATGTAAAACTTTTGTTGTTTACTTAGGCTGCACATTGTATTGTATATAAATATACGAAAAAATTTTTAGGTAAAATTCAAAAATTTTGAGTTATTTTATTTTTTTTAAATTTTTGATTTGATTCAAATAAAATGCAATAAGTCAGAAAATAGTTCAAGAATTGAATTGTTTACTTTTTTCAAGGATCAAGGTATGAACCAAGGAGGGCCCCATTGAGGTGAAAAAAAAGTTGTTTGTCGAAGGGAGTTTTGTAGAGGTGTTGTAGGTGTTTTTATTTCGAATGTTTGCTACCGGAATCTGTTTTTTAATTTATCTTTTCATCTAATTGAATTTCCGTTTATATTGCATGAGTATAATTTTTTATATGATATGATATTATATTCATACAGTTTGTTCAAAATAATTGTGTTGTCAGTTTTACAAAGTGCATAGCGTTTATTTAAAAATTATTTAGCAAATTAGTCAAAAATTAGGCAACAGCAAAGATTTCATAAAAGAATGAAAACTATTCAACGTAGGTAAATTGTACGTACTGTGTGGAAAATAATGATTGGCCAGTACCAGACCTGTCTTCTTTCAGCTTCAATAACCGGTTTTTTCTGAAGACAGAAGGCGAGTTGTAGTACATTTTATCCAAAAGTGGGTAAGCTGAAAGAAGACAGGTCTGGTACTGGCCATTGAGAAGAAACAATAACAACTTCAGCATAGCATAGCATAACAGCTGTATGCTAGCTGTAGCCTGTAGAACAAAAGAAAAGATGTGCACATTTTACCATGCAATATGATCGCTACCCAGTTAACCTAGAACGTATTTTTAATATATCAAGTTTGTATTTTTAGAGCACGAGAACAAATTCTGTTGACATTAAGATTAGATAGGTGGAATATATATCATCGATGGTTAACTGGGTTTGAAATTTTTTCAAATCATGTACACCAACACTTAGAAGAAATTTATTTGCTTATTTGATGTTGTTGTTGTTTTCGAAAAAAATTTTCACTAAATTTGGCTCTTAAGTTTGAATTTCAAAACGTTAGTTCTATTTTTGCTCGACAGATAGGACAGACAAGAAGGTTTCGTTTAGGAGCCTTTAATGAAATAGAGTGAAAATACAAATGTACTACGCGAAATATCTATTGTGTAAATCTATAATCATTGTTGGTATTGATCTATTCTATATACACAAAAAGCATTAAAATATATTATATATATCTTCTCTCTTTTCGAGATTTTTAATGTATGTATATTGCTTTATGATCACAAAAACCATATAAATACCATATGATGTAATTATATAGTCATTGATGATCATTATGAAAAAATAAGAAAAAACAAAACCATTGTAAATGAAACTATCAGTACTTTCATGAATGCGTCGACGGCGCTGACGGCGTAAAAATCATGTTCATAAATGGCTTTCCAGTGCAGTCGTGGAATGGTATCATGTTCATTAATTCAAGCATGCAGCGCAGTCGGCTGAAATTACTCAATCGTTTTCAGGCGACTGCGATGTTTATTTTCAATTTAAACGAATAGTGTTGTACATTTTTTTTCTGATATTTATTTAGTTCGATTTTAAATTTAAAATAAGATTTAAATTAATTAAAAATTATTAAATTTTATAAACATTTTGACGTCATATTTGAAGATGGCGAATCATGTTCATTTATTCTAATAACTGCTTGCATGCACAGTTGACGACTCTGATTACAATTCCAGTGCATTCGAGTCGTCGACGTAGGTTGACGACGCATTAATGAAAGTACCGTATATATACATATTTATATGTTGTTATACATATTATATATATACATTATGCTTAGAACAAATGATTTTGGTTGTTGTTTTTTTTCTTTATAGTTCTGTGTCATTTTTTTTGCAGCTGAAATAAATGATATTTGTTGTTGGGATTTTTTTGGCTTGATTTTTTTTTGCTTTTATGTTATTTTTCTTTTTTCAAGCATTTTTTATTTTTGTTTGCTTATTTCGATCCTATTCTTGACCTACCTCTACAAATCTGTTTTACATTGATATTAAATTTTATGGAATTATTAAATGAATTTATAATTATAATATTTTTCGTTGGTCAGTAAAATTTGATAATATAAAAGGATAATTTTGAAGGAGCATTTTTAAAATTATCCTTTACGCTTTTCTTGTATTTTTTGTTTGTTTTCAAAATAAATTTTGTTTTCGTGTTCCAAAACTTCATTAATTATTTCACTTTCTGATAGCATACCATAACATTGAACATCATCATCGATTTTAACAAAATTTTAAAGTCCTTGACAGTAATCAAACCTTCTAATTTTTTTTTTCCTAAGCCAATTAACCGAAATTTTTCTCATGTACTTAAATATAAGAAATGCATACGAGCAAAAAGATTCTATATAGGAAGAGGTAGCATGTAGTATAAAAATGTGTATATGTACCACAAATTCGAATCTACTTAGATGGGGAGGGAAAACGTGCGGTTAGAACAATGTAATTCATAACTTGGGGTACTGATATCAGTACCCCAGTACAAAAATTTTCGGATACACATTTTTATATTACATGCTATCTCTTCCTATTTAAAAACTTTTTGATACGAGCCAACTCAATTATCGGAAAATGCAAAAATGCGAAACTTTAACTAAACGAAAATTTTTTGTATATGTATATGAACATGGAAAAATTTCTTTACTGAGTTTGTTAATCGTATCTATAAACGAAAAACGCAATTAAGCGCAATATAATTAACCGAAAACTACTGTAAATATAAAATAAATGACAAATTATTCAATTTATTACTAAAAATTTCAATATGTTTTTTAATTAAGTTTACAATATTTTCTTTACGTTACACTAGATATATTATTATGATGTAATCCTGTATAAAATATAATCCACGTAACCAAAAAGCCAGCAAAAGATGTCATAAATCCTTCCTTTACTATTTCCCAAGAACCACCATAAAATTCTTCGTCCACAGATTGAAAATTCATTGAATACAAATAAACAACGGAGCAACTTATGGCAGCAAATCTGGGAAAGAAAGTTTAAAAATTTCTGTCACACAGTCAAAGTTAATGTAATTTATTTTATTTTTCGTAATTTATTTGACACAATCTGTACCTGCGTCTTTGTTTACCTGTACCCTAGAATCTAGTCACATAGGGTAACGAATAATTTTCAAAATAATCTATATTTATCAGAGAATTACACCGGAATCATCATAAAGTTTACACTGTCCAAGAGATGCTACGACGACTCAGTAGACCTATAGTATGTAATACATAGTGGCGAGAAGTGGACGAAGCGGTAGTGTGTTGGCTTCTGATGCTGAAGGTTTCGGGTTCGAGTCCGCCTAAGTTCACTCAGCTTTGAATGAGCTTTGAATGAATTCACTTTGATTTGGGTATAAATGCTCGGTACTAAAGTAGCTCTGCTTAGACACCATAAGCTAAGTCCACACGAAAAACTACAAGAAATATTAGTACCAAAACCTGTCATACGAATAAAAATTCGTTCTCTACCAACGAATTTAGTGGTTCGCATTCCACTTTAAACTGTAGGTGCATATATGACAGAAAGGGTTTACAACTCTTTGACTCGACAACTACGAGGTGTGTCGGTGTATGGTATCAAAACGGCCCGGTTTAGTGCTATAGCTTGTCCCAAAAGAGTTGAAGTTTCGTATTGTACTACGTTGGCATGCGCAGAAGAAAAGATACCTACACACATGCGTTTTTGTTGTTGTAAATTCTAATAAACAGAGGTTTCTTCTTTCGTGTATGTATACACAAGAAGATCACTAACACATGTACGACATGCGCAATGAACTTTCAACTGAAATAATTTCAGCTATAATTGGGTCTTCGGGAATAATCCACAGAACCGCCACGTCAACCAACCAACCAACCATGTAATACATATGTATACACTGGCCAAGCCAACAGAAAACAAATCATATGGTAATGAACCTACTCTCTAAACCTTAAAAGTTGGCATTACTTTTTGTTATTCGTTTATTTTATTGTATAGTATATTAGTATGATGAACGGAAACGGATGCATTCCAAAAAATGTTCAGAATGTGAGTGTTCTTCAATTAATAATTATTTGAAGGGTTCTCTTATTTATAATAGAAATTTTAAAAATATTTTGTGCGGTAAATATAATTTTTATTTTACCTACAACCTTTTCATCAAAATTGGAAAATCTGAATAAGAGATTATTACACTTTTTTAGTTCAATAGTATTTCAATTCTTATATATGTATCAATGATTATAGATTAACAAAATAGATATTTCGCGTAGTACATATGTATTTTCACTATATTTCAATGAAGGCTTCTAAACGAAACCTTCTTGTCTGTCCTATCTGTCTTATAATACATTTACTTTTACTTACAACAGCAAGGCAAAAAATCCTTTTAATGGAATTATACCCCAAAAAATGCCAAAAACAATGCCTAGAACTTGTCTTGACCAATATATAACATCCAGAAATTCATCCTAAAACAAGTAGAAAAGTTAATAAGTATTAATATTTAAAATTTCTAGGGCTGGCAAATATTTATTAAATCCAAATATCCACCTTATCTGGCCAATCTGATTTTGCTGTAATTGCTCTCTTCCAAACAGTTTTACCAAACAAATGTTTTAATCCTCTACTGTTTTCGCCTATATTATTTTTAGTCATTGCGTATTTATCAATTTCAATTTAAAAAAAAAAAAATAATACTTTTTTCGAAAACTTCGTCTCACAAAATCAAAAAACCGCATAAATAAACCTAGCCATACATAAATGTGATTACAGATAGGGACGACAAAATTTTAAAAAGCATCGATACTGGGTATTGGTATCGATACCTCGATAGTATCGGTGCCCGGTGGTATTGTGACGTCTCTAAATACAGATAAACTATAAACTGCTAAATAGAATAGGAAAGTATATGCCTACGCCTACATCATGAGAAATTAAATAATAAAAATGGATTCACAGATTTCAGTTCAGTCTCATTCCGTAGAGTATCAGTCAAATTTATTCACATATTCTATCCGATTATGTCAGAAGAATGTTTGGCGAATCGCTGTTTTGGCTGTGTTTAAATAAATAAAATCATACACATACACAACTTTAAATTTACATTAAATACAAAGAAACACCAACGGTGGCGGCAAAATAAAAAATTAATGGCCAAAACACATTCAGGCCTTGATGCTTTCTCATGTTTTCAAATGAAGTTAAACTAAATAAGGTTTCAAAGCGATCCTTGACGCTAGCTTCGTGGTTAAGGAGGGTTAGGGATACCATAGATTCGATACCGATACCCAGTATCGAAGCTTTTTAAAATTCTGACATCCCTATTTTATTGTAACAAAAAACATACAGGTTCCTCCATGGAAAAATGGCTAAACGACTTTCGAAAAATGGCTAAAAATGGCCAAATAGATTAATTCCTATTTTACGAGCAAAAAATACTAACACAAACAGTTTTATCCAGGAGTTAAAATCGAACTTTTGATTATTTTGATTAAATTTAATTGGCTAAAGAACCTTTCGACTTCCACATTTGACCATGGAACTGGAAGGCTCAGCACTTTAAGAGCAATTGAAGATATTTTTTCAAATACACATATACATATATACATCACTGACATCTTTATAAAGATTATATTATATAATTGGCCCTATTCCGAGAGTCGTTTCGATCGACAATCGACTATCGACTTATCAGTCGAGGCGAAAAAAAATTCGTATTCTGTAAACAGATCGCCTCGACTTTAAAATGTTACCATATCAAACACGATTTAGTGTCGATTTAAACTGTCAAAAGTTGTCAAAATGAAATATTTTTGAAAAAATTAAGGTAGTTGTTCATTGTTTTAATTTAATTTTTTTAAAAAAATGAGTTTTTTAAAATTTTAAAAATGGAATTTTTTATTGAATATGAAGAAGAAAGAGTTGAAAGAATTAGAAACGAAATTCTTCATTTATTTGAAACTTTCACCCTGTAAATTAATACAAATATATAACTAGAATATAAAAAATTTGTTTATATATTCTTACACTTTAAAACCTGCGAAACAACACAACACAACAAAACAAAAATGTCATCTAAACTGATGAGGCGATTGTCAAAACCTACTCGACTCATATAAGTCGATATATCGACTCAAATCGACTCTCGTGATACCAAAAATTTATACTGAGTCGACAAAGAGTCGATTGTCGATTGAAACGACTCTCTGAATAGGGGCAATTATCTTAATTCTGCCCAAAATTTTACAATGTCATCGGTTTCTGATTCTGACCAATTAATAGATTTTAGATTTCTAACTTGTTCTAATAATTCATCAATTTGTTCAACTTCATTTTAAAAAATCAAATAATGGAAGTAATTTCTGTGAAATCGTTGATATTTAACACATTTTCTTTTGAAAATTTCGATATCATCCGTAAAGTTTTAATATTTTCTGGAAGACGACTTTTTAACTCTTCAATTAAATTTTTTATTAATTCAATACAGGTTTCCCCTATTTTTTCTGCTTCAATTTCTGAAATTTTATCAATTGACAATAACTCATTAATTTTTTGTTCAAATAAAAATCCTAAATAAGCCTTGCTATAAATATAATTCAATCAAAAGTAGAATCAGTAAAAGTGATTTTTCGTACTAAGCGTTCAATTATAAAAAAAAGGTCTTCCAGTAATTTAACAGGATTTGCATCATTACTTTCAAATTTCTTATTCAAAATATTAAGGTTTATTATTATAGCAATTATATTAATATTAATTTTTTAGATAGAAATGGCCAAAAATGGCTAAAGAAATGTCTCATGGCTAAAAACGATTTTTAATGGCTAAAACGAAGAAAAAATGGCAACGCTGCAACGCCGCCAACCGACAACAAAAATCGCTTTTGTTCCTTCCCTTCAGTAATCAGTGCATAACTATATAGATTTTTCAAATGGAGCACTATGCGGTTCCATTGATGGTTCCATCCAATCCACACAACTTAAACTTATACAATTATTTTTCTACCATGAAGCTATAACATTGCTCTATATTTAATTTATTATTAAATTAAATTATAAAAAATCAATTAAAACTAATCCTGTAAAAATTTTACAAAACAAAACCAAAATCTCGTTGAATGATTTATTCTGAAATATAAACCCTTCTCAACAAGTAATTCCAATTTCCATACACACACTATTTCAGTTACAATTATTACATTATTCAATTAACTTTAGTTTACTGCCACAAAAGACTCATTAAAGTGAATGGTGGCATACCAGGATCTGGGCCTTTTTTGAATCCTGAAAGAATATATATAGAAATTAAAATGTCTTTTTCTTAATTTATATCCTCACCAAGATATATAACTGTGGGTATAAAACCCCAATGAAAAACAGTTTTTGTAACATTAAATACTAAGCCTAAACGTTCTCTTGCTTCTGCTGAGAGCTCCATGTTTTTATTATTAAAATAAAAAGTTACCAAAATCCAAAAGTAGCCAAGCACAGAAGGACGACAGTCCTATCCTATTAAAACTAGGAATATAATTCAATACATAAATAACGTGGTCCGTGGATATGGACATATGGATATGACATAACCAGTGCTGTCACCCCACTGCAATTGCAGTAGATCTACTGCATTTTTGTCGCTAAAAAATTTAAGTACGTATTATACTTACCAATTTCTACTACTATTTTTACTTTTTAAAGTTTTAATAATAATTATTAATTTAAAAACTCATATCATATATGTATGTGATATTATAAACTATGAATATTAACATTTAAAATTCAGATCGAAAAAACGATCTACAGAAGTTGCTGCCGTTGCTGCTGCCGCTACTGTGCAATGAACTTGTTACTTTGGTTTATGTTATGCTTATGATTTATGAAATCAATAAATATGAATTTTATGTTTTTGAAAAATTTTATTGTTTTTAATAATAAGTGCGTTCGAATCACACGATTTATCTGATAATTATCAGTTCCACAGTTCCACATTTGTTCTACATTTGTTCCACTCACCTAGTTTTCCATTCTTTTCAGTAGATGTCGCTAGCTTTTAACTAATCTTAAAGTGAAAAAAGTGATAAAAATTTTTTTGGTTCACTTGCTGTGTGGAACTAATCAAAAAAGAAGAAGACATATTTAAAAAGTTGACTATTTATGAATTCTAAATTGTCAAGATGGAATATGAAGTAGAAGTACTTACTCACTAAATTTAATTAAGTTTTTCACTAAAAATCAACTGCCTATGTACATAAAAGAACTCGAAATTTCAACGACAGTCAAAAATCAGCTAGCTGATATTTTTGACGTTCCAGTCATCCAAATTTTTCAGTTTAATATCAATTTGTACGATTTGAAGCTTCGCTTATTTTAAATCAGAACCGAACTGATAATATCAGATAAATCGTGTGATTCGAACGCACTTAATATTTAAATTTTCCTCAGAACAAAGTATTTTTCCTCAAGAGAGTTCTTTATAGCTTCATAAATAAGTTGGATGATTTTTCTCATATTGCGATACTAGACTACTAGCCTAGTCTTTAATGACTTTTATGGCCAGTTCCACAGTCAAAGTTTAAACGGAGTTTAAGTTAAACCTAAACCATGGTTTAAACTTCTCTTAAATTTTTTTTCTTTCCTGAGTCAACTTATATTTGTAGTTTAACTGTCTTTAGTTAAACCTATCATTGTGAATGAATTTAGGTTGAAACCTGAGAAACTTGTAGATGTCATTGTATAGCCGCTAGATGGCAGTGGCAATTATTGTGACACTTTAAATTTTTTCATATAAATTTCAATTTATAATAAATTTAGGGACAAAACAGATAGATAGATGGCAGTTGTTTTTTTATTTTATTTTTGACTTTTACTTAAACCTCAAATAGAGTTTAAACTCTCAATTCGTACGGATTAGGTTAAACTGAGTTTAACACTTAAGCGTTTACTGTGAAACTGAAAAAAGTGCTTAAACTTAGTTTAGGAGTTAAACTCTGTTTAAACTTTGACTGTGGAACTGGCCATTAGTAGTAAAATTTTTATAAAAACGTTTTTTCAAGATCTACTACTATCTACTACTTTTTTACTATTAAATTCAGTACGCTTGAAGACGCTAGGGCTGACAGCACTGGACATAACCTTTAAGGTTGAGTTTCAATGCACGCGTTTGGAGCGTTGCGTTTGGTGCGTTAAATGACAGCTAGTAGAAATAAGCTTTTCTTATAAAAGCTGACTAAATGGTCAGAGCACACAACGCGCATAACGCTCCAAAAGTTGAACAATTTTCTACTTTTTGGTGCGTTATACGCGTTGCCAGTGTTGCTGGCATTATTTTTTGATATTAAGTGACAATGACAGCTGAAATATAATTTTTGTTATTTAACAACACTGTATAAATTTCAAAAGCATATAAAGTTGGTCTTACACTATCAAAAAAAACTTACAACGTGTTATTGTCAGCATGCATGTAGCATGGCCCTTTAAGAAGTTATAGGGTAAAATATTTACATTAAAATCCTACATTCTAAAATAGCCTACTTTGAGTAGTATTTTATCTTCACTGTATCTCTTTTTTTTTCTGTTCTTTTTTCGTATTTGCGGATTTTGGGTTTGGGGATTTTGATAGTTGAAAATACATATTATAAATCAATTAACGCATGTAAATCAAATAATGTTACAGAAACTTACTACTGCAAACAATTTCTAAATTTTGTCGAAATCCAAATTCCTATATTAGAATCAAAATTTCAATCGTTACAAAATCTAATTAGACACACTCACAATTGGACACAAAATAATAAAAATATTGCATTACATCATAGAGTGATAACAACGGGGCCTTCTAATTCAAATTCAAACATATCTTTATATTTGTGAAATAACAAAATTCTCCTCTAGCTGAAAGGAAAAAACCGAAACCAATTCAAAGAATAAGAGAAAATGTATCACCTCCCCCACTAGTATAACTATACGTCGTCCCTTAGGGTGAAAATACACTGGGGATGATTACAACCGTCGCAATCCTATTAAAAACCGCTTATTATAGGTAAATCAGTTGTAATAACCGGTGTATTTTGGCCCTTATTGACTAGTGAGTAGTGATGCTACTGAAGCTGTGATTAATAACTTCACGTCCTATACTATTTTTACTTTTGGAAGTCAGTACAGGCAAGATAGGCATACTTTTCTATATTTTTTATATTGCGTTTGAATAAATCTGTCTCGTGTGTGGGGTGATCAGATCTCAATTTTAATCGAGAGAAATCTTTTAAATTAAATATTACCAAGGGCAACAGACTCATCGGGTATTGCCTCCATAAGCACAATACTGACTTCCAAAAATAAAAATAGTGTAGTCGTATTGATTTCATTAAACGAAATGTAGCCGGATGAACAGAGGGGAATTGATTGGATCGACCTTTACATTAAGATTATTTACATTAACTTTACACACAAAATAATATTCAATTACAAAAATTTTCTGAATCAAATTTCAAAATATTTTTTTATTTAATTAATAAAAACAAAAACTTGTCACATTCAATTGACATTTTTAAAGAAAAGAAAAAAATTATCTTAAGACTAAAAAGTAAAAATAATAATTCAATTACAAAAATTTTCTGAATAAAATTTCAAAATACTTTTTTATTTAATTAATAAAAACAAAAACTTGTCACATTCAATTGACATTTTTAAAGAAAAGAAAAAAATTATCTTAAAAGTAAAAAGAATTATTGAATAGTATTTTTAATTGTTCACTTGTACTATCGTCTGGTGGCATTTGTTCAAATACCTTTTTTAACATATCCCAGACATCTGGAACCATTAGACTATTACGAATGTCATTTAATTCATCTTGTGAAACTGTATTAAAATCAATACACTTCTTATATGGATCACAATATCTGAAATAAGCATTTTTTCCTGTTTTTATTAATCCTATTGTAATAACACGTTTTTCTGTAGTTGGATTATTTTGTTCAGAATTTTTATCAATATCTTCAATATTGTTGTTTTTAACATCAGTACCATTTGTTGTAGATTCAAGATTGGTTGTCTTTTTTTTAGCTGAAATATCATGCGGTGGTTTTGGTGTTTTACATTGTGCTATTGGTGATTCTGATGATTTTTGCATATTGATTGTTAGAATTGATGATGTAGAACGCGATTTTGATTCTCCTGTTGGATCCATCGTTCTTTTATTATTTTTATTGTTATTTTTTTTATATTTTGGTTTTAATTTTATATATTCTGAATCATATTTTGATATTTTATGCTTTCTTCTTATTTCACAAAGTGGACAACTAATCCAAGATTTTGGATATATGTCATTGAAGATGAATTACAATTTTGTATATTAGAATTTGATTGTTCTGATGATTTTGTTGAATTATTTTGTATATATATCTGTGATGGAATTGTATTTAAATTTAATAATACATTACCATTTGTTTCAATATGTTCTCCATTATTTGATTCTGTTTGTATTAATGATCTTTTATGATTTTTAGAATTTCTTGATATTGATGAATTTTTATGAACTAAATCAAGATTAATTATTTGTGAATGATCATTAGGTGATGATTTTCTTTTTTTATTTTTACCACAAATATTATTTTCCTCCTCATCGCAAAGATCAACTATTTCAGGTTTGATATTATTAATTTTCTTTTTGATCGATTGATATTCTTTTAGCCTTAATTGAGTATCATTTACTTTTTTTTTTATATGTGTTAAATGATATAACATTTTTAAAACATTTATTACATATGGATTTTGTAATATCTGTAGGAGAAATCTGTACCTACTTCAAATAAAAATAATATAGCGTCTTTTAATTCGCTAACCAAAAAACAATTATAACCGCATTCATCTTTTATTACTTCTAAACAAAGTCTACAGCACTTATGATAAGGCAACATTTTATTATTTTTTTTTTTTTAAATTTGTTAACTTTTTAATTAATGAAATTTAAATTGAAACAGCAATTTTATTAAAAACGCACAAATTAAAAAAAACTTTGCAATCTTTGAGCCAGTGGATCAAGTTTTTACTACAAAGTAAATTTTGACATAAAACGTCAACAGCCCCTTACTGTATCATTTCTCGATTGGTTTTCTCGATCTGTCATAATTCTCGAATTTAGTGTTTCTGTAACTGTGGTGAATCGAGAACCGACTATCTGTCAATCGAGTTTTAATTTTTGATAAACCTAAAATAATTAAAAGGGGTGTAGAAATAAATTTCTCTTTTCTATTTCATCACCCATGTTCTAGATTCCGCTAAAAGTGGAAGTGGAATACGAATTCAAATCCATGCGAAATGGAAAATGGTGTTCTGGATTCCACGCGGAATTATATATTTCGAACATTAATTTCGAATCAGCTGTTGTTAAATTCTCACATAAAAGTTTTATTTCTTCTTTGCTTTTTTTTTTTTTTTTTGATAATTATTTATTAGTTAAGAATTTTTGTCTATAAAATTCACAAATATTTCTAACTGCTCTTTATTTTTGGGTGTTTTTTAAAAATACATTAAATGATTAAATATATTTATGGAAAAACATAATTATACTAGGATAATAATATGCATTAACTTTAAAATAAATTTAAATTTATTCACTATTTATATAATTTATTTAATAAATTTAAAAAAAAACTTCACTAATATAATTTTCGACTACACAAATACAAGCCACGATTGAATTTGACAACTATTATTTCAATTCCACGTACAAAAACATTGCGGAATTGAATTCACGAAAATTTAGTGAAAGTGGAATGTAGAACACCTAATTCCACTTCCGCAACTTCAATTCCGAAAAAGTGGAATTCAGAACATGGGTGCATAAGTCCTTTTTGATAATTGTGCATAACACGTTTCGATTCATAATACCAACCACAGATTTCTCGAGTGGTGAATTTTTTGAGTTACAGAAACACTAATACTCGATCAATCGAGAATTACCAATCGAGAACTTAAAACGCCATTTTTGCTCGAGAATTTCTCGATCAAGTTACAGAAACAGGCTATTTGTTTAATGAAACAGTTGAATTGACAGTTGAAAAGTAAAATAAATGTAAAGTGCAAGACAGACGACAAAAGTTAATGTTAATCAGCCAAATTACACCAGGTAGTAATGCGCTTGTTGTAACAATTTTTTTCCAACTTGGTATAATAAGAA
Organism: Bombylius major; assembly: GCA_932526495.1. Taxonomy (NCBI): domain Eukaryota; kingdom Metazoa; phylum Arthropoda; class Insecta; order Diptera; family Bombyliidae; genus Bombylius; species Bombylius major. Next base: position 11,932,859 of record OW052046.1, read on the forward strand.
TAGTCTAAAATAATTTTAGCTGACGGTTGTAATACATTCACGCTCGTTACAACTTGGTCGTGCCATCATAGGGGTAAAATAGACTGGGACTGCTGAGACCGTCGCAAACGAGTTTATAAACGGTTTTAACAACTGCTGAAAATACACCTTATGGTGGCACGACCAAGTTGTAACGAGTATAAGTGTGTTATAACCGTCAGCTAAAATTATTTTAGACTATTCTTATTATACCAAGTAGGAAAAAAATTGTTACAACTAGCGCATTACAACCAATGTATTTTCACCCATAAGGTGTATTTTAAGCAGTTGTAAAAACCGGTTTCAAACAAGTTTGCGACGGTTGTAATGCTACTTGGTGTGTACTTGGTGAATTATGTCAATTCTCAATTTACTTAATTCCCAATTATAAATTGTGTGACAGACGATAAATTCTAATTGGCAATTGAAACAATTGAAACTGAAATCGAAAAAAATTGTAGCAAAGTGAAATTACGTGAACTGTGAAGTGTAGAAAAATTATAGATAAAAAAGAGAAAATTATTCTTCTATCTATTATATTAAATAAAATATGTAATAACATTTTTAAAATTCAAAACTGAACTGCAATATATTCACAATTATACCAAAAATTTTCATATTTCTTACTAAACTATTTCCCACCAGATGGCTCTAACTCAATTATCTTCAAATATTTTGACGATTATGTCCATTGAGTAAATTGGCAATTATGTTCTTATAATTGAGAATTATGTGTACAACAAGAAAATTGGGAATTAAAAGATAATTGCCAGTTGAGACCGTCGTCTGTCTTGGGCTTAAAAGTAAAGATATTTTGACTTTACATTTATTTTACTACTCAACTGTCAAAATTTATACTTGACAATTGAATTTACCACGTTTTATATCAAAATTTGTGCCGTTTTAGCTGCACTCTGTAGTATGTAGCTGCATCGTGAAAAAAAACAAATAATATTTATTAATTTCTTATACTAGAAATAAATTAAAACTAATAAATAATAATAATTATACTTACATCATTTCAAAACCAAAAAATTAAAAAGACTTTATTGCAGTGCGTCTAAAACTCTACTTCTCCCCATGCGGTATGTCTAAAATTGAAACTGCAAGTAAGTTCTGCAGTAAATCTAATTCAATCACGCAGTTTTTGTTTTGCTAATGCATGTACTTAAAAAACAACATAACGTGACATCGGGGGTGGTTCTTTTTTCTAAAACTGTTTTTAATGTTCAGCTAATCATTACCATAGATAAGGAATTCATTTTTATCTTTTAGTTTCATGTTTCACCTTCACTATTAAAATTTATAAATTGTAATTTTTACTGCATGTGCAATGTGTTCAGGAACATAAATCTGTAAAAGTTTTGTCTGCATGCATGAATCTAAAACTGCATTATTAATAAGTAAGTTCTGCGCAAGTGCTTCAAGTAAAATCTTCAAGGTGAAAACCCATAGGACGCTGCAAGCTTCAACGCTTCAGGCCTCAAAAGCTAAATGTGAGACGCTTCAAAAGCTTGAGGCTCTGCAAATCCGAATGGTTGGGACCACACTGAGAGTGTCAGTTTCAGTCATTTCTTTCGGTAAACAGGTTCTTCTGTCTTCGAGATGATACTACATTACCACACGTAGTCGTTATTACTTGTCGTCAATCATATAGGTTTAGAACATAAGCTATCGTAGTGGTAAACATAACATAGTAAACTTTGTATGTATTTGTTTGATGATCAGTGAAGACAGAAATTTCTTGTCAACAAAATTTCTATCCATTTCTCTCCACTTTTGGATAAAATGTACTTCACCTCGCCTTCTCTCTTCTAAAAAACCGGTTATTGAAGCTAAAGAAAACAGGTCTGGGATAGCCGAATCAATAATTCATCTATACCTTACCACAAGCTTTTTGTTTATTGTTAGCTCCAAACACATAGACAAAATTAAACTGCAAAAAAATTCGTCGTTATAAAACTAAAATTCATAAAAATAACATTTCATATGTGTGTATTTTTAATTTGTACTGTCTACTAGCAAAATTTGTAAGTTATATAGTTTTACTAATTATTTTAATAATATTATATATAATAATATAATTAGAATAAATAATAAACCTATATAATTAACTGCACAATTTTATATAGACAGTAAAAAACACAATACCTATATTCATATGACAGCTCAACAACACTAATGAAATGACAGATAAATGACATGAACTTGCGCTGCATACCGCAAATTTAAAATTTAACAAACCTGAGCCTCAACTTCAAATGAGGTGTACGGCATGCTTCTCATGAAGTATGTATTTGGTTAGCTTCTTAGCATTCTCGTATGTTTAAATTGACAGCGAGATGCAAAAGCTTGCGGCGTGAAACTTGCAGCGTCCTATGGGTTTTCAGCTTCATTTCTGACCACGCCCATTGATAATATTGCCGTTGGCGATTAATTTTTACAGCTACCGTCGCCAACCGACAACGAAAATCGCCTTTATGTGTTCAGTGCATGAGTTTATCTTGTCGGTGACATTAAAAAAAACCGACATGATTGTGTTCAGTTCAGTTAGATTTAATTTGCGTTGGCGTTTTAATTTTGACAGCCGTGTCCGCCAGCCGGCAACAAAAATCACGTTTATGTGTTCACTGCATTACAGAAACAAGCTACTGGATTCGTATTTTTATTGTCAGCATAAGTTGAATATCTATAGAAATTAAAATGTCTTTCTCTTAAGGTGCTCTTAAACGATCTGGCAAACTGGCAGATATCTGCCCATTTTCGTGGACAGATGTTTGTGTGACTGATTTCACTTGTGGCAGATTTCATCTGGCATAGAGTTGTCACATTTTTGCCAGTTTTCTGTCATGAATCTGTTTTGCTGGTTACACGATCTGTTAATTTTTATCTGATATAAATGCTGTTTTTATTTGCCTAGCACCGTAAACACAATACAGCAATTTTCGTTGTCGGTTGGCGATGGCAGCAGGCGTTGTATGTTTTTTTGTTACATGTTACAAGTTACAATAACGAAAAACATACAACGCCTGCCACCATCGCCAACCGACAACGAAAATCGCTGTATTGTGTTTACGGCGTAAAATAATATAATCTAAATTCAAGTTTACAAAAATGATGTCTCGGGAACGGAAGGCGGCTGTTTCATTGTATATAATTTATTAAGTGGAAGAGAATGTGAGATTGAAAAAAAGAAGCGACTTTGTGTTAAAGAGTAGATAACTAAAAGAAATAAAAAGGAAGCTTATGCTAAACTTCTTCCGGAAATTGAAAGAAATCATCCAGACGTCTTCAAGAACTTCTTTCGAATTAGTATTAGTGATTTCAATGATTAATTGGAAAAATCTGCCCAATTGTTTAAAAACAAGACACAGTAATGAGAAAAGCCATATCAACCAAAGTTGTTTCATTTTTTACAAGTTTTTTTTTTTACATACAATTGGGAGTAAACCAAAATCCGTATTAAAAGTGGATTACGTATATACTCGTACAATGAAACGCAGACCTCATACTGAATATTATACAATTTATTTTTTGAAAAGATGAATTGATACAAATATTTTCCTCAATAAAAACAAATAACAAAACAAAAACTAAAAAACTAAATTACAAAAAATAAACATTTTTTTACGCAAAAAAAAAATGCAAATCATGCGAATCGATTTGATGGAATTTCCATCGTTTCTTTATAGCTGAATTAAAGATTAACACAAAATATTGACGTATTAACAATATGAGATAAATTATACAGGGTTCCGTTTGGTTTGCTTAATCTTGATACCAGTGAAAAGTCTCATCGAGACAAACAAAAAATCGTATCGGTGGGGGGGGGGGGGGGGGGGAAATTCCAACGGTTTGGCCGCTAGAGGCCGTTGAAGTTTTTTTTGCTCTTATTTCACAGTATACCTTATAACTTTTTACAAGGGCACTCAAGGGCCACTTTGGGATAAAAAAAAATGTTAAGGACCTTTTGCCCTTTTCAAGGATACCTTACCTGTTTCTCTTTTTTTAAGTGTTAAAAAGTTAAATGCGTTCAAAGTCAAAATTTTGTTCATTTTTCCCAAACTTTTGTATCACTGGTATCAAGATTAAGCAAACCAAACGGAACACCCTGTATATCAATATCATGATAACAATATCATATCGAGTCGAGTTATGGAATGCATTGACATAAAAAAAATTGGCCCCTATTCTGCTATTCGTATCACTTTTTGATCACTGTCACGAGATGTATCACTTAAATTCAAAAAAGGTATTACAATATTCATGTGATACTATAATACAGAGTGCGGAAAATATTATTCACGAATGAAAAAAATTCAATTTTTCACCAATTTTATCATTCACGAATGATAATTATTTTTTACCATTTTTATCATTCACGAATGATATTTAAATTACAAATTCTTATCACTCATATAGAATGAAAAATATTTCTGTATACTAATTTTTTTCATTCACGAATGTAAAGAAAAATTTCATTCCATACCATTCCTTTTCACGAATGAAAAAGAATAGAAACGAATAGAAATGAAAAATTCATTATGTATTCTTTCTATCGTCTTTCTTGGAATTTACAACAACAAAAATGCATGTGTGTAAGTATCTTTTCTTCTGCGCATATTTTTCTAGTATATAATACGATTTGGTATCTTTTTTAAATCGAGCTATACCAATTCTTATCACGAATTTATTACTATTCACTAGTGATAAATATCACGAATGATAATTATTTTTGATTCTCAATTTTTTTATGCTCACTCACGAATGAAAAGAAACGATATTGAGAACAAAATTATAAAATTCATGAGTGAATGAAAAATATAATTCTTTTTTTTTTTATCATTCGTGAGGTAAGTGAAACAATTTTTTTTCATTCTTTCTACTCTGCTATAGAGCGGGTTTATACGGTCACTTTTTTCAATGGCATTGTCGCCCATTCCGCTTTGTTAAATAACGAAAAAGTCGTACGTACGTTTACACAGTCACTGTTTTGCCATAACTCAAATTCTCTTCATTCTCTTTTATACCGATTTCTTGTTTGGTAAAATGAAATGACAATATATGTTGTGTATGTTTCATCTCCATATATGAAGATAGATATGAGCTGTATCACTACAAATATAAAATGAAAAGGAGATGCGATAATATAAAAAAAACTTCAAAATTACGAATATAGCACAAAAGGGAACAGGCGTGCTCGAAGAAAAAGTTTGATTATCCCGTGAGTGACTTCCCACCACATACTTGTTACTTCTTTCCTATTTAACAAAGCGGAATGGGCGACAATGCCATTGAAAAAAGTGAACGTATAAACCCGCTCATAATAAATATAAGTGGTGTGATGAAATTCTAAATAAAAACGTTAACACTGTTAGTTGACGTTTAATTTGTTTGAATATTTTTTTTATTCAAAGTTTAAGAGACGTTTAAGTGTGATTTAAAAATAAAATTTACTAAAGTTTTAAACTGCTTTCTGTTAGGAATTTTCTTGCTTTTGTGGAAAAAGTTTATATTATCATAAAAAGAAGTAAAATTTAGTCTGAATGTATTTTTTTTTCTTACCTTTTGTTTAAACTCATCATCTTCACTTTAATTTTCTCCATGATTAAATAATCACCTAAAATCGATAAAATGACAGTTCTATGTGAATACCAGAATAGCACAAATAATCGATTTTGTGATATTTTCCACTTTTCGATGTTTATCACTTAAATCGAATACGGTAATACCATATTTGTAAGTTCACATCACATAACAAGTGATACGACTATCAGAATAAGGGCATATATAACTCAAATAACATAGCAAAATAAACATAATAAAATATTTCCTTATTTGATTAAATTATTTAATTTTTTCTATATTCTGAAAAAGTACGTTTGGATTAAAATTTTCGCAAGTTTCATTTCTCTATTTTTAATTAGTGGCTAAAGACGTCTTCGCGTTTATTGTTTCATAGTTTTATTTATTTATTTTTTTTGGTTTTTATGTCATTTAGAATAGAAATATTAATGTAACATTTTGAAGTCAAGGGTATAACAAAAAATACAGGGTTGTAGCATTGTAAAAAATAAAAGCCCATTGTGACAAAACGTTACAATCGTAACATTTATGGCAACACTGCGTGGTATGTAACTTTAGTGATTGATTACAAATTACAATATTGAATTTACTATATCCTCTATAAACTAGCTGCTTTCGATTTGCCATTTCCAAGTACTTGCGAGTACTAAAATGTGTCTTGGATAAATGGGTAAATCGAACGACACAAAAATTTTGATAGGTGTCAAAACCTAAAAATAATTTTTATTTTGTCATATATACATACAAAAAAGAAAAACACATCTAGTGCTTTTAGTTTTAAACTATAAAGCCCTCTGTTGTAAAAATTGTGCGTAACTACTTGCATCTACTTGAAAAATTTTACATGAGTAGCTACGAGTAAATGATTTAGCACAGACTTTCACAGACAGTAGATACTCGCAAGTACTTGAAAGTGGCAAATCGAAAGCAGCTACTATATTACATATTAAAATCACTACTTGTTTAGAAATTTAATTACTTAGATTTCCAATTTTATGTTTTCTTCACAATTCACTTAAAACCTTTCACTTTTAGAACAAATTGATGTATGAGAATTTAAATTATCTTCCAATTTGCCTAGTCATTCAAAAGTTTACTGAGCAGATTGGCAGATGATTTCTACGAATAGCCAGATAGAAAAAGTAACTGATTACACATGTGACAGTCTTCTGGCAATTTTTAACTGCCAGATTTTGAGGACAGACATCTGTCTTCATCTGCCATAGTTATTACAAGCATCTGACCATGAAAATGGGCAGATATCTACCAATTTGCAAGATCGTTTAAGAGCATCTTTAATTTATTTCCTCACCAAGATATGGATGCCTCACTTGCCAAGTCGATTAACTCCATATAAAGAACATACATAAAAAACTGAACAAAACATAACTGTGGGTATAAAGCCCCAATGAAAAGCAGTTTTTGTAACATTAAATACTAAGCCTAAACGTTCTCTTGCTTCTGCTGAGAGCTCCATGTTTTTATTATTAAAATAAGAAGTTACCAAAATCCGAAAGTAGCCAAGCACAGAAGGACGACAGTCCTATCCTATTAAAACTAGGAATATAATTCAATACATAAATAACGTGGATATGGACATAACCAGTGCTGTCACCCCACTGCAATTGCAGTAGATCTACTGCATTTTTGCCGCTAAAAAATTTAAGTACGTACTTACCAATTTCTACTACTGTTTTTACTTTTTAAAGTTTTAATAATAATTATTAATTCAAAAACTCATATCATACACTCCGCGTCACTTAATTACGGCCACTGATTTTTTAAAGTTATTTTGGATATTACTATAAATTTTGTTACGTGAGTATTAGTTTTTATGCTTGTATTTGAGAATACGTTCTGTTACGAATATAATCACGGAAAAAAAATTTGAAAATATAGTACCGTTATTTGTGCAGTACTCATTAAGTACAATCTCTTCAAAAAGCATGCATTTTTTTTCGTCACTTGATTACGGCCAGTATTGAAATTGTCTCAAAAAAAGAAAAATTTGAATGAAAAACAACTTTTTTTGTGTTATTTATATGAGATTTATTAATTTTTTATCATTTTCAATTAATTGTAATAATGATTGCTGCCTCCGTTGTGACGAATTGTTTCGAAAATTCGTGATAACTTCAAATTGTATAACGATGTCAAGTACTTAAGCGAGATTTTTGTCCAAGCAGATTTTATTGCTTCTATTAGTGAAGCTTTATCTTCAAATTTTCTTCCTCCTTCATAGACCTTCCTTTACAGCCATCTCCGAATGTTTTCCATGATATTTAAACCCGACGAATATGGTAGCCACGGTAGAAATCACACATTTTGTTTTTCGGTGAACTGTCTAGTACGTCCTGCGGTGTGAATTGGAGCATTATCCTGTTGGTAAATCAAAGCCAGAGGACCAAACATTTAAATAAACTTTGGAAAAGCTTCTTCTAATATGGTTTTATATGAAACTGCAGTCATTCTCTTATTTTGAAAAGATAAGTCAATCGTGCCATTGAATGAAATAGCTCTCCAAACCATAACACCACCCTGTATAATGTGTTTTCTGCTCAAAAATCGTTCTTCCTTTCTTAAGTCATGAGAATAAAACTTAAATCTATCAGGACCATCCAAATTAAATTTTTTTTCGTACTAAAACACAACTCGTTTCCACTTTCTCCTTAACGACATGTGATTTCTTGCAAATTACAATCACTTTTCTTTACGTGGCGTATTCAACGGGGATTTTTTTCTTCAATTTTTTAAATTGTTGATGCGTGGCAATATCAATTACGCGACGTACTGTTGATAAAATTGCAGGAACTCCGGTTTTAGCCTTAATTTTTACTGCTGATAGGCCTGAGTTTGAGGCTGTGCGAAGAATTGCTCGTTTACCTTGAGAAATTGTAGCTTTTGCGATTCACCCTCTTCTATTCTGTCTATAATTTTCAGTAGTTTTAAGGAAAGAACCAAATACAGTTCTTCTTCTTCCAATTTTTTCTGCAATTTGGCGATTTGAAGAGCCTTCTTGCTTCAAAACCTCGATTTTTGCCTTTTCACTTTCAGCCAATGTCTTTTCTTTACTCATTCTTCAAAATTCAATAATTTGATAGCTAATGAACACTAGCAATATAATAAACGAAATAATTTTGAATAAAGTCGAAAAATTGTTCGTCATAGTAGTTAGAACACTAATTTTCAATACTGGCCGTAATCAAGTGACGAAAAAAAAATGCATGCTTTTTGAAGAGATTGTACTTAATGAGTACTGCACAAATAACGGTACTATATTTTCAAATTTTTTTTCCGTGATTATATTCGTAACAGAACGTATTCTCAAATACAAGCATAAAAACTAATACTCACGTAACAAAATTTATAGTAATATCCAAAATAACTTTAAAAAATCAGTGGCCGTAATCAAGTGACGCGGAGTGTATATGTATGTGATATTATAAACTATGAATATTAACATTTTAAATTCAGATCGAAAAAACGATCTACAGAAGTTGCTGCCGTTGCTGCTGCCGCTACTGTGCAATGAACTTGTTACTTTGGTTTATGTTATGCTTATGATTTATGAAATCAATAAATATGAATTTTATGTTTTTGAAAAATTTTATTGTTTTTAATAATATTTAAATTTTCCTCAGAACAAAGTATTTTTCCTCTAGAGAGTTCTTTATAGCTTAATAAATAAGTTGGATGATTTTTCTCATATTGCGATACTAGACTCCTAGCCTAGTCTTTAATGACTTTTAGTAGTGAAATTTTTATAAAAACGTTTTTTCAAGATCTAATAGCTACTATCTACTGCTTCTTTACTATTAAATTCAGTACGCTTGAAGATGCTAGGGCTGACAGCACTGGACATAACCTTTAAGGTTGAGTTTCAATGCACGCGTTTGGAGCGTTGCGTTTGGTGCGTTAAATGACAGCTAGTAGAAATAAGCTTTTCTTATAAAAGCTGACTAAATGGTCAGAGCATACAACGCGCATAACGCTCCAAAAGTTTAACAATTTTCTACTTTTTGGTGCGTTATACGCGTTGCCAGTGTTGCTGGCATTATTTTTTGATATTAAGTGACAATGACAGCTGAAATATAATTTTTGTTATTTAACAACACTGTATAAATTTCAAAAGCATATAAAGTTGGTCTTACACTATCAAAAAAAACTTACAACGTGTTTCATTTATATATACTAAAGCAAAAAAAACTTTTATTAAATGTTCAATACAAATTAAATAAAAAACTATTCCTTTAATAATATATCATAATTTCTTTCTAGCTTAAATAAATTTATTTATATAATATTGAAATAAAAAAATTAGAAGTTTCTGTATAAAAAAAATTGGATAGTGTAATACCAACTTAATGTCTTAATTGAATATTTCAACGCGACAAACGCTTTTATTGGGTCAGCAACGCTGTCTACGCTCCAAACGCGCAAGTGGTTGTCATTTAACGCATCAAACGCTCCAAACGCAACGCACTAAACGCGTCCATTGGAACTCCACCTTAAGAGTGTGTGTGGAATCGAGTAAATTTTTACTACAGTAGTAAATTTTGACATAAAACGTGGTGAATTTAACTGTCAAAATTTACTCTGGCTCTGGGGCTAGTATTAATTTTGACAGTTTGATAGTAAAATAATGTAAAGTCAAAATATCGAAACAAGTACACAATTTTGTAGCTTTTAAAATTTACTCCATTACGCACAGCAAATGTGAAAATTTTTTTTACCACGGTAAATTTTATTCTACCACAAAATCTAATGTCAAAATTTACTACTGTAGTAAAAATTTACTCGATTCCACACACACTCTAAGTCAAGACGGAGTGAGGTAATGCGAAGTAACGCTTCGCATAAACAAGATATATGATCAGTTATATTAAGTGCGTTCGAATCACACGATTTATCTGATATTATCAGTTCGGTTCTGATTTAAAATAAGCGAAGCTTCAAATCGTACAAATTGATATTAAACTGAAAAATTTAGATGACTGGAACGTCAAAAATATCAGCTAGCTGATTTTTGACTGTCAGTCGAAGTTTCGAGTTCTTTTATGTACATAGGCAGTTGATTTTTAGTGAAAAACTTAATTAAATTTAGTGAGTAAGTACTTCTACTTCATATTCCATCTTGACAATTTAGAATTCATAAACAGTCAACTTTTTAAACATGTCTTCTTCTTTTTTGATTAGTTCCACACAGCAAGTGAACCAAAAAAATTTTTATCACTTTTTTCACTTTAAGATTAGTTAAAAGCTAGCGATATCTACTGAAAAGAATGGAAAACTAGGTGAGTGGAACATATGTAGAACAAATGTGGAACTGTGGAAGTGATAATTATCAGATAAATCGTGTGATTTGAACGCACTTATTATAGTTGCTGTCTGCTACTACCATACTACGGTAAGTAATTATATGTTGTCAAGGCATAAACGCATAAACCTAAAGTTGCATTTTTATACATAAGCGGTTATGCCTTGCCGTGGTTGTCTGCTATGACGATTGCTATGAAGAAAAAAGCTTTTTGTCTTCTAGTGAGTTGTCTGCTACTAGAAACAACTTGTCCAACTTTTTTATACAGCATTTACTCATCTTGGTATTTTAGTTTATGACACTACTTGTACCATCTGTATAGATATTACCGTTTGGGGGCTTAGTATTTCAATACTAGTATTATTATTAGTAACAATTGTCATATTATTAAAATTAAAATTATTTTTCATTAATGAAATAAATAAATTTACAATCATATAATTTTGTAAACGTACCACAGTTTTTCAAGCTCAAAATTCAAAAATTTTTCGCAAATATGTCTTTGTAACTGACATTTTGTCTTTTAGGTTATGTTGGTCTGTTCAGCATACCTTCTTATTTTATTTCCCATGAATCATAAAGCTAAAGGTTATGTCATATGTCTATCCACGTTGACGTTATGTATTGCATTGTATTCCTAGTTTTAATAGGATAGGACTGTCGTCCTTCTGTGCTTGGCTACTTTCGGATTTTGGTAACTTCTTATTTTAATAATAAAAACATGGAGCTCTCAGCAGAAGCAAGAGAACGTTTAGGCTTAGTATTTAATGTTACAAAAACTGCTTTTCATTGGGGCTTTATACCCACAGTTATGTTTTGTTCAGTTTTTTATGTATGTTCTTTATATGGAGTTAATCGACTTGGCAAGTGAGGCATCCATATCTTGGTGAGGAAATAAATTAAAGATGCTCTTAAACGATCTTGCAAATTGGTAGATATCTGCCCATTTTCATGGTCAGATGCTTGTAATAACTATGGCAGATGAAGACAGATGTCTGTCCTCAAAATCTGGCAGTTAAAAATTGCCAGAAGACTGTCACATGTGTAATCAGTTACTTTTTCTATCTGGCTATTCGTAGAAATCATCTGCCAATCTGCTCAGTAAACTTTTGAATGACTAGGCAAATTGGAAGATAATTTAAATTCTCATACATCAATTTGTTCTAAAAGTGAAAGGTTTTAAGTGAATTGTGAAGAAAACAAAAAATTGGAAATCTAAGTAATTAAATTTCTAAACAAGTAGTGATTTTAATATGTAATATAGTAGCTGCTTTCGATTTGCCACTTTCAAGTACTTGCGAGTATCTACTGTCTGTGAAAGTCTGTGCTAAATCATCTACTCGTAGACACTCATGTAAAATTTTTCAAGTAGATGCAATGCAAGTAGTTACGCACAATTTTTACAACAGAGGGCTTTATAGTTTAAAACTAAGAGTCAGTATTGTGCTTATGGAGGCAGTACCCGATGAGTTTTTTGCCTTGGTAATATTTAATTTAAAAGATTTTTCTCGATAGAAATTGAGATCTGCATCTGATCACCCCACACACGAGACAGATTTATACAAACGAAATGTAAAAGAGTATAGAAAAGTATGCCTATCTTGCCTGTACTGACTAATTGTTAAATGAAGTATAGATGTGTTTTTCTTTTTTGTATGTATACAGGGTGTTTCACCGTTCGTGTGCCAAACTGAACAGGGTGGTAGATCTCGGTGAGAAATGAAAAAAATCGTATGGGAGGGGGGTTCTATTCTCAATGGTTACCGAGATATTCAAGGTCAAACAAATTTTTTTTCGAAGAGTAACCAGTTCCACTTTTTGCAACATATTTCAGCGTTCGCTCAATGTGGAGAGGTAAATGAAAATTATTTCCATAGAGAACCTTCAGACCTTTCAAAAAATGTCTTTTACAAAGTTTTTGTTAATTGGTTTTAAAGTTATTGTAACTCAAAGTCGAAAAATTTTGAAAAAAATTCGTCATTTTTATGTTCAAGGTCGAATATCTCGAAAAAAACCCTTATTATTTTTTAAATTCTTTTAGCTTAAATGAAATCTGATCTTGTTCACTCTAACTTGGCTTTTGCTTTATTACATTATCTTTATTTGTTCATAATTTATAAATCATAATTTAAGGGCAGTTTTTTCAAAATTAGGTAAATTTGTTGTTCTAAAGAATTATTCAATTGCCTTTTGGTATGTTTTATTTGACTCTGTGTTAATTACTTTGAATTCCTGAAAAGGACTTATTCTAGTCCTGGTTAGGAGTTATTTTAGTCCTGATAAGGAGTTATTGTAGACCTGAAAAGAGGTTATAACATAGGCCCTTATTCTGATAGTCGTATCACTTGTTATGTGATGTGATCTTACGTATATGGTATTACCGTATTCGATTTAAGTGGTGAATATCACAAAATCGATTATTTGTGCTATTCTGGTATTCACATAGAACTGTCATTTTATCGATTTTAGGTGATTATTTAATCATGGAGAAAATTAAAGTGAAGATGATGAGTTTAAACAAAAGGTAAGAAAAAAAAATACATTCAGACTAAATTTTACTTCTTTTTATGATAATATAAACTTTTTCCACAAAAGCAAGAAAATTCCTAACAGAAAGCAGTTTAAAACTTTAGTAAATTTTATTTTTAAATCACACTTAAACGTCTCTTAAACTTTGAATAAAAAAAATATTCAAACAAATTAAACGTCAACTAACAGTGTTAACGTTTTTATTTAGAATTTCATCACACCACTTATATTTATTATAGCAGAGTAGGAAGAATGAAAAAAAATTGTTTCACTCACCTCACGAATGATAAAAAAAAAAGAATTATATTTTTCATTCACTCATGAATTTTATAATTTTGTTCTCAATATCGTTTCTTTTCATTCGTGAGTGAGCATAAAAAAATTGAGAATCAAAAATAATTATCATTCGTGATATTTATCACTAGTGAATAGTAATAAATTCGTGATAAGAATTGGTATAGCTCGATTTAAAAAAGATACCAAATCGTATTATATACTAGAAAAATATGCGCAGAAGAAAAGATACTTACACACATGCATTTTTGTTGTTGTAAATTCCAAGAAAGACGATAGAAAGAATACATAATGAATTTTTCATTTCTATTCGTTTCTATTCTTTTTCATTCGTGAAAAGGAATGGTATGGAAAGAAAATTTTTCTTTACATTCGTGAATGAAAAAAATTAGTATACAGAAATATTTTTCATTCTATATGAGTGATAAGAATTTGTAATTTAAATATCATTCGTGAATGATAAAAATGGTAAAAAATAATTATCATTCGTGAATGATAAAATTGGTGAAAAATTGAATTTTTTTCATTCGTGAATAATATTTTCCGCACTCTGTATTATAGTATCACATGAATATTGTAATACCTTTTTTGAATTTAAGTGATACATCTCGTGACAGTGATCAAAAAGTGATACGAATAGCAGAATAGGGGCCAATTTTTTTTATGTCAATGCATTCCATAACTCGACTCGATATGATATTGTTATCATGATATTGATATACAGGTAACAGGGTGTTCCGTTTGGTTTGCTTAATCTTGATACCAGTGATACAAAAGTTTGGGAAAAATGAACAAAATTTTGACTTTGAACGCATTTAACTTTTTAACACTTAAAAAAAGAGAAATAGGTAAGGTATCTTGAAAAGGGCAAAAGGTCCTTAACATTTTTTCTTATCCCAAAGTGGCCCTTGAGTGCCCTTGTAAAAAGTTATAAGGTATACTGTGAAATAAGAGCAAAAAAAACTTCAACGGCCTCTAGCGGCCAAACCGTTGGAATTTCCCCCCCCCCCCCACCGATACGATTTTTTGTTTGTCTCGATGAGACTTTTCACTGGTATCAAGATTAAGCAAACCAAACGGAACCCTGTATAATTTATCTCATATTGTTAATACGTCAATATTTTGTGTTAATCTTTAATTCAGCTATAAAGAAACGATGGAAATTCCATCAAATCGATTCGCATGATTTGCATTTTTTTTTTGCGTAAAAAAATGTTTATTTTTTGTAATTTAGTTTTTTAGTTTTTGTTTTGTTATTTGTTTTTATTGAGGAAAATATTTGTATCAATTCATCTTTTCAAAAAATAAATTGTATAATATTCAGTATGAGGTCTGCGTTTCATTGTACGAGTATATACGTAATCCACTTTTAATACGGATTTTGGTTTACTCCCAATTGTATGTAAAAAAAAAACTTGTAAAAAATGAAACAACTTTGGTTGATATGGCTTTTCTCATTACTGTGTCTTGTTTTTAAACAATTGGGCAGATTTTTCCAATTAATCATTGAAATCACTAATACTAATTCGAAAGAAGTTCTTGAAGACGTCTGGATGATTTCTTTCAATTTCCGGAAGAAGTTTAGCATAAGCTTCCTTTTTATTTCTTTTAGTTATCTACTCTTTAACACAAAGTCGCTTCTTTTTTTCAATCTCACATTCTCTTCCACTTAATAAATTATATACAATGAAACAGCCGCCTTCCGTTCCCGAGACATCATTTTTGTAAACTTAAATTTAGATTATATTATTTTACGCCGTAAACACAATACAGCGATTTTCGTTGTCGGTTGGCGATGGTGGCAGGCGTTGTATGTTTTTCGTTATTGTAACTTGTAACATGTAACAAAAAAACATACAACGCCTGCTGCCACCGCCAACCGACAACGAAAATTGCTGTATTGTGTTTACGGTGCTAGGAAAATAAAAACAGCATTTATATCAGATAAAAAATAACAGATCGTGTAACCAGCAAAACAGATTCATGACAGAAAACTGGCAAAAATGTGACAACTCTATGCCAGATGAAATCTGCCACAAGTGAAATCAGTCACACAAACATCTGTCCACGAAAATGGGCAGATATCTGCCAGTTTGCCAGATCGTTTAAGAGCACCTTAAGAGAAAGACATTTTAATTTCTATAGATATTCAACTTATGCTGACAATAAAAATACGAATCCAGTAGCTTGTTTCTGTAATGCAGTGAACACATAAACGTGATTTTTGTTGCCGGCTGGCGGACACGGCTGTCAAAATTAAAACGCCAACGCAAATTAAATCTAACTGAACTGAACACAATCATGTCGGTTTTTTTTAATGTCACCGACAAGATAAACTCATGCACTGAACACATAAAGGCGATTTTCGTTGTCGGTTGGCGACGGTAGCTGTAAAAATTAATCGCCAACGGCAATATTATCAATGGGCGTGGTCAGAAATGAAGCTGAAAACCCATAGGACGCTGCAAGTTTCACGCCGCAAGCTTTTGCATCTCGCTGTCAATTTAAACATACGAGAATGCTAAGAAGCTAACCAAATACATACTTCATGAGAAGCATGCCGTACACCTCATTTGAAGTTGAGGCTCAGGTTTGTTAAATTTTAAATTTGCGGTATGCAGCGCAAGTTCATGTCATTTATCTGTCATTTCATTAGTGTTGTTGAGCTGTCATATGAATATAGGTATTGTGTTTTTTACTGTCTATATAAAATTGTGCAGTTAATTATATAGGTTTATTATTTATTCTAATTATATTATTATATATAATATTATTAAAATAATTAGTAAAACTATATAACTTACAAATTTTGCTAGTAGACAGTACAAATTAAAAATACACACATATGAAATGTTATTTTTATGAATTTTAGTTTTATAACGACGAATTTTTTTGCAGTTTAATTTTGTCTATGTGTTTGGAGCTAACAATAAACAAAAAGCTTGTGGTAAGGTATAGATGAATTATTGATTCGGCTATCCCAGACCTGTTTTCTTTAGCTTCAATAACCGGTTTTTTAGAAGAGAGAAGGCGAGGTGAAGTACATTTTATCCAAAAGTGGAGAGAAATGGATAGAAATTTTGTTGACAAGAAATTTCTGTCTTCACTGATCATCAAACAAATACATACAAAGTTTACTATGTTATGTTTACCACTACGATAGCTTATGTTCTAAACCTATATGATTGACGACAAGTAATAACGACTACGTGTGGTAATGTAGTATCATCTCGAAGACAGAAGAACCTGTTTACCGAAAGAAATGACTGAAACTGACACTCTCAGTGTGGTCCCAACCATTCGGATTTGCAGAGCCTCAAGCTTTTGAAGCGTCTCACATTTAGCTTTTGAGGCCTGAAGCGTTGAAGCTTGCAGCGTCCTATGGGTTTTCACCTTGAAGATTTTACTTGAAGCACTTGCGCAGAACTTACTTATTAATAATGCAGTTTTAGATTCATGCATGCAGACAAAACTTTTACAGATTTATGTTCCTGAACACATTGCACATGCAGTAAAAATTACAATTTATAAATTTTAATAGTGAAGGTGAAACATGAAACTAAAAGATAAAAATGAATTCCTTATCTATGGTAATGATTAGCTGAACATTAAAAACAGTTTTAGAAAAAAGAACCACCCCCGATGTGACGTTATGTTGTTTTTTAAGTACATGCATTAGCAAAACAAAAACTGCGTGATTGAATTAGATTTACTGCAGAACTTACTTGCAGTTTCAATTTTAGACATACCGCATGGGGAGAAGTAGAGTTTTAGACGCACTGCAATAAAGTCTTTTTAATTTTTTGGTTTTGAAATGATGTAAGTATAATTATTATTATTTATTAGTTTTAATTTATTTCTAGTATAAGAAATTAATAAATATTATTTGTTTTTTTTCACGATGCAGCTACATACTACAGAGTGCAGCTAAAACGGCACAAATTTTGATATAAAACGTGGTAAATTCAATTGTCAAAATTTTATACTAGCTCTAGAGCTAGTATAAATTTTGACAGTTGAGTAGTAAAATAAATGTAAAGTCAAAATATCTTTACTTTTAAGCCCAAGACAGACGACGGTCTCAACTGGCAATTATCTTTTAATTCCCAATTTTCTTGTTGTACACATAATTCTCAATTATAAGAACATAATTGCCAATTTACTCAATGGACATAATCGTCAAAATATTTGAAGATAATTGAGTTAGAGCCATCTGGTGGGAAATAGTTTAGTAAGAAATATGAAAATTTTTGGTATAATTGTGAATATATTGCAGTTCAGTTTTGAATTTTAAAAATGTTATTACATATTTTATTTAATATAATAGATAGAAGAATAATTTTCTCTTTTTTATCTATAATTTTTCTACACTTCACAGTTCACGTAATTTCACTTTGCTACAATTTTTTTCGATTTCAGTTTCAATTGTTTCAATTGCCAATTAGAATTTATCGTCTGTCACACAATTTATAATTGGGAATTAAGTAAATTGAGAATTGACATAATTCACCAAGTACACACCAAGTAGCATTACAACCGTCGCAAACTTGTTTGAAACCGGTTTTTACAACTGCTTAAAATACACCTTATGGGTGAAAATACATTGGTTGTAATGCGCTAGTTGTAACAATTTTTTTCCTACTTGGTATAATAAGAATAGTCTAAAATAATTTTAGCTGACGGTTATAACACACTTATACTCGTTACAACTTGGTCGTGCCACCATAAGGTGTATTTTCAGCAGTTGTTAAAACCGTTTATAAACTCGTTTGCGACGGTCTCAGCAGTCCCAGTCTATTTTACCCCTATGATGGCACGACCAAGTTGTAACGAGCGTGAATGTATTACAACCGTCAGCTAAAATTATTTTAGACTATTCTTATTATACCAAGTTGGAAAAAAATTGTTACAACAAGCGCATTACTACCTGGTGTAATTTGGCTGATTAACATTAACTTTTGTCGTCTGTCTTGCACTTTACATTTATTTTACTTTTCAACTGTCAATTCAACTGTTTCATTAAACAAATAGCCTGTTTCTGTAACTTGATCGAGAAATTCTCGAGCAAAAATGGCGTTTTAAGTTCTCGATTGGTAATTCTCGATTGATCGAGTATTAGTGTTTCTGTAACTCAAAAAATTCACCACTCGAGAAATCTGTGGTTGGTATTATGAATCGAAACGTGTTATGCACAATTATCAAAAAGGACTTATGCACCCATGTTCTGAATTCCACTTTTTCGGAATTGAAGTTGCGGAAGTGGAATTAGGTGTTCTACATTCCACTTTCACTAAATTTTCGTGAATTCAATTCCGCAATGTTTTTGTACGTGGAATTGAAATAATAGTTGTCAAATTCAATCGTGGCTTGTATTTGTGTAGTCGAAAATTATATTAGTGAAGTTTTTTTTTAAATTTATTAAATAAATTATATAAATAGTGAATAAATTTAAATTTATTTTAAAGTTAATGCATATTATTATCCTAGTATAATTATGTTTTTCCATAAATATATTTAATCATTTAATGTATTTTTAAAAAACACCCAAAAATAAAGAGCAGTTAGAAATATTTGTGAATTTTATAGACAAAAATTCTTAACTAATAAATAATTATCAAAAAAAAAAAAAAAAAGCAAAGAAGAAATAAAACTTTTATGTGAGAATTTAACAACAGCTGATTCGAAATTAATGTTCGAAATATATAATTCCGCGTGGAATCCAGAACACCATTTTCCATTTCGCATGGATTTGAATTCGTATTCCACTTCCACTTTTAGCGGAATCTAGAACATGGGTGATGAAATAGAAAAGAGAAATTTATTTCTACACCCCTTTTAATTATTTTAGGTTTATCAAAAATTAAAACTCGATTGACAGATAGTCGGTTCTCGATTCACCACAGTTACAGAAACACTAAATTCGAGAATTATGACAGATCGAGAAAACCAATCGAGAAATGATACAGTAAGGGGCTGTTGACGTTTTATGTCAAAATTTACTTTGTAGTAAAAACTTGATCCACTGGCTCAAAGATTGCAAAGTTTTTTTTAATTTGTGCGTTTTTAATAAAATTGCTGTTTCAATTTAAATTTCATTAATTAAAAAGTTAACAAATTTAAAAAAAAAAAAAATAATAAAATGTTGCCTTATCATAAGTGCTGTAGACTTTGTTTAGAAGTAATAAAAGATGAATGCGGTTATAATTGTTTTTTGGTTAGCGAATTAAAAGACGCTATATTATTTTTATTTGAAGTAGGTACAGATTTCTCCTACAGATATTACAAAATCCATATGTAATAAATGTTTTAAAAATGTTATATCATTTAACACATATAAAAAAAAAAGTAAATGATACTCAATTAAGGCTAAAAGAATATCAATCGATCAAAAAGAAAATTAATAATATCAAACCTGAAATAGTTGATCTTTGCGATGAGGAGAAAAATAATATTTGTGGTAAAAATAAAAAAAGAAAATCATCACCTAATGATCATTCACAAATAATTAATCTTGATTTAGTTCATAAAAATTCATCAATATCAAGAAATTCTAAAAATCATAAAAGATCATTAATACAAACAGAATCAAATAATGGAGAACATATTGAAACAAATGGTAATGTATTATTAAATTTAAATACAATTCCATCACAGATATATATACAAAATAATTCAACAAAATCATCAGAACAATCAAATTCTAATATACAAAATTGTAATTCATCTTCAATGACATATCCAAAATCTTGGATTAGTTGTCCACTTTGTGAAATAAGAAGAAAGCATAAAATATCAAAATATGATTCAGAATATATAAAATTAAAACCAAAATATAAAAAAAATAACAATAAAAATAATAAAAAAACGATGGATCCAACAGGAGAATCAAAATCGCGTTCTACATCATCAATTCTAACAATCAATATGCAAAAATCATCAGAATCACCAATAGCACAATGTAAAACACCAAAACCACCGCATGATATTTCAGCTAAAAAAAAGACAACCAATCTTGAATCTACAACAAATGGTACTGATGTTAAAAACAACAATATTGAAGATATTGATAAAAATTCTGAACAAAATAATCCAACTACAGAAAAACGTGTTATTACAATAGGATTAATAAAAACAGGAAAAAATGCTTATTTCAGATATTGTGATCCATATAAGAAGTGTATTGATTTTAATACAGTTTCACAAGATGAATTAAATGACATTCGTAATAGTCTAATGGTTCCAGATGTCTGGGATATGTTAAAAAAGGTATTTGAACAAATGCCACCAGACGATAGTACAAGTGAACAATTAAAAATACTATTCAATAATTCTTTTTACTTTTAAGATAATTTTTTTCTTTTCTTTAAAAATGTCAATTGAATGTGACAAGTTTTTGTTTTTATTAATTAAATAAAAAAGTATTTTGAAATTTTATTCAGAAAATTTTTGTAATTGAATTATTATTTTTACTTTTTAGTCTTAAGATAATTTTTTTCTTTTCTTTAAAAATGTCAATTGAATGTGACAAGTTTTTGTTTTTATTAATTAAATAAAAAAATATTTTGAAATTTGATTCAGAAAATTTTTGTAATTGAATATTATTTTGTGTGTAAAGTTAATGTAAATAATCTTAATGTAAAGGTCGATCCAATCAATTCCCCTCTGTTCATCCGGCTACATTTCGTTTAATGAAATCAATACGACTACACTATTTTTATTTTTGGAAGTCAGTATTGTGCTTATGGAGGCAATACCCGATGAGTCTGTTGCCCTTGGTAATATTTAATTTAAAAGATTTCTCTCGATTAAAATTGAGATCTGATCACCCCACACACGAGACAGATTTATTCAAACGCAATATAAAAAATATAGAAAAGTATGCCTATCTTGCCTGTACTGACTTCCAAAAGTAAAAATAGTATAGGACGTGAAGTTATTAATCACAGCTTCAGTAGCATCACTACTCACTAGTCAATAAGGGCCAAAATACACCGGTTATTACAACTGATTTACCTATAATAAGCGGTTTTTAATAGGATTGCGACGGTTGTAATCATCCCCAGTGTATTTTCACCCTAAGGGACGACGTATAGTTATACTAGTGGGGGAGGTGATACATTTTCTCTTATTCTTTGAATTGGTTTCGGTTTTTTCCTTTCAGCTAGAGGAGAATTTTGTTATTTCACAAATATAAAGATATGTTTGAATTTGAATTAGAAGGCCCCGTTGTTATCACTCTATGATGTAATGCAATATTTTTATTATTTTGTGTCCAATTGTGAGTGTGTCTAATTAGATTTTGTAACGATTGAAATTTTGATTCTAATATAGGAATTTGGATTTCGACAAAATTTAGAAATTGTTTGCAGTAGTAAGTTTCTGTAACATTATTTGATTTACATGCGTTAATTGATTTATAATATGTATTTTCAACTATCAAAATCCCCAAACCCAAAATCCGCAAATACGAAAAAAGAACAGAAAAAAAAAGAGATACAGTGAAGATAAAATACTACTCAAAGTAGGCTATTTTAGAATGTAGGATTTTAATGTAAATATTTTACCCTATAACTTCTTACAGGGCCATGCTACATGCATGCTGACAATAACACGTTGTAAGTTTTTTTTGATAGTGTAAGACCAACTTTATATGCTTTTGAAATTTATACAGTGTTGTTAAATAACAAAAATTATATTTCAGCTGTCATTGTCACTTAATATCAAAAAATAATGCCAGCAACACTGGCAACGCGTATAACGCACCAAAAAGTAGAAAATTGTTCAACTTTTGGAGCGTTATGCGCGTTGTGTGCTCTGACCATTTAGTCAGCTTTTATAAGAAAAGCTTATTTCTACTAGCTGTCATTTAACGCACCAAACGCAACGCTCCAAACGCGTGCATTGAAACTCAACCTTTATTCTTATTTTTTTCGAAAATTATTTTCAGAGCAACCCTACAGGTTGAGTTTCAATGCACGCGTTTGGAGCGTTGCTGGCATTATTTTTTGATATTAAGTGACAATGACAGCTGAAATATAATTTTTGTTATTTAACAACACTGTATAAATTTCAAAAGCATATAAAGTTGGTCTTACACTATCAAAAAAAACTTACAACGTGTTTCATTTATATATACTAAAGCAAAAAAAACTTTTATTAAATGTTCAATACAAATTAAATAAAAAAATATTCCTTTAATAATATATCATAATTTCTTTCTAGCTTAAATAAATTTATTTATATAATATTAAAATAAAAAAATTAGAAGTTTCTGTATAAAAAAAATTGGATAGTGTAATACCAACTTAATGTCTTAATTGAATATTTCAACGCGACAAACGCTTTCATTGGGTCAGCAACGCCGTCTACGCTCCAAACGCGCAAGTGGTTGTCATTTAACGCATCAAACGCTCCAAACGCAACGCACCAAACGCGTCCATTGGAACTCCACCTTAACCAAACATGTTTGCAAAAAGGATTGAAATATAATAGAGATCCGAAAAGGAAATGAAACAAAACCGTAAACAGGCCCTGTGCGGGCAGAGAAGGAGGTATCACATTTGTCTTTTTTATGAAAAAGAAAAAGCTTTCAATAGTTAATTTTGCGTTCTATACATATGACTTAAATTTTATTTTACTTATATATGCTGAAGATTAAATGCACACATACAAGCGAAAACATTATTTGTTTATTTTTATACTATATTATAATATATATATATATATATATATTATATATGCACAAAAAGTATTAAAATATTTCTTTCTTCTCCCTTTTCGAGATTTTTAATGTATATTGTATATACATATATGTTGTTATACATATTATATTTGTATACATTATGCTTAGAACAAATGATTTTAGTTGTTGTGTTTTTTTTTCTTTATAGTGCTGTGTCATTTTTTTGCAGCTGAAAAAAATGATATTTGTTGTTGGTATTTTTTGGCTTGATTTTTTCTTTGCTTTTATGTTTTTTCTTTTTTCAAACATTTTTTATTTTTGTTTGCTTATTTCGATCCTATTCTTGACCTACCTCTTACAAATCTGTTTTACATTGATATTTAATTTTATGGAATTTTTAAATGAATTTATAAATATAATATTTTTCGTTGGTCAGTAAAATTTGATAATTTAAAAAGATTATTTTGAATGAAAATTTTAAAATATTTATTATGATGAGCTCTAATTTAGCATTTTGTTGAAGGGGCCTTTTTAAAACTATCCTTTACGTTTTTTTTTTTGTTTTCAAGATTAATTTCAAAACAAGACAAGAAATACCTATAAAAACATTTAAATTAACACTTCATTCTATTTTTGATCGTTTTCGTAATTTTTTACGGATTTTTATCCGACTTGAAAGGTAAATATCTCGGGACCCTGTAAAGGCATTGACTTAAAATTTCTGCACAATATTCTGCTTTTCATTCTCTACAAAACTCTTTATGACACAAAAAGATCACTGCAACACGGCGCAAGTTATACGGCGCCAAATATAAAACTTCCTCTCATCAATTGTTAATTTAAATGTTTTTATAGGTATTTCTTGTCTTGTTTTGTAATTAATCTTGAAAACAAAAAAAAAACGTAAAGGATAGTTTTAAAAAGGCCCCTTCAACAAAATGCTAAATTAGAGCTCATCATAATAAATATTTTAAAATTTTCATTCAAAATAATCTTTTTAAATTATCAAATTTTACTGACCAACGAAAAATATTATAATTATAAATTCATTTAAAAATTCCATAAAATTAAATATCAATGTAAAACAGATTTGTAAGAGGTAGGTCAAGAATAGGATCGAAATAAGCAAACAAAAATAAAAAATGTTTGAAAAAAGAAAAAACATAAAAGCAAAGAAAAAATCAAGCCAAAAAATACCAACAACAAATATCATTTTTTTCAGCTGCAAAAAAATGACACAGCACTATAAAGAAAAAAAAACACAACAACTAAAATCATTTGTTCTAAGCATAATGTATACAAATATAATATGTATAACAATATATAATACATATGTATAGTTTCATTTACAATATGGTTTTGTTTTTTCTTATTTTTCATATTGATCATAAAGCAATTTACAAACACATTCATCAATCCTCATTCATTCTATTCAATTCGACAGAGCTTCAGACCAGAGCTTTCTCAGACCAGTTTTTGAGCTTTCTCAGATAAATTTTTATAAAAATGTAAAAACTATGAATTTTGACGTTCCTCGTGAAGGAATCTCTTAATACTTGATACTTTTTGTGTTTGTATGTATTTAAAACGACAACCCTTTGAAGTTTGAATTTTATAAATGACGTGACGTCTCATTGTCTCAATTCCCAAACAACAACAGGAAATTTCAAATTTGACATCAGTTGCATTCAAATTTTCGTTTTTGTTTGTGTTTTATAATTTCTTAATAACTAATTCTTTTCTTTTATTATAAAAAAAATTGAAAAAGCTTATATATTCAGTTTTTTTTAATTAGTTTTTTTGTTTCTTTAATTTTTAATTAATTTAAATTATTCATGGAAATGGAAAATTCTCAAATCGGGCCTGAAAAGAGAAAATTCAAATTTAAAACCAAAGAAAATGGGTAAAAAAAAAAAATTTCTACACTTTTTTAAAATGTTTTTTTTTTCTTGAAATAGGAGTTACATTAGATTTCAATTTTTTTTGTTCTCATCAAATTTCAGAAGTTTTCTAACAGTTCATAATACAGTTGCTGAAAATGGATGTATTCTAAGAATTCGTATAATTCTAGCGACATTTAATGATAAAAATACATGCTTAATTTGTATTGATCACAGGTTCATACATATTTACACATAATTTTCAGTATCGTTCGTTGGTTTAATTTGAAAATCTTATAAATTAAATGTGAGAAAAAAAATTTACAAATTGAAATCAAGAAATATTTTACAATTTTAAGGATTTTGATCACTTTGATGTTAAAAGACTTTAAAAATTTCCTGAATAAAAGGAAATAACTTGAAGATTTTGTAAATTAAACCTACGATATATATGTAGTACTATCATTTATTTATATTTACTCGATGTATTTTTTTTTTTTTTTGAATATTTTACAGAGGTGAAATTTTTATCTTTGATTTAATTTCAAAAAAATATTGGACAGCATACGATAAAATTTTAAAATGTTCAGCAATTTGTAGTATTCCTTCTATTTTTTATAATGATTTATCATCAAGATGTCTTATTACCACTAAAACTGGTAATGTTCTAATTTTAAACATAGGTAATAACGACCTTTTATATCTAAACATAATTTTACAAACTGTATAGAGAAATAAATATTTTTTTTTTCCATTAACACAACAGATTCTGGAATCCTTGAAAAAACCAATAAAATTTCATCTAATCAAATTGATATTTCAGTATCATCAATAAAAACATCAAAAACATTTATTGTTTATTCATTAAATGAAGCAATTTTAATTAATTTAAATACATTATTACCAAAATATACATTAAATTCAACATTAAATCATTTCTCATTAAAATATGTATCATTTATACCAGAATGTGATAAAATTTTAGCATGTTTTACAAATGATACAATTCATATATGGTCTGGTGATAATTTAAATACAATACGAATATTGTATCCAATAAAAATTCGTAATCGTTATTTAAAACAACATTCATATATTGAAATACCAAAATTATATAAAACCAATGATAATGATTTAAAGTATTTAAACAATTTAAATATATTTATAAATAATGATACAACAATAAATGATATAACAAAAGGTAAAATAAATACGATTACATTCTCATCAGATGGACATTATTGTTGTTTAACATTCAATGATAATTATTTAATGATATTATCTGTTGGTGATTATGAAATAATAAAATTAATTAAATTAAAATATATCACATGTAAAGATGTATTATTTTATTTAATTAATTCAGAAATTTATTTATTCATATTAACAACAATATCTGATGTAATATTAATTGATTGTAAAAATATAAAAATGAAAATTCTAATGCAAGATAATAAATCATATAAATTTGGTATATCAAAAGATGGTCAAATATTTTTTATTATTTTAAAAACTGGTGAAACGAATTTATATAAAACATCTGTATTAATAAATTTATTGACATCAGTTGAAGAATGTTCAAAAATTGTTAAAAATGATGAGAAACAATCTAAAGATATTGGACAATCTAAAAAAAATTGTAAACCGAAAATAATTGATGATTATAAAATTTTAAATTGTCAGGTAAATTTTTATTTAACTATTTATTTTTCTTTAATTTATTGTGTGTGTGTTTATTTTACGAGAATCAATCCAACAAGATTCAATAGATATCCAAATTATAAATATCTATCCCAGAAAAGATTACAGATGTCGTCTCATTACGTATATGAAATCTCAAAATTTTCCTCTACATGACGGCACATCTTTAATCTTTTCTGTGTATGTAAATACTAATTTAATACATATTTATTTTTTAATTTTTTTAATTTCAGCTTAAAAATCAAATAACACATGATCGTATGAAATTAATTCTACAAGAATATGGTGAATATCCAGCTAAATATCGTCATTTAATATGGTCAACACTTTTAGATTTACCAAATAATAAAATTGAATTTATAAAATTAATTAAAAAAGATTTAAATACAAATGTTGAAAATTATGATAAATTATATCCATTAAAGGATCATCTTGCATTACGTGATTTAAAAAAAATTTCATCATGTATAATATATTGGTGTAAAATATTTCAATATTGTAATTATTTACCAACATTAATATTTCCATTTTTAAAAATATTTTCAAATAATTTAATATTAACATTTGAATTAATTTTATCAATATTATTAAATCAATGTCAATTATGGTTTGAATTTATACCAGCTAAACCATTTAATTATATTGGTATTATTGAAAATTTATTTAATCATTATGATCCAGAATTAATGAAATTTTATAAAATTAATTCAATTAAAATAAAACATTATGCATTACCATTAATGGAAACAGCATTTTCTGAAGTATTAGATAATGAACAATGGTTTAAATTATGGGATCATATTATAACAAATCCATCATATTATTTAATATTTTGTATAATATCATATAATATAACACAACGTAAACAAATTATGAAAATTTCTAATAAAAATTCAATTAAAATATATTTTCATGAACAAAATATTATAAATATGACGTCATTTTTAAATAATATTTATAAAATGATAAAAAATTGTCCAGAATTAATACATCCAAAACGTTATATAAAAGATTTTATAAAATTACCAAAAAAATTTTATCCAAAATTTGAAAATTATCCAAAAGAATTAATTAAAAAATGTGAAAATGAAATTGATTCGATATGTAATAAAAGAGAAATTTTAGATAAGAAAATTCATGAATTACAATATTCTGAAATGGAAATTATAAAAAATTTAGAAGATGGACTTAAAAATGAAGAACATGAAAAACAAATGACAGGTTTGTAATTTGCTTTTTTTTTTTGAAATAAAGCGCTCTTTTATTTTCTATTTTTTTGTTGTTTTTTTTGTTTTAGAAATAAGAAAAATTTATGATAATTCAATTAAAAAAGAAAAGGAAAAAATTGATTATAAAAAGGCACTTTTATCATATCATTTGAAAAGTTTACGTCAACTTCAAGCTAGAGTTATTCAATTATTAAAAGAGAAAAAACTTAATAAACAAAAGATTTTACATAAGAATGAAATCGATGAACTACAAAAGAAAATACACGATACCGTTAGTATAAAAATAAATCATGATAATATGTAATTCAAGAAATATACACACTGATATGATAATGTTCAATTTAAGATATTATCGTCGCGTCGGTGTGAATATTTCTCCTTCATCTCAATTCTATGAGCGAAATTACCTTTTTCGGCAAAAAAAAAAAGAAGAAAAGATTTTCGTTTGAATAAAAATCATTTCAAAAAAATATGTAACTCATACGTCTCATAATGAGCCGGTGATACCGGTGATCACTACAGAAGTTTTAACACAAGCTCCCAAAGCTGGCGAGTGGGAGCCAACTTCTGTAGTGATCACCGGTGATACACTGGCGTTCAATGAAATACTTTTGTTGTGATCGATCATCGGTCATTGGCATGTGGAGAAGCACTTTTGTCGTGTTCAACGGTGATAAATTGGCAACCAAAGGGGTGCATCTTTTTTGAAAAGCATATTCTAATTACAAAATATTTAAAATGATGAACTTCAGAAAATATTGTAAACAAGGATGAAATTTCACTCATGGACAAGTCTTATGCAAATCACCATCACACATAGCAAAATAACCACAATTTTTTTTTTTTTTTTATAAATTTAATTTCAGGACATTCGTAATGAATTAGACATGATGCTTGCTTATGATAACATGAAAAATCATGAATTAAATTTACTGGAAAAAGAATATAATTTAGCATATAATGAAGATGATGTTCCACAATTAAAAGATTATTTCAAAGATGATATTAAAAGCTTAGAAGATAAATACAAAAGTTTAAATTATGAATTGAAAAAAGTGTGTATTAATTTAATTTGAATAACGTTCATTTTTTTTTTAAACAGAAAAAAAAATTCTTTATTGTTTTACAGTTAAATTTGAGCAAGGAAAAGCAGCAGCCAAAATCAGATGAGCAAGATGATTTTTACAATGATGTTGCAAAAGAAATTGATAAAATCGAAGAAATACTAGAACAACATACTGTTGGAAAATAAATCACAGGTGAAAATTGCTATCTTGTACGTGAAGTGTAAATTACATATACCAATGTAAAAATGTTGAAAATTATTTCTGATGAAATTTATAATCTCCTCTCGTTCCGAATATATCTGAGCTGTATTACATACATATTTATTTACAAAATTCTATGCTTAATAAAAAGGCTGATTTTAAAATATTTAAAATGAAAATACGGTTGTTTTACCAATATTAAGTTTCACATGCTAATTGCGCTAGTCTCTAGTATTCACCAATTTTCAATTCCAATTTGTTAAAATTAAACTTGAGACGGTGTTAGTTGTAAGTACGTTATAAAAAATGTATATATGTGTATAGAAACAAAAAACGTTTGAAAACAAGTTTGAAAACTCGTCAGGGTTATTATCAGACATGTCTTCATAGGGCTATGGCGAATAAACTCGACATACCATTAAATATTAAATGACTTCTACAGAAGCTGTAAAGATGAAGAAGACATAGTCAAACTTCTTTGATGATCTGGACGGCATAGCTGAGATAGCACTAAAGAACCCTCAATTGATTTATTCAAAAATAGGGACGGTTTTCACGATAGATCTTGTTTAATGAGCCTTTAGGCCTTCGAGTAGAACATACCAAATGAATCTTAAACCAAAATTAAAACTGTCATTTAAATTATCTCTATTAACTAGCCTTCTTTGCCAGCCAAAATCAGCTTTGAAGTTGCAGTGAATTTATGAAATACCATTCTACGTTACTAACTATAGCTAAAAAGGTAACATTGATGTTTTCGAAAATGCAATGATACACAATTCAGCGTATAAAGGATTTAAGCTGAATTCCGCATTATGATTGCATCACTGCATTCTCGAAAACACCACATCCTTCCACCACATCTTTCTTCCTTCTACATGCGATGCGCCAACAATGTGCTAACCCCAAGTACAGTAAAAGAAAATTCTTACTAGGTAGGGTAGGGGGATTTCCTACGTTGTGACTGATTAAAAAAAAAATTAAATAAAAAACAAGAATTTGGAGCCGAAAAGTTTTTTTTTATTAAAATAAACGGTGTTTTCGAAAATGCAGTGTTGTTACCGTGATACACAATTCAGCGTATATACGGATATTTAAGCTGAATTGTGTATCACGGCAGCATCGCTGCATTTTTGAAAACACCGTTTTATATTAAAATAAACATAAATAAATTATGGCTATTAAAATTGTGAACGTGATCATGTGAAAAATGAACAAAGAACAGAAAAAATGAACAAAGAACAAAAAAAATGAACAATTAATTAATTAATTAATGAAAAAAAAAAAATATCCAATTTAATTAAGATTACGACGATAATATCGTTTTGAAAATAATTGTTGAGCCTGATCTCTGTTAGTAGAAAAAATTTTACGATTTTCGTTCAAACGTCGTGAATGTTGTCTATTTGATGGATTCTTAATGAATTTGTTATTTTCCATATTAAGACTAAAATTATCAATTTCAGTTTCAACATATGGTTTTTGTTGAAGTAAATTATTTGTATTACGATAATCAGAATTAGATATTCCAGGATGATTAAAATTGAAATCATAATTATTAATTTCATTCATAGTAATATTAGTTCCATATAATGGTGTATCTGGAAAAAATTTGAAATCTTGAAATTTATCATTTAATTCCGAATTTGTATTTATTATTTCTGGATTATATTTTTCTTTGATATCTTGCATATAATTTGAATCATCAGATGAATCTTTTGATGTTACATCAAATGTACCACCATCATTTAATAAATAATATTTATCAATGAAATCATCAGGTTTGAATATCTCTTTATCTAATGGATCTGTTGGTTGATATGATGATGATGATGTTAATGGAGATAATGTTGTTTGTATTGGATATTCAAAATTTTCATGTCCAGTATTTAATAAATAATAATTATCAACGAGAAAATCATTTTCATCATTTTTTTTATAACTATCATAATTTATTATATTTTTCATGTAATTTTCATTAACGGTATTATCATCAAATGATAACGGATTTATATTGGATGTTAATACGGTATTATCTGACGGTACATATTCTTCTTTTTCTTTTGATAAACTTTCATATTCTGGTGATGTGAATAACGGTGAAATTGTATGCTTTTTTTTATATTCAGATCGTCCTTTTATATATTGTCGTAATAAATCACGTTTATCATAAGATTGAGATTTTAATTTATTGATTTTTTTCAATGATTTTTTTATTGGATTAAATGATTTTCTTGAATAGTTATTTTTTTGATGTTGTTGAATTTTCAAAATTGGTGTTTTAGATGAAATGTAATTTTTGAATTGGTTTAGTACATTCGGTTGTTGTTGTTGTTGTTGTTGTTGAAAATTTGAATTAATTTTATTAAATTGTGATTTTATTAAATTTCTTTTAGTTTGTGGTTTGATATATTGTTGTTGTAAAACTGGTGAAGATGGATCTGGTTGATTTTTATAAATCGATTCTGATGATATAAAATATGGAAAATTTGTATTAATTGTATTTGTTTTTGGATCGATTAATGAAAATGCATAAAATGGTGCTGATGTTGTCGATGTTGTTGTTGGTGATGGTGGTGGTGTTATTGTTGTTGTCGTCGTTGTGGTTGTTGTTGATGATATAAAATCATTTTTTTCACTTGATGATTCATTAATTTTATCTTTTTTATTTAAAATGTATTTATTAATGTCAAAACTAAAGATTTCTGGTGGTGAATTTAAATCTTTAATAAATTTTTCGATGTCCTCTTCTTGTGATGAATTAACATGAAATTTAATATCTTTTAATTCAGAAAATGATTTTATATCTTTTTCATCTTCATATTTGTTTCGATTTTTATGAATTTTATTGTATTTATTGTTACTATTTACTTGAGAATTTTCAACATTATCATAATCATCATCATAGTATTCAGCGTAATCATAATTAGTATCATCAAACACAATATAGTTTTTAGCATTATTGTCATCATTATTATTACGTTCAACATTAGAATACCGATTATTCTGATGACCGACGAAATTATCATTAATTATTTTATAATTTTTACCATTATTCATACGATTGTTTTTATTTCTATTGGCACCAGCGGCAACATCATAATCAATCATTGCATAGTTTTTGGTATTTTTGACACTATTTTCAAACTTTTCGTTAAAATTGTAAGGATAATCATAAATTATATCATAGTCTTCAGCATTATTTGTACCATCATTACGGTCATCAATGATATATTCATCATAATAATCGATCACATTGTTGTTGTAATCAATGTTATTCGTACAATTTGTATCATTTTTACCAGCAGTGTTATTACTTTTTTTAACAACAACACCATTTTCACCAAATTCTATCAAATCTTTATTTTGTTTTCTACTAAACATTTGATTATTATTATTATCAACAACATTCATTGGTACCATATCGAATAATTTATTCATAGCTAATATTCCCTCTTGTTTGATATTCATTTTTTTTTTATTGTATCGAACTCTATTACCACGACGGTGATAATTTCGATTTTTATTGAAAAATTTTGATTTTTTCATATTTTTTAAATTATTAGTACGATAGATCTTATTGAACTCATTTTTAAATGGACTTAATGATTCTGATTCAGTTTTATTTTCATTTTTATTGTAATTATTGTTAGTTTGATTGTTTAAATTTGTATTATTAGATAATTTCGATAATGTGTGTCGTTTCATTGATTTTCGAAAATCGTATGGATTATGTCTTTTGAAAATTATAGATGAATTGATAAGGTCTTCGGAATTGAGTGAATTATTTTTCTGTAAATCTGTGAATGTATTTGGATTCCCTAGAAAAAAATAAATTAATGAAAAAGATAAAAGAAAAAAATAAAACTCGAGAAAAAAAAATCTTAATTAAACTTTACCTTTTAAAAATTTTGAAAGGATCGATTTCAAATCGTTAACTGGTTGTTTTTCATGTAAATTTTGTTTTGATTTTATATTTTTAACGGGAATATCAAATAATAATAAAGGATCAATTGCAGTTTGATTTTTTTGAAGTGTATTATTCAAATGATTTTGTTCAAAATCAACATTAGATTCATTCAAATGAACTGATGATGATGAATCGATACTTGTTGATTCATTAATTCTTCCACCTGAAAAAAAAATAATTTAAAAATACATAACTGTAAAAAGTAACTGTATTATTTATTTTTTTTTTTAATTAATGTTTACATCGTTTTGTTATCATTTTTCCATTAAATTCTACATCATGATGAGAATTGGCCGAAATATTTAATTTATTTTCATATTTATCGTCTTGTTTTTTAAAATCTATAAGAAAAGAATAAAAATTAAAATTTTCATAAATGATAAATCTAATTAACTTTTTCTAAATTCCAATCAGACATTTTATATCGGTAAAAAACCGAATAGTACAACAACAAAATCTCGATTCGTATATTATAACAGGATTTTTGTTTTTTTCAAAGAGAAATCATTTTCAAGGAACCGTTATAAAATATCTTGAAATGATGTTGTTGTTTTTTTTCTTATAGAAAATATATACCATTACAATGACATCGTTTGATATTCGGATTTAAAGTAATTTCATTGGAAATTGACCTTATATTGTTTAAATTTGAATGTGATGATGGTGATGATGAGAATTTTTTCATTGTTTTAAAATTTAATTTATTTAAAGTAGTTTTCTTGAAATTTGATAAATTTTCTGTATTTGTTTTTGATGTAAAATTTAAAGGAGACAATATAGATGAATTATTAATATCATCATTTATAATTGAAGCAGTATAATTAAAATCAGAATTATTATTGAATGACTTCAATATAAAATCATCAATTGCATGACTTGTATTATTATCAATTAAATAATTTATATCATTTAAATTAGAAATATTTTGAAAATTTGTTAAATTGAATTTTTTTTCATAATCTTCTAATGATTTTAATGAATTATTTATAACTTTTTCAGAATATCTTAATGATTCTAGCGAATCATTTAGAAATTTTTCAGGTAAATATTCTTGAGATGAAAATTTTTTAATTATCGAATTATGACTTTTTTTAATTTTACCATCTTGTTGAACTTCAAATACTCTTTTTAAAAGATTACAACAATAATTCAAATTCGAATTATTTAAATTATTACTATTTTTTTTAATTTTATTAATTTTTGATGATTTTAATATTTTTGGTCTTGTAGTTTCAATCATATTTAAATTTTTATCATTAACAGATTTGATATTTTCTTCACATAAAATTAAGAAAAAATTAACTGTATGATTACATGATGTAGGTGTTGGTGATGTTATATTATTTAATGGATTACGTTCAAATTTAAAAAAAATTCGATTTAAATTTCCATTAAATGAGTTCTGATGACATAAATTGCAATTTGCTGAAAAAAAAAAAGAGGAAAATTAATTAAAATATTGTTTGACGACCCATCAAAAATTTTTTTTTATTTTCTTCAATTATTTTTATCATTTTTTTTTATAGTTTTTCAAATGAAAAAATTATGAAATATTTGTTTGGAAGAATCAAAAGTATAACCTTACCTATAACATTTAAATTTTCTTGATTACCGACACCTGAAAAATTAAAATTAAATTTGAATTCTTTTTGAGGTTCTGGTTTCATATGACCATAATACGGTGGTTTTTCAGTTGTTGTTGATACTTTATTATAATTAAAATTATTATCATACTTCGAAGATGTTGTTAATAATCTTGGAGCAGAGGTAAAGTTCATTGATAACGGTAGATTCGGTGTTGTTGAAGCTAAATTCGGTGTTATTGAAGCTAAATTCGATGTTGTTGAAGAAACATTTGGTGTGATTGTTGTAATATCATTTGAAACGTTTGTTATTGCAGATTTTATAGTTTCATTCATTGCAAGCTTTTGTTTATATTCTCCATAACACTTTATTAAATTCTTTAAAAATTCTACATCAGCTTCAGGTAGATGACTTAGTGCTTCATTGAATTTTTTGAGGACTTCATTATTGTTTGAAAATTTTTGTTTTAATGGTGTTTTTGATGATAAAACATCACGATATAAACCTCTTTCATTATTCATTTTTCTCGGAAAAGATTTATAACGATTAGACGACAATGATGAATCATAGAAATTTTTACTATTATAATTCACAAAATTATTATTATAATAGAGAGGTGGATCAGGTGAAGTAAATTGTTGTTGTTGTTGTTGTAACTGTTCTGTTGTATAGATTTCATTATTATTGTCATCAACAGTTGATGATGGTGGTAATGATGATGTACTATTTTTATTTTTAGCGAAAAAATTTTTAAATGGTCTTCCAAATTTGTAATTGGAATTATTATTTAAAGCTGTTCTACGATTTTTATTTTGATATATTCTATCAATTCTTTGCAATAATTTCAATTTTGTTAGTGGAGATAATAAACGTGTTTCATCAACAATATCTGGTTGTTCAAATATCATCGATAATTGTACAGATTTATCATTATTAGGTGCAAATAATGTTTCACTTGCATCATCAAAATTACCATACTTTTCGAAAAATTCATCAAGTTTTTTATCATAGTCATAAATAATTGCCCCTCTTTGAGTTCTTCTAGTATTTTCATCGCGTTTATCATCGCCAATTTGTTTTTCGATATTCTCAATGATTTTACCAAATAATAAATTTTCTTTTTCATACAATTTATTTCTTTCCTCAATATCTTGATCGTATTTTTCTGGTTCATAAGCAGCGTAATCGTTACCAAAAATATAACCTCTCTTTTCAAGATATTTTATTGGAGCTACCCATTCTTTTCGAAGTTGTTTTATTAAATTTTCCATATTATTATAACGATCTTGTGCAATATTAAAATTATTTTCTAATGCAAATTCATTTAAAATTAAATTGGATAATATTTTTCGAATACGTGCTCCATAATCATCAGAAATTTCTTCCATATTATTTAAATTTGAATTATAAAATTTGTCAGAAGGATAATTTTTCGAAATATCATTTTGATTTAAATCATTATTAGAATTAATATTATATTTCATATTTGAATATGGATTCTTACGGAATAAATTTTGTGTAACTTCATCTGTATAAAGTTTTACTGCCGGATTGATAAAACCTTTTGGAGGTTTAAAAACAAATTTCGGATTATATTGCATGTGATCAGGCATAACATTGCAATTAATTTTGCCGAAAATTATTAAAATGAATAAACTTTATAAAAAAAATAAAAAAATAAAAAAAAAATTATTACAAAAAAAATTTGAACGAAAAAATATTCAAAATGGAAGCATTTCAAGGAAAACTTACCATATAAAATCCATGAAAATCACGTCCATCTTTGTATAAAATATTGAAATAATTGTAAAATATTAAAGAACAGTAGATATTAATCAAAAAAAAAATGAAATTGTAAACGTAAATTGCAAATAAAATAATCAAAAAATTATTTTATTTTCTATTGTAAATTGTAAATTCAAGTTTCGATAGAAGATCTCGACTTGCAGCTTCTTTCCTTGTGTAAATCTATAATCGGAAAGAAAGAAAAACCAAATGAATATGAAAAGAACAAAAACCAAAATGGAAAAGTAACGTGATCGCGATTGACCAATCAGTATCGAAGACAAGTCAAAAGCTACTATGATCGAATAACAAATTTTTAAGAATTTTTAAAATATTCATATTTAAGTGCACCTTAACACATAGCACATTAAAAAGCAGCAATATTTATTAGAATATGTACTATACTATTTTTACTTTTGGAAGTCAGTACAGGCAAGATAGGCATACTTTTTTATATTCTTTTACATTGCGTTTGAATAAATCTGTCTCGTGTGTGTGGGGGGATCAGATCTCAATTTCAATCGAGGAAAATCTTTTAAATTAAATATTATCAAGGGCAACAAACTCATCGGGTACTGCCTCCATAAGCACAATACTGACTTCCAAAAATAAAAATAGTATAGCTTATTATTTTTTAAAGTTATAACATTTTCTAGGGAAAAAATTTAGGAAAATTTAAATAAAAAATTCAACTTCAAAATAAGGAGAAAAAGTAATAAGCTTGTTAATTAAATTTGTAATTTCTGTAAATTGTTGTAAATTTACTTATTACAGCGGCTTACATATATAATTCGGCATTCAATCAGCGTTGCCAATAAGATTTTTTGGTTCCAACTAAATAGCAGTTTAATGCTATAAACATAATATGTACATACAATTATTGTGTATTATACGTAGTCCAGACGACTTTTTTATGTCAAGACTTATGTCTTGACATCGAATATGTCCCGTATAGACCGTATAGACATAAGCCTTGTAGATATAGATGGCAAGACATCGATGTCAAGACTTATGTCTTTGCTACGATGTCTTGCAGACATGAGCAAACAAAATGGAGGTTTCATATGTTTTGTGCAAATGTATCAGATTTATCAGACTTTCATCGAGAGAAAAAATTGCAAATGTGAATTTTTTAATAAATTTAAATTAATTTTTAAATTTAAAAGGTTATTTGGACAAAATTTCAAAAAAATATATTTCAAAAATTTTACACTTTATATTCACTTATTTGAAATGGCAAGACATAATATGCCCAGACATGAAAAATATGGCAAGACATGAACAATGTCCTGACATAAAAAAGTCTCGTCTGGACTCTGTATTAAACTGCTATTTAGCTAGAACCAAAAAATCTTTTTGGCAACGCTGATTGAGTGCTATTTTGGAGGTTTAAAAACAAATTTCGAAATATATTGCATCATTGAAATTAATATTACCGAAAATTATTAAAATGAATAAACTTTATAAAAAAAATAAAAAAAAAAAAAAATTATTACAAAAAAAATTTGAACGAAAAAATATTCAAAATGGAAGCATTTCAAGGAAAACTTACCATATAAAATCCATGAAAATCACGTCCATCTTTGTATAAAATATTGAAATAATTGTAAAATATTAAAGAACAGTAAATATTAATCAAAAAAAAAAAAGAAATTGTAAACGTAAATTGCAAATAAAATAATCAAAAAATTATTTTATTTTCTATTGTAAATTGTAAATTCAAGTTTCGATAGAAGATCTCGACTTGCAGCTTCTTTCCTTGTGTAAATCTATAATCGGAAAGAAAGAAAAACCAAATGAATATGAAAAGAACAAAAACCAAAATGGAAAAGTAACGTGATCGAGATTGACCAATCAGCATCGAAGACAAGTCAAAAGCTACTATGATCGAATAACAAATTTTTAAATTTTTAAGAATTTTTAAAATATTCATATTTAAGTGCACCTTAACACATAGCACATTAAAAAGCAGCAATATTTATTAGAATATGTACTATACTATTTTTACTTTTGGAAGTCAGTACAGGCAAGATAGGCATACTTTTTTATATTCTTTTACATTGCGTTTGAATAAATCTGTCTCGTGTGTGTGGGGGGATCAGATCTCAATTTCAATCGAGGAAAATCTTTTAAATTAAATATTATCAAGGGCAACAAACTCATCGGGTACTGCCTCCATACGCACAATACTGACTTCCAAAAATAAAAATAGTATAGCTTATTATTTTTTAAAGCTATAACATTTTCTAGGGAAAAAATTTAGGAAAATTTAAATAAAAAATTCAACTTCAAAATAAGGAGAAAAAGTAATAAGCTTGTTAATTAAATTTGTAATTTCTGTAAATTGTTGTAAATTTACTTATTACAGCGGCTTACATATATAATTCGGCATTCAATCAGCGTTGCCAATAAGATTTTTTGGTTCCAACTAAATAGCAGTTTAATGCTATAAACATAATATGTACATACAATTATTGTGTATTAAATACACAGGGCCGGCCTTTACATATGAGCAGACAGAGCAGCTGAACAGGGCGACACAATTAGAGGGGCGCCATTAGAACAATATAAATATTTACATAATATTAAAATTTTATATACATAGATTTTTATTTTTGTGTGAACCAATTCTGTGGTCACATTTGCAAACCACTTAAGTCGACATAAGCATCTTCAGACTTAAGCGGTTAGTGCTTCTGACCACAGAATCATCTACTATGAACATAAGTCTCGTATGAATGCCACAAAAACAACAATATATAGCAAACTGTTCAAAATAAAATCTTGCTCCTATAGTATTATTCGATCTTCATAAAAACAAACAACAACAAAAATGCTATACACACAGTATTAGGTTCAATTTCAAATCTTGCACAGTCTCTGCTTTATCATTCTATATGTTTCGTATGGGCGCTACAAAAACAACAATATATAGCAAACTGTTCAAAATAAAATCTTGAACCTATAGTATAGTATTATTCGATCTTCATAAAAACAAACAACAACAAAAATGCTACACACATTCCCTTTTTTGTGCTGTCTTATCCCTTCAAAATTTTGTCCGTCTCTTCTAAATTCATATTATTTTGAATTTGAATTATTTTGGTTATAGGTTCAAGATTTTATTTTGAACAGTTTGCTATATATTGTTGTTTTTGTAGCGCCCATACGAAACATATAGAATGATAAAGCAGAGACTGTGCAAGATTTGAAATTGAACCTAATACTGTGTGTATAGCATTTTTGTTGTTGTTTGTTTTTATGAAGATTAGAGATGAAAAAAGCAAAAATTCGATTTTTTCAAAAATGTTTTTTTCCGTTTTTTTCATAAAAAGCTGCTTTTTAAATGCTTTTTTCACAAATGAAAAATACATTCACCCGTTGCTTTTTATCGGGTTTTTTCCAAAAAAGCGAGTTATATATACTACGTATATTAACACATTTATTCATGGGAACAGACACTAGATCAGCATTTTATAGTATTCTAATTACATTTCTCATTAATTTTCATGTTGTTTCAAAATTGCATTCCATTGCATTTTCTATTGTATAAAATTTATTTTGCGTAGGTGTTATATCATAAAAATTCTTTAGTTAAAATAATAACAAATGTCTAGATTTTAAAAAGAAGGTTCTAATAAATTCATTCTGATTAAGACGGTCTTTAAGTTAACATTAAATTTTTTAAATATTAAAGTTATTAAATTTGTTTATTGAAATAAAAAATTTAAAGAAAGAAATTTAACTAGTTTTTGAAATTGTTAATTAAAAAGAAATTAAATAATCATTTTTGTGTAGAAATATAAATTCTAATTTTTACAAAATTGTGAAGTTTTTCTTGAAATAAAAATAAAATAAAAAAGAAATTTACATATATTAAATAAAAAAAGGAGAAAAGGAATTTTTCTTATTTAAATCCTGCAACTTATATAACTGGCGCAGTCTTGTAGTTTGTCTTCGGAATTCTATAGTAGAAAATCCGTCTATTTTAATAGTTTAAAGACAAAAAAAAAGAACCTTAAAAAAAAAAAAAAAATTATTGGAGTTCCATTGTGGAAAATCCAACATACACAAAATTTTTGGGAGATCAAGCAAAAGTACAGGAGTAGTAAAGGCCGTCATCAAGTGAGTTACATCAGATCAAATTCGATGAAGACGAAAGTTGAACTGTAAGTAATTTTCATTTATGTCAGAATCCTTTTGTAATATCTCCCCCCTAAATAATAATAACGAAAACTTAAGCTCAAGTTTGGAAAATTTAATTAGTGATTTAAGTAAAATTACTGTCAGTGAAAGTGAAGAAAATCGAAATATCTGTGTAATTGCGTTTGAATCCGATAACAATATGACAACAGTCCCAAGTTTTTTAAAAGTTCACGCAGAAACCATTCCGGAGTTTGATGGTGATGTAAATGAATTAAATTTTTTTATCGAAAGCATCGATACTATTGTTAGCCATTTCTATGACAAAAAAAATTTAGACGTCTACCAAAATAATGTTATTTATAGAACAATAATAAGTAAATTAAAAGGTGCTGCTAGAGAGGTAATTAATATTAGCTGTGTCAATACAATAGATGAGATAAAAAACGAACTTATTCGAAATTTTAGTGACCCTAGAAATGAGAACTGTTTGGCATTCGATTTGAACAATTTAAAACAAAAACGTGAAGAAACTCCTTATGAATTTCATGATAGAGTGAGAAAATTATTAAACACAATTTCAAACTATCTTGCAATTCATGAAAAGGACGCGAATGTTCGGAAATTTAAACAAAATTTATACAACGATCAAGCTTTAGAAGTATTTTTAGCAGGTTTGAAAAATCCATATGGAATTATGGTTCGAACAAAAGAACCAAAAACAATGTTAGAAGCCATAAATTTTATAAAAAAAGAAGATAATATCAAATACCTACAAAATTACCAGTCTAATTATAATTTCAATCAACACAATGTGCAAAAGCAAGATCCAAATTTTAATAAATTTAAAAAATCCCAACAATCAAAAAATCTTTTTCAGCGAACCTTGAATCCAAATTACTTTCACCAAGATTATCAATCTACACACGAAAATTCTGTCTTCCCATATGCAGCGTATGCAAATAGATCAAACACGATTGCAACTGACGCACGTCAAACAAATCAAAATCCTCAAGAAAATTTACCATTTCCAACAGGACCAGTCAGCATACAGCAAAGACAAAATTTACCACAACAAAAATTTCCTACCCATACTCAAGTTTTCGGTAGGCCCAAAAACGTATGGAAACAAAACCCAAGTCAAACCCTACATCAACCAAAACCCATACCCATGAGCATTACATCAAGACAACCATCAACTTCTCAAAAATTTCAACAGTCAACTCCAAAATGGTCTCAAGAACAATTACATAATACAGAACACACAGATGCAATTGATGACAATCAAGATTTATTTATGACCGAAAATAATACTGATTATGAATATGTTGAAGGTGACTACAATACAGCGTGCGCAAATTTTCCACTTACCCAGCAGTACAACCCACAGTTGTGATAGACATTAATAATCTTTGTAATAAAAAACAACTACCCTACATTACAATAAAAAACCCTCCCCTAAAATTGTTAATAGATACGGGATCAACAAAATCATTCATTGATCCGTCTATAGCAGATAATTATTACACACAATATAAAACATATGATCCATTCACTGTATCATCTTCTTTTATTTCCTCAACACATAATTTTTCAATAACTATACCAGCATTCGAAGAATTTAATGAACCAATAAACTTCAAGTTTTATATCTACAAATTTCATAACATCTTCGATGGGTTAATTGGCATTGACCTTATTCAAAATCTAGAAGCAAGTATCGATTTTCCAAGCTTACAATTTGTAACTCCAAATACCACAATCCCAATAAAATTTTTAGAAAGTAATCCCAAAATACTTGTTGATACCATACTTCCAAAAAACAGTATCTCTAAAATTCAAATACCCGTGACATCTAAGTCAGGACAAATTATTGTTCCTCTTCAAACAATCCACAATTGTATTATACCAGAAACTCTGACTACAGCTATAAATGGATGGGCAGTTGTAGAAATACATAACAAATCTGAAGACAACACTAATTTTACCCTGTTATATCCAGTACGAACCATAAACGTTGAAAATAAATTTGACTTTTACCATGTCAACTTTAAAGAAACTCAAGAACGAAGTAAAAAACTTGATGAAAATTTCATAAGATGCGATCACATGAACGAGGAAGAAAAATTCCAAATCCTCTCTCTTTGTAAAAAGTTTTCAGACATTTTTCATAATGAAGATAGTCCCCTCACCTTTTCTAACACAATAAAACACCGTATAAGAACAACCGACGAAATTCCTGTGCATCAAAAAAGTTATCGCTACCCATATATACATAAAGAAGAAATTCAGAAACAAATTTCGAAAATGTTAAACCAAAACATTATCAGACCTAGCATTTCACCCTGGTCTTCACCAATTTGGGTAGTACCAAAGAAAGCCGATTCTTCTGGTAAAAAGAAGTGGCGTATTGTTGTAGATTTTCGTAAGTTAAATAAAAAAACGATCGATGATCGCTACCCCATACCTAATATAAACGAAGTACTGGATAAGCTTGGCAAATGCAACTATTTTTCGACAATCGATTTGGCTAGTGGTTTCCACCAAATCGAAATGCACCCTGACGATGTGGAGAAAACTGCGTTTAATGTCGACAACGGGCATTACGAGTTCTTGAGAATGCCTTTTGGCTTAAAAAACTCTCCCGCTACCTTTCAGAGAGTAATGGACAACGTCCTGAAAGGACTTCAAAATGTCCTAGTATATCTTGATGATATTATTGTATTCTCTACATCGTTACAGGAACATATGGTGATCCTTAAACAAGTATTTCAACGTCTCCGCGAGGCAAACCTTAAAATACAATTAGACAAAACTGAGTTTTTAAAAAAACAAACGGCCTTTTTAGGACATATAATAACCCCCGAAGGCATAAAGCCAAACCCAGACAAAATCCAGTGTATTCAAAAATTTCCAATCCCAAAAACTGCGAAAGAAATAAAAAGCTTTCTAGGCCTTTTGGGATACTACAGAAAATTTATCCCAAATTTTTCAAAAATAACAAAACCTATGACTTCTTGTTTAAAAAAAGGCGCAATAGTAAAACATACCACCGAATTTATTCAATGTTTTGAGACTTGTAAAGAATTGCTTACTAACGAGCCCATCCTTGCATACCCTGACTTTTCAAAACCTTTTAACCTCACTACAGATGCAAGCCAAGTTGCTATAGGAGCTGTCTTATCCCAAGGACGTATAGGCCAAGATAAACCCATCGCTTTTGCTTCACGAACTTTAAACAACACAGAACAAAATTATAGCGTTATAGAAAGAGAGTTGCTGGCCATTATTTGGGCAACCAAATATTTTCGTCCGTATTTGTATGGACGAAAATTTTCCATATATACAGACCATAGACCGCTAAATTGGCTGTTTTCTATTAAAGAACCTAATAGTAAACTTCTGCGTTGGAGATTAAAGCTTGAGGAGTTCGACTTCGACATTGAATATAAGAAAGGGTCAATGAATTCAAACGCCGACGCGCTTTCTAGAATAAAAATTAGCGAAATTAATAATAATACCACACACGTAGAAAAACCAAACAATGAAGATAATTTTTCAATTGTTGGAAATGTGAACGAAATTCCAAATGTTGCAGACTTCGAAGAAGATGAAAATGATACAGTACATACAAGTGTTGAGAACCCAATTTTTGAAATACCGATTTCGGAAACACCAATAAACTACTTTAAAAACCAAATTTTCATAAAATCTGTTAAATATTCCCCCAAAGTACCGAAGATTATTCGGCTTTTTACTAATAAAATAAGAACCATCATAGAAATCTCAGAAATAAATTTTGAGGAAGACGTAATAA
Source organism: Bombylius major (assembly GCA_932526495.1). Taxonomy (NCBI): domain Eukaryota; kingdom Metazoa; phylum Arthropoda; class Insecta; order Diptera; family Bombyliidae; genus Bombylius; species Bombylius major. The sequence continues at coordinate 11,977,662 of OW052046.1, forward strand.
ATATTTTCAAAGAATTTTCGGTCACAAATAAACTCTTCGCAATACATCTAGAAGACGCAAAACTTATTCCCCGATTTTGTAGAACACTCCAAAACACTTTCAAAACCCCTTCATTTAAGCTTTTACTATGTAATAAAGTTCTGGAAGACGTTAAAACATCTGAACGGCAAGAAGAAATAATCAAATTACATCACGAAGGACGAACAAATCATCGAGGTATTATGGAAATTGAGTGTGAAATAAAACGCCAATATTATTGGCCTAATATCCGTAATAGCGTAACAAATTATATAAACAACTGCTCTCTATGTCAAAGAATGAAATATGATAGACATCCACCTCAACAAAAATACAGTCTCACACCAACACCAAAAAAACCATTCGAAATTGTCCACATTGACACTTTCACTGTGAAAAAACAGAAATTTCTAACGTTAGTCGATAAATTTTCAAAATACGGTCAAGCATATCCTTTGGATAGCTTAACAGCAATCCATGTAGCAAAAACCTTCATGAATTTTATTACACACCATGGTATACCTAAATTGCTAATTTTAGATAATGGATCAGAACTAAAAAACAATATCATTTGCGATTTGTCCTCACTACATAAAATCGGACTACACTATACAACACCACTAAATCCTAACTCAAACAGTACTGTAGAAAGATTTCATTCTACTATTATCGAGCATCTACGCATATTGATAGAAAAGAAAAAAGATTTAAATATTATTGACCTAATGCCATACGCAGTTCTTGGCTATAACCATTCTATTCACTCCACTACAAAGCAACGACCAATCGACGTAATCAACGGACATCTCGACGTAAATAACGTCTTTGACTTAGATATAAACAAAATACTCTACTCAAATTATGTGAATCAACACAAAGAAAAAACTCTAGAAATGTATAAACATCTAAATGAACAAATGTCAATAAACAAAGAAACCATTTTAGAAAAGAGAAATGAATCTAGGCACGACCCCTTGACATACGAACCAAACACTATAGGGTATCACAAAATTCGCGCTCGAGATAAAACAAGTCCACGGTTTCGAGCTCATATTGTAAATTCCGATAACATAGAAAAAATTAATACATCAGAAAATATTTATCACAAAAACAATTTTAAAAGACCTCTTACTAATCAAAAAACTGTTTCCTTACAGGATCCTTCTTGCCATCGCAGCAACGGCAATTGCTCAAGAAATAAAAGTAACAAATCTTGAATCAAACCCAGGCATACTTCCTTTCAAATTGGGAAATGCCAAGTTGAGATATAGTTCACATATATTTATCCACTATTTCGACCTGAAACTTATCAAAATACAAGTAGACTCTTTGTCAAGACAGTACAAAAACATTCAATTAACTCATGTCGAAACCGAACCTTATATAACTGCAATCAAATCTTTCAGCAATTTCATAAATTTTCAGTTGAATCTTGCTAAAGAAAAACTCAATTCTCTGTATCACACGACCAATAGAACGAAAAGAGGTATATTCAATGGGCTAGGCACGGTGTTTAAAAGCATAACCGGAAATCTAGATGCTGAAGACGGTAAGAAGTTCGATGAATTAATAAATACTTTAAATTCAAATCAAAACAATATTGTATCTACATTAAACAAACAAATCTCATTAACCAAGAAAATAATCGAAGACTACAACAGTACTTTAAATATAGTTCAACAAAACGAAGCTCGTCTAACAGCTAAAATTAATGAAATAATAAAATTAAAATCCCTAGACATGGAAAACTTTCTGATAGTAAAAAATGCTTTCGATGAAGTCACTGGTTTAATTAATATAATTGTACAAATACTCGATAATTTAGAAAATGCCATTACTTTTGCTAAACTCAAAATTTTGCACAACAGTATATTGAAGTTAAGGGACTTGGAGTTTGTTGTCAATAAAGTTCTCGAGCACCATTCACAAGATGAATTGTTTTTTAAAACTGAGCCTTCAAGTATTCACAAATTCTATGAAATATTAGAAGTTGAAGCATATTTTTCAAACGAAAAAATAGTTTTTGTTATTTATTTCCCAATCATGCATCCTGAAATATATACCTTTTATCATTTATATCCTGTACCAACAAAAAACAATACAGTTATTATTCCTGAAAAACCTTTTCTGGCACTTGGAAATTCAAATTTTTACTACGAAAAAGACGAATGTAAGAAAATTCACAACATGTTCTACTGCAATAACGCTGAAAGACCAATTCAACAAAAAAATGATGATTGTATAAGCGAATTATTACAGCTGAAAACTCACACAACAACCGAATGTAAAATACATCAAATAACAATTTATACAGAAATCATAGAAGAAGCAATAACAGGATACTACATAACTATATTTCCAAACAACACCAAGATCAAAATGAATTGTCAAAAAACCGATTTCACTACATTAAAAGGAGTGTATTTAATAGAGCTCCCAACAGGATGTAGTTTCCAGACCAGCCAAAATCTTTTTATTAACGATAAAACCATCATCACAGGGCAGCCTTTATTATTACCCTCAGTGACCGTTCCTGTGGCTTCAATGAGCAACATACAGCAATTAACATTAAAAGACATCTCTTTGGATAAAATCCACCACCTATATAAACAACAACAAACAATAGAAGAAGTAAGCTTGAAAAATCTTCAAGGGCATTCAAATACTACTTGGATAGTTATGATAGCTTCTGTAACAATATCCATTCTATTCGTAATAATATTCATCTACACAATTAAATTCATCAAATCGAGCCGAAATTCGACACAACAACAAAGGTCTACTAGAGCGCAAGATAAGTCAATTCCAACTACTTTACGCCAGGACACACAACTCGAGGACGAATAAAATTCCTCACGTTGCGGTCCTTCTACGGCGGGAGGAGTTATATATACTACGTATATTAACACATTTATTCATGGGAACAGACACTAGATCAGCATTTTATAGTATTCTAATTACATTTCTCATTAATTTTCATGTTGTTTCAAAATTGCATTCCATTGCATTTTCTATTGTATAAAATTTATTTTGCGTAGGTGTTATATCATAAAAATTCTTTAGTTAAAATAATAACAAATGTCTAGATTTTAAAAAGAAGGTTCTAATAAATTCATTCTGATTAAGACGGTCTTTAAGTTAACATTAAATTTTTTAAATATTAAAGTTATTAAATTTGTTTATTGAAATAAAAAATTTAAAGAAAGAAATTTAACTAGTTTTTGAAATTGTTAATTAAAAAGAAATTAAATAATCATTTTTGTGTAGAAATATAAATTCTAATTTTTACAAAATTGTGAAGTTTTTCTTGAAATAAAAATAAAATAAAAAAGAAATTTACATATATTAAATAAAAAAAGGAGAAAAGGAATTTTTCTTATTTAAATCCTGCAACTTATATAACTAGCGGAAAAAAACAGGAAAAAAACATTTGTTTTTTTCATAATCATAGGAAAAAGATATACATACATTCATTTGAACGGTTTTTTTTCAATTTTTTGAAGTAAGTAGGTAAATTTATGATATTTAATGAAATTTGGGTGTACAGGGTGTTTCACACATCTTGTGCCAAATTACAAACTACAAAAATTCCTTTCCAGGACTACAGGATTTTTATGAAAAAATCCGGAAAAATATGAAAGAATCCAACGAAATTGTTTTTTTCATGGGTTTTTTCATCTCTAATGAAGATCGAATAATACTATAGGAGCAAGATTTTATTTTGAACAGTTTGCAATAACTTTTTTTATTTTCAAGGCTGTATGTATGTATATAAATAGTTCCGTATATAATTCGAATTATATGAAAGTATGTATTATTATGTATATAAATTGATTTATTTTCAAAATATGAAATGTGAAATGTGAGTTGAAAGTCTACCCAAGGGTGGTGTGGAAACGGCTTGAACATTTTAATATTCATTAAAAATTTAAACAGAATAAGGGCGAAATTTTATTCTTCGAACAGGGCGTAAAATTAGGTTGGGCGGGCCCTGTGTATTATACGTAGTCCAGACGACTTTTTTATGTCAAGACTTATGTCTTGACATCGAATATGTCCCGTATAGACCGTATAGACATAAGTCTTGTAGATATAGATGGCAAGACATCGATGTCAAGACTTATGTCTTTGCTACGATGTCTTGCAGACATGAGCAAACAAAATGGAGGTTTCATATGTTTTGTGCAAATGTATCAGATTTATCAGACTTTCATCGAGAGAAAAAATTGCAAATGTGAATTTTTTAATAAATTTAAATTAATTTTTAAATTTAAAAGGTTATTTGGACAAAATTTCAAAAAAATATATTTCAAAAATTTTACACTTTATATTCACTTATTTGAAATGGCAAGACATAATATGCCCAGACATGAAAAATATGGCAAGACATGAACAATGTCCTGACATAAAAAAGTCTCGTCTGGACTCTGTATTAAACTGCTATTTAGCTAGAACCAAAAAATCTTTTTGGCAACGCTGATTGAGTGCTATTTTGGAGGTTTAAAAACAAATTTCGGATTATATTGCATCATTGCAATTAATATTACCGAAAATTATTAAAATGAATAAACTTTATAAAAAAAATAAAAAAAAATAAAAAAAAATTATTACAAAAAAAATTTGAACGAAAAAATATTCAAAATGGAAGCATTTCAAGGAAAACTTACCATATAAAATCCATGAAAATCACGTCCATCTTTGTATAAAATATTGAAATAATTGTAAAATATTAAAGAACAGTAAATATTAATCGAAAAAAAAAAGAAATTGTAAACGTAAATTGCAAATAAAATAATCAAAAAATTATTTTATTTTCTATTGTAAATTGTAAATTCAAGTTTCGATAGAAGATCTCGACTTGCAGCTTCTTTCCTTGTGTAAATCTATAATCGGAAAGAAAGAAAAACCAAATGAATATGAAAAGAACAAAAACCAAAATGGAAAAGTAACGTGATCGCGATTGACCAATCAGTATCGAAGACAAGTCAAAAGCTACTATGATCGAATAACAAATTTTTAAGAATTTTTAAAATATTCATATTTAAGTGCACCTTAACACATAGCACATTAAAAAGCAGCAATATTTATTAGAATATGTACTATACTATTTTTACTTTTGGAAGTCAGTACAGGCAAGATAGGCATACTTTTTTATATTCTTTTACATTGCGTTTGAATAAATCTGTCTCGTGTGTGTGGGGGGATCAGATCTCAATTTCAATCGAGGAAAATCTTTTAAATTAAATATTATCAAGGGCAACAAACTCATCGGGTACTGCCTCCATACGCACAATACTGACTTCCAAAAATAAAAATAGTATAGCTTATTATTTTTTAAAGCTATAACATTTTCTAGGGAAAAAATTTAGGAAAATTTAAATAAAAAATTCAACTTCAAAATAAGGAGAAAAAGTAATAAGCTTGTTAATTAAATTTGTAATTTCTGTAAATTGTTGTAAATTTACTTATTACAGCGGCTTACATATATAATTCGGCATTCAATCAGCGTTGCCAATAAGATTTTTTGGTTCCAACTAAATAGCAGTTTAATGCTATAAACATAATATGTACATACAATTATTGTGTATTATACGTAGTCCAGACGACTTTTTTATGTCAAGACTTATGTCTTGACATCGAATATGTCCCGTATAGACCGTATAGACATAAGCCTTGTAGATATAGATGGCAAGACATCGATGTCAAGACTTATGTCTTTGCTACGATGTCTTGCAGACATGAGCAAACAAAATGGAGGTTTCATATGTTTTGTGCAAATGTATCAGATTTATCAGACTTTCATCGAGAGAAAAAATTGCAAATGTGAATTTTTTAATAAATTTAAATTAATTTTTAAATTTAAAAGGTTATTTGGACAAAATTTCAAAAAAATATATTTCAAAAATTTTACACTTTATATTCACTTATTTGAAATGGCAAGACATAATATGCCCAGACATGAAAAATATGGCAAGACATGAACAATGTCCTGACATAAAAAAGTCTCGTCTGGACTCTGTATTAAACTGCTATTTAGCTAGAACCAAAAAATCTTTTTGGCAACGCTGATTGAGTGCTATTATGGTCTATGGATGAAAATAGTATGTAACTAGAATTTATTTTCTCGATTTTTTAAGTAAATTTTCAAGCCTTCAATAATAAAATTCAAATTTAAAAAAAATGAACCTAAGATCAGTGCCAGAAAACACTATTATTTGAATTTTGAGATTTTTCACTTCCTTGTTCCAATAAAATTTATTTTTTCTTTTCAGGTTAATTTTCAAGCCGTCAAATGTCAATAATAAAATTCAAATTTAAAAAAAATGAACCTAAGATCAGTGCCAAAAACCATTATTATTTGAATTTTGAGATTTTTTACTTCCTTGTTCCAATAAAATTTATTTTCTCGATTTTTTAAGTAAATTTTCAAGCCTTCAATAATAAAATTCAAATTTTAAAAATAATGAACCTAAGATCAGTGCTAAAAGACACTATTATGTATTTGAATTTTGAGATTTTTTACTTCCTTGTTCCAATAAAATTTATTTTCTCGATTTTTTAAGTAAATTTTCAAGCCTTCAATAATAAAATTCAAATTTAAAAAAAATGAACCTAAGATCAGTGCCAGAAAACACTATTATTTGAATTTTGAGATTTTTCACTTCCTTGTTCCAATAAAATTTATTTTTTCTTTTTAGGTTAATTTTCAAGCCGTCAAATGTCAATAATAAAATTCAAATTTTAAAAAAAATGAACCTAAGATCAGTGCCAAAAAACACTATTATTTTAATTTTGAGATTTTTTACTTCCCTGTTCCAATAAAATTTATTTTCTTGATTTTTTAAGTAAATTTTCAAGCCTTCAATAATAAAATTCAAATTTAAAAAAAATGAACCTAAGATCAGTTCCAAAAAACACTATTATTTGAATTTTGAGATTTTTTACTTCCTTGTTCCAATAAAATTTATTTTCTCGATTTTTTAAGTAAATTTTCAAGCCTTCAATAATAAAATTCAAATTTAAAAAAAATGAACCTAAGATCAGTGTCATAAAACATTATTATTTGAATTTTGAGATTTTTTACTTCCTTGTTCCAATAAAATTTATTTTCTCGATTTTTTAAGTAAATTTTCAAGCCTTCAATAATAAAATTCAAATTTAAAAAAAATGAACCTAAGATCAGTGTCATAAAACATTATTATTTTAATTTTGAGATTTTTCACTTCCTTGTTCCAATAAAATTTATTTTCTATTTTTAGGTCAATTTTCAAGCCTTCAATAATAAAATTCAAATTTAAAAAAAAAAATGAACATACATAAATTCATCGAGTACATTTTTATTAGAGACAAGCCATTGCTTGCTTCAAATATGCACATAATTTCATATTCAATTTTTTAAAATAAAAAAATAAAAAAAAAACATTTTTTTTACGTTTTATTTTTTATTAACAAACACTTCATAAGCTTCACAAAAGAATAAAAGTAATATGTACATTATATTTGTATTATATTTATTAAATTGATTGTTTTTCAAAACGAAAAAAAATATATATGTATGTATTTGAATATTATACATTATTAAAATGTAAATAGCATTTTTTTTTTATTATTATTATTCAGATGAATGTTATATTCTTGATAAATTGGTTGTTTTGTTGCTGACACAATTAATTGCGATTTTGTCGAAATTTAAAAAAAAAAAAAACATGTAAATGTTAAGATATGTAATTACAATGTTTATTTATTTTATCAGATAAATTTTTGAAAATAGCAATAAAAAATAGTTGAGATTTTATATTGTATACAACCACAGACATTTTCGAATTATATTTTTCGATTTCGATTCGATTGTCTTACGTGATAAAATAGCAAAACATTTTTTCGTCGAAATTTTGTACCGAAATTCGATCGATCGAATTACCTATAATATATTCATAATAATAAGATCCATGAACTGGTTAAATTAAAATTAAAAGAAAAACCAATTTTGATTTTAAATTGAATCTAAATGGCATCGCTCGTAAGTGTGTCATGCTTTAATTAAAAATTATATACATATTTGTAAATTGTTTTTTTTTTTTTTTTAAAAATGCTTCATTTCATATTTTAGAGAGAAATACATATTATAAATATATTTTTTTTTTTTAAATTTAAAATAGATGTATGTATGTACTTCTCATGTTATTTTTACTTTCTTATCTCTAGAATGAGTTATAATATTTACATTCTATATCAATAAAAATATATTTGAAAATAAGAAGAAAAAAAAACAAACAAATTTTTCTTAATTTATTTAGTTTTTTTTTTTTTTTTAACAACACCAACCCCTTCTTTCTGCATCACCATGAGCAATATGATCTATACTCCATGATGCTGTTTCTAATCGTCCAATATCGTTTGCTTTAACATGATTATCAACTGGTATACCCATTTGAACAGCTGGTAAATGAATTGAATGACTCGATGAATAATGACCACGACGACGATGACGTGATGATGATGATGATAATGGTAATGTACCGGTATTATTCATTATAATGCTATTATTATTATTATTATTATTATTTAAATTACTATTATCTTCAATAACAGCATCACCATATGCTGTTATTGAATCATCTGAATCATGTCTTCTTAATGTATCACATTTATTCTCTTTTTCTAATTGTAATATACCATTTGCAATTGATAAAAAAACTTGTTGTAAACCAGTATTTTGTTCAGCTGATGTTTCAAAATATTTAGCACCAATTGATGATGCATATAAATATGCTTCATCTCTTGATACTGAACGTGATTGTTCTAAATCTAATTTATTACCAACCAATATTAATACAATTGGTTCTGGTACAATACGATGTAATTCATGTACCCATGATTTAACATCAATAAATGTTAAATATTGACATAAATCAAAAACTAATATGGCAGCATTTGCATTTCTATAATACATTGGTGCAACAGCTTTGAAACGTTCTTGACCAGCTGTATCCCATATCTGAAATATATATCATATACGTATACATATATATATATATATATATATTTGTTTTTAATTTCTACATAATTATTTAAATATGCACTAAGAAAATAATCTAAAGAAAGTCAGTAAACTTACATGTAATTTAACTTTTACATCGTCCACATACATTTTACATACAAAAAATGATGCTCCAATTGTTGGTTCTAATTCCTTAGAGCATTTGTTGTTTACAAATTTACTAACAAGACTTGTTTTACCAACACCTGTAAATCATTATTAACAAACCAACAATATAATAATTTCATTATTAATCATCATAATTCAATTTAAAAAAAAAAAAAGAAAAAAAAAACAATTTTTCCAATTTGCAATCAAATTTACATTTACCTCTTGATCCCAAAACAACAACTTTTCCTTCTAGTGCTTTCATTTTAATTTATTTTTACAGTCAACAACATGTACATTTTTATATCCACAAAACATTTTTTAGTTTTAATTAAATAAAAATTCCCATAAAAATTATTATCAAATTTTCATTTAATTTCTTTATTTCAAAATTTCAAATTTATTTAAACTTTTTCTGTTCAATTACACTTCTTCAAAAAAAAAAAAACCAAAAACAACAATAATTTAAAACGCAAACTGTTTAATAAAGGGAAAAAATTAATTTATAAAATTGATGGTTCATTTGAATATTTTTGTTTTGCATATTAAAAATTGATATGACACAAAAAAAAAAAAAAATAGAGCGGCCAAACTTATGAAATGGATGGGATGGGATGTTTTCTTTTCAGTAAAATTTTTTAAAGTGTGCAATTTAAATTTTTAACATGTTTTTTTGGACACTTAATTAAAACTGAACTCTGAGTCTGCTTTCAAGAAAAATATAACTGGGTTGAACAAAATTGATGTGAACACATTTCACTTCCTCAGTTTCAATAAAACACAGTTATTGTTCTATTGGAAATCGAAAAATTGAAATGTTCTCAGATCATTTTTGCTCAGCTCATTTTTTTTTTTTTTTTTAAATTGGCTCGCTTCAAGGTGTCAAAAAATAAAGTTAAAAATAAATTAACATCCAATTCAGCATTACGAAAACAAATCAAGAAGATTTACAACATCACATAATAACCCCAAGCTTTAATTCCATATGATTTCGCATCAACAAAGTATGTATGTAGCTGCTAACTAACCTGATCTGAGCAAGTAGGGTGGGCGAATAAAATTTTAGCTTACTCTCTGAGTAACTGCATCTTCGAAAACGTCAGATGATCGGGCCAAAACACACTAGGGATGAATACAACCGTCTGATCCAATTAAAAACCGGTTATTACAACTGATTTACCTATAATAACCGGTTTTTAATAGGATTGCGACGGTTGCAATCATCCCCAGTGTATTTTCACCCATCGTCAATTGACGAAATTCAACAATACAACGTTTTAAGCTGAATATCGTCAATTGAAACCTTACGCCCAATGATAACGACAACGACAACTACTTTCCGACACCGACAAAATTAGAAGTAAATCTAAGTGAACGACAACGTTGTCATTGGGCGAGAACAACAGTCGTTCTATTGATTCTAATTGAACGTCACGTTGTAGTTGTCGTTACCATTGGGCGCAGGCTTTGACGATCATTTGACGTTCTCGAACATGCACTAGAAGTCTATTCCTATTGTCAACTGAAGCAAATGGTCGATTCCACATTGACAGTGTCAGTTTCAGCAATTTCTTTCAATTAACAGGTTTTTTCTGTCTTCGAGCTGGATATACAGTACCACAGGTAGTCTTCTTTACTTGTCGTCAATCATATAGGTTTAAAACATAAGCAATCGTAGTGGTAAACATAACATAGTAAACTTTGTATGTATTTGTTTGATGATCAGTGAAGACAGAAATTTCTTGTCAACAAAATTTCTATCCATTTCTCCCCACTTCTGGATAAAATTTACTCACCTCGCCTTCTCTCTTCTCTTCTAAAAAACCGGTTGTTTGTTGAAGCTGAAAGAAGAAAGGTCTGGTTCGAACCAATCTTTCTTCTCACTGTATGATCAGTTCCAATAAAACACAGCTATTTCGACAACCCTCAACAAATGTCAAATTGTAATCAAAAATGTCAAATTGTTTGGAAACACATACATTATTTGACAAAACAGCTGTTTGTTGTGAAGAAGGTTATGTATTCAATGATTTTAATGTAGAAAAATCTTCAAAAATTCGAAATGCTAAATAAATTACGAATTTGTACACCGAGTTTATATCGTGGATATGCTTTTAAATCGGATCTTAAAATAAAATGGGTAAGACCACAAAAAATTCCAAGTATTTTACCAGAGAAAAGTGGTGATGTAGGAAAATTGCCTAAAGTTGATCCAAAGAATTTTCTACCTGGATATGAAAATGCAAAAGCACTTGCTAAGTGAGTATTTTATTTGTCAATTAATATACAGAAGAAATTAATTCAAATCAATCATTTTTGTTTTAGTGCTGATGAAACAGTAAAATTACTTTTTCATTTGGAAAATAATCCTCGAAAATACACTACAATGGTTTACAATGAAATGTTTGTAAAAGATGTACAAAGGCATTCCTCAGATTGGGGATCTATCGAAGCCAAACGTAAGTTGATGCCTACATTTTTTAGCTCAGAATCATCATCTGCAAGTCTATTACTAATCTCTGTAGAATTATAAATACAGGTCCTGTAAATGTATAGAAAAAACATAATACATAGACTTCCAGGATTCAATTGATTCAAGTCAATAACACCATACTTTTGAATTGAATATAATGAACATATCCTTAATTTTTTCAGTTGCAGAAATGACTGCTAAAATTAGAAGATTACAACAAAGTTATAAAGAGCATCCACGTAATGTTAAGATGAAAGTTCATTTACTCGAACTAATTGATAAACGTAAGAAATTTTTAAAATACCTTAGACGATGGGATTATAAACGTTTTGAATGGATTCTAGAGAAATTAGATTTAATTTATAAGCCACCACCAAATGAATATCATTGGATTACCAGAAAGGATTCTTTACGTAAATTAACAAATATACATTGTGAAAATATACAAAATCAAAGATTAAATGAATATCGTGAATTTCTTGATAATCAAAAAATTGAATTTCTAGAAAGAAAAATAAAAAATTTAGAATTTATAAGAAATGAACAAGAAGAATGTGAAATTCCAATAACAATTACTGAAGAAGAGATACAAAATAATAAAAAGCAATTACAACAATTGAAAAATGAAAGGATTGATAAAGAAAAGTAAGAGAAAAAAAACAAGAGAATAGGTAATACAACTGGTGTGTTCATTCAGTTTTTTTATTTTTGTGTGTGGGTGTATTTTTGAAGATTTAAAGGACAATTATTGTAATTTCTTCTAAACCATATATTAAATATAAAATACAAATACAAAATGTACTTTAGTTCAATTCTTTTTTTTTTTTTTTTTTTATAAATAAATTTTAGTTTTATTATTTTCAATTTTTTTTTTTTTTCTAAAATTAGTTCAATATATATATAATAATTTTGTTTAACTTATTTTCGCTAAAGAATTTAAAAAAAATGAAAAAAAAAAAAAAAAAAAACTTTCATAAACTTGTCATTGCTGGCGGACGAGCATATGCTTTTGGTATAAAACCATATTTTCTTGTTTTTGGTGCATATGCCCATAACCATCCATCAACAGTTTGATTATTTAAATCAGCATAAATCCAATCTCCTCTTCTAACAGATAAATCATCTGGTGCTTGAGCCTGAAATTATTAATACTATGATTTCATGAAGAAAATTTAAAATGAAAAATATTAATTATACCTTATAGTCATAAAGCATAACAAGTTCAGTTCCATGATAGCGTAGATCATCAGCTGCAACCATTTGTTGATGAGATTGCTGTTGATTACCATTACCACCACCACCACCATTACAATTTGTTAATTGATTTGAATTATGTGCTGGTGATGTACTTAAATTATTAATTAAATTTGTATTTGTTGGATTTGTTGTTGAAATAATTTGACCATTATTTGAATTTGTATTATTATTATTATTATTATTATTGTTATTATTATTATTATTATTATTATTTTGTTGTAATGATTTTGATGATTGCAATACATTATCAGCAGGATAAACAAAACCAGATGGTATAAAACCTTCTTGTCCATCACTACGAACAATCCAAAACCAATCTGGATCTTCACGATTTAATACAGTTACAAATTCACCACGTTCAACAGATACATCATTTTCATCGCGTGCAATAAATGTATACAATACAATATAACATCCACTTGGATCTTTTGCGAATGGCAAAAAATCAGGTTCAGAACTTAAACTAACCTGTGAATGTTTTAATGGTGATTGCATTCCACCAATATTTGTTGTACCATTGCCAACACCACCACCACCTCCACCAATATTATTAACACCAACAACAATTTCTCCACAACCACCAGATGTTGTTTCATCTAATAATTCTGGTGGTACAACAATATCCATACCATCATTTAAATTATTTGGTAAACTTTGATCTCTTGGTAATTTTTTTTTAATTGCTAAATCAGCTAATTGGGTATTATATGGTGCACAATATGAATGCGGTATAAAACCTTCTTGTCTTGTATCTTGTCCAATTACATATACCCAATCATTTTCTCTATATAGAATATTAACAATTTGTCCACGTTTAACTTCTAATTCATCATCAACGCATGGTGTAAAATCATGTAATACAACCATTTTTGAATCTGGACTAAGACCATGCTCTTTTTCAATACCAACACGTACTAAAGTTTCAATACTAGCTGAACCAGTAATACGTCCCATTCCATGATTAAGTCCAAGACCACTTCCTGGTCGTGTTATTTCTTTATCACCATCTCCATTTATAGCTATAAAAGTCGAAAAAAAAAAAGAAAAAAGAAAAGTTTAAGTATCTACTAGGATTCAAAATGACTTTATTTAAAGAAATTTTAGCAATACAAGACAAATTTTTATAAATTTGTGAAACGACGATAGAAATTTAAATTATCATTTCCAAATGTGCACCCTTCAGGTGGATTGCAAGGAATAGAATTTTAATTACGAAATAATTGCAAAAATTGTAACAATATAAAAATTTAATATTTAAAAATTGTTTTTTTTTTATCAGCCACCAAACTTCCGTTCAAAAGACCCGCCATATGGTTTCAATAAGAACTGAGGAACTGAAAGGGTTTTTATATAGCTTTTATGCTTATGTAGGAATTTACGTAGGGATAAGATAAGACTAAGGATATCCATTTACTGCACTTTTTTTTTATAATAACGAAACATAAGATAATCAATAACATAAAAAAATTCTAAAAATTTTATAGGATTTTCTTTTACTTTTGCATTTAAAAACTTTTAAATATTTTATACCCAGGTTAATTTTTTTTCTTGTATGGCAGGTTGTGTTGTTAATTTATAATTTAATTTGCAGAAAAATTGATTTCTGTAGAAAAAGATTGAATAATATAAATTTTTCTCGGAAAGATTCGAAATGTAAATGGAATATTATTTTGATTTTGATAATAATTGGTTAGTATAACAGAATAGGTTCCTCAAATCAAATGTTTTTTTTTTTTTTTTGTATCAGTAGAATCTTGAATGAAAATCTTTATAAAAATAAAAATTTTATACAAAAATTTTAATATAAATGTGAAATGTAAATTTTTTTTAAATAAAAAATGTTGATTTTTATGTCACTTGTCGCAATTCAAGTTTTTATTTTAGATTCTCAAAGTAGGCAAGTAACTCGCTTAAATCTTTTGTATTTTTGTCAACAAGAAATGACTAAAGAATGGTTAATATTTAATTGTAAAGACATACATATTATGAATATTTTTTCAATTAAATTTTATATATTATAATAAATTCTATTGATTACCATTTGAAATTGATAAAAAATTAAAAATATAAATTTAAATAAAATATTTGAAAAAAATAAAATAAATAACTTACATTTTTTCTTTTTACCACGTCGAATTCTAACTGGACACAAAAATGCCATAATGTGTAATTTATTTTAGTTTTTTAATTTTTAATAAAATTAAAATTATTTAATTTTTGAAACATAATACAATGACAAAAAAATATTAATATCAATTTTTTTTTTTTTTGTTTAAGTTTTTTATTAATTACATGAAATATTTTCAAACTACCATTTTTATAATTTTTTTTTTTAAATTTATTTGTGCGTGTTTTAAAAATTTTTTCACAATAAAAAAAAAACTAGTTTTTTAAATTTTACGATAATCAGGGGTGGCAGTTAACATAGTACGTAAACGTAACTTGATTCAAGTTGTTCAAGTTCGAGTTTGAAGATGTTTCGATTCGACTTCAAATTTAACTCGAATTGTCAAAATTTAAGTCGAACGAACAAAATTTTGTTACGTCTGTCATAAGTTGTTTCAAGTATAACGTGTAAAAATATAAATTGTTTTGAAAATGTAAGTAAGAAAGTAATTATTTAAAATGTACATACTACTGAACAATTTTTAAGTCTGGAAAAGAATGTGTAGCTGTAGTACTACGATCTGTCAAAAGTACAATACCTTATTTGTCATATCATATGACGCATCACAATGTTTAGTGTGTAGCTGTAGCTGAAAGTATAACTTTTTCTACTTCATACTACAACTTCACGCTACAGCTACATACTACATCTAGACATTCTGTTCCAGGCTTTACTTAATAATGACGTTCTACTTCATAACACTATTTGCACATTAGGTGGTTAAAGCAGTTATTTAATGCTGGTTCTAACAATAATGGCATAATTTTTTCCAACTTGGAATAATAATAATCATTCTTTACGGTTGTAATACATTCACACTCTCATAACAACTGGTCGTGTAAATTGAGCATGTGTAAAAACAGGTTTCGCATCGGTTGTAACAACCACATAATGTTTACATGCTGTATTGATGTAGAATGTCATGTCATATCAAATGTGTCATTTCAATTCAATTTCATTGGTAAAATTGACGTGAATTCATTTTGTAGCCAGGTTATTCAGTGAATAAATGGAAATAATTGAAAAGTAAAAAAATTAAAAAAGTATTAAACTTTAAAGAAGTGTAATTAGAAGTGTATTTATAATAAATTATCAACGATGCAGGTACATAATATTATTTTAATTTCGAAAATGATGATTAGTTTTTGTGTATGGTTTATGTTTACATTGAAAAAAAAAAGAAGTGTGTACATTTTTTTTTTTTTAAATTAAATATTTAGTTTATAAAAATTTGTACGATAAAATGTGTCAGATATTAAAAGATATTGGTCCAAAAATAATTGAAAATTCTTCTAGAAATCAGAAAAAATAATTCGTGACATGATTTTTCTTTAATGATTTAATTTCACTTATAAAAGATGACGGGATAAATGTTTTCTTTTTGCAAAAAAAAAAAATATTTTAAAATTAATTGAAAGATTGTGGCTTAACTTAAATACTTATTTACCCATTTAAATTTACAGTGTCTTCTGTAATATTGTGTAAAAAATTTTCTGATCTTTCTAGAATGTTTTATTATGGTTGGTTGTCTACGTTGAATTAATTATTCCGAAAAAATGTAAATTATAGGTATTTCCTGGAATTTTATTTTCACAAATTTTTTCTAGATAACCTTTTTCGAAATTAACCTACTCCTTTTAACAAAAAGAATTGAAAATTTCATCGATTTCTTATAATATCGTACCTGTCGTCGTTTTATTAATGTACAAAATTTGCGGGTCAGTTTTTGTGAAACTTATAGAGGAGTAAAAAGATTGTTTATATATGTACAGAGATTATATAATGAATTGTGTAAATATGCGAGTTCAATAACTTTGTGAAAAATATATACATATACGTATACATATATGCATATAATGTGCATATAAAATTGAAAGTGGTCAATGTTACATCAGAAATAAAAATCTGCATTACTTGAAATACTTACGTGCAGTTTTTTCGAAAGATTTCGAGTTACATATCAATTCAGTTATTAAAACTAACCGAAAGAAAAAAAAATTTGATTACACACATACATATGTATGTATATACAATACTTGAAGGAAAAATAATTCTTGAAAAAAGCCACACAGTTGTGAGAAATCGATTAGGCTTTCAACTCTTATCTAAAATATAGAAATTATTTTTTTATCGGATATTTATCATTAATTGAATGCATGTTCTAGAAATATATTTAAAAATTTAGCAAAAAAACATTTTCTCTTTTCAGCTTAATTGAAATTGAATATGAATGTTATTAAACCTTTTACAGTTGTCATTAAATCATTTTTAAGGTGTGTTTATTCATCGTACAAGCAATGACAACATACATAGCTCTATAACTCAGACAAATTATTTCAATATGTTGAAATAGTAACAGCCAAGTGGCCTCCAGCCAGACTAAAGGCTTGGCCTCTTATTTAAAAGCTATTTTAAGCTCTTTCTTATTCTTTAGATTTTTTTTTTTCTTAATTTTTTACTTTTTAAAAATATATTCTCTTTTCTATCTATTTTTCATTTCCATACAAAACAGAAAACATAGAAAATTTAAACATAAATTTGAGAAATTTTATTCTTTTTAACTTAGTACAAGCAGAATAAATAACATAATCAATCTTATGGTTCTCGTTACAAATCATATGGAAACAGCATTTCCTTTACTGCATACATAATATGTATGTATTTACCATTTATACCATTTGGGTTGAGTATAAAAATATGTATAAACCAATATGTATGAGAAATTGAAGATTATAGGATTTGAGAGTATGTATATTTCAAGAAGAAGCTAATTTACATATAAGATGATCAGATTTATAAATTCTGATGACAATTTACATAATATCAAATTTTGATCGTTCATCAGGTCAAATATAATAAGTTGATATCAAAATTAAGGGGTATAAAAGCAAAATCACCAAAATATGAGAAATATGTATGAGGATTTAGTTGAACATTGATTAAAATGCAATTACAACAAAACCTCATGGCAAATCTGTCTCAAAAAACCATACTTTCTAAGCCGCTACATATATACAAATAAAGATAGAAACTGAAAATCGTTTAAAAAGAAAAATGGCGTTCGTTAGAATTTAATAAAAGTGTAAATTGCTGACTTTTTGCTTTTATAACCTTTAATTATACTTTTAGAAAATAATTTTATTGATAAATTCGTTCAAAAATTCTTAATTTTCTAGTAGGTATGTACCTATTAAAAATCATTTTTGCATTAGGCAATCAGAATTTATGAAGCAGAAATTTTAGAATATACAAATTTATCTACAATATAGGATATAAAAAATTGTTGTTATTTTCTTTTTAGTGATTCTATATCTTGATGATCTAATCTTGAAATTAAATCATTTTCTTTTATACTACTCATTTTCCGATCTTCCCGCTGCTGACACGAATCGCAAACAACATTTAATTTAAGTACTATTATTCTGTTCACAAAGTGAAATATATATATGTAATTTTGATTTATAATAAAATAATTTTCTCATTTTAATTTATTAAAAAACAATTTAAAAAAAGAAAAAAAAAACAGCAAAAGAAAAACTATTCAACATAAATAAAATTAATTAAAATGATTTCACAATGAGAACACATGTAATAAAATAACTAAATTAGTCTCGTGAAAAATTGATTATTTTTTAAATTTATTTTATATATGTATAGGTACATAAATGCCTTACGTTATGAAGGAAATTTTTTTTGTTGGTATTCTATTATATACACATACCTATCTATATGGCTATATATGTATGTATATGTACCTATTAAAATTGTTTGTTATTTTTGCATAGTAAAAAAAAGTACTTTAACAATTTTTCATATTATTAAATTATATTGTTTTTTTTTTCCAATTTTTCTATTTATTGATAAATTTTTAATTATCGTTATATCGACTAATTCCATTTAATTGTATACATACATATACATATGTATTATAAATGTTATGTTCATATTTTTTACTATTTTTAATGTTTTATTTGTAATGCATTTTTTTTTATGATTTTTTGTGAAAACTAAAACAAAAAAATCCATCTGTTTTGAAGATGTTTCAGAATTAAATTGAAATTTTATTGTATTTAAAAAAAAAAAAAAATTTAAATTTATTTTTAATGGAATAGCAAAAAAAAACCAATAATTTTCCATTTTCAATTAAAAATAACAAGAAAATGTTATGCACTTTTGAAATTTAAATGTACATATATGGCTTTTTTTTTTCTTCTCAACATTTTTGTTTTATTTTGCAAAATTCACATAATATAATGGAAATGTTTCTATATACATTTCTTAAAATAAATTCGAAGTTATTTGAGCTGCCATAACTCTAGAAATTTCATGTAATTATTAGATTGATGTACATAATATGTACTATACATAAAGAAGTTTAAAAAAAATATACAGAGTGATTCAGTTTAGGTGTTCGACCCGGAAACTACGGGTAAGTCTCGGCGAGTCGAACAAAAAATCGTATAGGTGGGGGGAGGGTGGTGGTGGTGAGTGTGATTTTTGTCAATCTCAACCGTTACGGAGTTAGAGAGAGGGGGAAAGATTTTTGGTACTATTTCCTTTTTTTACTTTAGACTTTTTACAGGGGCACGCTGTGTATGTTATGTGACTTGGATCACTTTTATAAATAACCACCAGCATGGATA
This sequence comes from Bombylius major, assembly GCA_932526495.1. Classification (NCBI taxonomy): domain Eukaryota; kingdom Metazoa; phylum Arthropoda; class Insecta; order Diptera; family Bombyliidae; genus Bombylius; species Bombylius major. Next base: position 11,997,368 of record OW052046.1, read on the forward strand.
AGTATTCATTATAGTCTTAATCGAGATTCTTATAAACAAATAATTAAGTTTTACTCTGGTTTTTTCCGAATTTGAAATGCAACCACTGACTGACTAAAAAAATGCACCACCAAAAAAAGAAAAATCACATGCTTGCAATGTCTTTCTTTTCACTAAATTTTTAAAATCGTGTAAATGAATTTTATTTATTTATTTAATATTATTTTTTCTTGTCAATGAAATGGAAATATCTTTAATTACTAGATCATTCAGAAAGTTCGCGGCCTAACACATATGTGATATTTGCAGAGGCAAAACTATATCGTTGTTGGAAACTCCCGTCCTTTATTTAAAAAAAATGGAAATCTTGAAAAATCGTGCAGTGATTGAATATTATTTAAAAAAGGATTAAGCGGGAAGGGAATTTTTAATGATATGGTGAATGTATTAGAATACAGTGCTGCAATGGTAAAAAAATGGGTTGATTCATTCAAACAGTGTCGTACAGTACAGACAATAATGATGATCCATGTTCATGGCACCACTGCAACAACTCCAGAAATGATTGATTGTGTCTATAATTTGGTTTTAGAAGATCGCCAATTAACTGTGGCTGATTTAGCTGAGGCCACAAGCATCTCAATTGGATCAGTACATGAGATCTTAGCTAACGAATTGGGTATGAGAAAACTATTGACAAGATCGGTGCCGCATTCGTTAAATTCGGATCAAACAGGCGTTCGAATGAAACTTTCTCATTAAAGTTTGGATCGTTTTCAAAAGAATAAAACTGAGTTTATTCGTCGATTTGTACCTATGGATGAGACTTGAATTTACCACTATGATCATGAGTTGCCACAACAAACCGGAGAGTGAACTGAGCCCGTAGATTCAGCTCCAAAGTAGCCCAAATGGTCAAAATCGTCAAAAAAAGTTTTGGCGTCAGTTTTTTGGGATACAAAAAGAATTTTGTTAATTCAATATCTTCAAATAGGTAAAACAACAGGAGAGTATTATTCAAACCTTTTGGATCAATTAGAAACAATAATGTGCGAACAGACCTAGTTTAGTGAAGAAAAAAATCAGTTTTCATCAAGACAATGCAGCGGCTCACAAAGTTGTCTTTGCAATGTCCAAATTGATGAAATTACTATACAAATTATTGGAACATTCACCAATATTAATCAAAGCTGGTCCCCTCTAACTTTCATCTGTTCTCAAACTTCAAAAAGTTTCTACGTGACTAGCGTTTTTCATCAAATGAAGAAGTTATAGCAGCCGTATATGAGTACTTTAGAGGGCTTGAAGAAAATCACTTCAGAGATGGGGTTAATAAATTTGAAAATCGATGAAAAAAATTTTTTGAGCTTAAAGGAGAATATATTGAAGAATAAATGTATTTTAACTTATTAATTTAAGTTATTTCATTGTTAGGCCGCGAACTTTCTGAATGACCTGGTATGTACTTTGTTTCTCGAAAGAATGTAGAAAAAAAATCAATGATCATAAAATTTTCAATTTTTTCTTTCTTTCAAATCATGTGGTGATTCATATGGCTTTTATTTTCAATATTTGTATTCAAAACGAATCCAGAAAAAAATTTAAGGATTCTGATCCATTACACACTGTATTAAAAAAAATGTATGTCCTTATTTAAATTAGCTGGTATTCTATGGAAATATGTATGTATTTTATTTCTTGAAAATATTTAAAGAGTTTAAAAGATTATAATGAGCATTTGGACAAGTGATGCAGCACAGAGAAAATTCAATTTTTTTTTTCTAATTAACTATTGTCTTTTTAATTTAATTCAAATTTATTGTATCATTTAATCATTTAAAAAAAAAATTAAATAAAGGCCTACTGGCTTATTATACAGGATAAAATCAGCTAACTAACCAGCAGCAATTCAGCAATACCAAAAGGTTATTCTCCTAAAAATTCATATATTACATATGTATGTATATTCGACATTCACTGATTCACATCGTCGCGCGCCGAAAATACAAAATTTTCACTCCTTTATCCAAACAAAATACACAACTAGAATAATTTCATTATAGCAGGAGAATCATCTAAAAGAACGTACATAATATCATGTACTACGTAGAATAATAAATAATGTGTGTGGGTGTAGGAGCAATTTTTGTTGTTGTATTTTATATATATATAGGTACATATATATAAAAACCATAAGTTTTAGGTATATTTTGAGGAATTATTTTCTATATACATATTTCATTTATGTAAATATGTATTATATAATAAAAAAATGTATACTTATATATTAATACGTTTAAATTACGTTGCCAGGCAACTTTGAAATTTTTGTCTCGTAAGAGAAGACTATAGAAATTTTTCTAGAAAATTTAATAGATCCATTTTTTTCTTTGTTCTTTTTGAAATTGCCAATTCTATTGTATATTGTGCAAAATCCATATCCTACATACATATATCAAAAATGTCTTAGTTGAAAATAAAATCTTTTTTTAGATATGGAGAACGAAAAAAAGTCAATAATTATGTATTTTTTTATTTTTTATTTATTTTAAAAATAATAATTGGCAACATTGATTCAAATATTCTTATTTTATTCAGCAAAATAAAACCAAAAAAAAAGCTTGCCTTTGAAAATTTTTCAAAAATATATCTTTCAGTTGGATTTTAACATTGTACTTGTCAGTAAAGTTCCTTATTATAACATATTAATTATATATGTAGTGAGAAAAAAAAGTAAATATTGATTTGAAAAAGGGAAAATCAGAATCGAATTTTTAAATTTTTTTCAATTTAAACAAAAAATAAAATATATGTATATATGTATAAACATATAAATTCATATAATACCTAAAATAAAATGAAATTTTATACAATTTCTAAATTTTAATTAAAAGTGTTAAATTTACATTAAAAATAAAAATAAAAGAAAAAACAAAAAAAAATGACGAATTATATAATTAATAAAAATTTAAAGACAAAAAATGTAAAAGGAAAACTTTAAATTTTCTCTTAACATTTGAAAGAAAAAAAAAGATTACAAAAGAGGGAACTATTCAAATTTTTTTTTTTTTTTTTTTTAAAAAAAGAACATTTTGTGATAATAAAAAAAATTAATATATTTTAAATAAAATTAAAAGTATGTATAGAATTTTTAAATAAAATAAAATAAATTTGAAAATTTCACTAATTATACAAAAAAAAAAAAATTACACGGAAAAACAAACATCAACAAAAATATCATTTTTTTTGAGGGTACGTGACAAATAATCATTTTTTTTTTCTTATAAAAAAAATATTTTTTTTTATTTATATCTTTTTTTTTTTAGGATAATATACGCAAGTGCACATAATATCTAAAGCTAATTTTTATACTCTTTTTAAAATTTATTTTCTGCTCTATTATTATTATTATTTTTTTTCTTTTTCTGTTTTCTCCGTATTATTGAAATTTAAATTTTATATTTGCCTGATGTTTATCATGAATTAATTATAAATTATTCAAAATAATCTTCGTATAGAACAAAATTTCGACTTTCTAATTAATGTTCATGAATATTTATTTATTTTTAAGATAAAAATTTTGATCGTTTTTTTTTTTTGTGGATAATTAAGAATGAAATTTATGTAATTTTTATTATTTTTTTATATACATTATATTATTTATTTACTCGTACATATTTATTTATGCAAAACTTATATACCTTGTATATAAGGTGTTCTTCTATATTTTTTCATGTCTTTAATAAGTTTTATTATTATTTTAAAAGACGTATTAAAATCGCATGCTCATATATAATTTCGACGTCACAATATTTTTAAATTTAAAAATATAACTATAATGTACATACATATGTATATGGATATGTACTATCTATATATATCGCCCATTCCATGCATGACGGACGGGACGGGACATTGATGAAAATTTTTTTGAACAATTTTTCTTTTTTACCTTCATATTAGTTCAAATGTATTCCAGTTAAATGTAAATAATATAATGATTCATCCAAAATTACCTACCAAACCAAAAAGGAAGATGTTTTCCAAGAATTCTAATAAGTGACTGTGACGGACGGGAGACATGAAATTGCATTCGTTTTTACAGTCATAAATTCAACATTATTTTTTTTTTCTTTAAAGTATATAACTTCACACCTCCCCTGTTTCATGGTAAATTTTTAGGTGTTAGTCTTAGCAAACTACGACAGAAATTTGTTATTTCTCCAACTCTCCCAAGCTAAGATTAACAAATTATGTTTGCCAGGTCATATGACGGACGGGACCATTGAAAAGTCCCAAATGCATTTAATGAAAAAAACAAGAAAATGATAAAATTAAACAACGCTGAAATAAATTTTTTTTAAATAGTTTATATTTATGTATGTATTTCTTTTTGATAATGTACATTGTGAAGCTAAAACAACATTGTACTATTTGTCATAAAATGCATTTGGTAACTATAGTTATTTCAGATTAAAAATAGCCCCCGAAAACCTACTTAAGGTCGGTGTTATGTGTGTGTTATGTTTATGTACCTGATTTTTTTTTTAAAATAAGCTTTAGTAACGAAACAAACGTACAGTAGTGAAATATATACCTGGTGAACCTATATTTACCCTATTTATTTAAAAAAAATTGTTAGGTTTGATATAACAGCCCGCGTGGAATGGGCGATATATAAAAAATATTTAATAATTCACGATAACTAATTTTTATGTTATGTGAAAAAAAACAACAAAAAAGCAAAAAAATCTCTTTATAATTACACAACCATGAATTAACAATTTCATCGAATGTTGTTTATAGATATCCTCTATACTAAAAATAATTTTTTAAAATCCAAAATAACATTGAATAAATAATAATGTATGTACCTAATACGTATTGAAAATTTTCATGTATCCAATAAATTTTTGAATATTTCTTTGTTTTTTTTTTTTTTTAATTTGGTATGTATCTATCCACATTTTGTATATTTTGCATATGGGCAATTCTCTGAGAAGTGAAACCTCTTAGTGAAAATTTGAAAATTTAAATAACTGATTGTAGACAAGACATTTATAATTTTGATAATTCTTTTAAACATATGAGAACAAATATATCTAAATGATACAATCAATTTACAATCAAATAATTCGCTAGAATACATAATAAATTTTTACCTGTAGTCTGCTGCGTTACACTAATTTTGTTAGCCTGCGTTACCAGACATTTTTTTTTGTTTTTTTAATAATATACAAATCTAAGATACTATTGAATACCAATCAAAGAATGTACCTTCCACCCACCATAAAACCATATATGTACATTTCAAAATATTTGTTGTATTCAGTTAGCAGAAAGTTTTCAATGTATAGTAAAAAAGGTACATTTTCTGTTTTTGTGCGATGTAGTCTGCGTTACATCTGTTAGAGTTAATAACACAATAACAGTGTAATAAACATTCAATTTTATTTTATGTATGATATATTTAGACATTAAGGTATTGATATAAAATATTACATAGAGAATCGCCCATATGTAGGTATATGATTAGAATTTTAGAAACATACATGTATTTATTTTTCCGGTATATGAATGACATGTTCAAATCATTTGAAAACTTTGAAATTTTATGAATAATATGTTATGTATTTAACTTTAAATAATATTAGAAAAAAGCAAATGATTAAGAATTTAATTATCTATAGAGAAAATCATTTTTATTAAGAAAATCAATATTTGAAGATTTTTGACATATTTTTCTTACAAAAAATTGAAAAAACCTGATTTTTTTTTGTTTTTTTTTTAAAGATAAGAGTAATGTGTTCAAGAGTTGTTTGCGGCGGCTTCATAAAATTTAGAATATGTGTAAATACAATCCCCTCGAAAACAGAATTGATTGATCCCCCCGTGACGTTCTATCATGACTTAATGATACTACTTTTCACTACGAACAACTCGATTCTAAATTTTCCTCAACATATTTTGATCTGTAGTACGTTTTTGTAAGAAAATTGTATAATTTTTTTCATGAATTCCGTTGTACATCTTATTTTATTATATAGGAAAATGGAAAAATATTGTGATTTTAGAAAGGCGAGAATTGCCTTGAAAGTTTAAAAATTTTAAATACATATGTACCTATATAATTTGGAAATTTTCTTTGATAATGATATTTATTATGACATGTATCGTTCTGTGTTTATTTACTTTAACAAATTTGTTTTTTTCCTTTTTTCAAATTCATAAATAAAAAATCTAAGTAGGTAAATCAAATTGAACGAAAAAATAGATTTAGTCATTTCAGAAAATTCTTATTATTATTGATTTGTATAGTAATCTAATCTTTCAGTCAAATATCTCACATTAAAATTTCATTTTTAATAATTAACCTTTTTGTAAAATCTAGTCGATAATTGAGGGGTATAAAAGCAAAGTTAGCAATCTCCAACATTTGATAAAAAAAATGAGTAAAGAGTGCAAAAAAACATGAGAAATATGTATGAGGATTTAGTTGAACATTGATTAAAATGCAATTACAACAAAACCTCATGGCAAATCTGTTTCAAAAAACCATACTTTCTAAACCGCTACATATATACAAATAAAGATAGAAACTGAAAATCGTTTAAAAAGAAAAATGGCGTTCATTAGAATTTAATAAAAGTGTAAATTGCTGACTTTTTGCTTTTACACACCTCAATTTAAATAAACTAAAAATTATTTCTTCACAAAAGATTTTTCAACGAATTTATTGTTTTTTGTCAAAATTTTAATGTTTATTCAACATGTAAATATAATAATACTTTTTTTCTTTGTCTTTCTAAAATGTCAATCATTATTATTTTAACATACATATTTTCTTCTATATATTAATATTATATGTATACATTTTTTTTTCTTTTCTAATTTTTTATTTACAGATTTCTAGAATATTCCGAATATAAATTTAAAAAAAAAAAAAAGAGAAAATAAAATTTCTTTCCAAGTAAAAATAAATTTTTATAATAAAGTCGAGTGTGAATAATATTGGGAAAAAATTTTCAAATTATAAAATGCAAAGCTTTTCATTTCTTTGAATAAGAAAACACGAAAAAAAAGCTAACTGAAGCGAACACAACATAAATAAATTTAATTTAAAAAAGCTTTAAAAAAAATAATAAAATTTATATTTTTTACGAAAAACAAACAAAATTTTTGTTTAGAAAAAAACAGTAAAAGGATTATTTCTTCATTAAACATCAAAAAAAAAAAAAGATAAACTTTTCTAAATTAGAATTTTGTCGGAAAAATATAAAAGAGACAGACACCGGTGGCGAAAATTTAGATAAAAATATAGAGACATTTACCATAATATAAAACTGAATACAATTTACATGTTCACAAAAATTAATTTTTTAAGAAAAAAAAAAAAATAATCCAACTACGTAAAAGTTATTTTATACACTTTTCGACAAAATAATAAATAATTAAAAAGCTTCATAAATATAAAAATAAATTAATTAAAAACAGAGAGAGACTACACAAACATCACATTGTTGTGCTATAATTGAAAGAAAAGAAAAGAAAAAAAAACATATAGTTACACTTGTTTGTTTACATACAAGAGAAAAACAATTTTTCATCATCATCATCGTTAATTACAAAAAAAAAAAAAATAAATAAATAAAAAATAGCAAAACGAAATTTTAAAAAACAAAAAAGAAAATTAAAAAAATAGAAAACAACAAATAAACATTGTGTAAAATTTTCTATTTTTTTTTTTTAGTGTGAAGAGAAAAAAGTATAATAATAATAATAAAACAATTTTTTCTTTATATTAAAATATATACTAAATATATCTATCTATATCTGAATCTATATACCGTATATGTTAAGGTGGTATTACTAAAGATTTTATATACGTATATAATGTAAATGCTTTAAAAATTTATATATACTTTTTAAATTGTATATTTTGCTGCTGCAAACAGTATATATATATGTATAATATTCTAGAGACATATAAATAATAGTCTTATATAACAATAATTTCATTCAACATTATTTTCTTTGATTATTATTTAAAAAAAAAAAAAAAAAAAAACAAATACATAATATTATCTAATATCAGAAAAAAAAAAAACAGAAAGAAAAAAAAAATGTGTAATTGAGGAGTCACTTAAAAAGAGAATTAATAATAAAAAAGTAAGAGATTCTCCTCATAATATACAAATAATTGATATACATATATATATTCGTATACTGAAAATTAATAATATACATACTGATAAAATTATATATAATATTATATACAGAAAAAAAAGTACGTATTGATTTAGTAGATTTTCAACAACACCACCACTGCTGTATGAGAGAATTACGTCGCAATTATTGCAACGTGAAAAACACACGTATTTCCCTTTTTTTTTTACAATTGTAAATCATCATAGAATATTGATTAAAAATTATTTTAAAGAAAATTATACAATTAATTATTATATTATATTAGTACATGAGCATTAAATAATAATTAAAAAGAAGACAAAAAAAAAAAAAACCACAAAAGTTAAATAAATAAAAGAGAAACCGTGGAACGAAAAAAAAAAAAGAAAAGAAAAATTGACAACAAAAAATCGAGAAACGTATGTACATTTTTTTTTTTGGAAAAGTGAGCGACAAGAAAAACAAAAAAAAGTACATGAATAAAAAATGATTTTTTTTAATTATCATCACATATTGAATAATAATTAATATTTTTGTTTGGTTTTTGGCAAAAATTTGAAGAAAAAAAAATCAATTGAGTACGAAATATTTTTGAATATATTATTTGTTGTTGGTGGTACATTTAAAAGTTAAATAAAAAAGAAAGAACGTAGTTAAGTAAACATTTTATTTTGATTTAAAACATTGAAAAACTGCATATATGTTATGTATACCGGACATGTGTATGTGTGTGTACATATTCTGATTAATTGAAATAATAATAATCAAGGATATATAATTAAATTAAACAAAAGAATTAATTTTAAAGAGCATAATCAACAAATCCACACACAAAGAAAACAATTTTTTTTAAAAATATTTATTAAAAGTGGAAAACAAGAAAGCTCACAAGAAAGAAAATAAAATTTAATTAAAAAAAAAAAATTATAATAAGAACGCAAAAACAAAAACCTTGTGAATATTTCCACATTTGAAATAATTTATATTCAATTTTGATTCAATAAAAATTTTAAACCGAATTTTTCTCACATGCTAAATTATCGTTTAGTATCTACGCATTTTCTTAAGCAACCGTAAATTGTTAAATAAAGCGTAAAAGAAAAACGAAAAAAAAGGGATTTAAGATTTTTTTTAAAAAAAAAACATAAAATTTTTAAATGAAAATTTAATAATTGCATCCAAGAATCAAGAAAGAAAAAAAACCAAAAGGAATTTTGTGATAACAACAAAAGGATAAAAAGTATGAATTGAAGAAGAAGAAGAAAATTGAAAAAAAAATACTTAAAATATCGAATTTAAAACAGAAAAAAAAAAGTTCAAAGAAATAAGTACGAGGAACTTACACGGTTTTTTTTTCTTTTATTTGTGGAAAATATTCAAATTTATGTTGAAAATATAACGAAATATTTTTCAAAGGATAGTGAAAATTTAAATATTGAAGAAAAACAAAATAAGAAGAAAAAGTAGATTTTCTGATAAATTGAAAGTAACACAGAAAAAAGTGTGAAAAGAGAGAGTCCACAAAAGTAGGAAGGTAACCAATCAATCTACTGAAAACTTTTATTTACAATTTATTTTGACGAAGAGAAATTGTGAAAAATAATAAATAATTAAAACGTAAAATAAGACAAATAAATATCATCAAAATTACGTCAATTAATAAATTTGTCATAATATTCAATAATCGTGTTAAAAGAAAAATTTATAAAAATGTGCAGAGATCGAGATATGATTATAAAATAAATATTTTACAAAGCAATTTTAAAATAAAGAAAAAATAATTTCGAATAGATAAATCCAAAAAAAAAAAGGAGGAAGAAAAGAAAAACTGCTATAGAAGAAGAGAAAAAACAACATACAAAGAAAAAACAAAACAAAAACATTTTTATTTAATTTAATCTCATTTAAAAAAAAAATAATAATAACAATTTATCAATTTTACAATTTTTCAAATAAATCTTTAGAAAAAAATAAAAAATAAACATTAAATACACAAAAATTATATAAAAAAAAAAACAAAAAAATAAACTATACTATCAAATTTATGTTTTTTACTTACACTCTTACTTTCTCGCCTCTAATTTTCTTCAAGTAAATTGACAATTTTTTTATTTAAATGTAAATGAAAATTAATTTAATGTATAATATTTTTTTCGCTATAACAAAAAATAATCAATAAATAATTAAACAGCAATTACGAAAAAAATTTAAAAACAGAATATTAAAAAAAAAATGGTTTGAGAATAAACCGTTATATTTACTATACACACTATTTCCTTTGTTTTGTACTTTTGTTTTATTTATTACAAATTAATTAATTATTTATACAAAAAAAAAAATAAATAAATAAAGTAAATAAAAAATACAACACAAAAAAAACAACTTTTTATACGTTAAGAGATAATTTTCACAAATATTATTTTACCTGTAAGAAAAAAAAAAAATAAATAAATTTTGAAAACAAACAACAACAAATTGCAAGCAAGAATTAATATTCCACATTTAAAATAAAACCAACTAAAAAACATAAGAGAAGAAAAACGAAAAACAAAAGGATTGGTAGCACTGAAGTACAGATAGAATATAGAAATAGCCGAGCGTTTAAAGAATTATTAGATAATATACAGAGGAAGAAAAAACGAAAACAACATAAATCCTTAAATTATACAAGAACGAACAAAAAATCCAACTACTGTATATATATAGAGAGAGACAATGTAAGTGTAATATAAATATCATTAAACAAGGATCATCATTTTGATTGCAAAGCAAGGATAATAAATAATAAATGATAAATAATTTACCTTAATTGAAACAAAAGCAAAAAAAAAAAAAAAGCGCCAACTTTTTTAATGGAAAAAAACAAAATATATATAAATTTCAAGGTTGATTGAAAAGAGATGTGTGCATTATTGTCAAAATGATGAAAAAATCAATGTTGCTAATGAGATAATGTTTTATTTAAAAAAAAAAAAAAATAACATGATGAATATGAACAAAAAAAAATATCAAGTATGACAACATAAAAAATAAATATTATTAGCGAATTGTTAACTCTGAGCTAATTAACATATATTATACACATATTTATTAAAAAAAAGAAAGAAAGAAAGAAGAAAAAATAACGTATAGAAAATATTTAAAAAAAAAAGAAAACTCGATTTTATTGTTGGAAAACAAAGTCTTTTGTGCGATTTTATAAATTCAAAAAAAAAAAAACAACAAATCAAAAATATTCGTTAAATTTTATTTGTTAAGGATAAACAAGTAAAATTTGTTTTTCAAAATAAAAGGAGAAAGCAGCGTAAACGTTTTTAAAGGACATTAAAAAATACTGTGAACAAATTTTTTTTTTAAAAAAAGAAATTAATATCGAAATCTCATAAAATCTTTAGATTTAAAAAATCGTAGTTAAGATCGATCGATCAACATCGTTTATTTTCCCGTTTTAAGTGTAAAAAAAGGAGAGTTAGTTTTTTTTTCTTTTTTTTTTTGTAAAACATAAAAAAAAACATCAACCTAGTTACATTCGAATAAAATATAAAAAAGAAAAGAAAAGAAGAAGAAGCCAAACATATTTTCTGAACATAACGGTAAAGGAAACATCAGCAAAAATTGAAGACCTCGCAAGAAACCTTTGGAAGTCTGTAAAGGCTTGTATTGTAAGTATATTATTTTAAAACACATACATAAATAGGCAAGTGTATCTTCGAAAACGTCAGATGATGGCAATTCAAATTTTTATGCTGAATTAATCCATCAATTGACGATTATTTGACGTTTTCGAAGATGCACGTACACACATACATATAATATAATTTATTTTTAAAAATTTTATAGCAAGCAAAAAAAATATCTAAAATTTTATTATTCGAGTATTGTAATTTTTTGTTTTGTTTTTTTTAATAATCTCTCTAATCTGCATCATCGTACATATTTGACATTTATGTGTCATTTTATTTTTATTTTTTAGATAATTTTATTACACAACAAATTAATGTCTTTTACATCTAAATATATACATATATGCGTATATATACATATTACTTTCAATCAACGTTGTTTACATATTTGGATGCCTCATTTGCCAAATCGATTAACTCCATTTTTGAGGTTTTTTAAGTTTTAGTAAAAATGTAGAGGATTCTTTGTCCTTTTCAACGATACCTTACTTGTTCCTCTATTCTTAAGCTAAGTATTGTGTTCGAAGCGGAATTTCGTTTCCCATATAAAATATGTACATGTAAAAAAAAGGTGGCGGAATTCCGTCAAGAAAATATTCCGTTCACTTTTTGTTTTGCAGTACTGAGTTCGTGAAGGAAAATAAGTTAAAATTGTATTTGCTAACATTTTTAAATAATGTTCAAAAGATGGCGTTGACGATTAATCTACACTAATTTTCCGTCGCCATGAAACAAAAGAAATGTGCAGACATTTATTCCGTGTGGTAAATTTGACAGTTTTAAAAAAAAAATAAATAAATACAAAGAAAAAATCCAAAGGTATCTACGTGAAAATAGAAAAAAACAAAAGACAAACTAACTTCAAATTTAAATTGAATTTACGTTTCTCCAAATATTATACGTCACTCTACACAAAATTTTTTCGTGTAGAAATAAATAGCAAAACATGAAAAATTTTTTCGCTTCGAACACAATACGGAGCTTTAACTGTTAAAAAGTTAGACGCGTTCAAAGACAAAATTTTTGTATTTAATCCTGTTTTGCTCAAAAAAGGCTTAAATTAACCCTAATTTTTGTTACTGTAGAAAATAAAAATTCAATTGATTCTGCATCGTTTTTCTATCTTCATTTTTTATTTTTTTTTTCAAAAAAATGGCTAATTTTCAAGATTTGAACGCGTCTATATTTTTAACAGTTAGGAATAAAGAAAAATACAGATTTTCAAGGATTAAAAATATAAAAAAAAAATTGTACAAAAAAGTTCAACAACTTTTCAAATTTTTGTTATTCGCGAACATAACTGAAATCTAAACAATCAAAAATTCTTGAAAAATTTTCCGAAATTATTCTTTAAAACAATGGAGACAAAAACCTAATGAAAAAAAAAAACGCATTCGACGAGTATTTTATGAATTTTGAAAGCTGTTGAACATTTTTGAAAAATTTTAAAATTTATTTAAACTTGTTTTTTTTTTGTTCTGGAATAATCACAAGCTCTTGAAAATTTTGTTTACACTGAATCACTTCACTTCAATTGAGTTGTTTTGCTATTTTCTTGTGATAATGCGAAGAACAGAAACAATTAAATTTTTTTTTTTTTTTTTTTTTTTAAATCTGAAGTGTGATGATTAATGATTGTTCGAATTGACAAAGCTTTTTCAATAATGAAGAGTTGATATAAATGAATAGTGCATGATAAATAACCTTTCAATATAATATTTCCGTTCATTGAATGCAGTTTAAAATGTAAAAAAAAAAAAAATAAGTAAATATTTTGTTAATTTTTTCATTGTAAAAAATTGAAATTGTTAATAATTAATTAATTTAATTGTGCTTAACGTTCAATTTTAAATATATAACATACAATTTACGTGTAGTGTAGACAAAAGAAAAATATCTAAATAAAACGAATTGTATTACAGTTTATTGAAAAAGTAAGAGGAAATTCAAATTTTAATGTTTTTCTTTTCTCTTCAAAAGTTAAAATTTTATTTTTGGGTCTAGAGTTTCAAATCCGATTTTAATCGTTTGAATAAATTAAACGCAATTATCAGGGCCGCATTTAGGATCTGTAGACCCAGTACGCTGGACCTGTGGTGCGGGCCCTACTAGGAGTTGTATTTTTAACAAGCAAAAAAAAAAAAAAAACCTCACTCAATCTTGTGATGCAGGCCCCCATAGGCTATAGCCTATGTGTAGCCTAAATACGGCCCTGGAAATTATATTCAAAAAAGAAAGTTACAGTATTTTTTTTGTGTTTCTTTTTTTATTTTTAATAAAATTACAATATTACTTAAATTCAGATGAAACGAAAAAAAAAGTAGTAGTAGTAACTTCATATATAAATTAATGTTAATTTTAACATTGAATTTTAAATTTTTCTCGTATTATTTTAATATACGCGATCTTGACATTGACAAGTTTTTATTAAAACAAACAACAACAACAAAGTCACGTTTTAAATTTATTTTAAAGTATACTTAATTTTTTGTTTCCTAAATTAATATTTCTTTTGTGATGACGGTGTACGTATTAAAAGATATAAAATACGGTAGTTTAAATTGAAACGGAAATTTTGTATATTAAATATAAACAATAACTGCAGTTATTAACTGTATTGTACTATTTTTACTTTTGGAAGTCAGTACAGGCAAGATAGGCATACTTTTCCATATTCTTTCACAAATTGTTTGAATAAATCTGTCTCGTGTGTGGGGTGATCAGATCTCAATTTCAATCGAGGGAAATCTTTTAAATTAAATATTACCAAGGCAAAAAACTCATCGGGTATTGCCTCCATAAGTACAATACTGACTTCCAAAAAGTAAAATTAGTATACCTAGTTATTTTTTTTTAAAAAAAAAAGTTAATTTGTAATTAGAAAAAAAAATAGAATAAAATTTCACAGTGGTAATTTTCATCAATCGCTTTATAAGCTTGCCTTAATTAATGAACTTGAATTTTTTCTCAAATTATTTTTCAATTTTTACACGACAAAGAAGGATGAGAAATATTTATAGAAAAGGTCTTTATTGTACCGGGGGGGTCGGTAGTGAATAAATGGGGTTATTATTTTTTTTTATTATTTCTTATTTTCCTTTTTATTATTATTTTTTTTTTTGTAAGTGAATGATAAAATTAAAATTAAAAATTAATTTTTTTTTAATAGTGCGGAATGCGCCATCCCACATCTGGCCTGAGCGAAGACGACTTAAGTCGTCTAACTGGATCATCTGTAACTAGTTCATCATCATCAACTCCATTACATAATAATGGAAATTGTGTCATAATTCCAATTATATCGGACCATCATTATCATCATTATCAACATCAACATCAACATCATCATCATCAGCATCATCATGATTCAAAAATTAAATTCAAGAATCCAAAAAATAATTTTATAAATTCAACATATCTACCAGAAATTATTGATTCATTGGAATTACAGAAATCACGAAAACGTAAAGAACGTCAAGATAGTACATCATCAATCCAACAAGATCGTAAATTGATTAGATCAAACAGTGAAGAATTAATAACGAATGCTGTTGGTGAAGTTATACGACGTGTATCATCTCATGAAGATTTTAAAAAACCATTACAATTCAATGATGAAAATATTTTGAAAACAACAAAAACAATTCAAGTAAAAAATTCATTTACAAATCAAAATAATGAAAATATAAATGAAGATAATACAACAAATGAACAATATAATTATAAGGATTTAACATCAACATTATCATCATATTTTGGACATCATGAAACAAGTCCAGCACGTTCTTATAGACTTTCACCAAATCATTGTGATTATCATTATAATGGTAATAATATAACAACAATTAATTCAAATAATAAATCATCAAAAGAGAATAATTATGATGATTATTATGATGAGCATGAACATGAAATACGACGTTCAAGTGAAAGATCATGTAAAAGTCGTGCAAATTATTCAGCAAGAAAAATAAGTGTAATAAGAAAGTCTTCCAAACAACATATAATGACAAAATATAATCCAATATCAGTATCATCATCTGTTACAGCTAATAATGAGAATGCATATAAATATGATATATCATCAATGAAATATGAACGTCGTGGTTTTGTTAGTAAAGTTAAATTAGAGGAACGTAATCGTAAAGAGGAGGCTGCTGATGGAGAAAAAATACCAGCAAATGATTACAATGACAATAATTTGATTGATTTTCATATGCATGGAACTTATAAGAAGAATACCGTTCCGCTACCATCAACGCAACAACAACAACAACAAGAACAACCTCAAATAACACCATCATTATCATCATCATCATCATCATCATCATCGTCATCATCATCGAATCAACAACAATCATCATTTACTTCTTTATTACAATCTCAACCACTACAACAACAACAACAACAACAACAACAACAACATAAACAAACAATAGCCGAAGCACTGCCATGGGATTCAACAATAAGCCGTGAAAATGATCAAACACCAGTACTTTGTCGTCGTTTTTTATCTATTGATGATTCTTGTAATAATACAATAATATCAACAATATCAACACCAATAAATCAAATTGATAAATGTACAAATCAACAAACACCAAATAATCTAAAATCAACAATTAATAATACAACAACAGCATCATCATCATCATCATCATCAACAACATCATCATCATCAGCAGCAACAGCAACAGCAACAGATTCTGATTTTATATTATCTGCTGTTGTTGTAGACAACGAACCAATCAAATCATTTTGTACTTTTACAAAAATGGAAAATTTAAAAACACGTGAAATAATGTTACAACAACAAAATGTAATACCACCACCACAAGGTTTATTTCAACAAACACCAGAAGAACGTTTAAAACATGTTAATAAAAAATTACAATCATTAAAGAAACGTGTTAGCCAATTAGAATTAGCATATGAAAAAAATTATGGTTATCGTCCGTCACAAGTTGAAAAATTTAATGATAAACAAATAAAAAGTGTTCTAGCTGAAATTGGTAAATTAAAAAAGGAAAAACATGAATTAAAATCAGATCCAATGAGTGCATTAGGATTATTAAAAAAAAGTGGTGGTGGAATGGTGGATTCAACAAAACGTTTATGTAAAATCAAAGAAACTCTAACAGAAATTAAAAAGGTAAGAGTGCAAAAAGAGATTTTTGTTTTTTGTAGGTACCTTAAATTTTTTATTTATTTTTTTTTTTTTTCAATTCGATTTTAACTATTCTACAATTTGGCCTGGGTTTTTTTACAATTTCATTTAATGTGATGTGTTGTGAAATCTTACAAGGAAAATTTATTCATTTTTATTTCCTGTGAGCTATAAATTTCTAAATTTCTCAGATTTATAAATTACATATTGAAAATTATTTGTAATTTTGATGTCTTTATTCATTGAATCAATAAAAAAAAACGGTATAAAAATTCACAGTATGCATGTATCTTTACTGTTAATTTGAATTTTTATTCATTGTGCAAGATCAGAACAGATCACATGTTTTCTGTATAAAAAAAAAAATATATGTATATACATATATGTATATCACGTTATCATCATGCTAATATTTTCCGTAAATTCAAATGTATCAGGAATTTAAATTTTATTCTTCAACCTCACGTTTTTAATAGTGAATTCGAAAATAAGATAAACTATGAAGAAATACGCAATGGTAATTGGTGGGGAAAAAAAATGCATTTATTATTGGAAATGTAAATGGTGTGAATAAATTTACAAAAAATTGAATTTTTAAAAGATTGAAATTTAATTTGAAATTTGTTATTTTATTTTTTTTTCTTTCTTTCTCTTTTACTGTTATTTTAGAAATTAATTGAAAAACGTCAAGAAAGTAAACGTCCAGAAAATTTAGATGAATTAAATTCGGAACAATTGATACATGAAAAAACAGCTATACAACATAGCCTATTATATTTTGAATCATTATATGGTAGACCATCAACAAGAGAAGAACGTGATATAGCACGTCCATTATATGATAGATATCGTATAATAAAACGTATGGTTAGTAGAAATGTTAATATATCTGGAATTGGTGGTGGTGCATCAGAATTACCAACAATTTTAGAACATGAAGCAATGGCATTTAGTGGTGGTGGTGGTGTTGGTGGTGTTGGTGAACAACAAAATAATTCTATTGATGATGCAAATTTATCATTATTATCATCATCTTCTTCTTCAGATATAATTACAACTAAAACAATTTCATCATTATCATCACCATCATCATCATCATCAGATTATGTATCACAAATTTCTGGATTTACATCATTAATTAATGATTCTCCAAGTGAATCAAATTCAAGTTCAACTGAATCTAAAATCGAAAATTTTACACTAACAATGAATTCAGATACTGTTGATATGATTGATAAAAATCAACAACAACAAGAACAACAACAACAACAATCTACAGGAAGTTTAATTGAAAATATTCATACATTATCACTCAATGATTTATGGGGACTTTTAGAGAAAGCTAGAGATGAAAAAAAACAATTAAAATGTGCTATCACTGAATATGAAATGTTTTTTGAACAACAAAATGGAAGAAAAATGCTAAAAATCGATCGTAAAAATATCGATGATACATACACTGAATATAAACAGAAAAAAGCAAAAGTTCGTTTATTACAAGCTTTAATTAAAAAGCATATTTCCAATTGAGAATATTTTTTTTCTTCTTCTTTTTGTGCCAATTTCAAATTATTTATTTATTTTTTTTTTTATAGAAAAAAAAGAAAAAAACCGGATGATTAAAACACAACCAAAAGTAGAAATATAACGGTTCATACCTAAAAGTAAAATATGTAATGTATGTTAAAAATATATTTGAAAAAAAAAAAGAAATTTGAATTTAAATTTTATATAAAAAAAAAAATTATAAATTTATGTTTTTTTAATATTCTTATATTAATTATTATTATGAATTTTGCATTATATACATTATACATATATTATATATGAAAAAGTAATACTATTTTAGATTTAAAAAAGATTTCTTTTTATCTTAAGATACTTGAAAAATTTTATCTGTTATTACTCGATATTAATTTATGTATGTATTTTTTTTTATTTTTTCCTTTTGAAAGATTTTTCTCCAGAAATGAATGTTACATGTTTTTTTTATTTTTTTTATTTATTAAAAAAAAAATAATAATAATATGAGAAGGAAAAACAGATTCTATCGCACAAGATATCTTTTTTATAACTATAATTTTTTTTTAACATGATTAATTCCAAGCAACAATTTACAATAAATGATCGGCGGTTTTTACAATTATTGAAACTGTAAAACTTTCATTTTATTATAGATTTCCGTTACAACTTATTGTTATCGTAATTATGAAATCAGGAACAGTTCTATATACATATTATGTATGTCTGTAATTGAAGAACAACAGTGGTTGAAGCGATAGAATGCAGATTTCTGATGCTGAAATGTTTCAAGTTCGAATCCGCTTAAGTTCCACTTAGCTATAAATTAGTATCATTAGGTATCAAATCATTTGAGTTTGGTATAAGTGCTCGATACTAAACTAAACTGGAGCCTTACCATGAGAATCGATTTCGTTCGTTACACAGGCGTTTCTATGTTATTCCTACTATCACTTACGAAGTCGTTAAAATTAACGAACGAACACGTCCTTACTATAAGAAACGATATTGAAAAAGAAATGAAATTTTCGTAATTTCTATACGTCTACTCATTTGATAGCGTTGTTTTTATCCCGTTTGAAAAAACGTCTACAAATTATATTACAAATTGAAAATAAACAAAACTTAATTGAAATTTGGAACAAAAATGGAACTTCGAAATTGAAACGACTATCGTTTATCATACATAAGTAGTAGCATTTTCCTTTTCATTCGTAACTTCACTATCGTAAATTAACGAACGAAATCGATTCTCATGGTAAGGCTCCTCCTGAAGTATGTAGTTTGGTGACGGTTATGCTTACTGACCCATAAGTAAGTATGTATGTACATGTAAAAAACCAACTACACAAATAACAGTCCAGTCCTGTCATATGTATTGACAGAAAAATTGTCAAAGAAATCTTCAAGTAATATTTGACACGTTTTGTTTCTTTAAGGAATAACAGGCACGTGAAAAAAAATGTCTATAATTAGGATTTATATTATGTATATGTATACATATACGTATATTGTTGCTTGGAATGTGCAGGATGTTTCAAAGAAAAAATCAAAAAAAAAGAAATAATTTATTTGTTTTTTGAAAGTACATATTTCCTTTTTGTAAATTTCAATTAAAAAACTGATTTTTTCGAAGTAAGTAAATTATAATTATGTATTTAAAAAAAAAAAAAAAAGTGAAAGATACAATATTGTGTGGTAATACATATTTCAATTCAACCTTTGTGCATTGGTGATTTATTTAAAAAAACAAAAAAAAAAAAAAGAACAAGCTTTGAAAAAATTAATCTTTCACACTAGATCATGTATGTATGTACATAAGCTTTTTTTTTTTCGTAAATGCAATATTTGTTGTTGTGATACGCTAAACATTACCGTAGTGTGACATATTCAATTATTGTGCATATATGTACTTAGCTGATCACATTCACAGAAAAAGCTAACATTACATAACTGTAACAGTGGCTACTGATACGTTACCGTTACAGCCATCGCACAATTGGGGCGTCAGCATCACTGTAACGCCGAGCATCAGCGACAGAAATGTCAATGCTGTCGAAAAATGCCTCATTAAATATAGATTACTTTACTACTGTATAATCGAAGTCGTGAAGGATTTCATGACGCTAAAAAAAAGAATAGAATCTATTTTGGCGTCAGCGTCAGCATCAATTTCAGAGTCAGAAAGACCCATTCAATTACAATAGTCGCTGATGCTGACGCCCCCATGGTGCGATGGCTGTTAATGATTAATTTTTTGAACATTCAATGTTATCACTACTTCAGTGTTACATTTACGAAAAAAATCCATATTATCTTCCTTTGAACACCCTGTGAAACTGTATTCTTTTAGAATAAAGTAATTTATTGGTCTTGGTAATTGTAATTTTTTTCTTTTTGTTTTTTTTTTTCTGAATAGTTTAAATGGAAAAAATTTGTATGAGTAATGGTTTCCAGCCAATAAATAAAGAAAAATGGAAAAAAGAAAATGTATTTCCAAATTTTTGTTTTTTGGAAAAGTGATAGTGATTAGATAATGATCTAATTTTCTTTGATGCTGTGTTCTGCATCGCTGTTTTTACTATACATATTATACTCTTTTATTTACATATTATACTCTTTTATTTATTATAATTTAGTTTTTTTTTTTTTTTTTTAGTTCCCAAAAACTGTGATAATTTTATTTATATGCTTTTTTCTTTTTTGTATTTGTCATATTTAAAAAAAAAAAAAAAGATTAAAAATCTTTATGGTGAGAAAAACAGAAAAATTGTGCGATAATAAGATGAGAAATGATGGAAAGAAATCAAATATTAAATTATAACATATAAAAAGAATTATTAATATTATAATTAAATATATTGAAAAAAAAAAAGGATGGGTTTTTTTTTTTTGTAATTTTGAGAAACTTTCTAGAATGTCATTCTTTATCTTTGGCAGATTTGCCTCTTAAGGTCCGATACACACATTATTCGATCCGGTTTTCCTGGAGCCTTACCATGAGAATCGATTTCGTTCGTTACACAGGCGTTTCTATGTTATTCCTACTATCACTTACGAAGTCGTTAAAATTAACGAACGAACACGTCCTTACTATAAGAAACGATATCGAAAAACAAACGCAATTTTCGTAATTTCTATACGTCTACTCATTTGACAGTGTTATTTTTATCACGTTTGAAAAAACGTCTACAAATTGGAAATAAACAAAACTCAATTGAAATTTGGAGCAAAAATGGAACTTCGAAATTGAAACGACTATTGTTTATCATAGTATCATTTTCCTTTTCGTTCGTAACTTCACTATCGTAAATTAACGAACGAAATCGATTCTCATGGTAAGGCCCCTGCGTCTGTTTCTATGGCCCGTATTTTGTAAGTCGATTCAAAAAAAATCTATTAAAGAAAGTCATGGAGTACTTTCATGAATGCGTCGTCAACACACGTCGACGACTCAAATGCGCTGGAATTGTAATCAGTGTCGTCAACTGTGCATGCAAGCAGTTATTAGAATAAATGAACATGATTCGCCATCTTCAAATATGATGTCAAAATGTTTATAAAATGTAATAATTTTTAATTAATTTAAATCTTATTTTAATTTTAAAATCGAACTAAGAAATATCAGAAAAAAAAATGTACAACACTATTCGTTTTAATTGAAAATAAACATCGCAGTCGCCTGAAAACGATTGAGTAAATTCAGCTGACTGCGCTGCATGCTTGAATTAATGAACATGATACCATTCAACGATTGCACTGGAAAGTAATTTATGAACATGATTTTTACGCCGTCAGCGCCGTCGACGCATTCATGAAAGTACGGATGGTCATGATGGTACATATAAAGAACTCTAACATGGTAAAATCGCTGAAAGCCTGAAGAATTTCTCTCACATTTTTTTTGAGAAAATGCTAAAAGGTGGATAGGAATATTTTTATCATTGACTGAAAAAAAAAACACATGGGTGTTATACGTCAAATTTTTATTTATAAATTTACTATTAACAATTTGTAAATTGCCCTCTTTAGTTTCATACCTTGATCCTTGAAAAAAGTGAACATTTCAATTTTTTGAACTATTTTCTGATCTAGTGCCACAGCTTAATATATAAAAGTTGAAAGTTGGAAAGTGTGAATTAAATGTGACATTTATAACATTTTATAAGTATTTTTTTATGGGTAAAGTTTTCTTTTATTTCAAAGTAAATAGTACAGAGGCTGTTATACAATTTTTTATACTTAATTAAATTTATTAAATAAAAATGAGACACATACTTTTTAACATACTAATCTAATCAAATGTTACTTTTTGCTAAATATATTTTGTCTAAAATAAATTTTTATATAAAAATTCACATTCATATTATTTTCCATCATATTTCACTTATTATTTGATATTTCACAAATTATGTACCTAAAATAATTATTCAAAATTCGATATTATTTAGCATAAAATGGTTTACTTTTAAAGTGTGTATCACGGAAGCATTTTACTTAATGTTCGAGAACATCGTTACTTTAAGCATCAAACCATTAACGGATTTTCAATAAAATTTATTCCAATCCATTTTTATCTATTTTTGTTAATATTTTTTTATTTAAAAACTTGTCTATGAATTTTTTTTTTTTT
The DNA here is from genome assembly GCA_932526495.1 of Bombylius major. NCBI lineage: Eukaryota > Metazoa > Arthropoda > Insecta > Diptera > Bombyliidae > Bombylius > Bombylius major. Next base: position 12,020,538 of record OW052046.1, read on the forward strand.
TTTTGCCCAAAGATTTAGGATTTTCTTTAATTGTGTCGCATTCCCATATTGTTAGAAATATTATTTGCAATGGTAGTGGCCAAATTGTTACCAATATTATTACCATGTTGTAATTGTTGTTGCTGAAGTTGTTGCATTTGCTGTTGTTGTAATTGCTGTTGTTGTATTTGTTGCAAGTGTTGCTGCTGAATATGTTGCTGTTGTTGTAGCTGCTGAACTTGAAATTGCTGCTGTTGCACTTGTAGCTGTTGTTGATGTTGTTGTAATTGTTGCTGTTGAATTTGTTGTTGTTGCTGTTGCTGTTGCACTTGTTGTACTTGTTGCTGTTGCTGTTGCAGTTGTTGCAATTGTTGCTGTTGCAATTGTTGCTGATGTTGTTGAATTTGATGTTGTTGTAGGTGCTGTTGTGTTTGTTGTTGTTGTTGTTGTTGCACTTGTTGTGGTGATTGCTGTGACTGCGTTTGTTGTTGCTGTACTACCTGTACTTGTTTGGGAGATGGCTGTGGAGGAGGTGGTGGCGGAGGAGGTTGGGGTGTTGGTTGTTGTTGTGGCTGTTGCTGTTGTACTTGTTGTTGTTGTTGTTGCTGCTGCTGTTGTTGCACCTGTTGCTGCACCTGTTGCTGAGTTGATTGTGGAGGTTGTAGAGCTTGCGTTGTAGAATTTTGAACAGTTGTTGTTGCCGTGGTTACTGCTGCAACAGCTACTGCTGTTGATACAATTTGTTGTTGAACAGTTGTAGTTGGGACACTAGAATCACTAAATATTATTAACAATGATAATTTTTTTATTTATTATATAAAAATGTACTTTTGATTGGAAATAACAGTTGCAGACCTTTTTTCAGCAGTAATTTCTTCAACATTTAAATGAGTTATAAAACGTAGACGCATTTGTAATGCTGGTCGAAGACGTTTTATGATTGCTTCAGATTCATTTTTTATTATGTTACCAACATGAATGTATTTTATGTGATATCTAAATTAAATTTATAACAATTATTGTATCAAAAAAAAAAAAAGAAAGAATTTTCAATAAACAAAATACAAAATCAAAAAAAAAAAAAACTTACAAGAAATCACATATTGGATCCATGTATGCAAGTTGTTCCGGACCATGATTTTTATCAACAATCTCTAGTAATTCATAAAGAAGTACTGCAATTTCAGCAACAGCATTTGGTTTTTCTTGATCAATACGTTGTAAAAATGGTCCAAATATATGACATAAAAATATCAATTGATATTCTGTTTTAACACATGGTTTTAATTTATCTTTAACATATTGTGTCATTGTAGCTAATTTCCAACAACCCATATGATGAAATATTGCATGTGATACAGCTAATATAATAGCAAATGTTTTATCAAGCATCGATTCACGTACAATTTTAAAATTGAATAAATCAAATGCTGTAAAACGATAATTCCATGTTATTAATTTTTGGTTATTAATAGCATCATGTAAACGATCATAAATAATATTCCAATATGGTTCTGGTAATGCAGCTAATATAATACCAACAGCATTTATATAATTATGAATTTCAGCTTGTGCTATAATTGGATAACTTTTAATTATAACATCAATTAAACTATTAGCAACAACTGATGGTGCAACTGGTAAACTTAAAAGTTCAACACATGTTATATAAAGTGCATGACATGGTGGATTTGGAAATTCATTAAATCTCCAATCTGTTATATAAAAATAGTTTTTTCCGGTAATCGCTGAAAAACAAAAAACAAAAAAAAATCATTTTTAATTTTCAAATTTGCTACAAAACATGAAGTACTCACTATCAACAAGCCTTCTCAATAATTGAACATAATACGATAATTCTGGTGTCCATACAACTTCTGAATTTTGTAAATAATGTTGATATAATTCAGTTAATGCCCAATTTGATGGTCTTACATCACTTAAAGCTCCAGTTACAGCACCAACCTGTTGAAAAATGAATATAAGTAAATTATTTTTCGAGTTATTTTGATCTTTTGTTTCTTTAATTTTTTAATTTTTTACTTACCAATTTCTTCTTAAGAGATGTTCTATCACGAAGTATTCTTTCATAAAAATGTAATGTGTTGTAAAGATATGTTATAGGTCTATCTGTAATTTTAAATTTAAAAAAAAAAAAAAATAAATAAATAAATAAATAAGGTGTAAGTAAGTAAATTAACAAACCATGAAATTTATAAAGACAACCCAAATGATCCAATATAACTTCAAGTATTTGATGGACTGGTTGAATTGGTAGCTCAATAAAACGATGTATTACAATATCAAGTACTGGTAGAAAACGTAAGCATACATTACCAAAATAAACTGGTAATGGTGGATGTGATGCTGATTCATCTGGTGCAAATTTTTCCGGATATTTTTGATGAAATGCCAAATGTTTTTCATGCCTTTAATAAAAAAAACTAATTTAAAATTTAAAAAAAATTCAATTATATTTATTTCGAAAAACAATATTACATACCAATTATTCTGTTTCCAATGATCTGGTGAATTATCTTTAACAAATTCTTGTACACGATTACGTAATTCTGATGCTTTTAATAATAATAATTGAATAATTAAAAAGCATACTTGTGCTTCACTACCTTCTTGTGTTCTTAATGCTAAACATAATACAACTCTATCAATTGTTACAACATTATATTTCCAAATCATATTATTTATTGTATCAACACATTTATGAATAAAATCTTTACCAGCTGAATTTGCAACTTCATAAACAAGATAATCACATAATTTACGTAAATGTGCTGATAATGCTCTAGCACTGATACCTTCAAGAATTCTTTAAGAATACAAAAATGTATTTATCGTACACATTATTTTCAAAAAAATGAACAAAAATAAACAAAATTACTCACTTATATGCAACAGCACTTATTGTTTCTGTTTCCCATATCATTTTAAATAATAAACATAGAAATAATGGTGTTGTATTTGGTCTTATGAAATGTGCAATGATATCATTTTCATTTGACATCGATGTCCAATTACGATATTCTTCATCAACTGATTTTTTTAATAATTGTTTATTTTCGATTGGTGTATTATTTTGTGTGAAAAATTCATTTAAAGCTGGTGGAAAACATGCTAATGAATGTGATGCCCATGAATGGGGTGTATTTTGCATAATATTTGTAAGAAGATCTTTACACCATGCTTGCAAATCATTACCTAAATTATAATTATTTTTTAAATATCTTTTTTTTTTTTTTTTTTTTTTTTTTTTTTTTTTTTTTGTTATTTTCTCACATACCTGATCCAGTTATATGCATCGATCTAGCTAATGTTAGTATTAATACACGATTTAATTCTTCACTTTCACCAGATGCAACTGAACCTGGAGTTTTCTCATTGAAATAACGTGAAAGTTGTGGTTGTACTTCAGCTGAACCTAAACCAGTAATTAAACGAAGTGCTGTCGATTCAAAACTAAAAAAAAAAAAAAAAAAAAAAATTTGATATCAGTTTATGTATAAAAAAAATTAAAAAAGAATAAAAAATTACCATAAATTTAATTGCATTTTATTTGTTTGTGGTACAGAAGCTAATGAATGAAGATGAGATAACAATTGAACTCGATAATGTGTAGGAATGTGATGAAGTCGATATGAGAACATTTCTAATAAAGTATGTAAAATACCCCAGGCATGTTGTTTGAATACTGCTGGTAAAAGTTGACCTTAAAAATTAAAAATACAGAATTTGTGTGAAATTTTCTTTTATTGAAGGGATAAAAGATCATGTGTAAAAAAGAAAGATAATTTCGATGGAGATTCTGTTTGAATTTTCGTAGATCATCGTAGAGTAAAGGAACACATGAGATAAAAAAAAAAAGTGCTTCACAAATAAAAATTATATGATTTTTAACATACTTAAGTATCCTTTAATTCCTAATGATTCAATTTCTGTGTAAACTAATAATCTTGAATATGTTTCAACGAGTGCTGGTGCCATACTTGTTACATTCTTTGTTTGAGCCTGTTTTATCATTTGAGTTACAAAACTGATAAAAAAAAAATAATAGTTTAAAAAAAAATGTACATAATATAAAAAATGATTTATTAACAAACCTATGAATTAATGACATTTTACTATGAACTGTTAAACTATCTAAAACAACCATAGAAAACGGTACTGTTGGCATTTGTGATCCAGAACCTGGTCCACCACCAGATGCTGCAGCTGTTACAGCTGCTGATTTTTGATTACCATTTAATGTTTCAACTAATAATGCCATTGGCCGTGTAAAATATTCTTGATTTGTTGAATATGCATTACATAGTAGAACAATACGAAAATCTGTATTTAAACTCATCGAAAGAGATGTATTTGCAACTACCAAATGTTGAAGATATCTACATAACAATAAATATGAATTGTTTTAAATTTGTTTTATGTTTTGTTTGCGTTTTAAATTGTTTTCTTTACTTACTCGTGGTGTAGTTTTAATGCAATTGGTACTGAACGATTTATGGTAATATTTTCAAGACGTGCTTTCTTCATCAAATGAATCCAAATACAAATTGGAGCCATCTAAAATTTAGAATATAATTTTTTAAATAATTTATCTTTTTATTTTTTTTATATTTTACTTGTCTAAGAGATGATGCTTTTGTTAAATCAGGAACTTTTAATGGTTCAGTTTCAGGATATAATATATCGAATAATTTAAACATTGGATAAAAATTTGATAGCTTTATAAAATAAAGAAGAAGAAAAAAATGAAATTAATTAGAATAATATATAATTTCTAGTTCTTTACTAGGAACTTACTGGATTTTTTTGAATACTACCAGAAATAAATTGTAAAAGAATCCACATTAATTGATCACGTCCTTTACGTATCTCACGTTTATGCATTTGATAAAATTGAATTTTATCATGTAATGCAATTATAATATGCATAAAACTGACAAACTGAAATAAAACGAAATAAATTAATTGAGTTGATAAATGTAGCCATAACCATTGATTAGGGGTTATTGAATCTTCACTTTGTGATGAAGAATTTGTTTCATGTTCAGTTCTTTCCATTGCTGATATCATTAACCAAACAAGTTGTTCTTCTAATGCATGGCATCTTTGTTTTTGCTATGAAAGAGAAAAAATAAAAAAAAATTATAATAAAATAATTTCAAGTTTTTGGAAGAAAAAAAATAGGATAGATGAATTTATTTAAGTAACCAGTTTTTAGTAGGTACCTGTTTTTGTAAATTAAGCATTGTTGATACCATCTCTTTTGAATATGGTTGTTCAAATACATAACGTAATAATGTTATTTGTGCTTCCATTAATTCTGGTTCATATGGTAATATACCTTTAAAATTTAATTTTAACGTATTATGATCTAATTTCCATGAATTCATTAAATGATCAGCATAACCGAAATGTTCAATAATTGGTAACATATTTGAATGTCCAATTATTGATACCATTTGTGCAACACAACGAAATTCTTCAACAAAATCAATCATTAATCTGTTCAATTTCTGAAAGAATTAAAAAAGAAAATTTTTTCAAATATATTAAAAAACAAACAAACAAACAAACAAACAAAAACTATTATACCCAATGTGTTTGAGATGATTTCATTATTTCATTTGCAATAAAATATGCTGGTAATAGACAATTATCACGATTAAATATAAATTCTATAACATCTTCAAGAACAAGTAATTGTGGTAGAATGCTGACACTTATATTGCATGGAAATGTTAATGCTTTATCTCGACAAGCCTAAAAGGTATAAGAAATTAATAAAATAACAAAAACCTAATATCTTAAGATTTAACTATTAAAACGCTTTTCTTATCTTCCAATTGCTCCAACATAGTATGTGTACACTTTAAATTTTACACCAAACTATGTATAAAATTTCAATAATTTAAAAAACAAATAGGTAATCATCGAGAAAATCAGTGCTATGTAATAATAAGTTTAATGTATATACTGATATATCAAGTTGCCTTATGAAAGAATTATTAGAACATTCCTCAGTAGTTTCCTACAAACCTTCATTATTTCACGTACACCTTTATAATCAACATTTGTTATAATTTTTTTAATTAATTTAAAACTTTCCATCCAGAAATTTTTATTTGTAAAGGCTAATTTTTCACATGTTAATATTTTATCGCACATTGTCCTTAAAAAAAAGAAAAAAAAAAAGAAATAGAATGAAATAAAGTCTGTAAAATTCTAAATAAAGATAAAAATTGAATTTTTATTGATTTTGATTGTTATTTTATAAGTAACATTTTCTTATATTACCTCGCTGTTATAGTGTTTGTAACAACCAGCTTATGAAGAATATCCATTAGTACACGTAATTGACTTAAATTAGCATTTGTAGCAGCACGTAATAAATATTGTCGTAAAATAAATTCTTTTTGATCATTGTTGGTCAAATTTGAAAATCCACTTGCTTTAAATTTATAAAAAAGAAAAAGAAAAAAACGTGTTATTCAAGGATATACATAGATTATATTTAATAAAGGAATTGATTTTACATACTTATTTCGTTGATAAATTTTTGAATTTTCTGAAATTGAATCGTTTTTCGATTTACTATAACGTCTAGAAATGCTTCTTCAATGGACTCCACTTTCTGAAATAAAACAAAATGGGAAAAAAAAACTGTTTATTAATTGGATCACAATTAAAATGTAAAATTACAAAATATACCAAGAATTCGTTGACTTCATCAACAATCATATTTTCTACAGTATCCTTTCCAGTAGTAGTCACTTTCTTCTTTTCATCCATTTTTTTCTTTTTTTTTACCTCTTTTTCAACAATTATTTTTAAATAAATATTTGAATATAAAATACTTTTTTTTTCTAATTAAATAATATATTTACTCAAATTTAATTAAACTATAGAAAAAATTTATTACATCAAATTGAAACTAAATTCACAATTATTATGAAAGAATCATTTTTAAAAATATTTACAAATTTTAACTATAATTGTGGCTTAAACCCACTAGAATTTTGTTCGTTTTCATTATTTACACGATTCGAATATGTTATCTTAGAATTTAAATTTAAAAACTAAAATCTATAAAATAAAGCCAAAACGGCTGGCTTCCCCAAATCTAAAGAAAAGTACGTACGTATAACATAGTACATACCATCATTGACCATGGTAAATAAAATAGGAAGGTATGCAGAAAAGGGGGTTTTAACCTAAAATAAAAATATCAGTTACAGGACACGTAGCTGCGAAGAATTTTTGAATTTTTAGAAATATAAACTGTTGCACGTTCACAATAATTATATGATCATTTATTTATTTCATTAATACAGAATGATTTTTATAATAAAAATATTGCAATTCTTACTAATAATAACACAAATACTTATACTACTGTACTTTAATAATAATTTATTATTATAAATTATAATACATGTATAATTAATTAATATTAACAAATTATTAAAGTGCAGTAGGTATTAATTATTTACCTGTAGAGTTTATAATTTTAAAATGCTAACATTTCTTTTTGGTGCTTCTGTAACTGATGTATAAACACAACTTTGACTATGAGTTATGACAATCTTTTATCACATGTTTTTAAGCATGAACAATACAATCAATTTTAACTTTTTGGAAAATGTGGAGAAAGCATATTTAAATCTGTTAAATGTATGTATATGATTCTTGATGATTCTTCATCATTATAATCAGAATCTTTAAATGTGCTTGAACCACCATCATCACCAATTATATTATTATTATTATTTATTATTGACTTTATAGGTTTTATACAATCATTTTTATCATTTATTAATTCACTATTTTGTGGTAGGTATGTATTACATATTTTTACAAATTTTATTTTTTCAAGATTAGTTTAGATAGATACTTTGAAATTTATTTGAAAAAAAAAAAAATTAAACATTTAAATACAGTGAAAACCGGTTATAACGACGTTGAAGAGACCAAAAAATTTCGTTGTTATATCCGATAGTCGCTATATCCGATAAGAGTAAAAATTAATACAAATTCTTTTGTTTTAATGCAATACATAATTATATGTAATGTATCTTTATATCCATTTATCAACTGCACTAATGTTCACGTCTGCTGCTTCACCACTTATTTTCTCAAAAACTATTTTGTGTCGACTTCGAAAACGTTGGATCCATGATGGACTGCATTCAAAATCAGTTTTTCCCTAGGCACGTCCAAATTTATTTGCTTTAATTTGCAAAAACGGTCCAAATATTGCAATATTCTTGCTCCTTTGGACTTTGAACCAATCTATCAAACACTTATCTATGAGTATGGTATAAAACTCAGATTTTCTGATTTTCTTCAATTTTAAATTCTCCTGTTCAAAGTTTTCCTTAATTTTATCTTTCGATTTATAAATTGTAGATATATGGTAAAATGCGATACTCCCATTTCATTCGCAATGTTCTTGTTACAACGATTTTTTAATAGTAAAATCACAACAAAACATTTTAGAAGCCAGTTTTTAAAAATTGAAGAACAAAATTATGAACAAAATGTCGAAAAAAAAGTTTTTTGTCGTTATAACCGATGAATGGGACTGAAAATTCCAGTAAAATTCGTCGTTATATCCAGTTGGTCGTTAAAACCAATGTCGTTATAACAGGAAGAAATAAACCCAAAAATACACTTGGACCAACCAAATTGTAGAGATTTGGTCGTTATAACTAGTTTTCACTGTATTTATTTGACAACAATAACATTAACAATAATAATAATAATTATTATTTATCATGTATTCAATACATTTTACTGGTTTCACATTTTTTTCAGATGAAAATCTAAAAAATTTAACTTTTTCTTTTGTTTTTCCTGTATAATTTTTACAGGACATCACCACACATTTAACCATTTTAATAGGTATTTATTTATTTATTTTTTATTTTTTGAAATTTATAGTCAATTATAGTTTTTTCAATTATAGTTTTTTAATTTATTTATAAGTCACTTTATTTATAAAATAATAATTAGTTAACCATTAGCCACTATGAAAACAACATATAAACAAAATGTAAACAAAGACTTTTTCTTCGCAGCTACGTCATCAACTTATTGTATTGTAATGTCACTAAAAAACAAAAAGAATCTCCGCCATATTGCTTTTCAGCATACCTTCCTATTCTATTACCATGCGTATTGCGTATAACATACCATCACTGTTCTATATATACTGGACCGCACATATGGGCTCAAAACAAATTTTGTTAATTTTCTAAGAGTGAGACATACATATATATGCATTATTTTGGTTCATTCAATATACCTACCTCACTTTCACTCACATTGATTGTCAAAGCTGTCAAATATGAATATAAATTTAAATTTAAAAACGTTGGAAATTTCCCCATTGAAATAACGCATTCACAAGTAAGTTACTGATTTATTTAAGGACAATTTAATTTTTATCGAATTTAATTTGATTTTAATTTAAATGATTATTGTGCCTTCATCTATCTATTAAACATATCAAATGTCTTCGTTCATTGAAACATGACGAATACCTAAGAGTGAGACAGCAATAAAAATATATTCCCATTTTTACAGTATGGATGGTGTTTCATACAGATGTTTTGTCCAGTATATATAAGTTAATGCATTTTAGTTTCATCAGTACAAAAATAGCTGTGTTTTATTGAAACTGATGAAGTGATAATTCTGATATTATTCATTTCCTCAGTGAAGAAGTACGGTTTCTTGGAACTCTGGAGTCTGGAGTGATGCTATTTTCAAGAAGAAGATAAGTAATTCAAGAGAAACTGAAGAGATGACACTTTTTTGGGCATTTAAAGTGTGAATATTTTGAAGAATGATCTGAACAAAATTGAAATGATCACATATCACTTCTTCAGTTGTAATAAAACACAGCTACAGAGGCTAGTGTTAAATGTCAATGATGAGTTTTTCACAGGTCTTCACGCACGACAGTATTCTCGAAGTTAATTTGTCAGAGGAGTAGTGAGGTTTCCTTATTTTTCTTCACTTTTTCAACCAAACTGATTATTAATTAACGAGGTGAAGATATGTACTAACAAATATACACAAAAACAAGTTTTTGAAGGATTTTAAATTCAAATACATATGTATATTGAAAAATTTGTGTATAAACAATGAATGAGAAGAAAGAAGGAATAACAGTGTAAAAGTAAAAATGTCAAGAATATGGTCGTGTAGAAGAACTGTGTAAAACCCGTCTTTGACATCTGTCTTCTTCGGTTCGGTATTATTATTAATTTTATTAGCTGATACTGATACTAACATTGATGAGTATTTATTCTGCATTTGTGTATTATTATATTATATTATATTTAAAAGCAGTGAAATTGTATAATTATTTTACATCATATTTTTATTTACAAAAAGATATTTTTTAGACAAAATAATAAATAATTAAAATAAAATTATTTTACAATGTTAAACGACTACGAAGATGACTTCTATTTTGAGGAGGATAAAATGTATACTAAGTATTTGATTTTTTTTTATTTTATTAATATTTTCTTATTTGTCGTATGTATATTTTTTTAAATATCTTATAAAACACAATATTTGTTATCAATAATAATAATATTTAATATGTCATTTCATTGCATGAAATTTTTTATTTAATTTTATTTCTTTTTCTGTTCGTAAAATTTCTTTTCTGTTGGAATTTTTTTTTCTCGTAAGAAAATTGTTTTCTAAATTTAATTTTTTTTTTTTACTTGTTTATGTTATTATTGTTAATATTATTTCTGAGTTCTGTGCCACAAGCACAAACCGATTAAATCTGAAGATGCTTATGTCGACTTAAGCGGTTGCGAATGTTACCACAGATTTGTAACGACCGAGTTATCCGAATGTTGTTGATGGAATGTTTTTTATATCATCGGTCATAATTTCAAAATAAAGTAAAAATATCATTTTTTTTTTATTTCGAATTTTCCTTATTCAACCGTATTTTATCTTGGAGATGAAATGATATTTTACATTTGTACTTTTTTCTTCTTCTTTAAAGTATTTCATAAATTTAATTTTAATGAAATTGAGAGTTCTACGGTTATATTTCATGATGTTACTCTAACTCATATTTCCATTCCATCATTTATCATTCAGAAAAAAAAAAGTATATTTTTTTCTGCAAGAAATTAATTTCATCATGTTTTTAAGTTGGTTGATGTTTTTCTTCATGCTTTAATTCAAATACAGTTTTTCATAATTTTATTGTTTTTTTTGTTTTGTTTTTTCCATAAGTTTTGTACCTATATAGGTATAATTTTGAAAAAATAATTTCCATTACGCACAATTACAAACATATTTCACATACATATATACTTAGAAAGAAGGTGAATAATGTACAAAAAAATTTTTAAATGTTTTTTATTTTTCAATTGCTTATTTTTTTTTTTAACAATAAAGTTTATCGATTAATCCAATAAGAGATTCTACTTCAACACAAAACAAATCAGTGATAAAAAATACAAAAACGTAAGTAAAAAAAAACTGAAAAAAAATTTTCAAAAAAGAAACAATAAAAAACTTAAAAAATAATTAACGTTCAAATATAAATTATATTTATCATTTTTTTTGTTTTTTAAAATGTTCAATTTTAATTTGATTATTCACATATAGAGGATATGATGAACAAAATGTCTTACAATTACCTGAAGATTATGAAAAATTGATTAATAATAAAAAAAATCTATTTGATGATGATAATGAAATTATTGAAGAAATTGTTGATCCAATTGCTAGTCATGATGATAGTGATAATAATATTGGTGGTGAGAATGTTTTAATAACATCACCAGATAATCAACAGTATAAATCAATTTACACAAGTCAAATGTTTGAATTGGAACGATTGTAAGTTCAATCGATTAACAAAAAAAAAAATGTGTGTAGAAACAATAAAAAAACTATAATTAAATGTTAGGTTATTCTTAAATTGCTAGAAAGTTTATTTTACATGTTATTTAGAGGAATATTAGTTGTTTTTTTATTTATAGAGAAAGTCTTTTTAAATAATTTCAACAAGGTTTTCCTAATCGACTTCCACAAATCTTTTTTTGTATTTTCAAAATTGATATTGAAGATATGATGATGAAAAGGTCGATTCGGAGAATCCTTTTCGTTCGAAGTATAATAAAATTTCTTAGAATTCTTATGATAAGTTTAAATGACAGAAGACTTTGGCTTGCATATACTAAAAAAAAAAAAAAATGTAAACACCAAAGAGACCTAAAACCATGCAGGATGTCGAAGGTCTCTATTGGTCTTCAGATATTATTTTTTGTTATCTGAAAATCAAAGTCTCTTGTCGTGTAAGCATATCATTAGAATAATGGAAATAATAATAAAAAAATAAAAAAAGAATACTGTTTCTAAAAGGTCACGAATATGTATTTCAGTATTGCATATGTACTTTAGAAGATTTTCTTTTTGTATAGGTGAAACATTTAACAATTTAATATTAATGTTTTTTTTTTTTAGTCATTAAATTTTCAAATGCTAGGTATTTGTTTTGTTTTTCATTTTATAATAAAGGCTTAAACTTTTGGAAGTTTGCACGGTTCCGGGCTACAAGACTGAGTCCTGTATACGATCAATATCATGTCGAAATATTAGCTACCTAAATACTTTTTTTTTCTAGAATTAATTTTGTACAATTAAATATTAATTATTTAATAAAAATTTTGGTTAGTAGTAATGTGAAGTCTATATTTAGCTGTTCTAGAATTTTGGGTAAGTACGAAAACAGAATTTTTTTAATTTTCTTAAATTTTCTTTTTTACATTAGTTTTTGCATAAAAATTTGGCTTAAATGTTTGTGTGGCTATTGCTTTGTTTTTCTGAATTGTTGTGCATAGTTGAGTTAAAAAACAAATTTTAATGAAAATTGATAGTTTTTAAAAGAATAATAAAATCAAAAGAAGATGAAATATAAAATAATAATATGGAATTTTTTTCTTTTAATCACGTATTTTTCATTTTTCTTCATTTAATATTCGACTAACAACATCATTTGCATGATATTCTCATACAAAACAAACAAAGGGGAATGACTGTAACTTCAGGTACAGTTGTAATAAAAAAGGATCAAACAAATTTGATTGGTATTAGTATTGGTGGTGGTGCACCTTTATGTCCTTGTCTTTATATTGTTCAGGTAATTTTCACATTTGTGTTTTAAATCAATTGTTTTTTTTTTCTTTCTCAAATTGGAAATATATATTTTGTTTTTTTTATTCTATGAATTATTCTTTAGGTATTCGATGGTACTCCAGCTGCACGAGAGGGTACATTACAAAGTGGTGATGAATTACTATGTGTTAATGGTAATTCAGTTAAAGGTAAAACAAAAGTTGAAGTTGCAAAAATGATACAATCTACAGTTGAAGAAGTAACAATACATTATAATAAATTACATGCTGATCCAGCTCAAGGTGAATCACTTGATATTATATTAAAAAAAATTAAGCATCGTTTAGTTGAGGCAATGTCAAGTAGTACAGCTGATACATTGGGTCTATCAAGAGCAATATTATGTAATGATTCATTAGTTAAACGTTTACAAGAATTACAAGCTACTGAACAAATGTATAAAGGTTTAGTTGAACATTCAAAACGTATGTTAAAAGCACATTTTGATTTATTACAAACATTTCAAGAATTTGGTAATATATTTGCTGCAATAAGTGTACGTGAACCACAACCAAGAGCATCTGAAGCATTTCGTTTATTTGGTGAATTACATAGAAATATGGAAAAAGATGGTGTTAAAATGTTAAAAACTATTAAACCAATATTATCTGATTTAGGAACATATTTGAATAAAGCAATACCAGATACAAAAATAACAATACGTCGTTATGCTGATGCAAAATTTACATATTTATCATATTGTTTAAAAGTTAAAGAAATGGATGATGATGAGCATAGTTATGCAGCATTACAAGAGCCATTATATCGTGTTGAAACTGGTAATTATGAATATCGTTTAGTTTTACGTTGTAGACAAGAAGCACGTATGAAATTTGCAAAATTACGTACTGATGTACTTGAAAAAATGGAATTATTAGAAAGTAAACATGCCAGAGATTTAGCAATACAATTAAAACGTTTTATTGAAGGACTTTCAACATTAGGTACTGAAACATTATTAAATTTACAAGAATTACCAAATTTATTTCCAATTGAAGTTGATTTAAAAGAAAGTGCATTTCAATATAAAACAAATGAAATTTATAATTCTGATTTGGATAACGAAGAAGTAACTGGTACTACATCAGATGATTCAACAGTCCATAATAATGATATCGATGGTACGGATGATACAGAAACTGAAGAAGCAACTGAAACATCATTATTAACAACAAATCAATTGAATCCTTCAAATAATCAAAATTCATATGATCTTTTGTCAGGATTCGAAGATATTGATTTAAATTCAAAAAAAAATGAAACAGTAGTAACATCATATGAAATTGAAACCACTAATATTTGTACTAATTCATTATTAGATGAATTAGGTTTAGCTGATATTGATTTAAGTGGAAGTAGTAATTTTTTAATACAACAAGAACAACAGCAACAAAATTCAGACAATCATGAATTAATTAACACAAATATCGATCTTTTAAATTAATTTTATTTTTGTTACAAGTTTATAAAATTTACAACTGTATACAACTGTACAACTGATAATATTACAAAAGATTTAAAAAAAATTTATATATAAGTTGGAATAAACATACATTTAAAAAATCGACATTGGGTTTTTCTTTTCAAGGATAATTATGACATACATATGTACTGGAAAAAACGAATATTTCCTTTGTACCGCTACCTTTTGCGTACAACATAAAATAAATTATTCGAATACTGAACAAAATGCAAAGTAAGAATTAACTTTACTAAAATCAAATTTAGAATTATCGTTGTTGTTTTAAAATTGTGACCACTCAGCTACCACATTTTTCAGTAGTAACTAATTATCCTATAATCTATGTATTGTATGACAATATAAATAAAATAAATAAAATTATGCACATATATTTAAAAAAAAAAATTATTAATAATTAATATTTATTCGAATATTGTTCGATTAGAAATTTCATCATAGTACATACATATAAAGGATTGAAAATTATTATTAAAATACTTAAATACATACTTTTTATTTTTTTAGAATAATTAATCTGTTAATAAATAAATCGTAATTCAGTTTTTATTTAGGCATCTTATTATTTTATTATATTTTTTCTACATAACGGACATTCTTGCAAATCTCATTAATTGTTCATGATTTGTAGGTGATTCAGTTGTTATTTCAACTCTAGTCCATGATCTTGTATCACTTGATTTACGTATTGCATCTAATACAGCCTGTACATATAAACCATCTTCAAAATTAGCTGCTGCTTGTACTGGTTCTTTAATCCAACTTGATTCTTGTGATGAGAATGCCTCTTTTAATGCACCAATCATTTTATATAAACCTTTAATATATGGACGTGGTAAATTTGAATAATTATCATTTGTTGATATATTATAATGTAAATCTTGTACATCAACATAAATTGCTTCCTCTTTAATATGATTATCTAATTTTGTTTTTAATGCATATACATCACCACCACGTACAATTAAATGTCCATTACTACCGCATACTAATATATCTTGTATAAATGTATTATCAGATACAGCATGACTATGTAATGATGTTGTAACTAATATACCACCATCTAATTCCATTTGAAATGTACAAAAATCAGGTGCTGATATTTGTCTAATACCATTAACATTATTTGTTGTTTTTGTATATGTTCTTACTAAACCATGTACACGTATTGCACGTTTACCAGTTAAAAAACTAATTAAATCAATAACATGACTTCCAATTAAATTTAATGTACCACCACCCATTGATGCATCACACATCCAATCATATTTATCATGTAATAATGATCCCATTTGTATACGTACATCAATTAATGATATTTCATTTGATGGACCAATTAAATTATCAGTTATTGCACGTTTAATATGAGTAAATGCTGGTAAAAATCTTAATGAATGGTTAACTAATGATATTAATGTTGGATAATATTGTGATGCACGTACCATTTTTAATGCATCAGATTGATTTAAACCCATTGGTTTATCACAAACAACATGTTTACCAATTCCTAATGCTTTAACAGATATCTCTGAATGAAGATATGGTGGACAAATAATAAATACTAAATCAACATCTTTACGCAATAGAACATCATCAATTTTATTTGTATAAAATGATATTTTTAATTCATTTGCTATTTCTCCAGCTTCTTTTGTTGTTCTTCCCCATATGGCAACAATATGAAAACCTTTTTCTTTTAATAATGGAACTAAAACTTTTGCTAGAGATCCTGTACCAAAAACACCAATACCCGGTAACATAATTTACGATTTTTTTAATTTTTATAAAAATTTTTAAAATGAAAACAAATCTTGTACCTGTCTGTCTAGTGACGACAGCTGTTTTTATGTTTTGTTGATGATGACTATCACTGATGAGTGAGCAATAAAACAGCTTTATACACACTATAGATTATTTTTTAAATTACTGTTATTGAATTGGACTTGAAATGTTGATTACATAAATAAAGGAGATGTAAAAATAAACTATATATTCATTGATAATATAAAAAAATTAATTGTTTACTATAGTAAACGAAACGATAAGAAAACGATAAGAATTCCTATTGCCACGGCAAGAATTAACTATTGCCGCAATAAACGTTCTCTGATAGAAAGCGATAAGTTTCACTTGAAAAAAGGTTGACGGATACTCTTATAGCTGTATCTTATAATATTCGTATTGCTACGGCGATAAGAATTCCAGTAGAATGAATTAAACGAAGGCGATAAGAGCAAATGACAAGAATTCTGCAAGAAATGCAAGAATAATGCAACAGTTATTATACTGCATTATCTTCATTTTAGGCATTATTTACCAAGATTAAGGGCCTTGATATTTAATCAAAATTTGTAAAAAACTTGCAAATATTCAATATAATGAATTATTACTGCTCAATACTTGCAATTTTGATTAATAAAAACACTTTTTATATAATTATACAAATGCACATATTAAAAAAATGAAATAAAAAAATTTGCTTTTAACTTTTAATTTAAATAAGTAACCATTTGAAAATAAACTTCCGTACTATACAACACCAATTTTCATATGAAATAAATCCGATATTTAAACTATACTTTATTTAACAATTAGTCAGTATTGTGCTTATGGATGCAGTACCCGATGAGTTTTTTGCCTTGGTAATATTTAATTTAAAAGATTTCCCTCGATTGAAATTGAGATCTGATCACCCCACACACGAGACAGATTTATACAAACGAAATGTAAAAGAGTATAGAAAAGTATGCCTATCTTGCCTGTACTGACTTTAATTGTTAAATAAAGTATAGAGACGAGAACAATTTTTTTTGTTAAAAACAAATTAAAGTGCTTTTGCCGTTTGCTAGATAACTCTTATAACATGCAATAAATTTTTAATGTATTGCCATTTTCTCGCTCATTCGCATATCATGCAATAGAGAACAAATTTTTTAGCTTATTGCCTAATTATTGCCAGCTCGTACAAGCTTGCTTTTTTATTGCTTCTTCGTGTGCTATTGCCATATCGTTTGCTGGGTAGTTTACAAGTTTACTACTACTTTGTTGTATTGTAATTTACTCCTTTTCAATAGGCGCCAGAGTATAATGAATACTTACATAGTAGAATCACTGAGAGCCGAAGATTTTTTTTGTATTTATTTCTCTCACATTTTTTGAGAAAATGCTAAAAGGTGATAGGAATATTTTTTTATTGACTGAAAAGGAATGCAACGCAAATATTTCCAAATAAAAAATAAAACACGAACACATTCGCAATTTTAGGTACGTAACGAAAATTCCCATAATAAAAACCTGTTTGTATATGCTATGCTTATTTAGGTAAGTACTACTAATGCATATTTAGGTAAGTAATTTGAAAAATGCGTTTATAAAAAACTATGTTGGGGAGGGATTAGTATGAATAATCATATTGTGCTTTCGCTCATATACGGAAATTTTCCATTAAAAAAATACGCATTATTTTTACCTCCTTCAGACATATGGGATTTTGTTTTTGTTTTCAGAGAAAAATTTATAAATTAAAAAAAAAAAATTCGGCTCTCAGTGATACTACTATGTAAGTATTCATTATACCGATACTATCGAGGTATCGATACTTTTGATCCGATCCGCAGGGTTGCCAGCTCCTTCACCTGATGTGTAGCTAAAACGATGCTCAAAAATAGCTAAAACATAGCTAAAATATTTTTTTGTAGCTAAAAAATGTAGCTAACTAAAAAATTGTGCTTAAAAACAACGAGTATAAGAAAATTTTTAAAAAGAAAGTTCACTTTATTTTTGTAATAAAAAAAACAAATAATTCACAGTTTAAATATCATTCATTCGTACCAATTTTACTTTAAATTTCATTTGGGAATTCAAAAACACAACATTGTTTATTCCGTTTTAAACCATACTTCACAGTCAAAATTTTTTGGACACTATTAAATAACAGCCTATTCCTTAATTTTGTCTTTAATATATTCATCGGACTGAATATTCTTTCAGTTTCGGCATTAGCCCAAGGAAGGCTAAGAAAGGAGAACGCAATGTGTGTTAAACCTGCAAAATGATTAATTCCGGCAGCGTCTGTATAATCTTTAACTTGAATTCAAAATTTAATTGTATCATTTTTTTCGGACCACTCAACAAGTTTTAAATTCTTAATTTGTTTTAAAATATCACTTATTTGTTCATCTGTTCTATCAAATGACTTTAAAAGCCTTATCATGCTTTTATCAGCAGCATTATCCAAAAAATAATCTACTGAAAATTTTGTCATCATTCTAAGAACTTTGTAATTGTCATTTGTCAGGTAATCGGTTTTTTAATTAAAAGATAGTAAATTATGGATTTGTTGAAACAGATTACAGACATAGCTAAAAGTAGCTAAGTGCAAATATTGTATAGCTAGAAAAATAGCTAAATAGCTAACTCTGAATTTTTGAAGCTAAATCAGAAAAAAAATAGCTAAATTTAGCTACAGAATAGCTAAATTGGCAACGCTGCCGATCCGATACTACGATACTGAGTGCTCGATACCCTTTCTCCGATACGATACTTTTACTGGTATCGATACTTTTGGCCCGATTTTCGAAATAGTACTACAAATTACAAAACATATATAAAATAAAGGAGCCAGATATATTAAAAAAAAAAAAAATTAAAAAGTAGAAAAAGTAGAGAATGTTATAAAAAATTTGAAGTTTTAAAATTAATCTTTTTTTTTTTAAAAATTATTTTGTAAAAATTTGAAAATAAAACGGAATGTTTCACTTTATTATTTCATTTTGCTCATTACAAAATTTTTCAATGTATTAACAAGATATTTATAAATTGAAAAGAACACATCACTTACTGACCAAAGACTGAAACCTAGGAAAAGTGAAATTGCTCCACCAAATGATACTGGAATTTTTATTAAAAAAAAATATTAATTTCATTTCCAAATATGTATAATAAATTCATGGTAAAAGAAACACTAATAAGGTATTATAAAGAATAAATGAGAAAAGAAACGTGACGTAAGAAAGACTCATGAATATGAGTATGTATGTGATAAGTATTTTTATCATATGGAGAATAATTAAATAATTTAGTAATTTTAAAGTATTTCAGTATCCCGTGGATAAAAAACCGTAATTATTTGACCTAATTGTTTGTTGAAGTGTTCCCTTTGATTATGCCGTACGATTTTTTTCTAGTATTTGTACTTTTCGAGATAAAGTGTAAAAACAAGGTAAAGAGTCGAAAATTTTCCATACATTTTCTAGACCAAACACAAATTTGACTTAATTTTTGTAGTAGCTAAGAACAGAAAAAACCACATTCGACTCGACTGGGAATCGAACCACAGTCCTCTATCTTGCCGGGATAGTGCGCTTACCAATGCGCCACCGAATGTCATGCCGTTCACTATTCTTAGTTACTACTTAAACATTGTTATTCAAATCTCCTACAGTTCGGCCAACCTGACAGCACATCTGCCCCAGATGTCTATCATAACCAGAAAGCTTCTCTATGATACATCTACCCCAGATATCTATCAATCATATAACCAGAAAGCTTCCGTATGACAACACATCTTTCAAATGCCGAACTGCCTGGATTCTTTATCCCACTTCTGAAATTGTAGTAGCTAAGAACAGAAAAAACGACATTCGACTCGACTGGGAATCGAACCACAGTCCTCTATCTTGCCGGGATAGTGCGCTTACCAATGCGACACCGAATGTCATGCCGTTCACTGTTCTTAGTTACTACTTAAACATTGTTATTCAAATCTCCTACATTTTCAACTTCAAAGATCTGTATCTCAGCATCTCGTAGACATAAAACTAATATTTTTATACTAAAAGATTCATCAAAGTGTTTTCTTTAGTATTATCTTTTGCAGTTTTCTTGTTTTATTTTTATTTTTCGAGATAAAGTGTATAAGAGACTAAAAAACGTTGAATTTTCATACATTTAAATATTCAAATATAATTAAGACCTAAAGTTAACTTTGAAGGTCTGTTTGTCTGTATCTCAGCATCCCGATTCCCGTGAACCAAAAACTATTATTTTTATATTGAAATCTTCACTGAAGTGTTTTCTTCAGTGTTGTTGCTATTGCAGTCTTTTTGTTTTCTAGTTTTTGAGATAAAATGGAAAATTAGGTTGAAACTGTTGAACTTCTTAATGGTTTTTCGCGTATTTTGTCCTTTTGATTGAAAACTATGGCACTTACAGAAATACCGAACAAGATAGATTTTAAGCAATACTTCAACAAATATTTTAATCCAAAAATATTAGTTTTTGGTTCTGAGGATGCTGAGATATCTTATTTTGAAAAATAAATTGTAAAATTTCCATATACTTTTGTATTTTATTTCTCAGATCGTCCATATACTTTTGTATTGCCAATTGCCATACGATCTTTCTTAAGTTTTAATGGCGCCTGAGTGTTCCAATTGATATTACCTTATTAGCGTTTCTTTTACCATGTAATGAATTTATATATAGCTGAAAAACATTGAATACCTAAAAGATCTTCAAAACTGAAAAGTACATCTCGGCGTACTCTTACTTTTGGTGGTACAATTTCCCATCGAAATGTTGATTTTGGTCGAAATGTAGATTCTTCATTTACATCTCTGTTATTATTTTTCATAAAAATAAATAAATAACCAACAGTGCACAATTAAAGTTCTAATTTTACCTTTTTCTTTTCCAAGATGAATCAATTTTGTATTCAATTTCTGTGCATGTACTGGGACATGCACACCTATGAAGTGCCCATACTGGCCATTTAAAATCATTGAGACATTCAAAACCTAATGGCGAACATCTTGGTCCATCTTTATAAAAAAAAAAAAAAACCAACCATGTTTTTATTTTGCTAATATTTTCTTCTTCAACATTCAAAATTCTTACCCACAAAAGGATAAAAAAATGGAACACATTTACACATTTCTATTGCAAATTTTGCTCGGCATCTCATAAGACAAAGAGTTTTACTGTAAGCTGACTATTTTTTTTTTAAAGAAAATATAAATATTAAACGTTAGATAAAATTTTTTTTCAGTAGAATAAATATCCTAAGAAAAGGACAAATGTATTAATGTGTGACGTACATATAATCCTGAAGAGTGTTCATCATGAAAAACACATTTTCTTTGCTCTGGACTTAAATCTCGTAAAGATGAGCTGGAACTGTTGTGAAAGAATTTAACAACAACAAAAAAATAAATAAATTAATCGTGAAAGTCATTGTTGAACAGTTGAACATATATAACGGTTGTTTTAAGAAAGATAAAGTTTCACTAGAATCAATGTGGTTGTACTTACACAGTTTGCATTACTTTATATTTCAACAAAATTTCATCAGATTTTTCAATATTAATGAATTCTGATTCAGAAGAATACACTTCATAGGCAGAATGAATTGCAATCTATAGAAAAAAGAAACAAAGGTTTATTATATATTAATCGTATACAGCCTCCGCCCACTAATTTAGCAATGGCTTTTCTTTTAAATTAGCGATGTATCGAATAGTTCGAATAGTCAGCTCAAAAAAATTCATTCGAATATCTATACTTTATTTAACAATTAAAGTCAGTATTGTGCTCTTATGGAGGCAGTACCCGATGAGTTTGTTGCTCTTGGTAATATTTAATTTAAAAGATTCTCCTCGATTGAAATTGAGATCTGATCACCCCACACACGAGACAGATTTATACAAACGAAATGTAAAAGAGTATAGAAAAGTATGCCTATCTTGCCTGTACTGACTTTAATTGTTAAATAAAGTATATATTGGTACTATTCGATGTATTCGAATGATTGATAAATATTCGAATATTTATGTACTGGAATAAAACACAACAAATAATTGACTTAAAGTTACATTTTCTTTCATATTTTGCTTTCTTTAACTTTCGTAACAAAGTTAACTTTAGTAAAGACGGAAACACAATGTGTAGCTGTGGCGTGAGGTTGTAGTATAAAGTAGAAAAATTTCTACTTTCCGCTTCAGCTAACTACAGCTACACACTACTGTTGTACTTTTGACAGCTTGTATTACTACATGAACTACATACTACAGCTACACATTGTGTTTCCGTCTTTAACTTAATTAACAAACTGCTCAATCGATTCTCGCTTAAAAAAAGCATGCATTTGGAATTTAAGCTAATGCAAAAAAAGCACAAGAATGGCTTCTTGAAGAAATGGTATCGTTAATTTTAATTTAAACATGCGAGGTAACGATAATTATTGGCGAAAAAAATCACCGAAAAGAATTAGAAACTGAAAAGGTTAATTCTAATAGTATTTGGAATTTTTTTGACAATAAATTGAAAAAAAATTCAGAAAAACACTCTAATTTCGTTTCGGCCGATGTGGAATTAAAACGCTATTTAAGTCTCAAATATATTCAAAGAAGAGAAAATCCCTTACATTTTTCGCAGCATAATAAAAATATTTTTCCTACATTGTATAAATTGCATTTAAAATACGCATGTGTTACAGCAATATCTGTATCATCAGAAAGATTGTTCTCCAAAGCCGGGCAACTGGTTTCTAGTAGACGAAACCTCCTTTCAGGGGGCACAAATTATGAACTTTTGTTTTTGAGCAATAATTTAGAATAAGTTGAAAAATTTCCCAAATCAGTATTTTTCTTTTTATTTTCGTTTTGTTCTGTTATGTTGAGTTTTTAAAGATGTCTTTTTTAATATTTTGTTACGTTTTTTTTCTTTTTTTAAATGCTTAAGATTCTATATAAAATTACAATAACGAGTGTAAAATTAAAGAATGAATATATTCGATATATTCGATAGTTTGAACTATTCATTATTCGTTTATTCGATAGTTAAAAATATTTCATAGTTCCCATCACTATTTTAAATGTTTAGAAATTATTCACTTACTGCTGCTGCATTTTCTGAAATTTCCATTTGAAGATAACATTGTTGCCTACCATACTGGCAAATAATTGGTTTTTCTTCCGTATTTTTATCAGGATTTCTTTAGAAAAAAAAACAACAAATACAACAAATAAAACTATTAAATAACGAATTGAAAATTTACCTGCCTGTTAAATATACTGATAATGGGGAATTTATTGCAAAACAAACACCTTTTTCCGTAATAATTTTATGAGTTTTAACAGTTAAATTTGAATCATATGATGTTATTGGTTGATCAAATGGTTTTTCTAATGCAATTGCAATTTCAAGTAAATCAATATTTGCAAAACGTTGATCTTCAGAGAATGCAGCTAAATCCGAATATTCTTGAGCAGTTGAATTAACAACGGAATATAAAAATTCCATAAAATAAGAATATTCTTCATGTTCTGGTGTAACATCCCAAAATCTATGGAGATAAAATTTTTTAATTATTCTTCTTATTTCACATTTGAAAAAAAAAAAAACACTTATTACTTTTCAATTAACTTTTGAGCTAATGTTAAATTGATATGATCATGATAACAAATTGTTGCTGCTGGTAATGTACCATTCCATGTACGATAATCACGTTCTAATGAAACAACTGTTGGACTCTCTTGAAAACGACGAAATTGTGTAAAGCTAATACCAATAGCTCCAATTAGGGCAAATAAAACAATAATAAGCCAAAATATACTTGCAAAAAAAAAAAACAAAAAAAAAAGTTTTTATTATGACGAAACATAGTGAGAATAACTATTCCTGAAGAAGTTTCAAATATACACTGCGGAGCAACAGGATAGGACAACTTATTTTTTTCAAAAATCCTTTGTTTAAGGAATTGTATCAAAACAACTGTCACACATGTTAAATGTTTGATGACCAACACACTAACGTTACATATATGTATTTTATTGCGTTTCTATTTTGAAATTGTACGTAAATCGGGTTTTTACCCAAAAATTGCTATGAAAAAGCGGTGCAACAATATATGTAGGTACACTTGAAATATCATAAAAAACCTGATGGAAAGAATAATTTAGCAAGGAAAATCTAAACACATTTTTCAACTTTTAGATGTTTTATATTACTTTAATAATTTATTGCTTGACTATTTCTATTTATAATATGAAATATTCTGTTTGGTAAGGAATTATAAAGATTTTGGATAATTTCAGAAGGAATTTCCGCCCAAGCAGTTAAAATTCCTTGTTTAAGTGCTCCAAAATTTTGGTATTGCTTTCTATTTCTGTAAACTCTTCGAGTAAACCATTCCCAAAGATTTTCAATAATGTTGAGATCCGGAACCCATGAGGGCCATTCAAGAACGGTGATGTTTTCTTGAGTAAACCAGTCTCTTACAACGTGTGCGGGTATGCACAGTGGCGTAGCCGTGCTGAAATATCCAGTCCATGCTTCCAACTTCCTAATGCGGCCATGCTGCTGCCATTTGTAAAATTGAAATATAAGTTTCTGCTGTTTGACGTCTTTCTAAAATTTTTAACATTACGGGGCTGTTATCCACAATGGCTCCCCAGACCATAACAGAGCCTTCCCGACTATGGCGTCTAGATAAAATTAGTTCTTCACGTTTGATATCATGGGAATAGTACGAATAGCCATCTGGACCATCTAAGTTGAATCGTTTTTCATCTGAAAAGATAACCATTTCCTATTCTACGGTCCGGGCCATATGACGACCAAATTCGACTCGTTTTTCTTTATGCACCTGGGTGAGTGGTAGTTTCCGCTCAGGGCGCTTTAGCTGCAAGGTTGGACTTTCATGTAGAAGCCTCCTCACCGTCCATACACTAACAGTTGTTACTGCAATGGCTACTACTTGCTGGCAAACATGGTTGAATTAGACGCTTCTCTTAAAATTTTACTTCTTTCTCTTTCCATATTCTTTCCAATTTGTCTCTTAGAGTAGCCTTCTTCTTGTATTGCCTTTATTCTGACAATGTCCTCCAATGTAAAAATTTTATTTTACCCATTTAATTAAAATTGTTTTAAATTTACTTTATTTTCACAATTGAAGTTATTAATTATTACTTTAAACTTACACTTCAAATAGTTCAAATTCAACTAGTGTACCTATTCATTGCAATTTTTGGGAGAAACGCGATTTACATACAATTTCAAAATAGAAACGCAATAAAAAATATGTACCGTTAGTGGGTTGTTCATCAAACATTTAACATGTGTGACAGTTGTTTTGATACACTTCCTTAAACAAAGGATTTTTGAAAAAAATAAGGTGTACCTATTCTGTTGCTCTGCAGTGCATGTACATTGTACATACTTATGTATATATTTTTAAATAAAGTTAAAATATTTTAGTAATATTCAGAAATTGTAATTTAAAAACGAAAAAAAAACATACATACATATAAAAATCCACTAAACTGCTTACCGTTCGAAAAAATACAAGCTATTATTTACAACATGTTTTAAACCATGTATACTAGATATTATAGCTAATTCATGTAAAGCTTCTTTAAATTTTTTATGAAAAATTTTATGAAAAATTAATGTAATACTCCTCATATTTGTGTTTATTTATTATTTAAAAGAAAAAATTAATAAAAATGGAGCAGTTCAAAATAAGAGTGTGTAGTGTGTACTAAAATAAAACTGATGACTTTTATTGAGTTTGAATATACTCAAAGTTTAAGTACTTATTACACAAAAAAAGTTCATTTTGTGATTGTGTTTTGAAAAAAAATTTTTCGAAAACTTTTATGTTACAGTAATTGTTGTTAATGATAAAAATCATATCCGTCTTTTGTGTGTTTTTCTTTTTTTTTTTTTTGATTTCTATGTCATAGAAAGAAAAAAAAAACGTGCGTATTTTAAATGTTCGATACCATGATACATTCAAATGCGCTTATGGCGTTCTTGTTTCATTGTGCGGGCGCCATTAGATTATTCTGGATACATATTTTATAGGTGAGTAAGTGATTATGTGTTAAATGACAAAAATATAATAAATATGATCGATGTTGCGTGATTATATACATATAATACATATGGATGCTTCATTTGCCAAATCGATAAACTCCATTTTTGAGGTTTTCTAAGTTTTAGTTCCAGAAATCGATTAATTCTTGGACTTTTCATATTCGAAATAATTGGATGTGATGATAAGCCGTTAAACTCTACTAAATTAAAAGTATTTTTTCGGTCTTCGAATCATAATTAATTTATTATCGGAGCTAATTTATTACTTTTTTAGACGTTTTTTATATGGAGTTAATCGATTTGGCAAGTAAGGCATCCATATATGTATTTAAATTACACTTTTTCTGCGCATGCTATATATATTTACGGTGACTGCTTTATTTATTTAATAAATTTAATACATATACATATTATGTAACAATTCAGTCTTTTTTAACTTCAAGAAAAACAAAATTAAACCAAAAATTTTACATTTTACTTCAATTGTAAATTATCTTCGATATTTTTCTGACGAATGAATTCGATTCAAAATGGTTGCATCTTGTTTTGACAAAAAATCTTTAAATTCAGTACAACTGATTTTAAAATTATGTTTTGTTATTAAAAGAGATTTAACGCCTTTAACGGTTTCTATTTGTAATTGAGATTTTTCAGTTGTCCACAAATTATTCATTAATGAAAAGACTCTTTCAGTGGTAGCATTCGAAGCTGGAAGACATGAAATAAATTCAACTAACGCTAAAATATTTTTATGCGGAATTAATTTTTCACCAAACTGAGAAAATATTTTTACCCACTTTTCATCCACTCTTTTTTTAATTATGATTGAATTAAAGTTCACAATAATTTTAAAATTTATAAGGCAGTGATTACAAGAAAGATGATTTCTAACGCGTAAACAAAATAAGGGACGAATACAGGACAAGTTTGAAAAAACAGGACAATGTTCTGTCCTGTATTTTAAAAAAAATTACCCAGGACAACTTGATAAAATACAGGACTGTCCTCCTAAATACAGGACGGATGGTCACCGTATATATACTTTACACAAAATGTTTATATGTGTTTAGTGTTTTTCTCTCTTTTCAACTTCTAGAAGAAAAAAACCACTATTAGGGTAAAAACTATCTAAAAATTATATCATTATCTCTATGTGCAGTTATACCATTCGCTTTTAATTTTTAACATTTTAACAAACTCTACCAAGATATTCTCTGGACTATTCTATGAAAAAACTGTATTAGTGAAAATTTCTATTGTGTATATTTTCGCCGCTAGAAGGCGTTTAAAATTATGAGTTTTATCAACGACTCCTATAGTACCAAGACAGAATGCTCAATTTTATTTTATTGTTTATATGTGTTGGGCGTACCAAATTAATATTACAACTTATTGTTTTTAATCAATTATAACTAAGTTGTGATTAAAGTTACATGAAAATTATGTTCAAATGAAATGTAGAGAAGATCCTTAGCTTTATTTTCGCCGGATATATTAAATATCTATGAGCAACGTAAATCAAAGAAAAAACATGATAAATATTAAGTAACATAAAACTGAGAATCAATTTTCCCTGAAATCTCCTAAATTATTAGAAATATTAAATTATAATGTTCTACAAATTTGTGGATTTTTATTAAATAAACATTTTTGCCATAGATAGATAGAAATTGAGTAATTAAAGAAAAATGATAATTTTTAATTAAAATCACAATTATCTATCTCTCTAATTTCTCATTTTTAACAGCCACCTCTGAAAATGTAGTACCACTTGAAAAATTTTTTTTTGTTTATGAATAATATTTTTGAAAGAAGAAATAAACAAATGAATAAAAAAATTCTTCAAGTGGTACTACATTTTCAGAGATTTTATGATATAACAATGTTTGGGAAAAATGTTTATTTAATAAAAATCCACAAATTTGTAGAACATTATAATTTAATATTTCTAATAATTTAGGAGATTTCAGGGAAAATTGATTCTCAGTTTTATGTTACTTAATATTTATCACGTTTTTTTTGATTTACGTTGCTCATAGAAATTTAATATATCCGGCGAAAATAAAGCTAAGGATCTTCTCTACATTTCATTTGAACATAATTTTCATGTAACTTTAATCACAACTTAGTTATAATTGATTAAAAACAATAAGTTGTAATATTAATTTGGTATGCCCAACACATATAAACAATAAAATAAAATTGAGCATTCTGTCTCGGTACTATAGGAGTCGTTGGTTTTATGCAAGATCTCCCAACAAAAAATCGCTTGTTATTACAAAATTTGAGCTTGTACACATTAGTTGGTACAACCTGTTTTTACAACTGCTCAATTTACATTTGAAGATGGCACGACCAGTTGTAACGATGGTATGAGTATATTACAACCGTGAACTGTGAAGCTGAAATTATTTTAGTTGATTCTTATTATACCAAGTTGGAAAAAATTATACCATTATTGTTACACCTAATGTGCACATACGAGTATAGTAGTGTGTAACATTTGTTTAAATTATATCGTCGTTCCAATAACAAAAAGGCGTAATTCAAATTTCAGGGTTTCGAGAAAAATGCATTTTTACCTTTCCCCTATCCGTAAATTTTTCAATTTTGTAAAAATAAAAATTTCTAGGAGGCACACCGAATTGAAAATTTACACAATGAGCTATTTCAAGGAATTTAATCAGTGACATCAGTCGTATATTTTTTCAAACATCCTGTGTCAAGGATAATGGACTTACGCCTTTTTGTAGTAACAAAATAAAACTTTTAAACTGATTTACGTCCAAAAATTTCAACCATGCTTTTTACAGATTAGGATTAAAAACACAGTGTGATTTAGAAAAATCAAATTTTTATTAGTTTTTTTTTAAATTTACATAACAAGAATTCGAAATTCTCAATGTGGGAGGTTGATATAAAATTGTTGATATTTTTTTTTTTGATATTACGGATGTTTGACATGTACAAAGAGAAATGAGGTCATTATGCTTCGAGATTGACATTTTGATTTTTTTTTTATTAAGTTTGTCTAAAGTTAAGCCATTTTCGTGAGTTTTCCTTTCCTTGTGGCTTGTTTTGAAATAAAGTTTGTCTTTGTGAGAACGAAAAACTTTAATTTGGCAAAATGAGTTCCATTTTATATTTTTACCACAGTCGTCCGAACGAATATTCAACAGCTTTAAAGTTTTTGAATACAATTTGAAATTCAAAAATTCACTGTAGATACTGTATTTCACATACAATGTAGGGCTACCGTCTCCGAGCAAGTGCAAAAACTGGTGAAAGTTGTGATGGAATAAAAATATCTCCAGCTTTTTTAATTGCTGTGAATATGGCACTATGAGCCGAGTCTCCTTCATTTTGTCCGTGATAAGCTTCAAAGAATACTAGTGAAATATTTTCAATGTTGATGCTTTTTCTAATTACATATAACAACATCGAAGCAGTGATGGAATTTTTGTTTTGGCCTGGACAGTGGTCAGCAAATAGAGACTTCCTTTGCCCCATGTTGATCACAATTCATCAAATATTCAAAAACACATGTAGCTATCTCTGAAGAACCTCTGTTACTGTTAGTTTCATCCCAGGTATAGCAATAAACAGTCTTTACTTGAAAGTTTATAAATAGTGAAATTATAAACACTCAGTCTACGTTTATAAAAAACTGCTGATTCCTTAGAGATGGGAAGATTTATCACTTGTTGGAGGTCAAATACTGCACTTCGAATTGTACCATTCGAATTTATCGCTTGCTCCTTACAAACTGCCTTAATTTTTCGGACTTCTTTCTTTTCAGCAATATGGATCTCATACTTTTTTTCTCAAATTTTCCTTCATTTCAGGATTTCCATTTTTAAACGACATGCAAAGGCTACATTGATCTTTTTTAGGCTGGTGTATAGAGAGATTTTTCTCTTTAAATATTTTGGAATAAAATGAAAGAGAGGCGCATTTTTCTGTGGAAGGGTTTTCTTTCAAGAATAGGAAGTGCATTTTTGAAATAGTTAATTCAGAACTTAGATATTGTCTGCTTGTGCTTTCGCGACAATAATGAGATTCCACTCTAGAAAATCTATCTATGTGTTTTTCTACTTGAAGCCGAATTTCTTTATCGCGATCTTTGTTAACTGTAACCCTTCCTCCCCTTCTATCTATTTCAATTATACCGTCATTAGTTAACTTGGATATTGAAGTGCGAAATACTTTTTCGGAAATCGATAATGTTTGTAGCAAATATTTTTGACTAACCTTTACTTTATTTGCATTGAGAGGCAAAAAAAATTTATGTGACATCTTTCGTCTCGACTCACCTACAGTGGTTCTTTGCTTAGATGCGGTTGTTGTAACATAGCGACAAATATATTCCCATTGTAACTGCACCTTTCCTAAGTTCCAAAATGCTGAAAAGATGTTTTGCTTGTTATTCTCCGAAAACAAATTGCAAGACTTTCCAAATTTCTTGCATGCTTCGCCGCAGGAACTTTTTTTAAAACTTTTTGGTGGAACAAGGTTCATAGTACCAAACTGCACATGTCCTTCACCACGTTATTTACGTTCACTGTTTATTTTTCTTTTATTTTCTTTATGTTTTCGCATTTGTGAATTTTCAGATATAATATAGCGCCTTCAAATGCAAATGGATGAGAAGAATCACATACAGATTTTTCTAATTTTTGAATGCTAGTGGAATTTTCTTCAGGTAACCAGTCTGGATCCTTTTTAGAATCATCAGAATCAAAATCACCTTCTTTTTCTTGTGATTGGAAAATAAGATTTCTTTCAATGTTGTTAATAATTTCAGGTTGTTCTTTTAAAAATTTATTTTCACATAGTTCTGTAATTTTATCTATTTCTGATAAATCTTCATTTAATATCGTACTTCTCGTTTCTATGTCAATTGGTATTGGAGTCCAAATTGCAGTTTCATTTTCGTATATATTTGTTTTTCCTGTCTTGCTTTACTCTTTTCATCACTATTCTTTGAAGAATTTATAAGAAACATTTTCCGAGCTAAGTCAACCATCAGGGCACCTCTATTCGTTTTAACTTATTCTTGGACACTAAAATTTCGTACGATATTTTAGTTAAATTCTTTCGAAACAAATTAAACCAAAGAATAATATAATAATATAATATAATACTATAATATATATAATAATATAATAATATAATAATATAATATAATATAATATAATATAATAATATACTATATTAGCAATAACTTACCCTTACAACATCTCTAATGTAACGGCAAAAAACCGTTATCTTACAGTAAGGAGTATCTCAATTAATTTTTACTGAAAGAACCAAACTAAAAATGCACTGAAAATTTTAACAGAAAGACTTATCTTGAGATACGTCTAATAGTCATTTTAAAAAATTGTATTTCACTCAGCAACCAGTGGGTTTCTAATAACGCCTTTTTGTCAGCTTATAAAGTGACTATTTTTCTTTTTACAGAAGAACTTAACTCATTATGGCAAAAAAATTGAGTTACGCCTTTTTGTCATGCAAACGACGATACATATACTTGATTTATTAATTGAAGTCAGTACAGGCAAGATAGGCATACTTTTCTATACTCTTTTACATACATTTCGTTTGTATAAATCTGTCTCGTGTGTGGCTGGGGGTGATCAGATCTCAATTTCAATCCTGGGAAATCTTTTAAATAAAAAATTACCAATGACAACAACCTCATCGGAACTGCCTTCATAAGCACAATACTGACTTCAATTAATAAATCAAGTATAGATAAATAAGTATAGGGAGGTATGCTGAATACGATAGAATAGCAAGGTATGCTTAAAAGATAAATTTGACAGCTCAAATGACGTCACCGTCGACAATTTAATGACAATAAATTTTTTGAATTTAAAAACTTTTAACTTACAATAATGACCGTTGCAACATTTTGTCAATAATTAATGGTCAAAATTGTAATATGTTTCACTTTATTATTTTATTTTGCTCATTACAAAATTTTTCAATGTATTAACAAGATATTTATAAATTGAAAAGAACACATCACTTACTGACCAAAGACTGAAACCTAGGAAAAGTGAAATTGCTCCACCAAATGATACTGGAATTTTCATAAAAAAAAATATTAATTTCATTTCCAAATACATACAATGAATTTATATATAGCTGAAAATATTGAATACCTAGAAGATCTTCAAAACTGAAAAGTACATCGCGGCGTACTCTTACTTTTGGTGGTACAATTTCCCATCGAAATGTTGATTTTGGTCGAAATGTAGATTCTTCATTTACATCTCTGTTATTATTTCTCATAAAAAGAAATAAATAAACAACAGCACACAATTAAAATTCTAATTTTACCATTTTACCTCTTTCTTTTCAATGACGAATCAATTTTGTATTCAATTTCTGTACATGTACTGGGGCATGCACAAATATGAAGTGCCCATACTGGCCATCTGAAATCATTGAGACATTCAAAACCTAATGGCGAACATCTTGGTCCATCTTTATAAAAAAAAAAAAAAACCAACCATGTTTTTATTTTGCTAATATTTTCTTCTTCAACATTCAAAATTAGAGTCTTACCCACAAAAGGATAAAAAAATGGAACACATTTACACATTTCTATTGCAAATTTTGCTCGGCATCTCATAAGACAAAGAGTTTTACTGTAAGCTGACTATTTTTTTTTTAAAGAGAATATTATAAATATTAAACGTTAGATAAAATTTTTTTCCAGTAGATAGATATCCTAAGAAAAGGACAAATGTATCAATGTGTTACGTACATATAATCCTGAAGAGTGTTCATCATGAAAAACACATTTTCTTTGCTCTGGACTTAAATCTCGTAAAGAGGAGCTGGAACTGTTGTGAAAGAATTCAACAATAAAAAAAAAATAAATAAATTAATCGTGAAATTCATTGTTGAACAGTTGAACATATATAACGGTTGTTTTAAGAAAGATAAAGTTTCACTAGAATCAATGTGGTTGTACTTACACAGTTTGCATTACTTTATATTTCAACAAAATTTCATCAGATTTTTCAATATTAATGAATTCTGATTCAGAAGAATACACTTCATAGGCAGAATGAATTGCAATCTATTGAAAAAAGGAACCAAGGTTTATTATATATTAATCGTATACAGCCTCCGCCCACTATTTTAGCAATGCTTTTTCTTTTAAATGTTTAGAAATTATTCACTTACTGCTGCTGCATTTTCTGAAATTTCCATTTGAAGATAACATTGTTGCCTACCATACTGGCAAATAATTGGTTTTTCTTCCGTATTTTTATCAGGATTTCTTTAGAAAAAAAAACAACAAATACAACAAATAAAACTATTAAATAACGAATTGAAAATTTACCTGCCTGTTAAATATACTGATAATGGGGAATTTATTGCAAAACAAACACCTTTTTCCGTAATAATTTTATGAGTTTTAACAGTTAAATTTGAATCATATGATGTTATTGGTTGATCAAATGGTTTTTCTAATGCAATTGCAATTTCAAGTAAATCAATATTTGCAAAACGTTGATCTTCAGAGAATGCAGCTAAATCCGAATATTCTTGAGCAGTTGAATTAACAACGGAATATAAAAATTCCATAAAATAAGAATATTCTTCATGTTCTGGTGTAACATCCCAAAATCTATGGAGATAAAATTTTTTAATTATTCTTCTTATTTCACATTTGAAAAAAAAAAAAACACTTATTACTTTTCAATTAACTTTTGAGCTAATGTTAAATTGATATGATCATGATAACAAATTGTTGCTGCTGGTAATGTACCATTCCATGTACGATAATCACGTTCTAATGAAACAACTGTTGGACTCTCTTGAAAACGACGAAATTGTGTAAAGCTAATACCAATAGCTCCAATTAGGGCAAATAAAACAATAATAAGCCAAAATATACTTGCAAAAAAAAAAAAACAAAAAAAAAAGTTTTTATTATGACGAAACATATTGAGAAGAACTGAAGAAGTTTCAAATATATGTAAATATATGTAATTTTTTAATAATATTTTAAAACTGTAATTTAAAAATCCACTAAACTGCTTACCGTTCGAACAGATACAAACTATTATTTACAACATGTTTTAAACCATGTATACTAGAAATTATAGCTAATTCATGTAAAGCTTCTTTAAATTTTTTTTGAAAAATTTTATGAAAAATTAATGTAATACTCCTCATATTTGTGTTTATTTATTTTTTAAAAGAAAAAATTAATAAAAAGGGAACAATTCGAAAGGAGAGTGTGTAGTGTGTACTAAAATAAAACTGATGACTTTTATTGAGTTTGAATATACTCAAAGTTTAAGTACTTATTATACAAAAAAAATAAAAAATAAAAAAACATAACAAAAAAAAGTTCATTTTTTGATTGTGTTTTGAAAAACATTTTTCGAAAACTTTCATGTTACAGTAATTGTTGTTAATGATAAAAATCATATCCGTCTTTTGTGTGTTTTTCTTTTTTTTTTTGATTTCTATGACATAGAAAAAAAAAGGGTATACATGCTTTATTTTAAATGTTTTAGATATACTAGACTATCGTATAAAAAAATCAAAAGGACTAATCAATCATGAAGAGAATAGCATATTCATGTAATGAATTAAAGAATGAGTAATAAAGTGTAATTATGTGATAGTTGAATACTATTCAAATGTGCTTATGGCGTTCTTGTTTTATTGTGCGGGCGCCATTAGATTATTATTATTATAGATAGATATATAATGGGCTATTATTGCACTTCGACCTGTAAAGATCTTTGTATAGCCCGTGCTTCTTATAGATTTAGGCTATTGATAAATCCTAAAATTCTATTAGAAGATGCACAACAGATTTTCTCTGGCTTGAGAAAAGGCTGATGCATGTAGCATAATATTTTAGAGGCCAACGCCTCATATTCACACAGAATGTGTTTTGAGGTTTCTTCGGCCTCATTGCAGAATCTGCACTTGTCTTCCTTCTGTAGGCCTATCCTATTTATACTTTATCCAATAAGTTTTTGCACCACAGCGCTTATGGAAGAGTTCATTTTTACTTAGTGTCGTAACATTTAATAGTAGTATATTAAACCACAGTGGAATAATATACAGTGGGTAAACTCTTGCATAACGGTATATGAAAAAGGACTCACCAAAAAGAAGAGTCCAAATATATATGAAAATTAATAATTAAAAAATTTAAAAAAAATTTTAATATGTTGAAGAGAAATATTCTTTAATCAATTACTTCTAATGACAACTTCACAAAAAAATAATGTAGACAAAAAATTCCGACATGAACCAGTTATGTATTCCGATTAGCTTGGCTTTCGTTGTATGGGTTATTTTTAGCAATTTTTAGCATGAGGACCATGAGGTTAAGATTACTCTTCGACTTTGAAATGCATTTGTATTGTCTTTATATTTTACTTTTTACTTTTTTATTGCCTCTCACTTCAACCCATGCGTTATTGTTCATTCGTTTTCGTTCTTACACACAAGATTATTACCCTTCAAATTGAAAAGAACATGGAAAACACGTGCGTTTTTGTGTTATTAATTTGAAAGGCAAAGAGGACTAATATGTTTCTGTAAAACAAATTATCATTTAGAAATATTTTGAATTTAGAAACGAAATAAAATATTGAATTTTTTAATATAAAAAATAATAATAAAGTGTGAATTTTGATTTTTTTAAATATAAAAGAAAATAAGGTGTCAAGTTTGTGGTTTTTTCAATATAAAAAATAAAAAAATATTAACTGAATCACACTATATAAAATATTCAAACTTCTTATTTGATCACCACCAATAGGTTACTGCACCCTACATAGTTATTATAAATATGAAAGCTGTCACTAACACAAACTTAGGCAAATTTTTTTCTCTTTCTTTCATCTTCATTTTTCGTCATTTATACATATTTCCGACTATTTTTAGCGTAACTACCAGTATATTGGTGTAAAAAATCATGTATGTTAGATGTAAAAATTTTGAGATCGTTATCAGTGTTTCTATTTAATTTTGGACACTTAATAATAGTAGATTTACTTTGATTAAACTACTCATACCCCATTCTGTTATATTTGCAATGAGACGCTGGAAAATAGGGATAAGAAATTCATACTATAAATGAAGACAATTTCTTCTGTCAGTATTATACAACTCCGGGGTTATCATGGGACGCGATGTTAAAATATACTGAAATAAATCTTGAACTATTCACCGACATAAATATGTATAATTTTATTAAAAAAGGTATCCGTGGTGGAATTACTCAATGTTCGCATAGACATTCTACAGCGAATAACAAGTATATGAGTAATTTCGATGAAAATAAACCATCTTCATATTTAATGTATGTTGATGCAAATAATTTATACGGTTGGGCTATGTCACAACCTTTACCATATTCTGATTTTCAATGGGTAGAAAACGTTGAAGATATAAATATTCTTAATATTACAGATAACTCAGATACGGGTTATATTTTAGAAGTAGATTTAGAGTATCCTGAATCTCTTCATGATTTACATAATGATTTGCCGTTTTGTGCACAAAATAAGAAAAGTCCGGGGTCAAAATTCAACAAATTAATTACAGATTTGACAGTAAAAAGAAATTATATAATTCACTATAGAAATCTTCAGCAATGTTTAAAACACGGGTTGAAATTAGTGAAAATTCACAGAGCGCTACAGTTTAAACAATCATGTTGGTTGAAAAAATATATTGATTTAAATACATATTATCGTACTATTGCAAAAAATACTTTTGAAAAGAACTTTTTCAAGTTGTTGAATAATGCTGTGTACGGTAAAACGATGGAAAATGTTGACAAACGAAAAGATGTCAAAATCGTTACTGACTGGGAAAGTAGTGGTAAGCATTTAGGTGCTAGGGCTTTAATAGCTAAACCGAATTTCCACAGCTTAGCTCAGTTTACAGAAAATATGACAGCTATACAACTTGAGAGAGTTCGAACATACTATAACAAACCAATTTATCTTGGTTTCGTTGTATTAGAGCAATCAAAGTGGAAGATGTACGACTTTCACTATGATTATATAAAACCCAAGTATGATGAAAAAGTACTTCTTGCTTACATGGATACAGATTCGTTTATATATTCAATAGAAACTGAAGATTTCTATAGTGACATTATAAATGATATTGACGCTAAATTTGATACTTCCGAATACTTACCTGATAACCCTTATAATATTCCGCTTAAAAATAAAAAAGTATTAGGTTTAATGAAAGATGAGAACAATGGTCGGATAATGAAAGAGTTTATAGGTTTAAAATCAAAAATGTATTCAATAGATGTAGAAGATTGTAAATTAATAAAAAAAGCTAAAGGTGTTAAAAAAACAGCTGTAGATAATTTAAGTTTAGATAATTATAGAGATTGTTTATATAAGAAACAATTATTTTATGGTAATATGTTAGTATTTAGGTCATACATTCATAAGATATATACTCAAAATGTAAATAAAGTAGCTTTATGTTATATAGATGATAAGAGATGTGTTAGAGAAGATGGTATTAGTACATACGCATGGCGTCATTTTAGAATAAGTTTAGAATAAGAAAACTGAAAAATAGATACGTATATTATATAAGAAAACTGAAAAATAAATACATATATTAAATAAGAAAACTGAAAAATAAATGCATATTTATAAAATAATAAAACTGAAAAATAACTACATATATAAAATAAAACAAAAAACATTCATTTAAAAAAAAAATTGGTTTTATTTATCTAAAAAAAAGTTTTTTAGCATGGTGATGTCTCCGAATAGAGAAACGTCTAAACTTGTCAACGCTCATAATGTAAATAATAAATTTCGCGTTGTAGAATATAAATTTATACGATAATGTCTGCTTCTCTGAGCTCCTCAATTATTGAAACTATCTCATTGTTGTGATTATTATGACCTGCATGTGTAGATGCTAATAGTAATTTCAATCTATTCACTAATTCATTTGGATCATCCCAGTATACATAATTAGATTTTTCTTTTAGTAAATGCATTAATCCAGAACCAGAATGAGATTTGAACAATCCCTTAATTAGTCTATACTTCGTACTTTTGTTTCCAGATATTTGTCCTCCGTCCTCATAATCTCGTTTATTTGCACTTGTTTGTATTATGATTTTTTTATAATTTTTGAAGTCAGCGTTAGTGCATACCGTTTTATTAGGATGTTTTAAAAACAATAACTGTATCAAACCAGGTGTTAGAGAATAAAAATTTCCATCAATAACAATAGTTTTATCGTTAATATCAAAAGAAGAGTTTCCTATTTTCCAAATATTTCTATCATGATCTAAATGTGGTCCGTATTTATAATCAATATCATCTTCTTTTAATTTCATTTCTTTCAAAAATCAATTTGGCGAGTTTGAAAATGCTGGTTGTTGTAGTTGTTGTGATTCATCATAACTTTCACCAAATGATTCCAGTGAAAAATCAGGTTGTTTAATTGTTTGAGGTGTTTCAAAGTTTTCCTCTAACTTATTGGAATATTCATGTGGTGTACTTGAGAATTCAGTTTTCAAACGTTTAGGCTTAAATGAAGTCTCACATTCTTCTTTTACTTCAGATTTAATATCCGGATAATTAGTTTTATCTACTATTGTCTTCAAAGGTTGAGTTATTGGTTTAAAAACACTTTCCAATTGTATTTCTTCTTCTGCTTTACCAGTTTTTAAAGCTTGATATTTTTTACGAATAACATTTCTTGTTTTTATAATATTCTTAATTATCTCGTTTTCCATGATAATGCTTTGAAAAACAGCTTCAAAACAGGTATTCAAACAGCTCTGAAACAGCTTTAAAACAGCTTAAACAGGTCCTGTTCAAGCTGTTTCAGACCTGTTTAAAGACCTGTTTAAGCTGTTTTAGAGCTGTTTTTGGACCTGTTCAAGCTGTTTTAGAGCTGTTTATTACCATAAAATAATTGTTTCTTATATAAACAATCTCTATAATTATCTAAACTTAAATTATCTACAGCTGTTTTTTTAACACCTTTAGCTTTTTTTATTAATTTACAATCTTCTACATCTATTGAATACATTTTTGATTTTAAACCTATAAACTCTTTCATTATCCGACCATTGTTCTCATCTTTCATTAAACCTAATACTTTTTTATTTTTAAGCGGAATATTATAAGGGTTATCAGGTAAGTATTCGGAAGTATCAAATTTAGCGTCAATATCATTTATAATGTCACTATAGAAATCTTCAGTTTCTATTGAATATATAAACGAATCTGTATCCATGTAAGCAAGAAGTACTTTTTCATCATACTTGGGTTTTATATAATCATAGTGAAAGTCGTACATCTTCCACTTTGATTGCTCTAATACAACGAAACCAAGATAAATTGGTTTGTTATAGTATGTTCGAACTCTCTCAAGTTGTATAGCTGTCATATTTTCTGTAAACTGAGCTAAGCTGTGGAAATTCGGTTTAGCTATTAAAGCCCTAGCACCTAAATGCTTACCACTACTTTCCCAGTCAGTAACGATTTTGACATCTTTTCGTTTGTCAACATTTTCCATCGTTTTACCGTACACAGCATTATTCAACAACTTGAAAAAGTTCTTTTCAAAAGTATTTTTTGCAATAGTACGATAATATGTATTTAAATCAATATATTTTTTCAACCAACATGATTGTTTAAACTGTAGCGCTCTGTGAATTTTCACTAATTTCAGAATATGGTAAAGGTTGTGACATAGCCCAACCGTATAAATTATTTGCATCAACATACATTAAATATGAAGATGGTTTATTTTCATCGAAATTACTCATATACTTGTTATTCGCTGTAGAATATCTATGCGAACATTGAGTAATTCCACCACGGATACCTTTTTTAATAAAATTATACATATTTATGTCGGTGAATAGTTCAAGATTTATTTCAGTATATTTTAACATCGCGTCCCATGATAACCCCGGAGTTGTATAATACTGACAGGGATCCATCGTATAAATATTTCTACAAACTTTTCTGAAGTTTTCGAATACATCTGTTAAAAGCAATACATCTGTTTTTAAATATAACTCTAAATAATCCCAAATGTTTTTACAATCAAATTTTTCCCAAACTTTCTTAGCATGAATGTAATCTTTATCAGAGCATTTACTTTTTGTTAATTTGCTATCGAAATGTTTCTGTGAAGGTAAACACGTTTCATCTAGACGTTCAAAAGAATTAATGTATTCGTATGGAAATACTCCTTTACGTGTTAGTAATTTGAAATTTTCTTTTTCTGGATATAAAGATTTAACTGTTTTCGAATCTTCCGGGGATAAATTTCCTACTACTGAATCTAGACTAGACTGCATAAATCTTACGGAATCTAAGAACCTAAGTTCAATTGTATCAGTTTCATTAACGAAAATTCGTTTTGAAAGTGATACATACAATTCTTTTTTTAATGGTATCAAATTTATATCACCATCAATATTTGCTAATTCTTTAACAAATAAGTGACAGTCATAACCAGAAAAATTATGAAAGAAAATTGGGAAAAACTTTGGGACTTGATACCGCAAATTACCTTCATTATGCGCTGGACTCCTGTACTTTCCTGTTAAATGACAATGGTCGGCTACTCTTACATTACCTAAATATTTCTTACATATATGACAAATCTTACTACTATGTTGCCTTTTCTCTTCAAAAGCCGTGAGTGGTTCCATCGTTTTCGGGTTCATGATGACATTGTTATGAATATCCAATACATCTTCAACCAGTGATTGTACAAATTTTGCTGGTGAATCCTTTCCTTTATAAATTCTTAGCTTACTCAAGCTGTCGTCATATGAACACTTAATGTAGTATGAGAATGCGCAAGGAACGTGTTGTTGTACATTTGTTGTTGAAGAAATATCTGAATTTGGGATACATGTATCCAATCCTTGTAAAATGTATTCAAAGTCTGCGTATATAACAAATGGGACCTCTAATTGACGTTCGTATTTCTCAAATTTCAATTCATTTTTTTCTGGTGATGGCATTAGTGTAACAATCTTACTGCATTCATTTTTATGTATACTGTACGCCTCTTCGGTATAAAAATGTTGTAAACATCCATTGCATAAAAATATCTTCTCTTTATGTTTTGTTATTTGACTGCTTATTAATCTTGATATGATCTTGATCCACACATAATGACTCTTTTCTCCATCTTGAATCAACAGTAAATTAATATGTATTTTCTTCTCATTCTTTGTGCAATAATACGGTCCCACAATTTTACATGTATTAAATTGCATTTCTTCACAACCGTATACGTTTATACTAATTTCAGGATTTAGGTCTTCAAACTTTGTTATGTCTGTCACCTTCAGTGTAAATTCAAGATCATCAAATTCTAATATCATATTGTTTTTCAGAAGAATTGTACTTGCAACAATATTTTCTACATTATATGATGAAACTCTATCAGAATTCTTCTCAACAGGATCTAGAGCTGAAATTATTGCCCATTTAAAGCAGTATTCGTCCGTATTTTTTACATTAATACAAGCATGTTTACGTGCAATTGTTGTTGGTAATGGTATATACTGAGAACCTCTTATTGGCCTGTACTGATTAATGTTGATTTCAAGATGGATTATTCTTATAAGAGTCCAACCACTATCTCGTTCTTGGAATTCTTGCATTTTTGTATGAATTTTATCAATCATAACTTCGTATGCAGACGATAACTCAGTTTCATTCCTAACGGTTATCATTTTTGATTGAAATGATTTAACTGAAGTTGTTATTTCATCGTTATCATCATTTTCTTTTGTTACTTTCATATATTCTGCAAAAAG
Source organism: Bombylius major (assembly GCA_932526495.1). Lineage (NCBI taxonomy): Eukaryota > Metazoa > Arthropoda > Insecta > Diptera > Bombyliidae > Bombylius > Bombylius major. The sequence continues at coordinate 12,062,963 of OW052046.1, forward strand.
TTCTATGTTGAATTTTAAAGATGAGTGTTTTATCAGTTGTTTATTTAATGTGTTTATAATAAGATCTTTTTCTGTCTTTAGAAAGTTGAGAGGATCCAGATTTCCTTCATCCTTATTTTCATAAATCAGTGTTTCAATTCGTTCTTCAAAACTGGTTTTTACTACCTTCAATTGATCATTAACTGGTTCAGCCGCTTTTATTTTATGTAAATTTGTTCTCAGATGATAACTCCAGTCCTTACTTAAAATTTCTTTATTACATGTTTGGCATCAAATTTTGTTTTGTGATGATGTTGAAGGCTGATTGCTAATATCATAAGAAATAGCATCAACTGAAGACACCTTATGCTGGGTTCTCATATGCGTTAGTAGATTTTCTTTGCGTGTAAAGCTCTTCTTGCAAATGCTACAAATTTCGTGGTTACCATGAGCTGAATGGACATGTCTTTTCAAGTTATACTTACTTGAAAATCCATTTCCACAAACTTCACATATAAAACTCTTCATTTTGTAGTCTATGTAAATTATTGTTTTTATTTTAATAAAAAATTTGAAACTGAATAAGTTTTAATATCCTTTTTTAAGATCCTTAAACACAACTTCAAATTTAAAAGAAAATTAATTAAACACTTTGAAACTGAATAAATTTTAATATCCTTTTTTAAGATTTTCAAACACAACTTCAAATTTAACAGAAAATTAATTAAACACTTTGAAACTGAATAAATTGTAATATCCTTTTTTAAGACTTTAAACTTTAAAATAAAATCAAATAATCACTTTGAAATTTCACGATGAACTGATGCCGCTTCAAGAAATTGTCTTCATTTATAGTATGAATTTCTTATCCCCAAACTTTTTTTAAACTAATAACGCACATTCGAAAAACTTTAAACTTGAACAAACATGTCTCAATATAATTATTCGGAAAAAAGTAAAAAAACAATAACACAGCATAAACAATATGAAACGTGAACAAACATGTCTCAACATGCTCAGCACATATGAATAATCCTAAAAAGTTAACTTAAAAAACAATGACATCATAAACAATTTAAAACTTAAGACAAACATGTCTCAACATGCTCAGCACTGATTAAGCACACGTGAATCAAAAATTTTCCATTGCTTTTTGAATGATAACGCCCATACTCCCCTCACCTCACTCACCACCCTCACTTATAAAAAAAAATCTTAACCCCGCATGATCCATCACTGAACAGAAAAAAAATCTTGACCCACGTGACCCCTCACTAGCCTTGACCCCTGTAACCCCTCACTGATAACACGCAACCTTGACCCCCCGCACCCCTCACTGATAACACACAACCTTGAATCATGTGACCCCGGATTGATAACAGTGATGACGTCATTTTTGCTCCTGCTCCATGAGCCAGAAACCCCATATTCATACTACTTATAGGTTTTTCAACATCATTCTATTCATCTTTTTGTGTGAGAAAACATATAAAATGATTAAATATAATCGAAAAACATTTAGTCGAACTCAAACTCGCAAAGGTAAAGGATTAGTGAATACATTAATTAATAAGTTACCAGTAGAGCTTCATCTTCCTGGTTATCAATATTGTGGACCTGGTACAAAACTACAACAACGTCTTGCTAGAGGTGATCAAGGAATCAATCATTTAGATCAAGCTTGCAAACAACACGATATATTTTATTCTAAACATAAAGACAAAAATCAACGTCATACAGCTGACAGAATATTAGGAGAAAAAGCTTGGGAAAGAGTAAAGGCAAAAGATTCAAGTATAAATGAACGTATAAACTCTTGGTTTGTTACAAACGCAATGAAAGCTAAAGTGTAATTAGGTATGGGAATCAAGAAGAAGAAATCAACAAATAAGAAGAAGAATAAAGCAAAAACGCGTAAAATGTTCCGAAAAGCTATACAAAGTGCCCGTGAAATATTAAAAGCACAAAAATCAGAAGAAATGAATAATGCTATTAGAATAGCATTAACTGCAGCAAAGAACACCATAAAAGGAAAAAAATCATCATCAATTGAACTACCTCGAATCATACCTGTTCCAAAAACAGGCGGTATTTTACCATTCTTAGTTCCACTTTTTGCAGGACTCTTAGCTGCAGGAGCATTATCTGGTGGTGCAGCGACAATAGCAAAGGCAATCAATGATGCAAAACAAGCTAGAGAACAACTAGCTGAAAACCAACGACATAATAAAACTATGGAAGCAGTAGCAATGGGAAAAGGATTACAACTTAAACCATACAGGAAAGGTCTTGGTCTTTTTTTAAATCCAAATCCAAAAAACTTTTAAGTAAGCTACCCAATACACCTCTCAGTGAAATCGATTTAATGAGATATGGTAAAAGTATACCGTACTTTAGAGCTGTATTCATGAAAGATAAACTACCACCAAAACCTTATAAAAATGAGTGTGGTATAGTAAATTTAGATAATTCAAGTGGACCTGGTACACATTGGGTAGCATATCAGAAAAACGGAAATCGTGTTGAATACTTTGATAGTTATGGTAATCTGCAACCACCTCTAGAAATTGTAAGATATTTAGGAAATAATATAGAATATAATTATAATAGATATCAAAATTTCAATTCATTTAAATGTGGACATTTATGTTTAAAGTTTCTGTATAATTTTATTGATGTGAATTAGTATAAATAAATGTGTAAACATGGAACTATTATTCATTTCATTTAAAACCTTCAACATGTCAGTAACATTAACTTTAAGTGGGAATACATCTATATTAACAACTGAATACTTCCTACCCATTGATTTATCATCTGACTATCTTTGTGGTCTTGTTGATTTTCATACCTATAATTCAATACCTAATGTGGATAGTAGCAATAACTTATTTCATATAGGTAATGAAACTATTCAAATACCTGTGGGATCTTATGAAGTTGATGACATCGCGAATTTCATTCAAAAAGAGCTCGAGAAAACGAAAACTAAGCCTACAATCAAAATACAAGCGAACAACAACACACTCAAAACAGAAATTAAAAGTTCACACAACGTCTACTTTAACAGAGAAAGAACTATTGGTCAACTGCTAGGTTTCAGTAGAAAAGAATTGCAGTCAAATACAACGCATGTGTCTGATTTACCTGTAAATATAACTAAAGTTAACGCTATACGAATTGAATGTAATCTAATAGTAGGATCATATATTAATAATATTCCAGTTCACACTCTTCATGAATTTTCTCCTGATGTAGGACCAGGGTATAAAATAACAGAAGTTCCTAAGAATGTTATATATTTACCTGTAAATGTGAAACAAATTAGTTCTGTTGAAATAAAAATTGTAGATCAAGATGGAGATTTGATTAATTTCAGAGGTGAAACAATTACAGTTAGATTACACTTGAAACCACAATAATAGAATAAGACGTAAAGTATAAAACAAGTAGTATGATTACTAAAGCTATTATTTCTTATGTAAGTGTCAAGTGGATAAGAACTAGATATGCTGATATTCAACAAACATAATAATAATAAAAACTCATTCAAAAGTGATAATATCATTAGTACACCATTACCTATTGAACAAACAACAACACAAAGAGACTTCACTTCAACGAGACCATCATTAACAATTGAAAATAAAAAATTTTTAAAGTCATTGGGGTTTGTTTTGAAAAGTAAACATGAATGACATACTGGATATTTTAGAAGAACCTCACTTCGATGAAAGTATTACTAAAAAAGAATATCATACATATTCACCATTTGTAGAATCGTATAACAATAGCGATGAAATACGAATTTCTATTCAAAACCAAGATTTATACTTACTACCAAGTGAAAGTTTTATATATATTGAAGGAACTCTAACTAAAAGCGATGGTACTGTAATACCTGATTATAAATTAAATAATAATTCTGGGGTCTTCTTATTTGATGAAATACGATATGAATTGAACGGTGTAGAAATCGATCGTTGTCGGAATGTAGGAATCAGCAGTGTTTTAAAAAATTACATTTCATTAAGTGAAAGTGAAAGTACAACGCTTACTTGAAAGTTTATAAATAGTGAAATTATAAACACTCAGTCTACGTTTATAAAAAACTGCTGATTCCTTAGAGATGGGAAGATTTATCACTTGTTGGAGGTCAAATACTGCACTTCGAATTGTACCATTCGAATTTATCGCTTGCTCCTTACAAACTGCCTTAATTTTTCGGACTTCTTTCTTTTCAGCAATATGGATCTCATACTTTTTTTCTCAAATTTTCCTTCATTTCAGGATTTCCATTTTTAAACGACATGCAAAGGCTACATTGATCTTTTTTAGGCTGGTGTATAGAGAGATTTTTCTCTTTAAATATTTTGGAATAAAATGAAAGAGAGGCGCATTTTTCTGTGGAAGGGTTTTCTTTCAAGAATAGGAAGTGCATTTTTGAAATAGTTAATTCAGAACTTAGATATTGTCTGCTTGTGCTTTCGCGACAATAATGAGATTCCACTCTAGAAAATCTATCTATGTGTTTTTCTACTTGAAGCCGAATTTCTTTATCGCGATCTTTGTTAACTGTAACCCTTCCTCCCCTTCTATCTATTTCAATTATACCGTCATTAGTTAACTTGGATATTGAAGTGCGAAATACTTTTTCGGAAATCGATAATGTTTGTAGCAAATATTTTTGACTAACCTTTACTTTATTTGCATTGAGAGGCAAAAAAAATTTATGTGACATCTTTCGTCTCGACTCACCTACAGTGGTTCTTTGCTTAGATGCGGTTGTTGTAACATAGCGACAAATATATTCCCATTGTAACTGCACCTTTCCTAAGTTCCAAAATGCTGAAAAGATGTTTTGCTTGTTATTCTCCGAAAACAAATTGCAAGACTTTCCAAATTTCTTGCATGCTTCGCCGCAGGAACTTTTTTTAAAACTTTTTGGTGGAACAAGGTTCATAGTACCAAACTGCACATGTCCTTCACCACGTTATTTACGTTCACTGTTTATTTTTCTTTTATTTTCTTTATGTTTTCGCATTTGTGAATTTTCAGATATAATATAGCGCCTTCAAATGCAAATGGATGAGAAGAATCACATACAGATTTTTCTAATTTTTGAATGCTAGTGGAATTTTCTTCAGGTAACCAGTCTGGATCCTTTTTAGAATCATCAGAATCAAAATCACCTTCTTTTTCTTGTGATTGGAAAATAAGATTTCTTTCAATGTTGTTAATAATTTCAGGTTGTTCTTTTAAAAATTTATTTTCACATAGTTCTGTAATTTTATCTATTTCTGATAAATCTTCATTTAATATCGTACTTCTCGTTTCTATGTCAATTGGTATTGGAGTCCAAATTGCAGTTTCATTTTCGTATATATTTGTTTTTCCTGTCTTGCTTTACTCTTTTCATCACTATTCTTTGAAGAATTTATAAGAAACATTTTCCGAGCTAAGTCAACCATCAGGGCACCTCTATTCGTTTTAACTTATTCTTGGACACTAAAATTTCGTACGATATTTTAGTTAAATTCTTTCGAAACAAATTAAACCAAAGAATAATATAATAATATAATATAATACTATAATATATATAATAATATAATAATATAATAATATAATAATATAATATAATATAATATAATATAATAATATACTATATTAGCAATAACTTACCCTTACAACATCTCTAATGTAACGGCAAAAAACCGTTATCTTACAGTAAGGAGTATCTCAATTAATTTTTACTGAAAGAACCAAACTAAAAATGCACTGAAAATTTTAACAGAAAGACTTATCTTGAGATACGTCTAATAGTCATTTTAAAAAATTGTATTTCACTCAGCAACCAGTGGGTTTCTAATAACGCCTTTTTGTCAGCTTATAAAGTGACTATTTTTCTTTTTACAGAAGAACTTAACTCATTATGGCAAAAAAATTGAGTTACGCCTTTTTGTCATGCAAACGACGATACATATACTTGATTTATTAATTGAAGTCAGTACAGGCAAGATAGGCATACTTTTCTATACTCTTTTACATACATTTCGTTTGTATAAATCTGTCTCGTGTGTGGCTGGGGGTGATCAGATCTCAATTTCAATCCTGGGAAATCTTTTAAATAAAAAATTACCAATGACAACAACCTCATCGGAACTGCCTTCATAAGCACAATACTGACTTCAATTAATAAATCAAGTATAGATAAATAAGTATAGGGAGGTATGCTGAATACGATAGAATAGCAAGGTATGCTTAAAAGATAAATTTGACAGCTCAAATGACGTCACCGTCGACAATTTAATGACAATAAATTTTTTGAATTTAAAAACTTTTAACTTACAATAATGACCGTTGCAACATTTTGTCAATAATTAATGGTCAAAATTGTAATATGTTTCACTTTATTATTTTATTTTGCTCATTACAAAATTTTTCAATGTATTAACAAGATATTTATAAATTGAAAAGAACACATCACTTACTGACCAAAGACTGAAACCTAGGAAAAGTGAAATTGCTCCACCAAATGATACTGGAATTTTCATAAAAAAAAATATTAATTTCATTTCCAAATACATACAATGAATTTATATATAGCTGAAAATATTGAATACCTAGAAGATCTTCAAAACTGAAAAGTACATCGCGGCGTACTCTTACTTTTGGTGGTACAATTTCCCATCGAAATGTTGATTTTGGTCGAAATGTAGATTCTTCATTTACATCTCTGTTATTATTTCTCATAAAAAGAAATAAATAAACAACAGCACACAATTAAAATTCTAATTTTACCATTTTACCTCTTTCTTTTCAATGACGAATCAATTTTGTATTCAATTTCTGTACATGTACTGGGGCATGCACAAATATGAAGTGCCCATACTGGCCATCTGAAATCATTGAGACATTCAAAACCTAATGGCGAACATCTTGGTCCATCTTTATAAAAAAAAAAAAAAACCAACCATGTTTTTATTTTGCTAATATTTTCTTCTTCAACATTCAAAATTAGAGTCTTACCCACAAAAGGATAAAAAAATGGAACACATTTACACATTTCTATTGCAAATTTTGCTCGGCATCTCATAAGACAAAGAGTTTTACTGTAAGCTGACTATTTTTTTTTTAAAGAGAATATTATAAATATTAAACGTTAGATAAAATTTTTTTCCAGTAGATAGATATCCTAAGAAAAGGACAAATGTATCAATGTGTTACGTACATATAATCCTGAAGAGTGTTCATCATGAAAAACACATTTTCTTTGCTCTGGACTTAAATCTCGTAAAGAGGAGCTGGAACTGTTGTGAAAGAATTCAACAATAAAAAAAAAATAAATAAATTAATCGTGAAATTCATTGTTGAACAGTTGAACATATATAACGGTTGTTTTAAGAAAGATAAAGTTTCACTAGAATCAATGTGGTTGTACTTACACAGTTTGCATTACTTTATATTTCAACAAAATTTCATCAGATTTTTCAATATTAATGAATTCTGATTCAGAAGAATACACTTCATAGGCAGAATGAATTGCAATCTATTGAAAAAAGGAACCAAGGTTTATTATATATTAATCGTATACAGCCTCCGCCCACTATTTTAGCAATGCTTTTTCTTTTAAATGTTTAGAAATTATTCACTTACTGCTGCTGCATTTTCTGAAATTTCCATTTGAAGATAACATTGTTGCCTACCATACTGGCAAATAATTGGTTTTTCTTCCGTATTTTTATCAGGATTTCTTTAGAAAAAAAAACAACAAATACAACAAATAAAACTATTAAATAACGAATTGAAAATTTACCTGCCTGTTAAATATACTGATAATGGGGAATTTATTGCAAAACAAACACCTTTTTCCGTAATAATTTTATGAGTTTTAACAGTTAAATTTGAATCATATGATGTTATTGGTTGATCAAATGGTTTTTCTAATGCAATTGCAATTTCAAGTAAATCAATATTTGCAAAACGTTGATCTTCAGAGAATGCAGCTAAATCCGAATATTCTTGAGCAGTTGAATTAACAACGGAATATAAAAATTCCATAAAATAAGAATATTCTTCATGTTCTGGTGTAACATCCCAAAATCTATGGAGATAAAATTTTTTAATTATTCTTCTTATTTCACATTTGAAAAAAAAAAAAACACTTATTACTTTTCAATTAACTTTTGAGCTAATGTTAAATTGATATGATCATGATAACAAATTGTTGCTGCTGGTAATGTACCATTCCATGTACGATAATCACGTTCTAATGAAACAACTGTTGGACTCTCTTGAAAACGACGAAATTGTGTAAAGCTAATACCAATAGCTCCAATTAGGGCAAATAAAACAATAATAAGCCAAAATATACTTGCAAAAAAAAAAAAACAAAAAAAAAAGTTTTTATTATGACGAAACATATTGAGAAGAACTGAAGAAGTTTCAAATATATGTAAATATATGTAATTTTTTAATAATATTTTAAAACTGTAATTTAAAAATCCACTAAACTGCTTACCGTTCGAACAGATACAAACTATTATTTACAACATGTTTTAAACCATGTATACTAGAAATTATAGCTAATTCATGTAAAGCTTCTTTAAATTTTTTTTGAAAAATTTTATGAAAAATTAATGTAATACTCCTCATATTTGTGTTTATTTATTTTTTAAAAGAAAAAATTAATAAAAAGGGAACAATTCGAAAGGAGAGTGTGTAGTGTGTACTAAAATAAAACTGATGACTTTTATTGAGTTTGAATATACTCAAAGTTTAAGTACTTATTATACAAAAAAAATAAAAAATAAAAAAACATAACAAAAAAAAGTTCATTTTTTGATTGTGTTTTGAAAAACATTTTTCGAAAACTTTCATGTTACAGTAATTGTTGTTAATGATAAAAATCATATCCGTCTTTTGTGTGTTTTTCTTTTTTTTTTTGATTTCTATGACATAGAAAAAAAAAGGGTATACATGCTTTATTTTAAATGTTTTAGATATACTAGACTATCGTATAAAAAAATCAAAAGGACTAATCAATCATGAAGAGAATAGCATATTCATGTAATGAATTAAAGAATGAGTAATAAAGTGTAATTATGTGATAGTTGAATACTATTCAAATGTGCTTATGGCGTTCTTGTTTTATTGTGCGGGCGCCATTAGATTATTATTATTATAGATAGATATATAATGGGCTATTATTGCACTTCGACCTGTAAAGATCTTTGTATAGCCCGTGCTTCTTATAGATTTAGGCTATTGATAAATCCTAAAATTCTATTAGAAGATGCACAACAGATTTTCTCTGGCTTGAGAAAAGGCTGATGCATGTAGCATAATATTTTAGAGGCCAACGCCTCATATTCACACAGAATGTGTTTTGAGGTTTCTTCGGCCTCATTGCAGAATCTGCACTTGTCTTCCTTCTGTAGGCCTATCCTATTTATACTTTATCCAATAAGTTTTTGCACCACAGCGCTTATGGAAGAGTTCATTTTTACTTAGTGTCGTAACATTTAATAGTAGTATATTAAACCACAGTGGAATAATATACAGTGGGTAAACTCTTGCATAACGGTATATGAAAAAGGACTCACCAAAAAGAAGAGTCCAAATATATATGAAAATTAATAATTAAAAAATTTAAAAAAAATTTTAATATGTTGAAGAGAAATATTCTTTAATCAATTACTTCTAATGACAACTTCACAAAAAAATAATGTAGACAAAAAATTCCGACATGAACCAGTTATGTATTCCGATTAGCTTGGCTTTCGTTGTATGGGTTATTTTTAGCAATTTTTAGCATGAGGACCATGAGGTTAAGATTACTCTTCGACTTTGAAATGCATTTGTATTGTCTTTATATTTTACTTTTTACTTTTTTATTGCCTCTCACTTCAACCCATGCGTTATTGTTCATTCGTTTTCGTTCTTACACACAAGATTATTACCCTTCAAATTGAAAAGAACATGGAAAACACGTGCGTTTTTGTGTTATTAATTTGAAAGGCAAAGAGGACTAATATGTTTCTGTAAAACAAATTATCATTTAGAAATATTTTGAATTTAGAAACGAAATAAAATATTGAATTTTTTAATATAAAAAATAATAATAAAGTGTGAATTTTGATTTTTTTAAATATAAAAGAAAATAAGGTGTCAAGTTTGTGGTTTTTTCAATATAAAAAATAAAAAAATATTAACTGAATCACACTATATAAAATATTCAAACTTCTTATTTGATCACCACCAATAGGTTACTGCACCCTACATAGTTATTATAAATATGAAAGCTGTCACTAACACAAACTTAGGCAAATTTTTTTCTCTTTCTTTCATCTTCATTTTTCGTCATTTATACATATTTCCGACTATTTTTAGCGTAACTACCAGTATATTGGTGTAAAAAATCATGTATGTTAGATGTAAAAATTTTGAGATCGTTATCAGTGTTTCTATTTAATTTTGGACACTTAATAATAGTAGATTTACTTTGATTAAACTACTCATACCCCATTCTGTTATATTTGCAATGAGACGCTGGAAAATAGGGATAAGAAATTCATACTATAAATGAAGACAATTTCTTCTGTCAGTATTATACAACTCCGGGGTTATCATGGGACGCGATGTTAAAATATACTGAAATAAATCTTGAACTATTCACCGACATAAATATGTATAATTTTATTAAAAAAGGTATCCGTGGTGGAATTACTCAATGTTCGCATAGACATTCTACAGCGAATAACAAGTATATGAGTAATTTCGATGAAAATAAACCATCTTCATATTTAATGTATGTTGATGCAAATAATTTATACGGTTGGGCTATGTCACAACCTTTACCATATTCTGATTTTCAATGGGTAGAAAACGTTGAAGATATAAATATTCTTAATATTACAGATAACTCAGATACGGGTTATATTTTAGAAGTAGATTTAGAGTATCCTGAATCTCTTCATGATTTACATAATGATTTGCCGTTTTGTGCACAAAATAAGAAAAGTCCGGGGTCAAAATTCAACAAATTAATTACAGATTTGACAGTAAAAAGAAATTATATAATTCACTATAGAAATCTTCAGCAATGTTTAAAACACGGGTTGAAATTAGTGAAAATTCACAGAGCGCTACAGTTTAAACAATCATGTTGGTTGAAAAAATATATTGATTTAAATACATATTATCGTACTATTGCAAAAAATACTTTTGAAAAGAACTTTTTCAAGTTGTTGAATAATGCTGTGTACGGTAAAACGATGGAAAATGTTGACAAACGAAAAGATGTCAAAATCGTTACTGACTGGGAAAGTAGTGGTAAGCATTTAGGTGCTAGGGCTTTAATAGCTAAACCGAATTTCCACAGCTTAGCTCAGTTTACAGAAAATATGACAGCTATACAACTTGAGAGAGTTCGAACATACTATAACAAACCAATTTATCTTGGTTTCGTTGTATTAGAGCAATCAAAGTGGAAGATGTACGACTTTCACTATGATTATATAAAACCCAAGTATGATGAAAAAGTACTTCTTGCTTACATGGATACAGATTCGTTTATATATTCAATAGAAACTGAAGATTTCTATAGTGACATTATAAATGATATTGACGCTAAATTTGATACTTCCGAATACTTACCTGATAACCCTTATAATATTCCGCTTAAAAATAAAAAAGTATTAGGTTTAATGAAAGATGAGAACAATGGTCGGATAATGAAAGAGTTTATAGGTTTAAAATCAAAAATGTATTCAATAGATGTAGAAGATTGTAAATTAATAAAAAAAGCTAAAGGTGTTAAAAAAACAGCTGTAGATAATTTAAGTTTAGATAATTATAGAGATTGTTTATATAAGAAACAATTATTTTATGGTAATATGTTAGTATTTAGGTCATACATTCATAAGATATATACTCAAAATGTAAATAAAGTAGCTTTATGTTATATAGATGATAAGAGATGTGTTAGAGAAGATGGTATTAGTACATACGCATGGCGTCATTTTAGAATAAGTTTAGAATAAGAAAACTGAAAAATAGATACGTATATTATATAAGAAAACTGAAAAATAAATACATATATTAAATAAGAAAACTGAAAAATAAATGCATATTTATAAAATAATAAAACTGAAAAATAACTACATATATAAAATAAAACAAAAAACATTCATTTAAAAAAAAAATTGGTTTTATTTATCTAAAAAAAAGTTTTTTAGCATGGTGATGTCTCCGAATAGAGAAACGTCTAAACTTGTCAACGCTCATAATGTAAATAATAAATTTCGCGTTGTAGAATATAAATTTATACGATAATGTCTGCTTCTCTGAGCTCCTCAATTATTGAAACTATCTCATTGTTGTGATTATTATGACCTGCATGTGTAGATGCTAATAGTAATTTCAATCTATTCACTAATTCATTTGGATCATCCCAGTATACATAATTAGATTTTTCTTTTAGTAAATGCATTAATCCAGAACCAGAATGAGATTTGAACAATCCCTTAATTAGTCTATACTTCGTACTTTTGTTTCCAGATATTTGTCCTCCGTCCTCATAATCTCGTTTATTTGCACTTGTTTGTATTATGATTTTTTTATAATTTTTGAAGTCAGCGTTAGTGCATACCGTTTTATTAGGATGTTTTAAAAACAATAACTGTATCAAACCAGGTGTTAGAGAATAAAAATTTCCATCAATAACAATAGTTTTATCGTTAATATCAAAAGAAGAGTTTCCTATTTTCCAAATATTTCTATCATGATCTAAATGTGGTCCGTATTTATAATCAATATCATCTTCTTTTAATTTCATTTCTTTCAAAAATCAATTTGGCGAGTTTGAAAATGCTGGTTGTTGTAGTTGTTGTGATTCATCATAACTTTCACCAAATGATTCCAGTGAAAAATCAGGTTGTTTAATTGTTTGAGGTGTTTCAAAGTTTTCCTCTAACTTATTGGAATATTCATGTGGTGTACTTGAGAATTCAGTTTTCAAACGTTTAGGCTTAAATGAAGTCTCACATTCTTCTTTTACTTCAGATTTAATATCCGGATAATTAGTTTTATCTACTATTGTCTTCAAAGGTTGAGTTATTGGTTTAAAAACACTTTCCAATTGTATTTCTTCTTCTGCTTTACCAGTTTTTAAAGCTTGATATTTTTTACGAATAACATTTCTTGTTTTTATAATATTCTTAATTATCTCGTTTTCCATGATAATGCTTTGAAAAACAGCTTCAAAACAGGTATTCAAACAGCTCTGAAACAGCTTTAAAACAGCTTAAACAGGTCCTGTTCAAGCTGTTTCAGACCTGTTTAAAGACCTGTTTAAGCTGTTTTAGAGCTGTTTTTGGACCTGTTCAAGCTGTTTTAGAGCTGTTTATTACCATAAAATAATTGTTTCTTATATAAACAATCTCTATAATTATCTAAACTTAAATTATCTACAGCTGTTTTTTTAACACCTTTAGCTTTTTTTATTAATTTACAATCTTCTACATCTATTGAATACATTTTTGATTTTAAACCTATAAACTCTTTCATTATCCGACCATTGTTCTCATCTTTCATTAAACCTAATACTTTTTTATTTTTAAGCGGAATATTATAAGGGTTATCAGGTAAGTATTCGGAAGTATCAAATTTAGCGTCAATATCATTTATAATGTCACTATAGAAATCTTCAGTTTCTATTGAATATATAAACGAATCTGTATCCATGTAAGCAAGAAGTACTTTTTCATCATACTTGGGTTTTATATAATCATAGTGAAAGTCGTACATCTTCCACTTTGATTGCTCTAATACAACGAAACCAAGATAAATTGGTTTGTTATAGTATGTTCGAACTCTCTCAAGTTGTATAGCTGTCATATTTTCTGTAAACTGAGCTAAGCTGTGGAAATTCGGTTTAGCTATTAAAGCCCTAGCACCTAAATGCTTACCACTACTTTCCCAGTCAGTAACGATTTTGACATCTTTTCGTTTGTCAACATTTTCCATCGTTTTACCGTACACAGCATTATTCAACAACTTGAAAAAGTTCTTTTCAAAAGTATTTTTTGCAATAGTACGATAATATGTATTTAAATCAATATATTTTTTCAACCAACATGATTGTTTAAACTGTAGCGCTCTGTGAATTTTCACTAATTTCAGAATATGGTAAAGGTTGTGACATAGCCCAACCGTATAAATTATTTGCATCAACATACATTAAATATGAAGATGGTTTATTTTCATCGAAATTACTCATATACTTGTTATTCGCTGTAGAATATCTATGCGAACATTGAGTAATTCCACCACGGATACCTTTTTTAATAAAATTATACATATTTATGTCGGTGAATAGTTCAAGATTTATTTCAGTATATTTTAACATCGCGTCCCATGATAACCCCGGAGTTGTATAATACTGACAGGGATCCATCGTATAAATATTTCTACAAACTTTTCTGAAGTTTTCGAATACATCTGTTAAAAGCAATACATCTGTTTTTAAATATAACTCTAAATAATCCCAAATGTTTTTACAATCAAATTTTTCCCAAACTTTCTTAGCATGAATGTAATCTTTATCAGAGCATTTACTTTTTGTTAATTTGCTATCGAAATGTTTCTGTGAAGGTAAACACGTTTCATCTAGACGTTCAAAAGAATTAATGTATTCGTATGGAAATACTCCTTTACGTGTTAGTAATTTGAAATTTTCTTTTTCTGGATATAAAGATTTAACTGTTTTAAAATCTTCCGGGGATAAATTTCCTACTAATGAATCTAGACTAGACTGCATAAATCTTACGGAATCTAAGAACCTAAGTTCAATTGTATCAGTTTCATTAACGAAAATTCGTTTTGAAAGTGATACATACAATTCTTTTTTTAATGGTATCAAATTTATATCACCATCAATATTTGCTAATTCTTTAACAAATAAGTGACAGTCATAACCAGAAAAATTATGAAAGAAAATTGGGAAAAACTTTGGGACTTGATACCGCAAATTACCTTCATTATGCGCTGGACTCCTGTACTTTCCTGTTAAATGACAATGGTCGGCTACTCTTACATTACCTAAATATTTCTTACATATATGACAAATCTTACTACTATGTTGCCTTTTCTCTTCAAAAGCCGTGAGTGGTTCCATCGTTTTCGGGTTCATGATGACATTGTTATGAATATCCAATACATCTTCAACCAGTGATTGTACAAATTTTGCTGGTGAATCCTTTCCTTTATAAATTCTTAGCTTACTCAAGCTGTCGTCATATGAACACTTAATGTAGTATGAGAATGCGCAAGGAACGTGTTGTTGTACATTTGTTGTTGAAGAAATATCTGAATTTGGGATACATGTATCCAATCCTTGTAAAATGTATTCAAAGTCTGCGTATATAACAAATGGGACCTCTAATTGACGTTCGTATTTCTCAAATTTCAATTCATTTTTTTCTGGTGATGGCATTAGTGTAACAATCTTACTGCATTCATTTTTATGTATACTGTACGCCTCTTCGGTATAAAAATGTTGTAAACATCCATTGCATAAAAATATCTTCTCTTTATGTTTTGTTATTTGACTGCTTATTAATCTTGATATGATCTTGATCCACACATAATGACTCTTTTCTCCATCTTGAATCAACAGTAAATTAATATGTATTTTCTTCTCATTCTTTGTGCAATAATACGGTCCCACAATTTTACATGTATTAAATTGCATTTCTTCACAACCGTATACGTTTATACTAATTTCAGGATTTAGGTCTTCAAACTTTGTTATGTCTGTCACCTTCAGTGTAAATTCAAGATCATCAAATTCTAATATCATATTGTTTTTCAGAAGAATTGTACTTGCAACAATATTTTCTACATTATATGATGAAACTCTATCAGAATTCTTCTCAACAGGATCTAGAGCTGAAATTATTGCCCATTTAAAGCAGTATTCGTCCGTATTTTTTACATTAATACAAGCATGTTTACGTGCAATTGTTGTTGGTAATGGTATATACTGAGAACCTCTTATTGGCCTGTACTGATTAATGTTGATTTCAAGATGGATTATTCTTATAAGAGTCCAACCACTATCTCGTTCTTGGAATTCTTGCATTTTTGTATGAATTTTATCAATCATAACTTCGTATGCAGACGATAACTCAGTTTCATTCCTAACGGTTATCATTTTTGATTGAAATGATTTAACTGAAGTTGTTATTTCATCGTTATCATCATTTTCTTTTGTTACTTTCATATATTCTGCAAAAAGTTCTATGTTGAATTTTAAAGATGAGTGTTTTATCAGTTGTTTATTTAATGTGTTTATAATAAGATCTTTTTCTGTCTTTAGAAAGTTGAGAGGATCCAGATTTCCTTCATCCTTATTTTCATAAATCAGTGTTTCAATTCGTTCTTCAAAACTGGTTTTTACTACCTTCAATTGATCATTAACTGGTTCAGCCGCTTTTATTTTATGTAAATTTGTTCTCAGATGATAACTCCAGTCCTTACTTAAAATTTCTTTATTACATGTTTGGCATCAAATTTTGTTTTGTGATGATGTTGAAGGCTGATTGCTAATATCATAAGAAATAGCATCAACTGAAGACACCTTATGCTGGGTTCTCATATGCGTTAGTAGATTTTCTTTGCGTGTAAAGCTCTTCTTGCAAATGCTACAAATTTCGTGGTTACCATGAGCTGAATGGACATGTCTTTTCAAGTTATACTTACTTGAAAATCCATTTCCACAAACTTCACATATAAAACTCTTCATTTTGTAGTCTATGTAAATTATTGTTTTTATTTTAATAAAAAATTTGAAACTGAATAAGTTTTAATATCCTTTTTTAAGATCCTTAAACACAACTTCAAATTTAAAAGAAAATTAATTAAACACTTTGAAACTGAATAAATTTTAATATCCTTTTTTAAGATTTTCAAACACAACTTCAAATTTAACAGAAAATTAATTAAACACTTTGAAACTGAATAAATTGTAATATCCTTTTTTAAGACTTTAAACTTTAAAATAAAATCAAATAATCACTTTGAAATTTCACGATGAACTGATGCCGCTTCAAGAAATTGTCTTCATTTATAGTATGAATTTCTTATCCCCAAACTTTTTTTAAACTAATAACGCACATTCGAAAAACTTTAAACTTGAACAAACATGTCTCAATATAATTATTCGGAAAAAAGTAAAAAAACAATAACACAGCATAAACAATATGAAACGTGAACAAACATGTCTCAACATGCTCAGCACATATGAATAATCCTAAAAAGTTAACTTAAAAAACAATGACATCATAAACAATTTAAAACTTAAGACAAACATGTCTCAACATGCTCAGCACTGATTAAGCACACGTGAATCAAAAATTTTCCATTGCTTTTTGAATGATAACGCCCATACTCCCCTCACCTCACTCACCACCCTCACTTATAAAAAAAAATCTTAACCCCGCATGATCCATCACTGAACAGAAAAAAAATCTTGACCCACGTGACCCCTCACTAGCCTTGACCCCTGTAACCCCTCACTGATAACACGCAACCTTGACCCCCCGCACCCCTCACTGATAACACACAACCTTGAATCATGTGACCCCGGATTGATAACAGTGATGACGTCATTTTTGCTCCTGCTCCATGAGCCAGAAACCCCATATTCATACTACTTATAGGTTTTTCAACATCATTCTATTCATCTTTTTGTGTGAGAAAACATATAAAATGATTAAATATAATCGAAAAACATTTAGTCGAACTCAAACTCGCAAAGGTAAAGGATTAGTGAATACATTAATTAATAAGTTACCAGTAGAGCTTCATCTTCCTGGTTATCAATATTGTGGACCTGGTACAAAACTACAACAACGTCTTGCTAGAGGTGATCAAGGAATCAATCATTTAGATCAAGCTTGCAAACAACACGATATATTTTATTCTAAACATAAAGACAAAAATCAACGTCATACAGCTGACAGAATATTAGGAGAAAAAGCTTGGGAAAGAGTAAAGGCAAAAGATTCAAGTATAAATGAACGTATAAACTCTTGGTTTGTTACAAACGCAATGAAAGCTAAAGTGTAATTAGGTATGGGAATCAAGAAGAAGAAATCAACAAATAAGAAGAAGAATAAAGCAAAAACGCGTAAAATGTTCCGAAAAGCTATACAAAGTGCCCGTGAAATATTAAAAGCACAAAAATCAGAAGAAATGAATAATGCTATTAGAATAGCATTAACTGCAGCAAAGAACACCATAAAAGGAAAAAAATCATCATCAATTGAACTACCTCGAATCATACCTGTTCCAAAAACAGGCGGTATTTTACCATTCTTAGTTCCACTTTTTGCAGGACTCTTAGCTGCAGGAGCATTATCTGGTGGTGCAGCGACAATAGCAAAGGCAATCAATGATGCAAAACAAGCTAGAGAACAACTAGCTGAAAACCAACGACATAATAAAACTATGGAAGCAGTAGCAATGGGAAAAGGATTACAACTTAAACCATACAGGAAAGGTCTTGGTCTTTTTTTAAATCCAAATCCAAAAAACTTTTAAGTAAGCTACCCAATACACCTCTCAGTGAAATCGATTTAATGAGATATGGTAAAAGTATACCGTACTTTAGAGCTGTATTCATGAAAGATAAACTACCACCAAAACCTTATAAAAATGAGTGTGGTATAGTAAATTTAGATAATTCAAGTGGACCTGGTACACATTGGGTAGCATATCAGAAAAACGGAAATCGTGTTGAATACTTTGATAGTTATGGTAATCTGCAACCACCTCTAGAAATTGTAAGATATTTAGGAAATAATATAGAATATAATTATAATAGATATCAAAATTTCAATTCATTTAAATGTGGACATTTATGTTTAAAGTTTCTGTATAATTTTATTGATGTGAATTAGTATAAATAAATGTGTAAACATGGAACTATTATTCATTTCATTTAAAACCTTCAACATGTCAGTAACATTAACTTTAAGTGGGAATACATCTATATTAACAACTGAATACTTCCTACCCATTGATTTATCATCTGACTATCTTTGTGGTCTTGTTGATTTTCATACCTATAATTCAATACCTAATGTGGATAGTAGCAATAACTTATTTCATATCGGTAATGAAACTATTCAAATACCTGTGGGATCTTATGAAGTTGATGACATCGCGAATTTCATTCAAAAAGAGCTCGAGAAAACGAAAACTAAGCCTACAATCAAAATACAAGCGAACAACAACACACTCAAAACAGAAATTAAAAGTTCACACAACGTCTACTTTAACAGAGAAAGAACTATTGGTCAACTGCTAGGTTTCAGTAGAAAAGAATTGCAGTCAAATACAACGCATGTGTCTGATTTACCTGTAAATATAACTAAAGTTAACGCTATACGAATTGAATGTAATCTAATAGTAGGATCATATATTAATAATATTCCAGTTCACACTCTTCATGAATTTTCTCCTGATGTAGGACCAGGGTATAAAATAACAGAAGTTCCTAAGAATGTTATATATTTACCTGTAAATGTGAAACAAATTAGTTCTGTTGAAATAAAAATTGTAGATCAAGATGGAGATTTGATTAATTTCAGAGGTGAAACAATTACAGTTAGATTACACTTGAAACCACAATAATAGAATAAGACGTAAAGTATAAAACAAGTAGTATGATTACTAAAGCTATTATTTCTTATGTAAGTGTCAAGTGGATAAGAACTAGATATGCTGATATTCAACAAACATAATAATAATAAAAACTCATTCAAAAGTGATAATATCATTAGTACACCATTACCTATTGAACAAACAACAACACAAAGAGACTTCACTTCAACGAGACCATCATTAACAATTGAAAATAAAAAATTTTTAAAGTCATTGGGGTTTGTTTTGAAAAGTAAACATGAATGACATACTGGATATTTTAGAAGAACCTCACTTCGATGAAAGTATTACTAAAAAAGAATATCATACATATTCACCATTTGTAGAATCGTATAACAATAGCGATGAAATACGAATTTCTATTCAAAACCAAGATTTATACTTACTACCAAGTGAAAGTTTTATATATATTGAAGGAACTCTAACTAAAAGCGATGGTACTGTAATACCTGATTATAAATTAAATAATAATTCTGGGGTCTTCTTATTTGATGAAATACGATATGAATTGAACGGTGTAGAAATCGATCGTTGTCGGAATGTAGGAATCAGCAGTGTTTTAAAAAATTACATTTCATTAAGTGAAAGTGAAAGTACAACGCTTACTTGAAAGTTTATAAATAGTGAAATTATAAACACTCAGTCTACGTTTATAAAAAACTGCTGATTCCTTAGAGATGGGAAGATTTATCACTTGTTGGAGGTCAAATACTGCACTTCGAATTGTACCATTCGAATTTATCGCTTGCTCCTTACAAACTGCCTTAATTTTTCGGACTTCTTTCTTTTCAGCAATATGGATCTCATACTTTTTTTCTCAAATTTTCCTTCATTTCAGGATTTCCATTTTTAAACGACATGCAAAGGCTACATTGATCTTTTTTAGGCTGGTGTATAGAGAGATTTTTCTCTTTAAATATTTTGGAATAAAATGAAAGAGAGGCGCATTTTTCTGTGGAAGGGTTTTCTTTCAAGAATAGGAAGTGCATTTTTGAAATAGTTAATTCAGAACTTAGATATTGTCTGCTTGTGCTTTCGCGACAATAATGAGATTCCACTCTAGAAAATCTATCTATGTGTTTTTCTACTTGAAGCCGAATTTCTTTATCGCGATCTTTGTTAACTGTAACCCTTCCTCCCCTTCTATCTATTTCAATTATACCGTCATTAGTTAACTTGGATATTGAAGTGCGAAATACTTTTTCGGAAATCGATAATGTTTGTAGCAAATATTTTTGACTAACCTTTACTTTATTTGCATTGAGAGGCAAAAAAAATTTATGTGACATCTTTCGTCTCGACTCACCTACAGTGGTTCTTTGCTTAGATGCGGTTGTTGTAACATAGCGACAAATATATTCCCATTGTAACTGCACCTTTCCTAAGTTCCAAAATGCTGAAAAGATGTTTTGCTTGTTATTCTCCGAAAACAAATTGCAAGACTTTCCAAATTTCTTGCATGCTTCGCCGCAGGAACTTTTTTTAAAACTTTTTGGTGGAACAAGGTTCATAGTACCAAACTGCACATGTCCTTCACCACGTTATTTACGTTCACTGTTTATTTTTCTTTTATTTTCTTTATGTTTTCGCATTTGTGAATTTTCAGATATAATATAGCGCCTTCAAATGCAAATGGATGAGAAGAATCACATACAGATTTTTCTAATTTTTGAATGCTAGTGGAATTTTCTTCAGGTAACCAGTCTGGATCCTTTTTAGAATCATCAGAATCAAAATCACCTTCTTTTTCTTGTGATTGGAAAATAAGATTTCTTTCAATGTTGTTAATAATTTCAGGTTGTTCTTTTAAAAATTTATTTTCACATAGTTCTGTAATTTTATCTATTTCTGATAAATCTTCATTTAATATCGTACTTCTCGTTTCTATGTCAATTGGTATTGGAGTCCAAATTGCAGTTTCATTTTCGTATATATTTGTTTTTCCTGTCTTGCTTTACTCTTTTCATCACTATTCTTTGAAGAATTTATAAGAAACATTTTCCGAGCTAAGTCAACCATCAGGGCACCTCTATTCGTTTTAACTTATTCTTGGACACTAAAATTTCGTACGATATTTTAGTTAAATTCTTTCGAAACAAATTAAACCAAAGAATAATATAATA
This sequence comes from Bombylius major, assembly GCA_932526495.1. Classification (NCBI taxonomy): domain Eukaryota; kingdom Metazoa; phylum Arthropoda; class Insecta; order Diptera; family Bombyliidae; genus Bombylius; species Bombylius major. The sequence goes on from OW052046.1 coordinate 12,084,796, forward strand.
ATATAATATAATACTATAATATATATAATAATATAATAATATAATAATATAATAATATAATATAATATAATATAATATAATAATATACTATATTAGCAATAACTTACCCTTACAACATCTCTAATGTAACGGCAAAAAACCGTTATCTTACAGTAAGGAGTATCTCAATTAATTTTTACTGAAAGAACCAAACTAAAAATGCACTGAAAATTTTAACAGAAAGACTTATCTTGAGATACGTCTAATAGTCATTTTAAAAAATTGTATTTCACTCAGCAACCAGTGGGTTTCTAATAACGCCTTTTTGTCAGCTTATAAAGTGACTATTTTTCTTTTTACAGAAGAACTTAACTCATTATGGCAAAAAAATTGAGTTACGCCTTTTTGTCATGCAAACGACGATACATATACTTGATTTATTAATTGAAGTCAGTACAGGCAAGATAGGCATACTTTTCTATACTCTTTTACATACATTTCGTTTGTATAAATCTGTCTCGTGTGTGGCTGGGGGTGATCAGATCTCAATTTCAATCCTGGGAAATCTTTTAAATAAAAAATTACCAATGACAACAACCTCATCGGAACTGCCTTCATAAGCACAATACTGACTTCAATTAATAAATCAAGTATAGATAAATAAGTATAGGGAGGTATGCTGAATACGATAGAATAGCAAGGTATGCTTAAAAGATAAATTTGACAGCTCAAATGACGTCACCGTCGACAATTTAATGACAATAAATTTTTTGAATTTAAAAACTTTTAACTTACAATAATGACCGTTGCAACATTTTGTCAATAATTAATGGTCAAAATTGTAATATGTTTCACTTTATTATTTTATTTTGCTCATTACAAAATTTTTCAATGTATTAACAAGATATTTATAAATTGAAAAGAACACATCACTTACTGACCAAAGACTGAAACCTAGGAAAAGTGAAATTGCTCCACCAAATGATACTGGAATTTTCATAAAAAAAAATATTAATTTCATTTCCAAATACATACAATGAATTTATATATAGCTGAAAATATTGAATACCTAGAAGATCTTCAAAACTGAAAAGTACATCGCGGCGTACTCTTACTTTTGGTGGTACAATTTCCCATCGAAATGTTGATTTTGGTCGAAATGTAGATTCTTCATTTACATCTCTGTTATTATTTCTCATAAAAAGAAATAAATAAACAACAGCACACAATTAAAATTCTAATTTTACCATTTTACCTCTTTCTTTTCAATGACGAATCAATTTTGTATTCAATTTCTGTACATGTACTGGGGCATGCACAAATATGAAGTGCCCATACTGGCCATCTGAAATCATTGAGACATTCAAAACCTAATGGCGAACATCTTGGTCCATCTTTATAAAAAAAAAAAAAAACCAACCATGTTTTTATTTTGCTAATATTTTCTTCTTCAACATTCAAAATTAGAGTCTTACCCACAAAAGGATAAAAAAATGGAACACATTTACACATTTCTATTGCAAATTTTGCTCGGCATCTCATAAGACAAAGAGTTTTACTGTAAGCTGACTATTTTTTTTTTAAAGAGAATATTATAAATATTAAACGTTAGATAAAATTTTTTTCCAGTAGATAGATATCCTAAGAAAAGGACAAATGTATCAATGTGTTACGTACATATAATCCTGAAGAGTGTTCATCATGAAAAACACATTTTCTTTGCTCTGGACTTAAATCTCGTAAAGAGGAGCTGGAACTGTTGTGAAAGAATTCAACAATAAAAAAAAAATAAATAAATTAATCGTGAAATTCATTGTTGAACAGTTGAACATATATAACGGTTGTTTTAAGAAAGATAAAGTTTCACTAGAATCAATGTGGTTGTACTTACACAGTTTGCATTACTTTATATTTCAACAAAATTTCATCAGATTTTTCAATATTAATGAATTCTGATTCAGAAGAATACACTTCATAGGCAGAATGAATTGCAATCTATTGAAAAAAGGAACAAAGGTTTATTATATATTAATCGTATACAGCCTCCGCCCACTATTTTAGCAATGCTTTTTCTTTTAAATGTTTAGAAATTATTCACTTACTGCTGCTGCATTTTCTGAAATTTCCATTTGAAGATAACATTGTTGCCTACCATACTGGCAAATAATTGGTTTTTCTTCCGTATTTTTATCAGGATTTCTTTAGAAAAAAAAACAACAAATACAACAAATAAAACTATTAAATAACGAATTGAAAATTTACCTGCCTGTTAAATATACTGATAATGGGGAATTTATTGCAAAACAAACACCTTTTTCCGTAATAATTTTATGAGTTTTAACAGTTAAATTTGAATCATATGATGTTATTGGTTGATCAAATGGTTTTTCTAATGCAATTGCAATTTCAAGTAAATCAATATTTGCAAAACGTTGATCTTCAGAGAATGCAGCTAAATCCGAATATTCTTGAGCAGTTGAATTAACAACGGAATATAAAAATTCCATAAAATAAGAATATTCTTCATGTTCTGGTGTAACATCCCAAAATCTATGGAGATAAAATTTTTTAATTATTCTTCTTATTTCACATTTGAAAAAAAAAAACACTTATTACTTTTCAATTAACTTTTGAGCTAATGTTAAATTGATATGATCATGATAACAAATTGTTGCTGCTGGTAATGTACCATTCCATGTACGATAATCACGTTCTAATGAAACAACTGTTGGACTCTCTTGAAAACGACGAAATTGTGTAAAGCTAATACCAATAGCTCCAATTAGGGCAAATAAAACAATAATAAGCCAAAATATACTTGCAAAAAAAAAAAAACAAAAAAAAAAGTTTTTATTATGACGAAACATATTGAGAAGAACTGAAGAAGTTTCAAATATATGTAAATATATGTAATTTTTTAATAATATTTTAAAACTGTAATTTAAAAATCCACTAAACTGCTTACCGTTCGAACAGATACAAACTATTATTTACAACATGTTTTAAACCATGTATACTAGAAATTATAGCTAATTCATGTAAAGCTTCTTTAAATTTTTTTTGAAAAATTTTATGAAAAATTAATGTAATACTCCTCATATTTGTGTTTATTTATTTTTTAAAAGAAAAAATTAATAAAAAGGGAACAATTCGAAAGGAGAGTGTGTAGTGTGTACTAAAATAAAACTGATGACTTTTATTGAGTTTGAATATACTCAAAGTTTAAGTACTTATTATACAAAAAAAATAAAAAATAAAAAAACATAACAAAAAAAAGTTCATTTTTTGATTGTGTTTTGAAAAACATTTTTCGAAAACTTTCATGTTACAGTAATTGTTGTTAATGATAAAAATCATATCCGTCTTTTGTGTGTTTTTCTTTTTTTTTTTGATTTCTATGACATAGAAAAAAAAAGGGTATACATGCTTTATTTTAAATGTTTTAGATATACTAGACTATCGTATAAAAAAATCAAAAGGACTAATCAATCATGAAGAGAATAGCATATTCATGTAATGAATTAAAGAATGAGTAATAAAGTGTAATTATGTGATAGTTGAATACTATTCAAATGTGCTTATGGCGTTCTTGTTTTATTGTGCGGGCGCCATTAGATTATTATTATTATAGATAGATATATAATGGGCTATTATTGCACTTCGACCTGTAAAGATCTTTGTATAGCCCGTGCTTCTTATAGATTTAGGCTATTGATAAATCCTAAAATTCTATTAGAAGATGCACAACAGATTTTCTCTGGCTTGAGAAAAGGCTGATGCATGTAGCATAATATTTTAGAGGCCAACGCCTCATATTCACACAGAATGTGTTTTGAGGTTTCTTCGGCCTCATTGCAGAATCTGCACTTGTCTTCCTTCTGTAGGCCTATCCTATTTATACTTTATCCAATAAGTTTTTGCACCACAGCGCTTATGGAAGAGTTCATTTTTACTTAGTGTCGTAACATTTAATAGTAGTATATTAAACCACAGTGGAATAATATACAGTGGGTAAACTCTTGCATAACGGTATATGAAAAAGGACTCACCAAAAAGAAGAGTCCAAATATATATGAAAATTAATAATTAAAAAATTTAAAAAAAATTTTAATATGTTGAAGAGAAATATTCTTTAATCAATTACTTCTAATGACAACTTCACAAAAAAATAATGTAGACAAAAAATTCCGACATGAACCAGTTATGTATTCCGATTAGCTTGGCTTTCGTTGTATGGGTTATTTTTAGCAATTTTTAGCATGAGGACCATGAGGTTAAGATTACTCTTCGACTTTGAAATGCATTTGTATTGTCTTTATATTTTACTTTTTACTTTTTTATTGCCTCTCACTTCAACCCATGCGTTATTGTTCATTCGTTTTCGTTCTTACACACAAGATTATTACCCTTCAAATTGAAAAGAACATGGAAAACACGTGCGTTTTTGTGTTATTAATTTGAAAGGCAAAGAGGACTAATATGTTTCTGTAAAACAAATTATCATTTAGAAATATTTTGAATTTAGAAACGAAATAAAATATTGAATTTTTTAATATAAAAAATAATAATAAAGTGTGAATTTTGATTTTTTTAAATATAAAAGAAAATAAGGTGTCAAGTTTGTGGTTTTTTCAATATAAAAAATAAAAAAATATTAACTGAATCACACTATATAAAATATTCAAACTTCTTATTTGATCACCACCAATAGGTTACTGCACCCTACATAGTTATTATAAATATGAAAGCTGTCACTAACACAAACTTAGGCAAATTTTTTTCTCTTTCTTTCATCTTCATTTTTCGTCATTTATACATATTTCCGACTATTTTTAGCGTAACTACCAGTATATTGGTGTAAAAAATCATGTATGTTAGATGTAAAAATTTTGAGATCGTTATCAGTGTTTCTATTTAATTTTGGACACTTAATAATAGTAGATTTACTTTGATTAAACTACTCATACCCCATTCTGTTATATTTGCAATGAGACGCTGGAAAATAGGGATAAGAAATTCATACTATAAATGAAGACAATTTCTTCTGTCAGTATTATACAACTCCGGGGTTATCATGGGACGCGATGTTAAAATATACTGAAATAAATCTTGAACTATTCACCGACATAAATATGTATAATTTTATTAAAAAAGGTATCCGTGGTGGAATTACTCAATGTTCGCATAGACATTCTACAGCGAATAACAAGTATATGAGTAATTTCGATGAAAATAAACCATCTTCATATTTAATGTATGTTGATGCAAATAATTTATACGGTTGGGCTATGTCACAACCTTTACCATATTCTGATTTTCAATGGGTAGAAAACGTTGAAGATATAAATATTCTTAATATTACAGATAACTCAGATACGGGTTATATTTTAGAAGTAGATTTAGAGTATCCTGAATCTCTTCATGATTTACATAATGATTTGCCGTTTTGTGCACAAAATAAGAAAAGTCCGGGGTCAAAATTCAACAAATTAATTACAGATTTGACAGTAAAAAGAAATTATATAATTCACTATAGAAATCTTCAGCAATGTTTAAAACACGGGTTGAAATTAGTGAAAATTCACAGAGCGCTACAGTTTAAACAATCATGTTGGTTGAAAAAATATATTGATTTAAATACATATTATCGTACTATTGCAAAAAATACTTTTGAAAAGAACTTTTTCAAGTTGTTGAATAATGCTGTGTACGGTAAAACGATGGAAAATGTTGACAAACGAAAAGATGTCAAAATCGTTACTGACTGGGAAAGTAGTGGTAAGCATTTAGGTGCTAGGGATTTAATAGCTAAACCGAATTTCCACAGCTTAGCTCAGTTTACAGAAAATATGACAGCTATACAACTTGAGAGAGTTCGAACATACTATAACAAACCAATTTATCTTGGTTTCGTTGTATTAGAGCAATCAAAGTGGAAGATGTACGACTTTCACTATGATTATATAAAACCCAAGTATGATGAAAAAGTACTTCTTGCTTACATGGATACAGATTCGTTTATATATTCAATAGAAACTGAAGATTTCTATAGTGACATTATAAATGATATTGACGCTAAATTTGATACTTCCGAATACTTACCTGATAACCCTTATAATATTCCGCTTAAAAATAAAAAAGTATTAGGTTTAATGAAAGATGAGAACAATGGTCGGATAATGAAAGAGTTTATAGGTTTAAAATCAAAAATGTATTCAATAGATGTAGAAGATTGTAAATTAATAAAAAAAGCTAAAGGTGTTAAAAAAACAGCTGTAGATAATTTAAGTTTAGATAATTATAGAGATTGTTTATATAAGAAACAATTATTTTATGGTAATATGTTAGTATTTAGGTCATACATTCATAAGATATATACTCAAAATGTAAATAAAGTAGCTTTATGTTATATAGATGATAAGAGATGTGTTAGAGAAGATGGTATTAGTACATACGCATGGCGTCATTTTAGAATAAGTTTAGAATAAGAAAACTGAAAAATAGATACGTATATTATATAAGAAAACTGAAAAATAAATACATATATTAAATAAGAAAACTGAAAAATAAATGCATATTTATAAAATAATAAAACTGAAAAATAACTACATATATAAAATAAAACAAAAAACATTCATTTAAAAAAAAAATTGGTTTTATTTATCTAAAAAAAAGTTTTTTAGCATGGTGATGTCTCCGAATAGAGAAACGTCTAAACTTGTCAACGCTCATAATGTAAATAATAAATTTCGCGTTGTAGAATATAAATTTATACGATAATGTCTGCTTCTCTGAGCTCCTCAATTATTGAAACTATCTCATTGTTGTGATTATTATGACCTGCATGTGTAGATGCTAATAGTAATTTCAATCTATTCACTAATTCATTTGGATCATCCCAGTATACATAATTAGATTTTTCTTTTAGTAAATGCATTAATCCAGAACCAGAATGAGATTTGAACAATCCCTTAATTAGTCTATACTTCGTACTTTTGTTTCCAGATATTTGTCCTCCGTCCTCATAATCTCGTTTATTTGCACTTGTTTGTATTATGATTTTTTTATAATTTTTGAAGTCAGCGTTAGTGCATACCGTTTTATTAGGATGTTTTAAAAACAATAACTGTATCAAACCAGGTGTTAGAGAATAAAAATTTCCATCAATAACAATAGTTTTATCGTTAATATCAAAAGAAGAGTTTCCTATTTTCCAAATATTTCTATCATGATCTAAATGTGGTCCGTATTTATAATCAATATCATCTTCTTTTAATTTCATTTCTTTCAAAAATCAATTTGGCGAGTTTGAAAATGCTGGTTGTTGTAGTTGTTGTGATTCATCATAACTTTCACCAAATGATTCCAGTGAAAAATCAGGTTGTTTAATTGTTTGAGGTGTTTCAAAGTTTTCCTCTAACTTATTGGAATATTCATGTGGTGTACTTGAGAATTCAGTTTTCAAACGTTTAGGCTTAAATGAAGTCTCACATTCTTCTTTTACTTCAGATTTAATATCCGGATAATTAGTTTTATCTACTATTGTCTTCAAAGGTTGAGTTATTGGTTTAAAAACACTTTCCAATTGTATTTCTTCTTCTGCTTTACCAGTTTTTAAAGCTTGATATTTTTTACGAATAACATTTCTTGTTTTTATAATATTCTTAATTATCTCGTTTTCCATGATAATGCTTTGAAAAACAGCTTCAAAACAGGTATTCAAACAGCTCTGAAACAGCTTTAAAACAGCTTAAACAGATCCTGTTCAAGCTGTTTCAGACCTGTTTAAAGACCTGTTTAAGCTGTTTTAGAGCTGTTTTTGGACCTGTTCAAGCTGTTTTAGAGCTGTTTATTACCATAAAATAATTGTTTCTTATATAAACAATCTCTATAATTATCTAAACTTAAATTATCTACAGCTGTTTTTTTAACACCTTTAGCTTTTTTTATTAATTTACAATCTTCTACATCTATTGAATACATTTTTGATTTTAAACCTATAAACTCTTTCATTATCCGACCATTGTTCTCATCTTTCATTAAACCTAATACTTTTTTATTTTTAAGCGGAATATTATAAGGGTTATCAGGTAAGTATTCGGAAGTATCAAATTTAGCGTCAATATCATTTATAATGTCACTATAGAAATCTTCAGTTTCTATTGAATATATAAACGAATCTGTATCCATGTAAGCAAGAAGTACTTTTTCATCATACTTGGGTTTTATATAATCATAGTGAAAGTCGTACATCTTCCACTTTGATTGCTCTAATACAACGAAACCAAGATAAATTGGTTTGTTATAGTATGTTCGAACTCTCTCAAGTTGTATAGCTGTCATATTTTCTGTAAACTGAGCTAAGCTGTGGAAATTCGGTTTAGCTATTAAAGCCCTAGCACCTAAATGCTTACCACTACTTTCCCAGTCAGTAACGATTTTGACATCTTTTCGTTTGTCAACATTTTCCATCGTTTTACCGTACACAGCATTATTCAACAACTTGAAAAAGTTCTTTTCAAAAGTATTTTTTGCAATAGTACGATAATATGTATTTAAATCAATATATTTTTTCAACCAACATGATTGTTTAAACTGTAGCGCTCTGTGAATTTTCACTAATTTCAACCCGTGTTTTAAACATTGCTGAAGATTTCTATAGTGAATTATATAATTTCTTTTTACTGTCAAATCTGTAATTAATTTGTTGAATTTTGACCCCGGACTTTTCTTATTTTGTGCACAAAACGGCAAATCATTATGTAAATCATGAAGAGATTCAGGATACTCTAAATCTACTTCTAAAATATAACCCGTATCTGAGTTATCTGTAATATTAAGAATATTTATATCTTCAACGTTTTCTACCCATTGAAAATCAGAATATGGTAAAGGTTGTGACATAGCCCAACCGTATAAATTATTTGCATCAACATACATTAAATATGAAGATGGTTTATTTTCATCGAAATTACTCATATACTTGTTATTCGCTGTAGAATATCTATGCGAACATTGAGTAATTCCACCACGGATACCTTTTTTAATAAAATTATACATATTTATGTCGGTGAATAGTTCAAGATTTATTTCAGTATATTTTAACATCGCGTCCCATGATAACCCCGGAGTTGTATAATACTGACAGGGATCCAGCGTATAAATATTTCTACAAACTTTTCTGAAGTTTTCGAATACATCTGTTAAAAGCAATACATCTGTTTTTAAATATAACTCTAAATAATCCCAAATGTTTTTACAATCAAATTTTTCCCAAACTTTCTTAGCATGAATGTAATCTTTATCAGAGCATTTACTTTTTGTTAATTTGCTATCGAAATGTTTCTGTGAAGGTAAACACGTTTCATCTAGACGTTCAAAAGAATTAATGTATTCGTATGGAAATACTCCTTTACGTGTTAGTAATTTGAAATTTTCTTTTTCTGGATATAAAGATTTAACTGTTTTAAAATCTTCCGGGGATAAATTTCCTACTAATGAATCTAGACTAGACTGCATAAATCTTACGGAATCTAAGAACCTAAGTTCAATTGTATCAGTTTCATTAACGAAAATTCGTTTTGAAAGTGATACATACAATTCTTTTTTTAATGGTATCAAATTTATATCACCATCAATATTTGCTAATTCTTTAACAAATAAGTGACAGTCATAACCAGAAAAATTATGAAAGAAAATTGGGAAAAACTTTGGGACTTGATACCGCAAATTACCTTCATTATGCGCTGGACTCCTGTACTTTCCTGTTAAATGACAATGGTCGGCTACTCTTACATTACCTAAATATTTCTTACATATATGACAAATCTTACTACTATGTTGCCTTTTCTCTTCAAAAGCCGTGAGTGGTTCCATCGTTTTCGGGTTCATGATGACATTGTTATGAATATCCAATACATCTTCAACCAGTGATTGTACAAATTTTGCTGGTGAATCCTTTCCTTTATAAATTCTTAGCTTACTCAAGCTGTCGTCATATGAACACTTAATGTAGTATGAGAATGCGCAAGGAACGTGTTGTTGTACATTTGTTGTTGAAGAAATATCTGAATTTGGGATACATGTATCCAATCCTTGTAAAATGTATTCAAAGTCTGCGTATATAACAAATGGGACCTCTAATTGACGTTCGTATTTCTCAAATTTCAATTCATTTTTTTCTGGTGATGGCATTAGTGTAACAATCTTACTGCATTCATTTTTATGTATACTGTACGCCTCTTCGGTATAAAAATGTTGTAAACATCCATTGCATAAAAATATCTTCTCTTTATGTTTTGTTATTTGACTGCTTATTAATCTTGATATGATCTTGATCCACACATAATGACTCTTTTCTCCATCTTGAATCAACAGTAAATTAATATGTATTTTCTTCTCATTCTTTGTGCAATAATACGGTCCCACAATTTTACATGTATTAAATTGCATTTCTTCACAACCGTATACGTTTATACTAATTTCAGGATTTAGGTCTTCAAACTTTGTTATGTCTGTCACCTTCAGTGTAAATTCAAGATCATCAAATTCTAATATCATATTGTTTTTCAGAAGAATTGTACTTGCAACAATATTTTCTACATTATATGATGAAACTCTATCAGAATTCTTCTCAACAGGATCTAGAGCTGAAATTATTGCCCATTTAAAGCAGTATTCGTCCGTATTTTTTACATTAATACAAGCATGTTTACGTGCAATTGTTGTTGGTAATGGTATATACTGAGAACCTCTTATTGGCCTGTACTGATTAATGTTGATTTCAAGATGGATTATTCTTATAAGAGTCCAACCACTATCTCGTTCTTGGAATTCTTGCATTTTTGTATGAATTTTATCAATCATAACTTCGTATGCAGACGATAACTCAGTTTCATTCCTAACGGTTATCATTTTTGATTGAAATGATTTAACTGAAGTTGTTATTTCATCGTTATCATCATTTTCTTTTGTTACTTTCATATATTCTGCAAAAAGTTCTATGTTGAATTTTAAAGATGAGTGTTTTATCAGTTGTTTATTTAATGTGTTTATAATAAGATCTTTTTCTGTCTTTAGAAAGTTGAGAGGATCCAGATTTCCTTCATCCTTATTTTCATAAATCAGTGTTTCAATTCGTTCTTCAAAACTGGTTTTTACTACCTTCAATTGATCATTAACTGGTTCAGCCGCTTTTATTTTATGTAAATTTGTTCTCAGATGATAACTCCAGTCCTTACTTAAAATTTCTTTATTACATGTTTGGCATCAAATTTTGTTTTGTGATGATGTTGAAGGCTGATTGCTAATATCATAAGAAATAGCATCAACTGAAGACACCTTATGCTGGGTTCTCATATGCGTTAGTAGATTTTCTTTGCGTGTAAAGCTCTTCTTGCAAATGCTACAAATTTCGTGGTTACCATGAGCTGAATGGACATGTCTTTTCAAGTTATACTTACTTGAAAATCCATTTCCACAAACTTCACATATAAAACTCTTCATTTTGTAGTCTATGTAAATTATTGTTTTTATTTTAATAAAAAATTTGAAACTGAATAAGTTTTAATATCCTTTTTTAAGATCCTTAAACACAACTTCAAATTTAAAAGAAAATTAATTAAACACTTTGAAACTGAATAAATTTTAATATCCTTTTTTAAGATTTTCAAACACAACTTCAAATTTAACAGAAAATTAATTAAACACTTTGAAACTGAATAAATTGTAATATCCTTTTTTAAGACTTTAAACTTTAAAATAAAATCAAATAATCACTTTGAAATTTCACGATGAACTGATGCCGCTTCAAGAAATTGTCTTCATTTATAGTATGAATTTCTTATCCCCAAACTTTTTTTAAACTAATAACGCACATTCGAAAAACTTTAAACTTGAACAAACATGTCTCAATATAATTATTCGGAAAAAAGTAAAAAAACAATAACACAGCATAAACAATATGAAACGTGAACAAACATGTCTCAACATGCTCAGCACATATGAATAATCCTAAAAAGTTAACTTAAAAAACAATGACATCATAAACAATTTAAAACTTAAGACAAACATGTCTCAACATGCTCAGCACTGATTAAGCACACGTGAATCAAAAATTTTCCATTGCTTTTTGAATGATAACGCCCATACTCCCCTCACCTCACTCACCACCCTCACTTATAAAAAAAAATCTTAACCCCGCATGATCCATCACTGAACAGAAAAAAATCTTGACCCACGTGACCCCTCACTAGCCTTGACCCCTGTAACCCCTCACTGATAACACGCAACCTTGACCCCCCGCACCCCTCACTGATAACACACAACCTTGAATCATGTGACCCCGGATTGATAACAGTGATGACGTCATTTTTGCTCCTGCTCCATGAGCCAGAAACCCCATATTCATACTACTTATAGGTTTTTCAACATCATTCTATTCATCTTTTTGTGTGAGAAAACATATAAAATGATTAAATATAATCGAAAAACATTTAGTCGAACTCAAACTCGCAAAGGTAAAGGATTAGTGAATACATTAATTAATAAGTTACCAGTAGAGCTTCATCTTCCTGGTTATCAATATTGTGGACCTGGTACAAAACTACAACAACGTCTTGCTAGAGGTGATCAAGGAATCAATCATTTAGATCAAGCTTGCAAACAACACGATATATTTTATTCTAAACATAAAGACAAAAATCAACGTCATACAGCTGACAGAATATTAGGAGAAAAAGCTTGGGAAAGAGTAAAGGCAAAAGATTCAAGTATAAATGAACGTATAAACTCTTGGTTTGTTACAAACGCAATGAAAGCTAAAGTGTAATTAGGTATGGGAATCAAGAAGAAGAAATCAACAAATAAGAAGAAGAATAAAGCAAAAACGCGTAAAATGTTCCGAAAAGCTATACAAAGTGCCCGTGAAATATTAAAAGCACAAAAATCAGAAGAAATGAATAATGCTATTAGAATAGCATTAACTGCAGCAAAGAACACCATAAAAGGAAAAAAATCATCATCAATTGAACTACCTCGAATCATACCTGTTCCAAAAACAGGCGGTATTTTACCATTCTTAGTTCCACTTTTTGCAGGACTCTTAGCTGCAGGAGCATTATCTGGTGGTGCAGCGACAATAGCAAAGGCAATCAATGATGCAAAACAAGCTAGAGAACAACTAGCTGAAAACCAACGACATAATAAAACTATGGAAGCAGTAGCAATGGGAAAAGGATTACAACTTAAACCATACAGGAAAGGTCTTGGTCTTTTTTTAAATCCAAATCCAAAAAACTTTTAAGTAAGCTACCCAATACACCTCTCAGTGAAATCGATTTAATGAGATATGGTAAAAGTATACCGTACTTTAGAGCTGTATTCATGAAAGATAAACTACCACCAAAACCTTATAAAAATGAGTGTGGTATAGTAAATTTAGATAATTCAAGTGGACCTGGTACACATTGGGTAGCATATCAGAAAAACGGAAATCGTGTTGAATACTTTGATAGTTATGGTAATCTGCAACCACCTCTAGAAATTGTAAGATATTTAGGAAATAATATAGAATATAATTATAATAGATATCAAAATTTCAATTCATTTAAATGTGGACATTTATGTTTAAAGTTTCTGTATAATTTTATTGATGTGAATTAGTATAAATAAATGTGTAAACATGGAACTATTATTCATTTCATTTAAAACCTTCAACATGTCAGTAACATTAACTTTAAGTGGGAATACATCTATATTAACAACTGAATACTTCCTACCCATTGATTTATCATCTGACTATCTTTGTGGTCTTGTTGATTTTCATACCTATAATTCAATACCTAATGTGGATAGTAGCAATAACTTATTTCATATAGGTAATGAAACTATTCAAATACCTGTGGGATCTTATGAAGTTGATGACATCGCGAATTTCATTCAAAAAGAGCTCGAGAAAACGAAAACTAAGCCTACAATCAAAATACAAGCGAACAACAACACACTCAAAACAGAAATTAAAAGTTCACACAACGTCTACTTTAACAGAGAAAGAACTATTGGTCAACTGCTAGGTTTCAGTAGAAAAGAATTGCAGTCAAATACAACGCATGTGTCTGATTTACCTGTAAATATAACTAAAGTTAACGCTATACGAATTGAATGTAATCTAATAGTAGGATCATATATTAATAATATTCCAGTTCACACTCTTCATGAATTTTCTCCTGATGTAGGACCAGGGTATAAAATAACAGAAGTTCCTAAGAATGTTATATATTTACCTGTAAATGTGAAACAAATTAGTTCTGTTGAAATAAAAATTGTAGATCAAGATGGAGATTTGATTAATTTCAGAGGTGAAACAATTACAGTTAGATTACACTTGAAACCACAATAATAGAATAAGACGTAAAGTATAAAACAAGTAGTATGATTACTAAAGCTATTATTTCTTATGTAAGTGTCAAGTGGATAAGAACTAGATATGCTGATATTCAACAAACATAATAATAATAAAAACTCATTCAAAAGTGATAATATCATTAGTACACCATTACCTATTGAACAAACAACAACACAAAGAGACTTCACTTCAACGAGACCATCATTAACAATTGAAAATAAAAAATTTTTAAAGTCATTGGGGTTTGTTTTGAAAAGTAAACATGAATGACATACTGGATATTTTAGAAGAACCTCACTTCGATGAAAGTATTACTAAAAAAGAATATCATACATATTCACCATTTGTAGAATCGTATAACAATAGCGATGAAATACGAATTTCTATTCAAAACCAAGATTTATACTTACTACCAAGTGAAAGTTTTATATATATTGAAGGAACTCTAACTAAAAGCGATGGTACTGTAATACCTGATTATAAATTAAATAATAATTCTGGGGTCTTCTTATTTGATGAAATACGATATGAATTGAACGGTGTAGAAATCGATCGTTGTCGGAATGTAGGAATCAGCAGTGTTTTAAAAAATTACATTTCATTAAGTGAAAGTGAAAGTACAACGCTGTATAATGCAGGATGGACAGGAAATAGTACTATATTGCCTACATCAGGACATTTCAATTTTTGTATACCTCTAAAAATGCTATTGGGATTTGCTGAAGACTATAAAAAAATAGTTGTTAATGTAAGACATGATCTGATTTTAATTAGAGCAAGAAATGATGCAAATGCGGTTCAAGTACCAGTTGCAGCTACAGACTATAAAATTACATTCACAAAAGTCTTATGGAAAGTACCTCATATAAATGTAGACGATAAAGAAAGACTTAAACTACTTAAAATCACTCGAAATGCGAAGCCAATTCGTATTAGTTTCAGGAGTTGGGATTTATATGAATATCCGAATATTCCAAAAACAAATCACATCATATGGACTATCAAAACATCTACACAACTAGAAAAACCTCGTTTTTTGATATTTGCATTACAAACAAATCGACAAAACCAAAAAGAAGCTGATGCTAGTAAATTTGATCACTGTAAATTAGCTAACGTTAAAGCGCATTTAAACTCTGAGACGTATCCATATGATAATTTAAATATACTTTTTGAACGTAATCGATATGCGTTGTTATATGATATGTATACAAAATTTCAAGAAACTTATTATGGAAGGAATTGTCAGCCGTTATTAAAATGGGATAGTTTCAAGAGTATAGCACCAATTGTTGTTATTGATTGTGCTCATCAAAATGAAACAATAAAAACAGGACCTGTTGATATTAGAATAGAGTTTGAGTTAGCAAGCAACGTCAATATTCCTAACAATACTTCAGGATTTTGTTTACTACTACATGATCGAATAATTGAGTACAATCCACTGAATGGAGAAGTTAGAAAACTGATATAAATGAGAACATAATATAGAAATTTATTTAGTATTTCAAAGAACTTGTGAGAGAGAATACACATATATCATAAAATGTTTGATAAAATTATTATCGATGTTCAAGGTTTCAAAGACTATAATAATAAGTTTATTGTTAAAGAACTTGCTATTTCTTTCAATGCGCGTGAATTTCAAGTATTTATTATAAAACCACCGTTTGATTTTTCGCGTTTAACAACAAAAGAGAAGGAACAAGTGAATTGGTTACATAAAAATCATCATGGTTTAACTTGGAATGAAGGATCAATATCTTTTCAAAGTGTTAAAAAATTTCTTCGATCAAATCTGAGAAATTCTAAAGTATGTGTGAAAGGTCATGAAAAACAAAAATGGATTAATAATATACTTGAGAATAAGATTGAAGTATACGATTTAGAAGAAGAAGAAGAATGTCCGAAATTTGCAACATTGCTTCAAAACTATCCGCATGTTCTGCGTTGTAATATCCATAGAGGATACTGTGCTTTAGAAAATGTATGTCTTCTAAGAAATTTTGTTGATGAAGAGTTCACAAAAGAAAACCTTGTACTTGAATTGTAAAGAAAGAAAGAAAAACAAAACATGTATTATTTTTTTTTTTAGTAATAATAAATTTATTTAATATAATTTTTTAAAAAACATTTATTTTAATTTATATCCATATTAATCCTAAAATGCCCCCAAGCATATGTGCTTACCCCATTTTCTCTTATAAATCTTTTATCATCAGAAAAACTTAAAGCTACTTTTTTAATTATTTATGTATAAATATTATGGATTTTAGATCTAAACACATACATATTATTACTATAAAATAATTTCTTTTTATACAAGCAATCCTATAATTATTTAAATTTAAATTATCAACAACTGTCTTTTTCACACCTTTGACTTTTTTTATATCTTTTGAATCTTTAACACTTAATGAATACATTTTCGATCTTAAACCAATAAATTCAGTCATTATATTTCCATTATTTTCATCTTTCATCATACCTAATACTTTTTTATTTTTTAATGGAATATCATAAGGATTATTGAATGCATATTCAGAAGTATCAAAGTATTTATCAATATCATTTTTAATATCATTATAAAAATCTTCAGTTTGAATAGTATATATAAAAGAGTCTGTATCCATATAACTTATTAAAATGTTTTCACCATATTTCGGTTTCATATAATCATAATGAAATTTATACATATTTAATTTTGATAATTCTAAAACACAAAATCCTAAATAAATTGGCTTATTATAATAAGTATGCATTCGCTTCATTTGTATAGCAATCATGTTATCAGTGAATTGTGTAGCACTATGAAAATTAGGTCTTGCTATCAAAGCTCTAGCTCCTAATTTCCTATAATAACTATCCCATTCTGTTACAATTTTAACATTTTTTCTTTTATCAACATTTTCCATAGTTTTTCCTAATGAAGCATTATTCATTAACTGGAAAAAATTTTTATCAAACACATTTTTTGCAAGCGTACGATGATGATTATTTAAATCAATGAATCGTTTCATCCATTTTGATTGTTTGAACTGCAAAACTCTATGAATATGTGTAACTTTAAGACCATGTTTAATACAATGTTGTAGATTTCTATAATGAATAACATATCGCTTCTTGTTTGTTAAACCTGTGATTAATTTGACATGTTTCGAATTTGAAGTTATTTTATTTTCTGAACAAAATGGTAAGTCATTATGTATATCATGTAGTACTTCAGGATATTCTAAATCAACTTCTAATATGTAACCAGTATCTGAATCTTCAGGAATATTTTCAATATCAATATTTTTATTCTCCATCCATTTAAAATCACCATAAGGAAGAGCTTGTGACATTGCATAACCATACAAATTATTTGCATCTACATACATTAAATATTGTGATAGTTTTTGTTCATCATAATCATCCATATATTTATTATTTGCTACAGAATGTCTATGACAACACTGAGAAATTCCACCTCTGATGCTTTTTCTAATGAAACTATGCATATTAATATCTGTTAATAATTCCAGTTCAATTTTTGTTTCCTTCAACATTGCATCCCATGATAAACCTGGAGCAGTATAATATTGACAAGGATCGAGTGAGTAAATACTTTTGCAAACTTTTCTAAAATTTTCAAATATATCAGCTAAAAGTTGTACATCTGTCTTCAAATATAATAATAAATAATCCCAAAGATTTTTACATTCAAATTTACGCCAAACCTTTCGCGCATGATTATAATCTTCGTTATTACATTCACTATTTGTCAATTTACTGCTAAAATCTTCTTGTGCTGGTAAACTTGTTTTATCTAATCGCTCCCATGAATTGATATACTCATATGGGAATACTCCTTTTCTTGCTAGCAATTTAAATTTATCATCATCGCTGAACTCTGATCGAACTATTTTTAACATATCATTTGTCAAATTTTTCGCTAAAGAATCTAAACTAGACTGCATGAATTTATTCGAGTCTAGAAATCTCAATTCTATTGTATTCTTTTCATCAACGAAAATTCTCTTCGATAATGACACATATAGCTCCTTATTCAGAGGAATAACATTTATTTGTCCATCAAAATCGGATAACTCCTTTATAAACAAATGACAATCGTATCCAGAAAAATTATGAAAAAATATTGGAAAAAATTTAGGCACGCGATATAGTAAATTACATTTTTCATGAGCTGGTGCTCTATATTTTTCAGTTAGATGACAGTGATCTCGAACTCTATCCTTATCTAAAAACTGCTTGCAAATATGACATTCTGTGCTCTCACTTTGAATTTTCATTTCATTTAGTGTTTAACGATTCATTGATTTTTGAATTGATAATTGAAGATACAAATATTTTTACGCAATCTTTTCCCTTGTAAGTTCTAAATTTATTCAAATTATCATCAAAGCTGCACTTAATATAGTATGCAAAAGCACAAGGCACATGTTCCTGCACATTTGTTGTAGATGGTGATGTTGCATCTGGCATGCATGTTACTAATATCCTTTAAAATACATTCAAAATCAGCATATATTACAAAAGGAACATCTAATTCTCGTTCATAATGTTCAAATTTCAAAATACTTTTTTCTTTTGTTGGCATTCTTGTCACTATTTTATTACATTCTATTCTGTGAGTATCCAAGTCATTACATATATAGATTTGTTGTTTATGATGTGTTAACTGCTCTTTCATTAATCTGAAATTTTGAAAATATTTTGTTAATTAATAAAATTTCATAATTTACACTAACACTATTACCTAGACATGTTTTTTATCCATACGTAATGAGCTTTTTCTTCTTCTTGTATAAGTAATAAATTTATATGAATATCTTTTTCTTTAGAAGTTGAATGATATGGTCCAATAATTTCATTATCATTTAATCCAAATACATTAATACTGATTTTTGGATTCAGCATTTACAATTTATGAATATTAGATGTTTTTACTGGGAACTCTAGTGTAGAAAAATCAAGATTAACGCCATTTTTTAAAATTATTTTTTCAGGCTTGATATTTTCAATTTGATACGATGATGGTCTTTCAGAATTTTTTTCAACTGCATTCAATGCAGATATTATAGCCCATTTAAAACAGTACTCATCCTCATTCTTCACATTTATACAAGCTTTTTTATTTTGTATAGATTTTGGAAGTGATATGTACTGAGATCCTCCTAAGGGCTTCCATTGATTAATATTAATTTCAACATGAATAATTTCTAATCAAGTCCAACCGCTATCTCTTTCTTGAAATTCTTGCATTTTTTTGTGAATTTTGTCAACCATCTCTTCATAAACTTGACTTAAATCTTCGATTTTCTGTATAATTGTCATACAAGATTGAAATGATTTAACTGAAAGTGTAATATCATCTTCGCCGTCATTTCCTTTTGTTATTTTCATATATTTACAAAATAATTCCATATTAAACTTGAATGATGAATGTTTATCGAGCAGATTTCTTAAAGCATTTAAAATATGATCTTTTGATGTATTAAATAATTTTAAAACATCTAATACACCTTCATCTTTGTTTTCAAGCATATATGATTCAACTCTTTCTTCAAAAGCACTTTTGATTACCTTCAAATTTTCATCTAAAGGTTCAGCTGCATTTTTTTTGTGAAGATTTGTTCTTACATGATATGACCAATTCTTTTTTAAAACATCTTTTTGACATGCATCACAAAATTTTGCTGTCGCTATTGGCTCAACTGGATTTTTCACTTCAACCGTATGATTCTTTCTTAAATGAGATAATAAATGATCACTCCTTGAGAATTCCTTTTCACATACTACACAGGATAGTTTGCCAGAATGGATCTTTTTTTTATGTTCTAATAATTTGTTTTGCCTACTGAAATGTTTCCCACAAATATCACAAACTATGCGTTCACCATGAATGCTATTAACATGTCTTTTCAAAACTGATTTTGTTGAAAAATCTTTATTACATAATTCACATGTAAACTTCATTTTTTATTATAAATTTAACTTATTTAATTTATTAAACACTTTAAAATTTCACGTTTCACGATGGACTGATACCGTTTGAAGAAATTGTCTCCATTTATAGGCAAAAATCTCATCCCCACTCTTTTTCAACTACTTACAAGTGCCGACAAAATTTACACACACACACACACACACACACACACACACACACACACACACACACACACACACACACAACAACAAATATTCACACACATAACAAATATTCACAACTTGATGAAATCCGAAATTAAAACATTAAAACATCAAATAATACCCGTAAAAACAATCGTCAGAATAGCTCAGTGGGGAGAGCGTTACACTGAAACTCCAAAGGTCCCCGGTTCAAATCCGGGTTCTGACAATACGGTAAGTATTTTTTTTGTTAATAAAAAACAATAACACAGCATAAACAATATGAAACCTGAACAAACATGTCTCAACATGCTCAGCACATATGAATAATCCTAAAAAGTTAACTTAAAAAAACAATGACATCATAAACAATATTAAGCTACCACACACCGCTACCAAAAAGCTCAAAATATCCCAAAGCACACCATATGGCACAACCAAAAAGCATAAAATATCCCAAAGCACACCACATGACATAACCAAAAAGATGAAAATATCCCAAAGCACACCACATGTCACAACCAAAAAGCTCAAAATATCCCAAAGCACACCACATGTCACCAAAAAGCACAAAAGCTCATGGCGTCATCCAAAAAAGCTGTGCACAAAACCCTCCCTGAGTTAGAAATCCCATATCTACTCTACTTCTCTTCATTTTGAACTGAATTAAAATTTTTTTTTTTAAACTTTAAGAAAAAAAAGATTTTTTATTGCTTTTATACATAAGTATATACTACTTTAAATATTAAATATAAAAAAATTAATGTATTTACTATTATGTAACAGATATAACTATTTATTTAAGAAGTTTTCATTTTATTTTCTTGTAACAACGTAACGCCTTTAAATTGAAAATATTCTGTTTAGTAGATACGTTTTGTAATGTATCTTTCAGGATGAATGTGAAGGTTCCTTTCTTTTGTACTAAATTTGTCGTTAATTGAGCGGCAGAGTCGCCATGTAATGTTTTGATATGTTGATGATTGAATTCCTACTTGTCTGTATTTAAATTTGAAAAACTTTGAGCGGCAAGTGTATCTGCCTATGTATGCTCTATTGTGTTGGCAAAAATGCCGTACTGAAAAATGGCAATAAATGCCGACTAGTTTCCGGAATGGAAAAATTTAAAATTGACTCAAGTTTTAGTGTTTAAATCAAGAGTGAAGTTTATTGAAGAATATCCAAGCTTATATACTAAATTTCTTACATTAAAATCCTAAATTATAATATTTCCTAGAAATACAATTAAATAAATTTAAATCTAAAATTACAAATATTTGATCATCGATTTGTCAATAATTCATTGACACTTATTAAATTACAACCTGTTGGGAAATGCATTTGAAACAATTTAAATAAATTAATATTCTGCATAATATTACATTCTCATATTTACTTCAATCAAATTATTTAATATTCTTAAAAGAATTTAATTTGTTAATTCTAAAAGAATTTATTTAGTTTATAATTTTACTTTTACATTGAGGTCAAAGTACGTATCATATTTCTCTAAGTATGAAGTATTACAATAGAATGTTTACTAATTGCATGCCGAACATCAAGTGGAATATGATCTAGTGTTATATGGAAAAATGCATAGTGTGCATTTTGATCATTACCTAATTATGTGTTATTGTACTTTTGTGTATTATGTTTTCATATGCATTATGTTCATTACCTAATTATGTGTTATTGTACTTTTGTGTATTATGTGTTCATATGCATTACAGTTTAATCTTAGAGAATGGAAATATCCAAATGAGTTGCAAAATAAAACGAAAATTTAAATTATTATTATTCAAAAATGTTACACTTTTTATTAAAATATTGGTAGGTGAGTACTTAAATGCAGAAGAAATTGAAATATTATTCCAATGTTTATTTTTTTCTTCAAGTGCTTGTTACTGGGTATTTTCCCCTATATTCTCGATGAACAAAAATTAATAAAATGAATAAATAAGAAAAAGATAAAAATAAATGAAAAAATTCATGCGCACACACGCTGATGAGCTAAAAGTTGGTTGATTGAATAATCGAGATGTGTGTATAAAAAGTAACCCAGCCAACACAGAGATTCGCTGAACATTCTTCTGAAATTCTCCTGCATTCCTCTTTCGCTTAAGGAAAATTTATCTTATCTTCTTAGACGAAGCACCTTTCTTGGGATTTAGTTGACAATTGACATCGCCACGAATGCCAGAGAAATATTCACATACAAATCTTCTGCGAGAATATAATGCGATTCCATGGTAAATAGAATAGGAAGGTATGCTGAAAAGTAATATGGCGGAGATTTTTTTTCGTTTTTTAGTGACATTCCAATAAGTTGATGACGTATCTGCGAACAAAAAGTTTTTGTTTACATTTTTTTTATATGTAGTTTGCATAGTGGCTAGTGATAAAGTTGTATTATTTTATAAATAAAGTGAATTTAAATATATTTAAAAACTATAAGTGACTATATATTATTGAAAAAAAAATCTATTAAATGTGTGGTGATGCCCTGTAAAAATTATACAGGAAAAACAAAAGAAAAAGTTAAATTTTTCAGATTTCCATCTGAAAAAAATATGTTTGAGAAGTGGATTCGGGCCTGTGGTGTGAAACCAGTAAAATGTTTTAAGTATATGAAAAATAATTGGGCCGTGTGTGCAAATCATTTTGAGGAGGAAGATTATTTATTAAAAGACAGACTGTATTTACACCTCTGCAAAAACGAACTCCTTAAAACCTTTTAAACTCCTTAAGGGTTCATGTACAGTTTTTTTTATAAATCTTCAAATTGTTATACATACTTATGATAGTTATTTTTTCTAATCAGTTCCTTTTTTTCTACAGCAATCGGAAATGAACTTCATGTGGTGCACAATAGCTATTTGAATACATCATCATCAGACTCCCCAAAGAATGAGCCGAATGAAGTTCAACGTGAAAAATTACATTGTAAATTCAAAGAAAAAATCCATGGTCTATAATATGAAACAGATCATAATGTTCTTTTAACGTATGGAGCAAAAGAATTTTCTTTGATCTCTCATAATTGTGTGAGTAGTAAAATATTTTGATTTAAAATCTTAGGAAAAGACAATTTGTCTTTTTGGCTCTTTTTTTAGAAATATGAAGGAAAAAATATCAACGAAGAATTTAAACTACTTTCCTGTTCGAAAATTACGGATTGGATTAGTAATGGGCTGTTTTTAAATAAAAATACAAACCCAGAAATTGTAAAATTTTATCTATTAACAGCTCATAGTGTCCTTTTAATTGTTGAATATTGTTTTCATGAAAACGCATTTAAAATTTTAAAAAAATATTCATGTATTGATAAATCCACAATGTATTGTTCGCATTTCAAATTTAACAATTTTTGGAGGTAATTAGGGAATTCTTTTTAGAATTTTTTTCGTATTAAATTAATTTCATTTTGT
Source organism: Bombylius major (assembly GCA_932526495.1). Taxonomy (NCBI): domain Eukaryota; kingdom Metazoa; phylum Arthropoda; class Insecta; order Diptera; family Bombyliidae; genus Bombylius; species Bombylius major. The sequence goes on from OW052046.1 coordinate 12,108,739, forward strand.
ATTTTATAGGAAACGCATTTGGCGAAGTGATTATCTGGACCATAAATGATGAAAAAATTACCAATCATTATCCAGTTTTACATCGTATTTCTGCTCATTCTGGTGTAATATTTTCTATTGATGTAAATATGAAATTTATGTTGATGACAATAACTTCAGATGATAGATCGATACGTTTTTGGAAAATACAAAATAAAATGATCCATGATACTACCACCGTTGACGATGATTGGAAAAATAATGAAATTTCACCATACAAAAGTGGTTATGCTCATACAGCAAGGGTATTCAAAGGAAAAATTATTGAAAATGGTAGGTAGAAGGGAAATAATTAATAAATTGAATCATTTCGATCGTTTCAAAATTCAAAACTTTGCACAATCTTTCCACCAAAACTACATTTCGATGTTTCAATAATCATCAATTGTCTTAAATTTTTGAATTTATTTTAGATAATCATCAGTTTGCAATTTCTGTTGGTGAAGATTCAAATTTATGTGTATGGAATTCAAATGGTGAATTAATATTCAAGCGGCGACATCATTTTGGTGCAATTATATGGAATGTTGATTATTATGAAAAAACTAAAACATTATTAACAACCAGTAATGACGGAAATTTAATTAAATTTGAATTAGAAAAAATTTTCAAATCATTCAGCGTGAATGGTGATGATGATGATAATAATTTAAAAGTTAAATTATATCAAGAAATTCCAACAGTGATAAATTCATTCAATATTAATAATTTCACAAAATTTAAATGTTATCAATTTAAAAATTGCGAAAATTCACAAAATTTTGTTGGAATTACAACAGATTACAAATACATTTATATAAAAACATTTAATTGGGAAATAAAAGAAGATATTCAATTGAAAAATTGTACAATTTTAGAAACATTTGTAACAAATGAAAAAAAATTGTTTAATTTTAATTGGCGGTTATAAGAAACTTTTAATTTATGAACATGGTTGTAAAAAACCAAAAAATTTAAAATTTAAACAAATTGAAATTACAAAAAGTTATATTAAATCAATTTTTATATGTGATGAAACTAAAGAAGTATTATTATGTGATGACAATGGTAATTGTATTTATATAAATTCATATGAAAATATTGAAAATCCATTGTATCATATTAATTTTCAATTACCATCATCAATTAAAAATGGTTTACAACGGCAGAAATTATAAAAAATCGTTGGTTTTTAATATATAACCGTCAAGGACATGTTTATTTATATTCATTAAAAAATAATATTGTGGAATTGAAATATACTTTAAAAAATCTTCATAATCATTTTGGTGTGACACATTTAATGCAAATTAATTATTCAGATGAGATGATATAAATGATTGTTTGTATTTGAAGACAAGCGGTCGTGATGGTACAATAAAATTAAATGAAAAAGAAAAAAATTTACTCAATTAAAACAAATATTTTATTTTTAGATTTTTTATATTATGAGCTTATAAAGTATGGGATATGAGAATATGATTCTGATAAAATGTATATAAATACCTTATTTTGAAACTTAAGTATTTTAGGTAGCAAAAAATGTATACTTTCGACATTTCACAAAAATGATGAGAAAAATATTTGTATAAATTTTATACAATTAATTAATTGAAAACAATCTGACTGAACAGAAAATGAGAAAAATTTGAAGAATTGCAAGCAAAAAATGTATACATATATGTATAATTATTGTGAACGTACAACAGTTTTTATTTCTAAAAATTCAAAATTTCTTCGCAGCTACGTCATCTGTAACTGACATTTTTATTTTAGGTTAAAACCCCCTTTTCAGCATACCTTCCTATTCTATTTACCATGATGCGATTCTTTGTTGAAAATATTATACGATAAATTAGCTGGCATCGCCGCAAATGTCGAGAAAATGTTCGCCCACGAATATCCTTGGAGAAGAGACGGCGATTCTTTATTGAGAATAAACTACGATTTGTGATGAAGAATTTTATGCGATTCTAATAATTGATTTTGGATTTTCAAAAAATTATTTAAAGTTAAATACTTGCTATTATAATTGCCCACAAACTATTCTAAACATATTTTAAATTTAACAATTGACCTGTTAAATGAAGAATTAAAAATATGTTTAGAATAATTGTGGGAAGTTACAATATAGCAAGTAGGTACCTACTTAATTTATAATAATTTCTTTAAGGTAGGTACTACATACACTCCGCGTCACTTAATTACGGCCACTGATTTTTTAAAGTTATTTTGGATATTACTATAAATTTTGTTACGTGAGTATTAGTTTTTATGCTTGTATTTGAGAATACGTTCTGTTACGAATATAATCACGGAAAAAAAATTTGAAAATATAGTACCGTTAATTGTGCAGTACTCATTAAGTACAATCTCTTCAAAAAGCATGCATTTTTTTTTTCGTCACTTGATTACGGCCAGTATTGAAAATTAGTGTTCTAACTACTATGACGAACAATTTTTCGACTTTATTCAAAATTATTTCGTTTATTATATTGCTATTGTTCATTAGCTATCAAATTATTGAATTTTTTGAAGAATGAGTAAAGAAAAGACAAAAGGCTGAAAGTGAAAAGGCAAAAATCGAGGTTTTGAAGCAAGAAGGCTCTTCAAATCGCCAAATTGCAGAAAAAATTGGAAGAAGAAGAACTGTATTTGGTTCTTTCCTTAAAACTACTGAAAATTATAGACAGAATAGAAGAGGGTGAATCGCAGAAGCTACAATTTCTCAAGGTAAACGAGCAATTCTTCGCACAGCCTCAAACTCAGGCCTATCAGCAGTAAAAATCAAGGCTAAAACCGGAGTTCCTGCCATTTTATCAACAGTACGTCGCGTAATTGATATTGCCACGCATCAACAATTTAAAAAATTGAAGAAAAAAATCCCCGTTGAATACGCCACGTAAAGAAAAGTGATTGTAATTTGCAAGAAATCACATGTCGTCAAGGAGAAAGTGGAAACGAGTTATGTTTTAGTACGACAAAAAATTTAATTTGGATGGTCCTGATGGATTTAAGTTTTATTCTCATGACTTAAGAAAAGAAGAACGATTTTAAGCAGAAACCGCATTATACAGAGTGGTGTTATGGTTTGGGGAGCTATTTCATTTAATGGCACGATTGACTTACCTTTTCAAAATACGAGAATGACTGTAGTTTCACATAAAACCATATTAGAAGAAGCTTTTCCAAAGTTTATTTAAATGTTTGGTCCTCTGGCTTTGATTTACCAACAGGATAATGCTCCAATTCACACCGCAGGACGTACTAGACAGTTCACCGAAAAACAAAATGTGTGATTTCTACCGTGGCTACCATATTCGTCGGGTTTAAATATCATGGAAAACATTCGGAGATGGCTGTAAAGGGAGGTCTATGAAGGAGGAAGAAAATTTGAAGATAAAGCTTCACTAATAGAAGCAATAAAATCTGCTTGGACAAGAATCTCGCTGAAGTACTTGACATCGTTATACAATTTGATGTTATCACGAATTTTCGAAATAATTCGTCACAACGGAGGCAGCAATCATTATTACAATTAATTGAAAATGATAAAAAATTAATAAATCTCATATAAATAACACAAAAAAAGTTGTTTTTCATTCAAATTTTTCTTTTTTTAAAACAATTTCAATACTGGCCGTAATCAAGTGACGAAAAAAAATGCATGCTTTTTGAAGAGATTGTACTTAATGAGTACTGCACAAATAACGGTACTATATTTTCAAATTTTTTTTCCGTGATTATATTCGTAACAGAACGTATTCTCAAATACAAGCATAAAAACTAATACTCACGTAACAAAATTTATAGTAATATCCAAAATAACTTTAAAACATCAGTGGCCGTAATTAAGTGACGCGGAGTGTATATATGTGTCATATCAAAAAACATTAAAATAGAGAAGAACTCCTAACACAGTATAATCACATGCAATAAATTTTTTTACATCACAATTTGTTATGCCTCCCAAGCTTTTTTTAAAACAAGCTCTTCAAGCTTCAAAACTTTGTATTTGAAAATAACGTGCGTAAATTAAAACTGAAAGCATTAAAACAAACAATATAGAAACACAGAATAAAGCATTTTTGTATGGATACAGAAATTGAGCATATTGTGCGCTTAGTATACATACAAGTATACATATACAATATATATCTTTTCTTTAGTTCTGTTCTGTGTCATTTTTTTACAACTAAAATAAATGATATTTGTTGTTGGTGTTTTTTTTTGGTTTGATTTTTTCTTTGTTTTTATGTTATTTTTCTTTCTTCAAGCATTTTTTATTTTTGTTTGCTTATTTCGATCTTATTCTTGACCTACCTCTATAAATTTGTTTTTCATAGGTATTAAATTTTATTGAATTATTAAATGAATATAAATTTTAATACATATTTTACGTAGGTCGGTAAAATTTTATAATTTAACCTTAGGACAAGAAGATTTTGAATAACTTGTTTGATTGTCTTAACTCCAAGAAACCCTATCATCCAAATACCTATAAGCGAGGATTACGAAATAACAATGAGGTGCGAGATAATCTAGAAAAAGCCATTGTAAAATTGAATGATATAATAAGTCGAAATAACTTATCAAAAGTATATTGTTTTAAAGGGTTAATTCAAACAATTCGCGCAATTTTAGATTACTCTGAAACAATATTTAAAAAATATCCTGAAATATCATTCATTCTTACAAATAAATTACAATACAAATGATGTGACGTACAAGAATTAATATCAGAAAACCAATCTTTGAATGGCGCCTTAAGTTTGGTTTTCTGAACGCATTCAGAAATAATAGTTGCTTTTATATCAGAAATATGAGGTTTTTCCAAGAAAATTTGTTTAAAAATGGCAACATGATATTTTGATACTTCATAAAATACGTCTGTGGGTGGCACAAGTTTTCCAAAGTCAGAATTTTTAGAGTAGTTTTTATGCAAAATAAAAAGTTCGGAAGGGTCGCTGAGTTTTATATCTTCTCCCACTTTTTGTAAATCGTTTTTGCAGCGGTCACATTGGATTTTTGGAAGCAATTTAAAAAGAACAAAACCAAGGAAATATCGAAGAGAAGGGCCTTCTATTGAGTATTTATAATTTTCTGCATCATTGAAACCATTATATTCTTCCTCAAAAATATCGGTCTCATTTTCGGGATGATTATTTATGAAACTTGATAAAAAACTAGGACCAACAGAAACTTTTTCATTTACTTCATTGTCGTATTCAATTTCTACTAAACCGTTATTTTCAGTTTCTTGAAGGCAGTTACTACTGTTAGGAATATAGTGTAAAATCTTATTTGTGACAATTTTCTGTAATATTTTGCCGAATTCGTATACGGATGGATTATGATTGAGTCCTCCTCTAGCTCTTATTAAGCCAAATAAATTTTCTAAACAATCCTGCATTAATTTATTTGTAAGAATGAATGATATTTCAGGATATTTTTTAAATATTGTTTCAGAGTAATCTAAAATTGCGCGAATTGTTTGAATTAACCCTTTAAAACAATATACTTTTGATAAGTTATTTCGACTTATTATATCATTCAATTTTACAATGGCTTTTTCTAGATTATCTCGCACCTCATTGTTATTTCGTAATCCTCGCTTATAGGTATTTGGATGATAGGGTTTCTTGGAGTTAAGACAATCAAACAAGTTATTCAAAATCTTCTTGTCCTAAGGTTAAATTATAAAATTTTACCGACCTACGTAAAATATGTATTAAAATTTATATTCATTTAATAATTCAATAAAATTTAATACCTATGAAAAACAAATTTATAGAGGTAGGTCAAGAATAAGATCGAAATAAGCAAACAAAAATAAAAAATGCTTGAAGAAAGAAAAATAACATAAAAACAAAGAAAAAATCAAACCAAAAAAAAACACCAACAACAAATATCATTTATTTTAGTTGTAAAAAAATGACACAGAACAGAACTAAAGAAAAGATATATATTGTATATGTATACTTGTATGTATACTAAGCGCACAATATGCTCAATTTCTGTATCCATACAAAAATGCTTTATTCTGTGTTTCTATATTGTTTGTTTTAATGCTTTCAGTTTTAATTTACGCACGTTATTTTCAAATACAAAGTTTTGAAGCTTGAAGAGCTTGTTTTAAAAAAAGCTTGGGAGGCATAACAAATTGTGATGTAAAAAAATTTATTGCATGTGATTATATGTGATTATATAATGTTTTTTGGTCATATATAGCAATCAGATGAAAGGATTTTTGAGAAAATATTCATATACATACTTAAAAAATTTAATTTTAGAATTTTTATTCAAATATGTATACAAAATCTTCAAATAGTTGTTTGTTTTCGTCTTTTATTTATTCTGTCTTTGGCATGTTGAAAATGTTGCTTAATTATATTGTTTGAAAAGTCTTCGCTCATGTTGACATATTTTTTGTGAGCTGCATCTGTAAATAGTATTTTATAAGCAAAACCAAGTTTTATATTAAAGCTTCTAACTCACTTTTTAAAACTGTTATTAAATTAAAATACTGGATTTTCTGTTTTTCTCAGTTCCCTGCCAGGAGAAGTTCAAGGCGACTTCGTCAGACATAATTCGTTTAAGGTTACTTCTAATAAAAATTTTCGCATCATCTCCTCCTTATTTTCTTCAAAATCTAATTAATTCAAATAATGGCAACTAAAATGTTTAAAATAAATTGGAATTATACGTTACGATCAACTTATTTTGTAGAAAAAATTATTTTTTACCACTTATTGTGTAATTTACTATAAATAATAAAATAAATAACACAATAAGTGGTAAAAAATAATTTTTTATACAAAATAAGTTGATCGTAACGTATAATTCCAATTTATTTATTAAATATTTAGTAAACTAAATTAAATTTAAAAATATTTACTTACCACAATGTTTAATTTTTTAATAAATAATTTTTTTTTTCACTTCACAATAACTTCACTTCATAAAGATTAATTTTAAAATGATCAATTAAGTAAATTAAATTATATCACTTACAGTTACATAACGGGAAAGCCGATAATTCTCGTAACATTCACGAACTTGTCGTATCGGTTCGCATTATTTTCGTCTTAGACATTCGCATTTCATTCTCCCAGAAGAATCTCCTACCTAGATGAATCATTTTAGAAACTCAGGGGAATTCTCACTTTCTTCGTTCTACAAGTGTTTAGCCAGTGGGTTTACATTATTAACTTCCACAATATTCGCTTTATCTTCCGTTGGGAGAATCTTCTAATAAAAACTTTTTTTTCATGCAAATAAATTGAAGGTGCTCGTGTTGTCTTCTTCTAGAAGAACATTCGCGTAATGTTCTTTCAAAAAGATTCTTCAAAAGGCTGGCTGGGAAAATGAATAATAAATACACTAAACCACCGACATTCGCGAGGGATACGTTCTGTAAAAACCTCGCATATGTTGAATTCGCATATGTACGGAACTTAGCATTTCTGCTTTGAAAATCGAAGCTCTTTATAATTTTGTTAATATATGAATATTTATGCTACTACAATATTATTTATACTACATTTCTACAATAATGTAATTCATTCAACCTGTCATTAACCTTATTTGACATCTCTCTTTTATCATTCCTTCTTCTGTGTCGACCCTTCTAGATGACAGGACGTGCTGTTACAGATAATTTTATATTACATAGTGAATCTTAATAAATAATTGTAATCAATAATCAAGACTTTTTATTTCAACAGGTTATGGGCCCAGAACTCGACTATTGATTTAATAAATTAATTATTTACTTAATAATTGTAATTGTTTTATACAAGTTTAGTTGTGAAGATAATGTCTACTTCCAATATATTCGTTGGGCGTATAACGCTGTTAAACGGAGAAAATTATAACACATGGAGAGTACAAATGGAAGGAATACTACACAAGTTAAGACTTAAGATTGCTTTCTTATGTTAATGGCAAAATCGAAAGACCAATTGCTACTACTGATGCTCAAAGTTGGGATGAAAAGGATATGGACGCCAAAAGTGAGTTGTTGCTTGCACTAGAACCCTCACAAGTTTTATTGGCAAAATCTTTTAAAACCTCAAAAGAAATTTGGACTTATCTAGAGGAAACATATGATAGGAAGGGAACGAGACAGAAAGTTGAAGAATTCAGAAAATTAATTAATATGAAAATGGATGGCACACAGAATGTGAAAGATTATATATATGTCATTTTTTGCTTCTATTACAAGAATAAAAGAGCTTGGTGCACAAATAGATGACGACTTGCTAGTCGTAATGTTGCTGGATAGCTTGCCAGAACAATATAAAGAGATCCAAGCTGCTTTTGATGCAGCCTCAAAATATCCAGATCTACAAACAGTGAAAAGTAGACTGTTGGAAGTTGGTGAAAAGAAAAAGGATAGTCTTCATAGTGCATTCAAAATTCAAAACGCAAGATATCCTGTAAATAATAATAAAAGATTTAATAGTTCTGCAAAATACAAACCTTTTCCGTTCAACTGCCGAAGATGTGGAAAAAAGGGCCATAAGGCTACACATTGTAAGATTAAAAGTGGTGAAAAATCAAAATTAGTTAATGATGATGAAAATGGTTTTATATTACAAGAAAATCTAATCGCGAAACAAGTGACAAATAAAATAATTGAAAAACAGAATTTCAATATTTGGTACCTCGACAGTGGTGCAACGTCACATATATGCTGTTGCAAAAGTTCGTTCTCAACATTGAAGTTTGGAAATAATGGAAGGGTACAACTTGCCAACAATCAATCAAGTAAAATTGAAGGAATTGGAACGGTAAAAATAGAAGTTAAAATTGATGGTAAGATCGAATGCATAAGTTTATATAATACACTATTCATCCCAGATTTAAGTTCAAACTTAATATCACTCAGTAAAGCAACTGACGGTGGATGTGAGGTTGTATTGAAAGACAACAAAGCTGTGGTCAAAAACAAAAGAAAAAAATTAATTGAAGCTAAAAAGTGTGCTGGCTTGTATATAGTTACAGATTTATGTTCTAAAGAAGTCAATTATAAAGTTGCTGAACCAACAAAAATTCCTGAAATATGGCATAGATGATTAGGTCACTTAAACTTTGCATCAATACGCACCTTGCAATCAAAAAAGATGGTAATAGGTTTACCGGATTTTAAAACCGAAAGTTTAGAGTGTGTTACGTGTATAAAGGGTAAACAAGTAAGGTTACCATTCGTAACAAAAAATGAAAAATCGACATAATCATCGTTAGAATTGGTTCACTCTGATATGATGATATGATTATTCAAGAAAGATATTTATTTATGTTTAAACAGGTAAATACTTATGAGAATGTTAGGTTCAGTGACATATACCTTTGTACACATACATATGTTTGTCTTGCAATAAAAGAGTTTAACCCATATTCAATATGTTCAATATACATATGTAGTAATTCTAATAATCAATTTGTAATAATTAATTATTAATAATCAGCAATTTTTAGGTATAAACATGAGCAAATTAGAAATAAAGAATTATTGTTTGTTGAAAAGCAAGCAAGTGTTTTACTGTCTACTTTTAAGGGAATTAGGAAACCTAATTTCTTTAATCCTGTTAATAAGTTCGCTATTCCTTATTCAATTCTTTAACTCAGTAGCTCTTGGATTTAGGTAACCTATCTCTGAAGGAATTGAGTTAAACATTTTGGTGACCCCAGTTTTTGAAAAATACGCAGTATACATTTTGGTATATACATATTAAAAGTAATACATTGTGTTTAGTAGTTTTTTATTTAAAAAAAAAAAAAAAAAAGAATTTTTTTTTTGGTACAAAAATCATGGAGTCCTTAGCGTTGCATCAAATTCAACTAGGCAAGGAAATGGAGAAAATTTCCAAAGCATACTACGATGATTCACCCGATAAGAAAACGTTGTCATACTTAAAAGATAAGTTATTTCAAATAGAAGATATTTGGGAAAAATTTCATGAAGGTGACATAGAATTCAAAAAGAAATGTGGATCATCGCGTGATCATCAATATTTTAGCACAAATTATTACGTGCTCGTAAAAAGTGGATACGAGGAATTGAAAGAAGAATTAGAAAAGCTGATAAAAATTGTAGATCAGCATAAGAAAAAACAAGAAATTGCCGCGGGAAGTGAAAATTTTCGTTGATGAAGTAAAATTAGTTAGAATACAAAAAAGAACTATGTATATCAACGCTAGAAAATTTATTAAAAACAATTCATTCAATGAGTCAAATACAACCAAAAGAGTATTATGACATAAAAAGACATTCGATTCGAAGATCAATATCTTCGTCCCAATGGACGAAATAAATAAAAATCATAGAACGATTTATGAAAACATAGAGAATCCAGATAAATATGAGTATAATGAACAACAATACGTTACAATTCAAGAGATGTATGACAAAGTACTAATAAAATTTGCTCAAAAAAAAAAAAAAAATTACAAGTCAAGAACAAAATAACTTCAATAACAGTAACAGTAGTGAACGGGTAAACCAAACAACATTGAAATTACCTAAAATACAACTACCCAAATTCGACGGCAATTATTTAAAATGGCAACAGTTTTATGATTTATTTAAGCAAATGGTACATTGCCAACCTATGGGTAATGCACAAAAAATGTTTTACTTAAAGTCGAATTTGGTGGGGGAGGCTGAAAGGTTAATTAGACGTATTCCTGTCACAGATAAGAACTATGTCTCTGCTTGGCAATTATTAATAAACAGATACGCTAATAAACGGTTATTGATTACAGCATTACTAGATAAATTGTTATCACAACCTTCAGTTAATGTTGAATCAGCTGTAGTAATTAAAACATTCCACGATACTACAAAGGAATGCATTGTTGGATTGGAAAATTTAGGATTAAACATTTATGATGCTTGGGATCCAGTGATTTTGCATATTTTAACAAGGAAACTGGATCGCACTACACATACATTATATGAGCAAACTCTTAAGGTTCTTCGAAAATTACAATCGCTACAGAAGTTTCTTGAATTTTTAGAACTACGGTTCCAATCTTTAGAGGCACTAGGGCAAAAGAAATTTAATAATGAAAAAGCCAATCAAAACAGAAGTACTGTTCTTACAACTATTGCGAAAAATTCAGATCCATTTTCTGGACTCACGAATGCTGAGCTAGACAGTGAATTAAAGAAATTTTGGGAATTAGAGGAATGTAATCAAGAAATATTAACTAGCCAAACAGATATAAGATGTGAAGACTTTTTTGTGTCCACGTTTATGAAAAATGAACAAGGAAGATATGTAGTAAACTTACCGATATTCACGGATCCAGCTCTACTAGGGAACTCAAAAACGATGGCATTCAAAAGATTGATAAACATGGAGAAGAAATTATTAAAACAGCCTGAATTATACAATCAGTACAAGGAATTTTTGTCAGAATATTTGAAATTAGGACATATGAAGGAAATCAGGGTTGAAGAGATTCCTCCTGTTCACTATTTTCTGCCACATCATTTCGTCTTAAAGCCTACAAGCAGCACAACGAAGTTACGCGTTGTATTTGATGCTTCTGCAAAAACGTCCATGAATTTATCACTAAATGATCTGATGATAGCAGGACCAAGAATACAAGATGAATTACTTGAGATTATATTACCATTTAGGATGCATAAATACGTTTTTACAGCCGATATAGCGCAAATGTATCGCCAAATTTTGATAAACGAGGAAGACAGATCATTACAGTTAATCATGTGGAGAAATACACCCGACGAGCCTGTTCGATATTTTCAGTTATGTACAGTTACGTATGGAACGAAGGCAGCTCCATATTTGGCCACTAGATGTTTGAAACAACTCGCAGAAGATGAAAAATTACGATATCCTCGTGGAGCTCAAGTTATAAAGGATTTCTATGTAGATGACGTCATTTCAGGACATGATAGCCTTTCAGAAGTTATTAAAATTAAAAATGAATTAGATGAAATGCTGGAAACTGCAGGATGAAACTTCGAAAGTGGTGTGCCAATCATCCCTTGCTGATTGAAGGAATTCATCCGGAAGATTTAGAAGTAAAGATTAAGACAATTGAGAAGAACACATTAAAACGCTAGGATTGTCATGGGAACCACGAAGGGATTATTTTATATTCACTTCAATGTGGCCTGAAGTGCAAAGAGTGACAAAACGAACAATTGTTGCCGATATGGCGCATCTCTTCGATCCTCTTGGATTAGTTAATCCTGTCATCGTCAGCGGCAAAATTTTTATGCAACAATTATGGAGGATGAAACTCGACTGGGATGAGGAACTACCACAAGAATTGAAGGAAAGATGGATAGTATTCAGAGAAGGTTTAAGTGCACTCCACGATTTAAAGATTGAAAGATACGTGGTATTGGATTCAATGCCAGAGAAAGTAGAATTGCATGTATTCAAGGATGCTAGTGAAAAGGCCTATGGAGCAGTGGCTTATTTGAGATCAAGTAATAAGGACAAAATACGCACAAAAATATTATGTGCAAAGTCAAGAGTAGCACCAATAAAAATAGTTACGCTACCTAGACTTGAATTGTGTGCTGCACAATTAGGGTGCCAACTGGCTCAAAGAATTATTAAAACATTGGGAACTAAAATTGACACTGTCTTTTATTGGTCAGATTCACAAATAGTGTTATCATGGATACATGCAGATCCTGCGACATTAAAAACATTTGTAGCAAAAAGGGTACAAAAAATTCAAGAACGTTCAGAACCGTCACAATGGAGATATATACATACCAAATTGAATCCTGCGGATTTAGTGTCCAGAGGAGTAGCTGCACATTACTTAGATAACTCAGAGTTATGGTTTTTAGGACATCCATTCCATTCCTCCATAAAAGAGAAGCAGAGTGGCCAAAGGCACACTTCGAGATAGTAAGAGTACCAGATGAGGAGAAACAAATAAAAATTACCTTGAATTGTGCGGTTGCACAAGTAAACACCGAACATTTCATTCACAGTATAGATCATAAGAATTCATTTTGGAAGTTACAAAAAATAGTAGCATACGTCCTTCGTGGTATCAAGCTGTTCAAGAAAAAACTACGCAAGGAAGATGTGACAGAGTTTTTACAAGTAAGTGAACTTGACGAGGCTCTTCATGTATTAATAAGAGAAGTACAAGGGAACAGTTTTTAGATGGATATTGAGAATATAAGAAAGAAAGGATAGTAAACAACTCAAGCAAGTTGGCATCTTTATCTCCCTTCCTCGATAAAGAAGGATCATTAAGAGTAGGAGGACGTTTGGAGGCAGCTGACATCCCATTCGATACAAAACACCCATTACTACTTCCAGGAGACCACGTCATTGCAAAATTATTGATGAACTATCTTCATGTGCAACATTTACATGCAGGTCCACAAGCTCTTTTAGCATTTTCCAGACAACGCTTTTGGATTACGCAAGGTAGAAATCTTGCAAGATCAGTTATCAACAATTGCGTTCAATGTGTTTGAGCTAAACCACAGCTTCTACAGCAACTGATGGGTAATTTACCATCCAGTCGAGTTTTACCACGACGCCCGTTTTTAACAACGAGTAGATTTTTTTGGTACTATATATACACACTTTAAGATCAGAGGAAAAAAACCACAAAAGACGTATATAGCAGTTTTTTGCTGTTTCGTAACCAAGGCACTACATCTAGAAGTAGTGTCAGATTTAACAACAGAAGCATTCATAGTTGCACTTAAAAGAATGATTGCTCGACGAGGCTACTGCAAGGATATTTATTGTGACAATGCGACAAATTTTGTCGGGGCGAAGAACCAGTTAAATGAGCTACATACGATGCTACAAGATAAGGAGGCCAAAAAGGAAATTACGAGTGTATGTGCGGAGCGACTAATTCAATTTCTATTTATACCACCTCGTTCTCTACATTTTGGAGGACTCTGGGAAGCCGCAGTGAAGTCGTTTAAAAATTTATTCACTAAAACAGTAGCATCGGCATCATCAACGTACGAAGAGCTGAGTACAGTGTTCACAGAGATAAAGGCAATTTTAAACTCACGACCTCTGACCCCTCTATCATCAAGTCCAGATGACCTTACGGCCTTAACTCCGGCACATTTTCTTATTGGCGAACCGCTTACAGCAATAACAGGTTCAACAGAGAGTGGAAATATGTCGTTACAATCTAGATGGCAGTTAGTGAGTAGTATCAAACAAGAATTCTGGAAAAGGTGGATGACAGATTATTTAAGTGAGCTGCAAAAAAGAACCAAGTGGACAAGGAAACTGCCAAATATCGAGATAGGCAGGTTAGTTGTTGTTGAAGAAGACAATTCACCACCGTTAAAGTGGCCATTGGGACGTGTTGTAGGAATAAAAACTGGACCAGATGGACTGATAAGAGTTGTAGACGTAAAAATGGCCTCAGGTGTATTTAGAAGAGCTATACACAAGCTATGCTCATTACCTATAGAACCTGAGGAAAGTCAAAAGGAAGCAAGAACAAGTCCTACAGAACCCCTTCAAGTGCTTCCGAAGGAATCATCGGTTGAGATAAATGCAAAAAGAGTACGAGGAGGCGATGTAGATAAGCAAGTCAATGAAAGGCCTCGGCGAAACAGAATGAACCTATTAACAACATTCTTAATAATATGTTTGGCATTACCAGCGGTTATATCAGAACCTGCAGAAAAATATATCCAACTTGAACCGCTTGTGCATCAATCAGGAATATATTATGAAGGTTTAGGACCAGCCAAATTGACGTCACATGATTGGAAGTGGTACATTTATTATGATATGACAAGATAGTGGAGTTTGTTAAAGACAATTCAAAAGGGTATTCACAAACTAGAAATAGTATCAAAAATGTCTGAGTTAGAATACGTCAAGGCTATCATGGCACAATATCAGCATAAGGAATTATAGTTTGAATGGACCAACGAGTTTCTTTTAACAAATCAAGGAGCACAATCAGCAAAAATCATCAAAAGAGGTCTTGTGAATGGAATAGGTACAGCTGCTAGATATTTATTTGGAGTATTAGATGAAGAATATGCTACTCAAGAATCAGACACCATAAGAAAGGTACAGGATAATGAGGAACACTTATACCTACTCCTGCGTAATCAAACATCAGCGCTTGAAGCAACAGAAGAAATCATGAAAAGGTCAGAAACAGAAATAGGTCAGCAGATGAAGGCTGTAGAATCTGCTTTCCAAGATAATCTTGAAAAAATGAAAAATATGACATCAGAAGTAAGAAATCAAAAGGCATATCAGGCATTTTTAACACTGGCAATATTTTTAACACTCATGACCACCGAATATCAGAAAATTCAGGAGACCTTAATAGATACCGTCATGGATGCTCATCATGGAAGAATGAATCCCCGTATTATGGCAACAGATAAATTACGTGCTCAAATGTCAGTTATATCAGAACACCTCCCACAGTCGCTAGATATACCCAGTAAAGATACAACACAGCTATATCAACTAATGAGCGTTAAATGCATTGTAAGCAAGGAATACACAATATTTGTCGTACAGCTACCCTTAGTATTAAGAACAGAATTCGAGTTATACAAGATCATTTCCTTCCCGAGTTTAGTTAATAATACTTACGTTGCCATTATGCCATCCACAAAACTTCTTATGATCCACCTACAAAAGGACGTATATTACGCATTAACAAGTGCAGAATTGGCATCGTGTGCAATAATGGAAAATGAAGTACACATCCCGTGCAACCATGCTATATACTTAGCTAGCTATAAAGAACTATAAAGATTTGCGTGAAGGTCTTTATAGAAAAAACCAAGGTTTTGATTAAGATCGACATCGATTTTAATCACGAAATTCGACGTCAGCTATAAAAGATTTTGATAAAGATCTTTATTGGAATTTATAGACCATAAAAAATTTTTTTTTCATTTTTTTTCTTGCTTTTTTTTTATATTTATTTATATTATATAAAAACAATTCCATTTGAAAAATTCACTCTTGAGATTCGAACCACGGACCTTCGTGTGTAAAGCCATCCTCTTTGCATTGCACCATTCATCACTGTACCGACTATAGAGCTTATTGTAAATAAATTGTTCGTTTAAAGACCGGTAACGATTCTTGAAGATTCTTTATAGATCGTTGTCCGTCTTTGAAATACTTTGAAAATCGAAAATGATCAATATAGATTTTGTCTTTGAATATAGTTATCGTCGATATCTTTATTCGCCTTTATTGTACTATATTCGCCTTTAATCTTCGTTAAGGATCGATATAGATCTATATCATAATATTTTTATAATTCTCTTCTCTCTCTGCAATATAATTCTCCTGAGAGCTGGATTTAGATATCTATAAAGATCTATAAAGAACGTGAAGCTTCTTTGTATGTCTTTGAAAATCGTGCAATATCTATAAACATCTATATAGTTGGATAAAGTTACTTCACGACAAGTTGCACGGGATATGTTCACAAATGCATCCAATATATAATCGGAACTCAATTATGTTTAAATGTGAAGCAGAGATGATCAATCAGCAAAGAATTTCAGATGAGTGTGTCTTAGCCATAACTACACCTAGAAAAATTTGGATTCAACTATCTAAGGCCAATCACTGGTTATACTCACTTGAATGAGAATATGTATATAACAAAGTCTGTGGAGAATTTGCATTTCAGCAAGTATTGTCAGGCAGTGGTGTACATACTAACATTCAAAAAAAGGTGTATCATGAAGGACGAGGACACGACTATAAATTCACATAATTTATTTCATAGTAAACTGAACATTACATTCACACCAAGATTTAATTTAACAAATAAAGTGTCATTACCACAAAACTTACAACTTAGTAACAGTGTCCAGTGGACAGCATCATATCGAGATCATATTCAAGAATTAAATTAACTACAAGAACGATTATCAAACATGCAACAAGAGGAAGAGTCAATAACATGGTCACATCCACATGATATACATCAATATACAGTGAGTTATTCAACTCTTGGTATCACCATCATTATCACAATTATCGTTGGATATAGGTTCAAAACGTTACCATAGCAAATCATCATGGCTAGGGCACAACAGGAAAACCCAGCAATAAGTCTAGTAGAATTTAAACCTACACCAGCACTTAGGAGCTCTAAGATATTAACAGAAGATGATTTTAGAATTGAAGTAGGAAACTTCAAGAAGGGTGAAAATGTTGAAGCACATTAATTGAAATAACACATTCTTAATTAAGTTCAAAATTACATTTATATTTTCTAGACATAAAATTTAGTTAGTAAATCATAATATCAGTTAAATAATTGTAACAAGCTAAGTTAGCATAAATTCAATATTATACAGAAACATAATTGCAACATAAGCAGCATGCAATAGGTAAATGATATTTATGTTTAAACAGGTAAATACTTATGAGAATGTTAGGTTCAATGACATATACCTTTGTACACATATGTTTGTCTTGCAATAAAAGAGTTTAACCCATATTCAATATGTTCAATATATGTAGTGATTCTAATAATCAATTTGTAATAATTAATTATTAATAATCAGCAATTTTTAGGTATAAATATGAGCAAATTAGAAATAAAGAATTATTGTTTGTTGAAAAGCAAGCAAGTGTTTTACTTTCTATCTTTAAAGGAATTAGGAAACCTAATTTCTTCAATCCTGTTAATAAGTTCGCTATTCCTTATTCAATTCTTTAACTCAGTAGCTCTTGGATTTAGGTAACCTATCTCTGAAGCTCTCGAAAAATTCAAATTGTTCAAAGCATATTCTGAAAAACAAACAGATCGCAAAATTAAATGTCTTCGCACAGATAATGCAAGAGAATATTGCACAGAAATTTTTTCTAAATTTTTAAATGAACAAGGAATAAAGCATGAGTTTTCAGTAGAATATACACCACAGCAAAATGGAATAGCTGAACGAGCTAATCGAACGTTAGTAGAGATGGCGCGGTGTTTATTAGTTGAAGGTAAGCTACGTGTTTTTTTGTGGCAGAAATGGTGAGTACGGCCGCATACATTAGAAATCGCTGTCCAACAAGTTTAAACTTTAATAAAACACCAGAAGAATTATGGAGTGGTAAAAAACCATTAGTACAACATTTGAAGATAGTAGGAAGTAAAGTATTTGCTTTAAACAAAAGACCTGGTAAAGGCAAATTTGATATTAAAAATGAAGAATATGTGCTAATAGGTTATTGTGATGATGCTAAAGTATATAGAATTTGGGTAAGAGGATCGCGAAAAGTAATAAAGAGCCGTGATATCAAATTTATAGAAAATATTGATGAAAAAGATTTAAAAAACTTGGAAATATTGGACAAAGAAGAAAGATTTTATGAATATATAGAAGAAATGCCATCTAAAAACCTGATAACATCAAAAAATCAACGTAACGATAATGAAATGAATCAGGATGACGATAAGATCAAAATTCAAAATGATTCATTAGAAATAGTTCAAGCAGAAGATACTGAAATGCTATCATTAGTTAACGAACAAAGTGATGAAAAGATACCTATTACATCTGATGAGATAAATGACTTAGATCCAATAACAGTCGATGAAGCAATGACGTCACAAAGTGCAATGCAATGGAGAACAGCTATGGAAGAAGAATATGAAGCTATAATAAAGAATAACACATGGGAGTTGGTTGACGGTACCCCTGGAATGAATGTGATTGGTTGTAGATGGGTATTTAAAACCAAACGAAACTCAGATGGTGGTATTTAGCGATATCGAGCAAGGCTTGTAGCAAAGGGATGTTCACAACGTTTCGGTGTAGACTACAATGAAACTTTTTCACCAGTGGTAAGAATGAGCACACTACGACTCTTGTTTGCGATAGCTGCTGAAAAGGAACTAGACGTTCATCAGATGGACGTATCCACTGCATTTCTCAATGGTGACTTGGACGAACAAATTTACATGAAACAACCAGAAGGTTTCGTTTCAAAGGAAAGCGAAAATAAGGTATGTAAGCTTAACAAAACTATTTATGGTCTCAAGCAGGCGGATCGTCAATGGCATATTAAATTTAATAAAAAGTTAATATATTTGATTGAAATGAAAGTGAATATACTTTGATAGCAACCTACGTTGATGACTTAATCATGATCACTAATAAGAATTCAAATGTTGAAGACCTTTTGAAACATTTAAACGAAGAATTTAAAATTAAATATTTGAGCAAACCGAAGCTGTGCCTTGGCTTCGAAGTTAGATTCGATGAAGATAATAAAACTATAGCTATGTATCAGTCAACAACAATATATAAAGAACTTAACCAAAAAGTATAATGTCATTAATGCAAAAAAAGTACTTATATACTCCTATGGAGGCTAAATGTAAATTAGAAGTCGAACCAACGGTAGCAGGTGAAGCAAAAGGTGTGAATAAGCTACAATATCAAGAGCTGATGGGTAGCTTAAACTATATAGCAATTTTTTCTGGACCTGATATAGCATATGCAGTGAGTACGTT
This sequence comes from Bombylius major, assembly GCA_932526495.1. Taxonomy (NCBI): domain Eukaryota; kingdom Metazoa; phylum Arthropoda; class Insecta; order Diptera; family Bombyliidae; genus Bombylius; species Bombylius major. The sequence continues at coordinate 12,128,263 of OW052046.1, forward strand.
AGCAGAATTCTGCCAAGATCCACGTAGACAACATATGAATACAGCTATTCGTGTACTGAATTACTTAAAAATAACTTCAGATGCTGAATTAGTTTACAGGAAAACAAACAGGTCACTAATTGGATATTCAAACTTCCAGCTGGGCCGAGGATGTCAACGACCGCAAATCACAGTCAGGTTATGTTTTCATTTACGGTGGTTCTGCAGTATCTTGGGAAAGCAAGAAGCAACGAGTAGTTGCAACATCTAGCACTGAAGCAGAGTACATAGGTCTTAATAACGCGGCAAAAGAAGCAACATACATGAATTTCATAATGCAAGAATTGAAATTGTCAGAACATCAAATTGAAATTTTTTGTGATAATCAAGCTGCACAACACATTGCCAAATACGAAGGAAGAGCATCCAAATCAAAACACATTCATTATCGATACCATTACATAAGAGATGCAATCGAGAACAAAATAGTGAAGCTTACATACGTGTCAACTGAAGATATGGCAGCAGATAATTTAACGAAGGCATTTCCTAGAGCAAAACATTTTCTTTGTGCTAAAACATACGGAATGCATCATAAGATAAATTGATAATAAAGTGAATTGTGAAGGCTATTGATAAAGAAATGATATTGAAAGGGCGTGTTAATATATGAATATTTATGCTACTACAATATCATTTATATCAATGGTCTACTATTGATAATTACTCATAATCTACTAAAATTTAAGTTCTACAATAATGTAATTCATTCAACCTGTCATTAACCTTATTTGACATCTCTCTTTTTTCATTCCTTCTTCTGTGTCGACCCTTCGAGATGACAGGACGTGCTGTTACAGATAATTTTATATTACATAGTGAATCTTAATAAATAATTGTAATCAATAATCCAGTCTTTTTATTCCAACAAATTTGAATCGATTTTCAGAAACTGGACCTTGAACATAAAAATGCAGAATTTTTAAAATTTCTCATCAAATCCGATCTCCCTGTTTAGTATAGCACACGTTTTATGAAACAGCATGTATACATGCATGTCTGCTACAGAACCGTTATTTTTCGGAACTTTTTTTCAAGCATAAAAATGTAAAGCTATAGTAATATCATTTTTGTAATTTGAAAATCCATTTGGAATTTACAGTTTATTAATTTTCAAATAAACGAAATATGCAGTTATGTATACATAAAATAATTTGGTTCATGAAAAATTAATTTAATAAAAAATAAATATTAAGAATTTTCTTTATTAGCAAACAATTTTTACAAAATACAAAATTTCATAAATTTTGAAAAACAAAGGTAAAGGCGGTAACACTTATCAAAATGTTCATCCGATTTAAATAGCCAATTCAAACTAAAGGGTAACACTGCCGGTGAAATCAGAAACATATTTATGTAATTACTCAAAGAAGAAATAAGACAAAATATGTCCATAAGCGCTGTGGTGCAAAAACTTATTGGATAAAGTATAGATGGTAATTGAAAGAACAGTGTCTGGTTAAGCGACCCGTAATGGTTTTCTGCGCATGTTTTTCTAGAATAATACGATTCTTTAATTATTTTTACTATATTATTATACATTTAAAAGAAAAAAGTCTTTAGAATACTCCTTGTTTTTTTTTCCTTTCTGCTTATAGTTCATATAGCCAAAACCAAGAAGGGTGAGGAATTGTATTATACTAGAAAAACATGCGCAGAAAAAAATATACTTACACACATGCATTTTTGTTGTTGTAAATTCAAAGAAACAAGCCACTTAACCAAGAATATATCATTGATATATGAAAGACATATCTAACTGATATAAAGAATATATCCTTTAGATGCATCTCTGATATATGAATGATATATGTTTTTACAAGGGAGAGTATCGCTTTTTTCGGTAGAATTCAATAAAATTCGTCACAGCACGATTGTATCTATCGAAAACGTATCATTATGATATATCAATAATATATACATACTTTTAGATATCTTTTAGACATACTTTAAGATATCATTTAGATATACTTTTAGATATATATGGAATAGGAGCAAAAATGGAAAAGAAACAGAAAATTGTCAATACATTTGTTATTATTTATGAATATACTCACCAACTTTTAAAAAATTTTCATTACATGGTTGAATGACCTTTTTCAAAGCTATGCATGAAAATTTATAATTAGCTGAGTAGTACTCATAATTAATAACAAATATATTTCCTGCTTTCTATTTATTTATAAAATTTAAAAGTAATACATTTAATAAAGTTGAATTATAATTTTATTAAATTTTTAACAAACAATTAACACAAAAACAATACCAAGTATATTTAGGTAATTTAAAAAAATTTTAATTATTATAAAATTCTCAGATTCTTCAACTTCATCGAGAAAATCATCATCATCATTAGAATTTTCCGAATCATACATAGCTGTATCCTCCAAACAATTTAGTTCGTTATTTTCGCAATATGGCTCATTGTTTGTAAATTCATATTGCATAGATATTTCATTTGGGATCCGGAAAATTCATCGCCAGCAATTCTTCGCCAGCAATTCATCGCCTCAACAATTCATCGCCACAGCAATTCACCGCCAGCAATTCTTTGCCAGGAACTCGGCGGTGAATTGCTGTAGCGATGAATTGTTGAGGCGATGAATTGCTGGCAAAGAATTGCTGGCGGTGAATTGCTGGCGAAGAATTGCTGGCGATGAATTTTCCTAGACCCATTTCATTTATCATTCTTTCATGTTGATTAATATTGCCATTGTTTATAATTTGATTTTCATTATTCTTTTCTATTTCATAACATGAAGTCTTCATCCGTTTAACCTCTTTGGCAACTAATTTTCTAAAATAAACACTGCTAATACCACTTACCTTTTTTTCCGCCATTCTTTAAATTTTATTTAAATTTTTTTTTCAATTCTTCAGCTTTCAATATTTTATTTCACAAAATTATATAACCCTAAAAAAAAAATGGTAGTGATGACATAAACTGTGATTTTCAAAGAGCAGAGCAAACTGCGATTGCTCTTTTCAAATCACAGTGATTGAAACCTGTGATTTAATCACAGACTGCTATTTTATATTTTATAGTGATTGCTCTTTTTCTGTGACTGTGATTTGTGAATACTCTGTATAATTCACTAATCACTACTATACTAGTATACTAATTTGAAATAGTGATAGATATAATAGCAGATGAGCAGACTGCGATTTTATTTCTCTTTCTTTTTTTTTTATTCTTTTAGATTTTTTTTTAACCAGAACATGTTTGGTACGTATACATGCGATATTCATTTATCTTCGAAATTACTTTTGACTCGAAATTTAAATTTTGCGGGCAATATTATTATAAACAGATGATACACATATGTATGTACTACAAAAATTTCTGTCTGCTTTTTATTTCAAACCAGGTTCGAATCGAATACAAATGTATGTATACTTATATATTTCAAAAATCGCAGTCACTGCTCTGCTCTTTATATCTAAGTATACATACTTTTTAAAAATAAAATCACAATAGCAGCCATGAGCATGAATCGCAATCACAACCATGAATCACAATCACTGCTCTTTTTTTAAAGAGCAGTCGACTGTGATTGCTCTTTTAACAAACCTGTGATTTAATCACAGGTTTCAAAATCACATAACATCACTAAAAAATGGCCAACTAATTCACTATAGAAACAGTTATATGGACGAATTCTAAAAACACGATTAAGCGAGAAACGAACTGAGATATGTACATATATCTATTATGATATATGAATAATTTATCAGGAATACGGAATACATCTAAAATATGTATGGAAACAAATTTATTCGGGAAACACGACTACTGGACGAAGCAATGTATCAAAAAATAGACAGATAAGATATATATCTACTAGGATACATAGATGATATGTCTAAAATATTTCTAACAGATTTTTATATAGAAATAATTTGATCGTGTGACCCGAAAAGGTAACGAAGTAATATATCTAAGATTAGATGGGTGGAATATATATCCTTGATGGTTAACTGGGAAGTCTCTTCTTTTCTATACATATACAAAAAAAGATCACTATAGCATGTGATTACTCATTAGTTGAATGGGTATCGTTGTTATAGATTTGAGTCTTAAGAATTCAGAAAACGTATCCTTTTTTCGATACTCCAACTATTTCGTGATCCATGAAAAAAATGCTGTACCCTTATATTGAATTTATTCTAAAAGGACTTTTTCACATTTCGTATTGCATGAAAATGATCTTAAAATAAAGAACAGGATCTTTACTTACTATCCTAGTGTTATTTTCGAAGACAGGACACGAAATGTACTACGTAGGATTAAAAAATATTTTCCGGAACAGTGAGATTAAGGGAGTTCAGGACTATTTAAATTCCATTTTGTGTGTGAATATCTCTGAAATCTTCTGGAATATAGAGATAACTCTCTGCGGTAGGACGCATATGGTGAAGGTGATGAGGTATAACCTCAAAATCAAACAAATCACTAACGACACTAACTGCCTTTTTAACTAAGTTGGTTTATATTAAATATATAAGTATAATAGTGTAGTCTTTAAATAATTTAACCGCATACACAACCCTTTTAAGTGAAAGTGGTAAATACTCCCGATAAATAACGTGCTCGATACTTCAATTCAAGTTCAATCCAACTGAACCATTCTGGCCTGTATACACGATCAGGTGGTAAACTTGGTCTAGGCATTACCAGCTGACGTATGTCAGCCATATTGATTGATTCGTTCAGTATAATATAACCGAAAGCAGTACTGCCATATAGAACATCGAAACAGCAATAAAGGGAAATTTAAAAAAAAAGAGTTGCCAGGCAACCTTTTTTACTTTTTCTAACTTTTTTATTTTTTATATAGTCCAGGGGGTCGATTATGAACATACTTTATCGTTATTACTTTATCGCTATAAATGGATAAAGAAAAATCGGTATTATGAACCCACTTTATCGTTATGACGTATTAGAAATTCTCTCAAATTCTTTATTTTTTGTGGTGAATTTGAAAATTACGATAAAGCGGTATTATGAAACAACTTTATTGATATTTTTGTATCGTTATTTATACTTTAAAATAACGTGAGTTCAGTAAAGGTCTTTATTGTATAAAGTTGTTATTTTTAGTGAACAAATTGTGAAAAAAATAATGTAAACAATTTAAATAAATTAAGTGTTGTAAGTATTTATGTTTTTGCTTATTATGAATAATATATAAATCGTTGTAAAAGTCAATTTTTCCTTTTTTCGAGATATTTAATGATTGTCATAATCAGTTACTTTATGATGTTATATGTATATTCGAGTTTCGAGTTGATAAAATCATACATTTATTTTAAAATGTGAATCTTCTATTCTATCATTTTAAAATTTATTAAATGTATTTTATTGTATGTATGTATTAAAAAAAAGTCTTATATGAATTTCAAAATATTTATCATTCTTTTATTTTTTTCATTTTTTACATTTTCATTACACAAAAGCAGTATAAAATAATAAGAAATCATATCACTTAACAATAATAATATATTTTATTTATAATAATTTATAAAACTTATACTTTTTATATTATTTATTTTTCACAATAAATAATTCACTAATCATTCACTAATTTTTTATTGATTTTCTTTTGTTTACACTTTTAAACGTCAAACTATGGATGGTGAGCAAGAAAATAAAGTTGGTGATCTCTCACGAAAATTATTTATCGTAGAGAGTTTGTAATATCACTTTATTTTTATCACTTTATCTTTATTTTACTTTATCGTTATTTATAACGAAAGTTCATAATCCGGCCCCAGGTTTTCAAACTTTCGATTCTATTATTGAGCTTCAAACGGCATAATGGCGGCTGATCCCGCCAGAAAAAGAAGAGAAAGTGATTCCTCAGGAATGGGGAATCACTTAAACGCAGACACTGGAAACCGTACTAACTCTTTCGAACTTTTTAAAGAGCTTAACAGCAAGCCTAAAACGAAAATCTCTATTAGCAGAGCTGCAAAAAAACTGCAAAAGAGATCACTAAAAAAAGCAGCCACGCTTTCCAAAACGTTTTTCAATCCTACTCCAGCGGAATTGCAAAACATCATCAATAGCAGCAATGAAGACCCAAAATTCATCACAATAAAAGCGAAGGACACCTCAAAAAAATTGAGTGCGGGAAATTTATTTATTATAGCGAAACAACTAGAGGATATATCGAAAGCTATTAAAGCTCTACGTACTAATGCTGAAGGCAGCATAATTCTATTGGTCAACAATAGTGACACCGCCAATTTGTTTATTAAAAAACTCCAAAGCCAAACTCTAAACAGTATTGAGGGTATTAATAGTTTTAAAGTAGGTTTCCAAATGCAACATCTCCATCACCGATGACCAACATTAATGCGATGGTAATTTCTGCTGTGAGTGTGGCATTGAAGGTTACTCCACTTTTGATAGGAACTGCCCGACATTCCTGTTGGAAAAGAGATTATAAGGTTAATGTATGATAAGCACCTGTCCAAATACAAGGCGAACACCCGAACATGTAACGGCAGAAATCAGCTCTACAAGCAACACATCAAAAAGAAACAAATGCTATGTCGATAAATGGCAAACTAAAAGGATCATATGCTGAAATAACAAAAACCAGGACAATCGAAGAAAACATAAGCCCAAACACTAACAACTCTAACAACCTCAACAATTCTAATAATTCCCCAAAACATTCAAAAGTAATTAACATTTTTAACCCACATGTCAATTTTAACACCAATACCTCAGCATTAGCTATAGCCTTGGTATGGTATGGTATGAAGGGCTGTTTGCTTCAGGAGAAGCAATTTCACTCGGAGGCCTAAAGGCCCATTGTGAATACCTTTTTGTTTTGGATATTTTCGTGGGAGTTGGCTTATCCTGAAAACCATTTCGATTTTTGTATAAATCTATTTAAGTCTTTTAGTGCTATCTCAGCTATGCCGTCCAGACTGTCAAAGAACCTTGCTTCCAAACAAGCGAGTCTTCGTTCTTTTAGAGCTGGACATTCTCAGAGTAAATGCACTATTGACTCTATTTCTTCTTCATCTCTACAACTTCGGCAGAAAGCGTTCGATGGTATGCCGAGTTTGTTGGCCATAGCCCCTATTAGGCAGTGTCCAGTAATCACCCCGACAAATTCTCGAACTTGTTTTCTTTGAAACGTTAGTAGAGTTGCGGTCTTTTTTCCGTTTATTTCCGGCCACATGCTACGGGTTATGGAGCAACCACTAGAGCCCTCCATTGTTTCGCAGTCATGTTTTCGAAAAAAGAGTCAATAAGGTATTTTGCCTTGCTGAGAGGAGGGTCTACCTACCGACGTGACCTGGGACCCAGCAAAGTCGAACCCTGTGCTGTGTAAGGACTTTTAAGGCTTTGACGCATTCTTCGACACATCTTGAATTTATCTCGTTGGAGTTTAACGCTCTGAGTGTTGCTTGGCTGTCCATACAAATTGTGATTTCGGCGGGCGAAATCCGCATTTCCTGAACAGCCTGTGCAGCTTTCATCACCGCGTATACTTCTGCTTGGAAAATACTGCAGTCTTTAAGTCTAAACGACTTTTTGATCTGCAATATTTTTGAGAAGAATCCTGCTCCCGTGCTTTTTCCTGTTTTCGATCCGTCAGTGAAGATGGCGATTCCCCTGATAATGTTATTAGGAGTTGTTCATTCTTCTCTTTTAGGTATGAGAACAGTGTATGGTTTTTCAAAGTCATATTTGGTTTTCCTATAATCGTTTTTGGGTGGTAGTCCAATTTGATTGAAGGTGTCCAAAATGACTGAATGTCCTTTGTTCTGTGGTTTCCAAAAGCAGTTCTCTCTTAGTCTAAGAGCTGCTTTGGCCGCCACATTTTTTATAAATAGCTCTATGGGTTGCAGGTGTAAAATAGTTTCCAAAACTGATTGTGGTGTGGATTTAAGTGCACCTGTGGTACCCAAACACGCTAGTCTTTTTACTTTTCTTAAACTGTTAAGGTAGGATTTTGTATTTGCAGTTTCCCACCAAATCAGCGCCCCGTATGTAAGAATTGGTCTAACAATCGCTAAGTGCATCCAGTGTACTATATGCGGTTGCATACCCCAGTTCTTGCCGAAAGTTCTTTTGCATGCATAAAGTGCATTTAGTGCTTTCCTTGTTCTCTCTTCCGTATTGCGTTTCCAACTTAGTTTGGAGTCGAATATTATGCCAAGATATTTGGCTTCAGGAGAGAGTTTGAGGGTGGTACCTTGGAGTCTAGGTAGATCCCATTTAGGTATTATGTACTTTCTTGTGAAGAGGACTAGTTCTGTTTTATCAGAATTGACGACTTTAAGGCCACTAGCCTCTGCCCATAACACAACTTCTTTTAACGCAGAGTTCATAATTTCACTAATAACTGGTAAGATTTTACCAGTTTTGCGTATTCTAGCAGCCTCTGTTGTTGACTCTATGTTGGAACAGAAGTTGGCCCATGATTCTCTTTTGGCTGCCCTCGTTTCCCTCTTGTACTCGTTAAAGCTAGAACGATACGCGTTCCAGTCTTCTTCAGATTTTGATCGTTTGGCTTTGTTAAAGGCTTTTCTAGTTTTAGTCCTGAGGAGTCGTAGTTCCCTTGTCCACCATATTGCATGGTTTCTTTTAGGCTGCCGACTAACAGGACATGATTTACTAAAGGCCTCCGTAAATGTACTAGTAATAAGTTTGACTGAATCGTTTATCTGTGTCTCACTTGAACATTCGCTTGCCGAGACAAGTTTCAGTCTGTTTGAAACAATTTCAGAGAATTTTATCCAGTCTGTCTTAGTAGGGTTTCTAAAGAGTTTGTTCATTGTTTTCTTGAAACTGATAGTGAAAGTTATTCTAAAATTGTCCGAAAAGAAGAATTTAGATGATACTTTCCAGTCACTAATTCTATCATAATCTACAAATTGAGTCAAAGTTAGATCTATTACTTCTTGCCTAGATTTGTTTTGGAAGGTAGGATGACTACCCTTGTTACATATTTCTAGTTTTGTTAGTAATGTGAATTCAAAAATTGACTCACCTCTTTTATTTATGTATGAGCTAACCCACTGTGTGTGATGGGCATTTGCGTCCATTCCTATTACTAAGTTTGCTTCGGTGTCACTGGCATGTTTCACCAGACTCCTTAGCGTGTCGGTTGGAGGGTGTTCTTTTTCGAATGGTAGATATGCGGATGCAAGAATGCTCATTTTTAAGCTCAAATATCACCAACGTCAGATCTGTGTTGCTGAAACGATGAGAGAACAGAAAATATTGCTGTTTTCTTATCAAAATACAGCTTCTTATCTTACCTTCTTTTTGGGAGTTGTAGAGATTATAGTGTTTTGATCTTAATTCTTGAATTTTGCCTCTGGCGAGCCACGGTTCTTGGATTAGGGCTACATCTATGTTCTCCTCCGTCATGAGCAGCAGGTCATCGGTAACTGCCCGGGAGTGATGCAGATTTATCTGCACCACCCTGAGCTTATTGACTTCCCTCATTGGAAGAGATAGTGAACTTCAGACTACCGAGTCCGAACTTCACCACCCTTGCTGCCCTTCTCAGGAATTTGGCCGACTCACTGTCAACCGCAATCCTGAGGACTATTCCATTATTCTCTTTGGTTTTTGAAGTCAGGATTTTCCAGTTTCCCGTACTTAGTCCCTGGTTCTGCACTTCAATTAGCTTTAGTATGGATGTGATCTCCGGTACTGGAGGTGGTATCCATACATGTGCCAATTCGCGTAGTGGCAGGGACGAAGCTGAATTCGTTTCAATCCTGGCTCCTTTCCAGAGTTCTCCTATGTTGTGAATGTAGCTGACAAGGAAATCATACGATTCCTTATTACTGCATCCCACAACCTTCACTCCTTTCCGCCATCCAGCACCAACAAATTTGCAGATGTTATGTGCATCTGCGTTTCCGCTGGTAGCTATCATAGCTTCTAGGATTTTAGCTTCCACCTTCATCCAGTTTTCTTTCGTTAGCTTCCCATTAGGGTCGTTACGGTCGATCACTGCCAGAGTGAGTTCTTCACTGCTGTAGAATCCAGTTTTATCTTTCTTTTTTGAGTTCCCTGGTTTTTCTTCTGCTGAGCGAAGTCTTTTGGGAGGTCTTGCTGGTTCCTTTTCCTCTAACTGCACAGTTTTCGGATTTGGGTTTCGAGGAGCTAGGATTCGCCTTTTTCAGACTTTTCCTACTTTCCTCCGTACCCGCGGCTTTCCCGCCACCTTGTATTTCGGTACTTGCTTTGGAGGAGGGGGCAGGATTCGTCTTCTTATGAAGAGTTATTCCACTTTCCTCCATTTCCTTTGCGTTCCCTTTTTCTCTGGTTGTTAAAGTTTCCGGAAGTGTTACGTTACCGTAACGTTTCTCGTACACCTTAACTATCTTTTTGTGTTTTTTTATAAATCTCTTCTCCCTTTCTGTTAAGGTTGAAGGATCTTTTTTGGCCATCTTTTTAAGAAATTTGGTGAAACTTTTATAGCCAGATTTGGCTTTTTGTTCTGCCCGTTTTTTTTTCCGACATATGTACATCATTTTTTCCTAGTGGACGTTCCTCTGTCTCTGTTTCTATGTCTGAGTCCCCGCTGGACTAAGAGAGGACCTCTCTCAGCTTATTGAGACTCATCACGTTCTTGAGCAGAGGTGTGTCTTTAGGAGATTCTGTAGCTGCATCTTGCCTCTTAATGGACCTTTTGTTACTTTTGATTTCATCAGGTGAATTTCTTTCTTCATGCCCCTGATGAACAGCATGATCTTGATCATTTGTTTTATTTGTTTTATTTATTTCCGGGACTTCCATTTTGTTCCCACGAGTAGTTCGGAAAGGGTGGTCGACCACTGCAGAGCCGAAATACATTGGCACAGTACTTTGTACAACCGACCTTGCCCGAGCATCGGAGGGGACCGTTCGAGACCAGCTCATATATCACCTGCTAGTCAAGCAGCCGCTTGGCACGGTTTCTACACACCTTCGGTTTAGGTGAGATTTGGAGGGTTTACTCCCTTTGTGCTTGGCATTGTCTGATATCTCCCAACTGACCTGTTCGACATGGGTGATCCTACTGGGTTTAACAACTGTTAAACCGTCGACATAGCTCAGTTCTTCTCAGATATACGCAAGCCTCTCCACCACGACAAGGTGCAAGCACTTTGAAGAGGAGCTACAGCCTTTACTAATAAACAAATGACAATCTTGAACTCACCAAGCAAACCAAACTTTAACAACCCTCGTAACACAATTACCACATTGAAAAATACTAACCCCTTGGTTTCTGGTACACCATCGTCCCCACAGGCTTCGCAACCTGTAAAAGAAACTAACATCAACTCTCTTGAAACAAAAATAGGGTGGCAGCTGACCTTTCAATAGATTGGGCGTCCAATCCAAGGGTGGAACAGCATATGCCCAGGGATGCGTGGCTAGGGGAGTGCCTAGTCGTTAATATGCGAACTCTGGATACCAGGCGACCTCCAGTTTCAATAAAGCCTTCCTATGGTAATGCAGGGCTCTGCCATAGGTGACCTTCCTTTTCCGTGCTATTCGTGGATCCAACTATGGAACTTAATACAAATAAAAAACAAAAAACAAAAACAATAACTGAAGATGTAACTAGTGCATCAATTGAGACGGAAAATCTCACAAATGTAGAAGAAGAAATTCTTCAAAATACAATACCGCAAGACTTAGAGGACCTAGAGAGTTATAATAGCTCAGAGGACTCAAGCGACAACGAATCCGACAGCACAATTGTCGGTTCAGAAAAAACTTTAACGGCAGACAACCAGTCGACTTGCTCCGACTTAAGAGGAAACCTAGAAAGCCTCAAGCTCGGTAGCAAAATAAAGCTGGGCGGGGCTGCTCGTAAAAGGTTCAAGTGGCTTATAACAAAAAAGGGCCGCACTCCTGAAGAGGCTAGACAACTAGCTCTAAAACCCATTGGAAGGTCAACCAAGAGAGCCAGACCAGAGTCAAATCCCAAATCTGGAACTGGTGGTTGCAAAAGGTTCAAGGACCCCACTGGGAGAAGTATAAACGCAGAGGCAATGACCGCAACTTTCAAGGAAGCTGTAGAAAGCACTAAAGTTGGGATCATTTCCTTAAAATTTCCAGAGATTCTCCTGTCAACGGAAGATTTAAATGCCGTACAAGAGAAAATCTTGGAACAAATTATTGAGCAAAAGGAGGGAAAAATAAAACCAAAGTTCCTCAACACAACTTTCTGCGCAGGTTGGTTAGTGATCACCTGCGCAAACAAAGAAACAGCAGAGTGGCTTAAAGGGGTGGAGAGTAAATTAAAGCCCCGGGAAGAACTAGAATTAAGGGTAGTGGAAGAGGGAAACATTCCTCGTACACAAATCCTGGTAGGTTACTTCCCTAATAGCTCTACAGATCCAAGCGAGAAGATCTTGAACTTAATACAAGGTCAGAACGAGGGAATAAAGGCAGGGCATTGGCGCGTTCTGAAGAGAACAAACGACAATACAGCTGCACGCCTAGTTTTCTCGGCTGACCACGGATCTGTGGAAGCAATTAAAAAGAATAGCTTCAGGGTGAGCTACAAGTTTGGTTCGGTCCTGTTGCGGCACAAAAACGCGACGACAGGCGGTACCAAAGGCGAAGAGGCAAAAAGCAAAGAGGAATTGCAAAAGACTTCAAGTGAGTCTTTGACTCACGCAGTAAAGGCTAGCACCTCAACTGCTTCAACCTCAACACTAAAGGCACCAACTGAAGGAGCTAAGTGCGCAAAGGGACCGGCTAACGTAGCTAAGGGTGAAACATCGAGACCCAAGTTAGCGTGGAAATTACCACTAAAGGGCAGGGAAACGAGGGGTAAAACTGAACCTTCCGTACCGAAAGGACAGGAAGGCGAAGCAGAGCCCCAGCCTAAAAAGTAATGGGAGACATCAGGTGTGTCCAAATAAACCTCCACCATGCAAAAGCTGCCTCAGATACACTTAGCAGGAGGTTTATCAAAGACAACCTAGACCTGGCATTAATTCAAGAGCCATGGTTCTGCAGAGGAAGCATTAAAGGCCTCAGCATGAAAAATTGTAAATTAATTTACAACACCACATGTAAGTATCCAAGAGCAGCGATGCTTATCAACAATCTAATTGATTTTGTTCCTAATTCAGAGTTTATCAACCAAGACTTAGTTGCCATACTAGCTAGACTCCAAATGCAGAATAGTAGACAAGAGGTAGTTATTGCCTTGGCTTACTTCCCCTGTAGTGAGGAAAGACCACCCCCACAAGGAGTCGAAAAGCTAGTTAAATACTGCAATTCAAGGAACAAGCAACTAATCATGGGATGTGACGCAAACGCCCATCACAGCATCTGGGGAAGCTCAGACACCAACACAAAAGGTGAGTACCTATTACAATTTCTAAATACTAACAACCTAGAAATAAGTAATAGAGGTAACAAACCGACCTTCCTCAATGCAATAAGGAGTGAGATCTTAGACATCACAGTATGTACTCCACTAATAGGACCTAAAATTGTGAACTGGCATGTGTCAAATGAGATGTCAATGTCGGATCATCAGCAGATCAGATTTGACATTGAAGCGACACACGCAAAACATATTCAAGTTAGAGTTCCAAAGCTAACTGAATGGAACCTCTATAGGGAATACCTTAAAGCAGACCAATCAGTTAGAGAGGGGCTTATTGAGAATGAGGAAGAGCTGGACTTTGCAGCCATTGAACTCCAAAACCTCATCACACAGGCTTTCGAACAAAGCTGCCCGATAAGACAAAAAGTCATGCCGAGAGATGTACCTTGGTGGAATCGGGAACTGGAAAAAGCTAAGAGAACAACTAGAAAACTCTTTAATAGTGCAAAACGCTCCGGAAATTGGAGTGAATACAAGAAGGCACTTACTGAGTACAACAAGATGCTAAGAAGATCCAAAAGGAGAACGTGGAGGAACTTGTGTAATGGAATAAATGATCTTCCAACCACCGCAAGGCTCCATAAAATCCTGTCGAAGGATCACTCAAACGGAATAGGAATGTTGGAAAAACCAAAAGGGGAATATACAGAGAGTCCGGATGAGACAATCTCTCTACTTATGGACACTCACTTCCCTGACTGTCAAAAAATAAATGAGGAAAACTCTGAACTAAAACCTCTAGTGGGACAACAAAGAACCAACAGAGGGAAAAGCCTCTCGGGAAGGGTAATTACTCCTGACAAAGTAAAATGGGCAGTGGGGACGTTCAAACCATTCAAATCCGCGGGTATGGATGGTATATTCCCAGCTTTACTGCAAAAAGGGGTTGAGATACTTCTTCCTAGGTTAGTGAGGGTGTTCAGAGCCAGTCTATACCTAGGACATATTCCAAAGCCATGGAGGGAAACAAAGGTTGTCTTTATACCTAAAACGGGCAAAAGACCGAATGAAAAACCCAAGTCATTTCGGCCAATAAGCCTAACCTCTTTTCTTTTGAAAACAATGGAAAAAGTAATCGACAGACACATTAGAGAATGTGTTATAATACCTAAGCCGCTGGAGCAAAATCAGCATGCTTACCAATCTGGAAAGTCTACTGTCACAGCGCTTCATAGCCTGGTCAGAAAGATTGAAAAAACACTAGAGGCCAAAGAGGTAGCGGCTTGCATTTTTATTGACATAGAAGGTGCTTTTGACAACACCTCATACAAATCCATGGGTGAAGCCATCTCCCGCAGAGGATGTGATGCAAATATCACCAGGTGGGTAATGTCAATACTTGCACAAAGACTTATTACTGCCAACCTAGGGGACCAAAATATCACCATAAGAGCCAGCAAAGGGTGCCCTCAAGGAGGAGTATTATCGCCCTTGCTCTGGTCTTTGGTGGTAGATGACCTATTAAGAAGTCTAAATGAAAAAGGCTTCGACTCGCAAGGTTACGCGGATGACCTAGTGATCATCATCAGGGGCAAGCACGACTCGGTTATATCTGAACTCGTACAAAGTGCACTTGCTCACATTAATGAGTGGTGCAACAAAGAGGGATTATCCATCAACCCTGAGAAAACCACCATCGTACCTTTCTCAAAGAGAAGAAAGCTAAACATCAAAAGCTCTGTTTTGAGAAATGTACGGATACAAATGTCTGAAGAGGTGAAATATCTAGGAGTACATCTAGATAAAAAACTTACCTGGAAAAATCACATAGACAAAGTCACAACAAAGGCCATTACAGCCTTGTTTTGCTGTAGTCGGCTACTAGGCAGAACCTGGGGACTTAAACCACAGATGATGTTCTGGGCATATACAACCATAATAAGACCAATAATCAGCTACGCTGCTTTGGTCTGGTGGCCAAAAACCAAAGAGAAGACAACCCAAATTAGGCTTCAGAAACTACAGAGGCTAGCGTGCCTGAATATCACAGGTGCCATGAGTACCTGCCCTACAGGAGCTATAGAGGCACTGCTTAACCTGCCTCCCCTATATATATATATTAGGAAGGAGGCAGTAAGGTCTGCCTTCAAGCTACAGGGTACCGAAAACCTAAAACCCGGAGATCTCAAAGGTCACCTAAGCATATTGGAAACAATATCCATGGATGACTACTATAAAGTCTCTGACGTTATGCCAGCTAGAATGAACATGGGTATTAATTACAACATTCTACTGACACAACGACAAATATGGAAAACTGGCGTAGCAGTTTTCGAGAAAGGCTCGGTTATTTGGTATACTGACGGATCCAAAACTGAGCAAGGAACAGGAGTTGGAGTTGTAGGCCCAGGAGCTAAAATACATAAAGCACTAGGGAAAACTGCAACAATCTTCCAAGCAGAGATACATGCTATAGAATTATGTGCCAAGAAATGTCTAGAGAAGGGATATAGAAAGGCAAGAATCTATATCATGTCGGACAGCCAGGCAGCATTGAAGGCTATTAATTCACAAATGATAGATTCAAAGCTGGTCTGGGACTGCATCACTACTTTGAAAGAACTGGCAAACAACAACAGACTAACAATAGGATGGGTGCCAGGGCACAAAGGCATAGCAGGAAATGAGGAGGCTGATCGCCTGGCAAAGTCAGGAGCGGAAGCCATCTTCATTGGACCTGAACCTTTCTGTGGATTACCCAAATCACACAGAACAAACTTGATCAATGAATGGGAGGAGCAACAAAAGTCCTCACACTGGTCAAAAACACAAGGCGCCAGACAGGCCAAAAAATTCATAAAAATCAATAAGAGCAAGGCACTAGAATTCCTTAAGCTTCCAAAAAATGAACTAAGGACACTAGTGGGACTTTTCACTGGACATTGTCCTCTAAGATACCATTTGACAAAGATGGGAATAGAGGAAAATCAAAATTGTAGATTTTGTGAAGAGGAACCGGAAAACTCAGAGCACATCTTGTGCCGGTGTAAAGGTATAATAAGTCTGAGGCTTGAGCATATGGACCAAATGTACCTTACACCGGACGAAGTGTGGCATCTACCACCTAAAAAAGTACTGGGTTATGTAAAAGCCCTGAACCTTTAGGTCAAAACCAGCAATAGGGAATTACAAAAGATCCAAACGGGTCGCAGTAACAAGGGAACAACACCCCACCTCTAGGCTGGTTCTTAAATCTAATCTAATCTAATCTTGAACTCACCAAGCAAACCAAACTTTAACAACCCTCGTAACACAATAACACTCATAAGAGTGGCGTGGCCTTTATGATCAGGAGCGGTATCCACTTCACGAGATCTCCGACCGATTCCCGCAACCCTTCGATCAAAATTACGATACATAACCCTTTTCGCTTGTCGTTAATGAACATCTACCTGGAAAACGGCCGAGCCAATCCTATCGGTGACTTTGATGTCCTCACAAAGGATGTTGACGGTCCGATTGTCCTCCTGGGTGACTTCAACGCCCACAGTCCCTTATGGGGCTCGAGCATTGCGAATCACAACGGAAGACAAATCGAAGACTGGATAGGTGACTCCCGATTCGTGGTCCTAAATGATAGTTCGGCAACGCATTCAAGCACGCGCGGCTAACTCACGCACATCGATGTAACTCCAATTTCATCTACCATAGCCACAGACTTCGTATGGAAAACACTGACTCCCATCAGTGGAGATCATACGCCAATTCTAATATCTTCCAGGAATATCTCCACTTCCTACAGACATATTCCAAGTTTCCAAAGAATCCAAAGCTAATTGGCCTAAGTTTGAGAATTTTCTTACTTCGTTCCTAACGGAGCACACACCTTCCAAGGTACTAAATAAAGAAATAGCTTTATTAACAAAAGCAGTTAGAGTAGCAGCCAACTCTAGTATTCCTAGTTCCAAGCCCACTTCGAGGACCACACCGATTTGGTTTACCCCAGAAACAAAATTACTGATCAGGCTGAAAAATTCCGCTTGAAAACGTCTCAAACAGCACGAATCCTTGGACAACGCTATTTCCTATAGGAAAGCAGCTGCTGTCCTCAAAAGACACATTAAACAAGCAAAAAAGCAAGCCTGGATGGAGTTTGTCGAATCAATCAACCCGAGCAGCACAAATCAAGAAAGTCAGAACAATCCTAGGTAGGAACAACATAAATAACGTCCACCCTATTACAATCCCCAACAACAGTACGAATAAAGATACATCCTATTGAGATCGCCAACACGCCAGTCAAATTTTTTAGTACAAATATTATTAACCCTCAGAATTTAGACCCAATATGTACACAAGCTATGAGTAGTTTTGGAAGCGACAAACTCCAACTCCTCTCCAACCCCATCACTCAAGAAGAATTTGAGACTACCCTCAAATACTTCAAGAGTACCTCCGCCGGTCTTGACAGGATCTTCTTTGGCATGATCAAACACTCCACCAGTCAGTGGAAAGCTCGCTTGATCATGATCTTTAACAAAATCTTAACTTCTGGCTATTTCCCGTTTGAATGGAAATTAGCAGAAGTTATCTCAGTTCCAAGGGTTAAAAACACCTCTCTATTACCCTCCCATTTCAGACCGATCTCCCTTTTAAAAACCCTGTCTAAACTCCTTGAAAAAATCCTAGCCAACAGACTGCTTGCCGAACAAAGACTGCCCCATGCGATTTCAAACCATTTTATCATTTTTAAGTGATAGAAGGGTGACAGTCAGAGTCAAACGTTTGCATTCCTTGATCCATTACATCAATTACGGCCTACGTCAGGATTCTCCTCTCTCAGTAGTCCTCTTCAACGTTTACATATACTCCCTTGCTGTTCGTCTCCGAAACATATCAGACCTGTATCTACATATACATATATGCAGACAACATAATCTTACATGCTTCTGGCTCCACGCCTCAGGTCAATCGTATACCGTGCATAATGGTTTTCAAACAATAGATGTGTGCTGTAATGAAAACGGTGCTAAATTGTCTCCCGAGAAGGTAGATGCACTTCACATTTGCAGGAAAAAAACATGTAAAGAAAACTGCATAATACTTTCAAACAACAGAATCCTCTTTAAATCTAGCACAAAAATCTTAGGAATAGTCTTCTCCCCCTCTCTCCGATGGAACAGTCATGTAGAACAGCTGGCTGGTAGAATTAAGAAGACTAACAATCTTCTTAAGGCTATCTGCAATAGGATGGATGGGATGGCTTGACCATCGAAATAGCGAATAAGATGGCCAGGTTAACCTATGGAAGTTTGGACTACGGAATCTATCTCTTTGGAGGTGAAACCCAATTTTTAAACCGGAAACTCCAAACATGTATCAACTCAAGCGCTCGTTTCGCCACGGGTGCTCTTCGCTCAACACCGATCGAATCCCTGTTAGCTATTTCACAATTTAAAACAGTTCAAGATAGGTTCGATAGAATCTCTTCCAACCTGATATTCAAGAATCTCCACAGCCCAACCGCACCACTCAACCATATCATCGCAGATATCCTCAACAGTCAAGTAACGAGGCACTTCAAATACTTGTGCTTGAGCAAAGCAATAAACCGAATTCCCTCTAAACTCTGTAGCTTACTAAATTAATTATTTTAATTAATTTCACTTTTTTTTGTATTATTAATAATATAACAATAATCTGCATCCAAATCCACGACTCCAAATTCCAATCAAACTGTATCAAAAAAAATCTAACCAACAAAATCTCCAATAATAAAACACGTCCGTCTCCAACAAAGGTTTTTATTCGAATACTCGTCATTACTCATTACACCATACATTTCATTATGATATATATACATAGATGTATGACACAATAATAACCTACAATTTATGATTAATAATAATAGCCTACACTTCCTAGTCCTACTAACACCAGATATTACATCTTTAACTACAGATATACCACCATGGAAGAGCATTCGTAATCGAACTTACATACAAACAACCAATAGCACCAATAAAATACTCAGACAACAGACCTTTCTAAAATCCCTGGAGCAATATCAATTCAAACAGGTGATCTATACTGACGCCTCTAAATTTCAAGCCTCGGTCGCGTCTGCAGTCGTAAATCCGCAAGGAGAGACCATCTACACTAAGAGTTTTCCCACATGAACTTCGGTGTACACTGCAGAAGCGACCGCGATCCTGGAAGCCTGCAAACTTCTAGGTGACACAACTCAATCATGTGAAATATCATAGTTAGTGCTCATCATGAGCAGACGTGTTTTCGATTACTAGCAATTTATCATTTTTTTTTCTAGTTGATTCTATAGTGTCTTAATCTATTACAATATTAGTGACTTAATTATAGAGGTTATTTTTATTTTTTGATATTAGTATATTAATAAAGTAAATTAATAAAAATTAATAAAAATAATAGTTAATAACTTTAATTTTCTTGAATTGCTATAAACATCATGGCAATTTACTGTAAAAAGTGCAATAAATCCATTACCAGAAACAATAGTGGTTTAAAATGTTGTAAATGCAATAATGATTATCATCGAATTTGTGCTGATATTAGTGCACAATTGTTATCCGAAATTACTACCGGTAAAACGGTTTTTTGCTGTGCTAGTTGTTTCAGCAGTAAAATAAATTCCTCTGTTGTTACGGGTGATGATGCTGATAACGATGATAATACCACATTAAAAGAATCAATAAATAATATGCTAAGTGATATCAAACTAGTAAAAAATAATCAAAAATCTTTCACTGAAACATTGGATAGACTTCTAAACAATGTTATTGAAATTTAAAAAATTTCTGATACTTTATCTGATCAACAACAAAGGATTGAACGTTTGGAGAATGAGAATACTTTATTAAAAACAGCCATAAAAGACTTGAATAAACGCTTTGAGCACATTGAAAATAAATCTCTATCCAATTTCATTGAAATTTCTAATGTTCCAGTACAAGATAAAGAAAATCTGCAAGAACTTATCAATTAAATTCATGAGAATCTTGGAGTCGAATTAAAATCCAACGACATTACGAAATTTTATAGGATAAAGAGTCGTACAAATAATAGCTCAAATGATAAATCTAAAATTAATTTGCCACCTCCAATAATTGTTAAGTATCAGTCGGATCTAATTAGAAATAAAGTTTTGCTTGCATATTAATTAAAAAATTATAGTTTAAGTACTAATGATTTAGATTTAGGTTTCTCATCTCTATCAAGAATCTTTGTAAATGAGTTTCTTACAAAAAGTAAAAAAGCACTTCTTTTTCAGGCTAAACTTGTAAAGGTGAAATATAATTTTCTATATGTTTGGAGCAAAAATAACAATATATATTTACGTAAAAGTAAAAATTCTCAAATTTTGAAGATTACTAATAGAGAGGTTCTTGATAGCATCGCAAATAAGCTTGAACGTGATACATTTGTTTCACATGAATCTTAAAATTTATTATCAAAATGTTCGTGGCTTAAGGTCGAAAACCGCAGAATTTCGCCTGTCCTTGATGGATGAAGATTATGATATTGTCTGTTTAACTGAAACTTTTTTAAATGATTCTGTTTATAGTAATGAACTATTTGATGAAAGATATATCGTATATAGAAGTGATAGAAATCTCAATTTAAGTAGCTTGAAGGATGGTGGTGGTTCTTTAATTGCAGTAAAAAAACATTTCTATTCTTGTAGAGTTTTTGAATCTATAAATAATAATGAAGATGTTTGGGTTTCTTTAAAAATGCAAAACAATTGTAAGCTTTATATTTATTGTATATACATTCGGCCTAATTCTAATAACGACATTTATGAATCTATTTTTTCTAAATTTTCAGATAACTTTATTACACTTAACGCACGTGATAAAGTCCTCATTGCTGGTGATTTTAACTTACCTGAAATTAAGTGGGAAGCTATAGATAGTAGCAACTCTATGTCTTCGTTACCAACAGTTAACTGTAATGCACTTTCACTTCTTGAACATATGTACTTTTGCAATCTCAAACAATATAATAGGGTGTTTAACAAAGACATGAAAATGCTTGACTTAATTTGGACGAATGTAATTTCAGACAACATTGAGGTTCTTCCTGCGACTGTCCCTCTAACACGTGTTGATAGTTACCATCCACCTTTTCAAATTAATTTAACAAGTCTTGCACCTAAATTTATATCTACTGCATTCAATAAGAAATGGTATTTCGGTAAAGCTAACTTTGTTGAAATAAATAATTATTTCAATTCAATTGATTTCAGTTTCCTTCATAATACTCACATTAATCATTCTTGTGAGAATTTTTATAAAATCTTGTATTACGCAATAAATAAATTCATTCCACAAAAAATGGTAACTAAAAAACAATCTAAGTATCCCAAGTGGTTCAATACTGCTGTAGTTAAAGCTATTGAACTTAAAAATAATTTACATAAAAAATTTAAAATATCAAAATCCTCACAAGACTATTATTTATTTTCTTATGCCAGAAAGAAAGTTAAAAAATTAATAAAGAACTGTTACAGACAGTATATTAATAATATTGAACTAAATTTAGATCATGACTGTAAAGCATTCTGGTCATTTTGCAAAAATATGAAAGTATCTAACATGTACCCTAGTGAAATGGAACTTGATAGCAGAACCTCTGACTCTTCTTCTGAAATTGCCAACATGTTTTCAGAATTTTTCAAGTCCACATTCGTTGTTCCATCAGATAAACAATGTACTGTTAACGAAAATTATAGTATTATAACTAATTCTTACATCAATATTCACAGATTTTCAAATAATGAGATTTAACAAATTCTATCTAATTTGAATATAAATAAAGGCGCAGGTCCGGATGGAATTCCTAATATATTTTTCAGAAACTGTCAGGATACATTAACTGATCCTTTAACAACACTTTTCAATAGCATTTTATTTCATAAAATCATTCCAACAAAACTAAAAAATTCCTTTGTTACACCTACAGTCGGGATCAAAATTGAGAGGACACTTGTTTAAAATAAGGTTTTAGAAAAGAAATTCTGATTTAAAAAAAAATGTTTATTATAAATATTATTATGGAAAATAAAAATACAAAGATTGACCAATATTTATGATCAATAATAATTAAATTCATTAACCGTTAGTAATTTTAAAAAATAATTGTTTTGAATTGATAAAATCCAAATGTCCTCTCAATTTTGATCCCGACTGTATATATAAATCTGGTAAAGTAACTGATGTGAAAAATTATAGACCTATTACTATTAACAATAGCATAATGCTAATTTTGGAAAAAGCAATTTTAAACCAATTACTTCCTCAAATAAAATATACTATAAATACCTTTCAACATGGCTTCTTCCCTGGTCGTTCAACTGTGACCAATTTGGCAGTCTTTACTCATGAAATTGCTAATGCTCTAGACCAAAATTCTCAGCTTGATGTTATATACACAGATTTTTCTAAAGCTTTTGACAGCATTGATCATCATATCATGCTTTCAAAAATGCGTCAAATAGGCTTCAATGACTCTGTGACTGAACTCTTCTCCTCATACTTTAAAGGTCGTCAACAAACTGTTATTATAGAAGGAGTCCATTCTAGACCCTATCAATCAACCTCTGGTGTTCCGCAAGGATCTATTTGAGGTCCGTTTCTGTTCTTAATTTATATTAATGATATTGTTTAGGACTTAAGTTCAAATTGTCTGATATATGCTGATGATCTAAAAGTGTACAGAATCATTGAAACTATTGATGACTGCATTGCTCTTCAAGGTGATGTTGATAAATTGGTTAATTGGTGCATTAATAATAAACTTTCATTAAATATTGATAAGTGTGCCTGTATTTCTTTCTCTAGGAAACTCTATTCTATAAGTTTCAATTATAAAATGGACAGTTTTTTACTTAAAAGGGTATACAATACTAAAGATTTAGGTTATTTTTGATACGAAATTACAATTCAATTCTCATATACAAAAAATAACTTTAAAAGCTAATAAAATGTTAGGCTTTATTTTCAGAGTAGGTAAAAATTTTCGAAGCATTAATTCATATTTAATACTATATTATAGCCTAGTTAGAAGCATTTTAGAGTATGCATCTGTCATATGGAATCCTTTTTACAACCTTTATTCTACAATTTGTAGAGAAAATTCAAAGAAAATTTACAAGATATTTAGCATTTAAATTTAAACTCAATGATTTAGATTATTATGAAAGGTTGTCTAAGTTCAATATGATTACTTTAAACAAACGTCGCTTATATATTGATGCAATTTTTGCTTATAAGATCCTTAGTAGTGAGATTGATTGTTCATACTTAGTGAGTCTATTTAACTTCCATTCTCCCTCGGGTAATACTCGTCAGTATGACACTTTTTACCTACCTCCTTATAGAACCAACATAATCATAATCTCTTATTCAATGATATTGACTTCTTCCGGTTTTCGATCTCAGAATATAAGAAAATGGTTTGTGGTGCTATCAATTAGATCAATTAGATCCTAGTTTTTGGTTTTTCCCTAGTATTTTTGCTCTAAAACACTTAAATTTGTTTTATATTTCATCTAACAATAGTAATCTTGATTAATTATTATTATAGTAGTACATTTATACTCTTTAAATTCTATTATTTTTAATTTTTCCTTTTTGTTTCTTATTTTTTATTGCTAGTAATGAAAATTATGTATGAATTGGAAATTATTATTGAATAAACAGAACAACTTGATGTTATAATTAATTAATTCTTATCTTTCAATTTGTAACTCAAATTTGCGGTAACAAGCTTTTGGAGTTTTATTATTCTGTATTGTTATCGCTTTAATTTTTGTAATAAATAAATAAATAAAATAAATGTGCGGTAGCTACGGACTCCATGTCGGCCGTTAAGTCAATACGAAACTGTAAAAATAAAAATATCATAAATGTAACCATCAGGAATCATCTGATCAACAACCCGAACATACACTTAATTTAGTGTCCCTCTCATGAGGAAATGAGGCAGCTGATAAAGCAACTAAAATGGCCTGTTCTCGCCCAGTATGTCGAGTTGTCCCTGCTGATTACATCTCGGTAAGACGTGAAAGACTCTGCCGACTTGAGGATTTGAAATTTCGAAAGCTCACTGCATCCAACCAGTTCCTCTTCAGCCATCCCCATACTACGTCCTTCCCTATCCCTGCAGATATGCAAAAGTCCATCTCTTTAATAAGAGGTCTCCTGTCGAGTGTCCTTGTAGGAACGGTATACCAATTTCATCTAGACATATTTTTCATGAATGCACCTACTTCAGGAATTTATTCCTGGGGAAAGGACTAGCATTGGTTGAGAATACCGATTATTTCAATTTCAACGTCAAAACCAAAGAGGCGATGGCGATAATCAAAATTATAGAGAGCGCTAGAGGAGAACGCGATCCCAGGTCCATATATTTAACATTACCATACTAATACACCAATCATTTTCTCACCCCAGTAAGGAACAAATAGCATATGGTCCTTCTAAATTAAGTTAAGTCAAATTAAGTAAAAGAAATAAATAAAATACTACTTATATATACAGGGTGATTCCGTTACGGTGTCCGACCGGGAAACTACGGATAGGTCTCGGCGAGGGGAACAAAAAATCGTATTGGTGTGGGGGGGGGGGGGCAATCTCAACGGTTTAGGAGTTAGAGGGGGTTAAAGATTTTTGGTACTTTTTTCATATTTTACCCTATAACTTTTTACAAGGGCACGCTAGGCTCACCAACTCTTATACATAATTATGAAAGACTCCTGTGCCTTTCCATCAACATCTTACCTGCTGCTGTGTATCCGACCATTCAGAAGTTATAAGGCCTCAAAACCATAATTTTGTCATTTTTTCACAGATTTTTTGACTTTAACCCTGCTTTACTCAAAAAAGGCTTAAATTAACCCTCATTTTTTATTGCAGAAAATGAAGGCTCAATTAATTCTACATCGATTTGCTATCTTCATTTTTTTCAAAAAATGCATAGTTTTCAAGATATTTGCACTTGAAAACTAGCATTCCAAGCACCTATTTTCAATTTACACTGTAATAAAAGCACGTGTCCAATAATATAATGAATTTCAGACTAATATTATCAGATTTTTTAAGAGGTCTTCCTCAATATCTCAAAAATTATCCATTTTTCGAAAAAAATGAAGATAGCAAATCGATGTAGAATTAATTGAGCCTTCATTTTCTGCAATAAAAAATGAGGATTAATTTAAGCCGTTTTTGAGTAAAGCAGGGTTAAAGTCAAAAAATCTGTGAAAAAATGACAAAATTATGGTTTTGAGGCCTTATAACTTCTGAATGGTCGGATACACAGCAGCAGGTAAGATGTTGATGGAAAGGCACAGGAGTCCTTCATAATTATGTATAAGAGTTGGTGAGCCTAGCGTGCCCTTGTAAAAAGTTATAGGGTAAAATATGAAAAAAGTACCAAAAATCTTTAACCCCCTCTAACTCCTAAACCGTTGAGATTGCCCCCCCCCCCCCACCAATACGATTTTTTGTTCCCCTCGCCGAGACCTATCCGTAGTTTCCCGGTCGGACACCGTAACGGAATCACCCTGTATAATGGCGTAGTTTATAAATAATTAGATACATAAGATCTTAGTCTTTAACCCTTATAAATTATAAATAGAAAGGATAAGTTTAAGCACAGAGTAGATACTAACAAGAGGTACACTATACACTAGCTCAAATATCATCAAAAATTTTAAAATTTCATGACCTGTGCGGGAAGTTTGAGGGACGAAAAGCTTTTATCTCTCACGGAAAAATATCTGAGAAAACTTTCGTTTATTACTCAGTAGCTTATGTTACACAGAATATTATTTTTATTTATATAACATATACATTATACCTAATTTCTATTATTCATATCCTTCTAAAAAATTTTTACTGTATGTACATACGTGTGTATATATTTTGCTGTTTGAGAAAGCAAATATCTATCCCTTTCGACATTTTTTTTTCTTTTTGCAAGTTTTAAAAATAATTTTAAAAATATATTTTTATATTTTTCTAAATTTCTATATCCAGAAAATTTTCGTAGTTTGTTCATCTTCATTGACAATTATATGAAAATTTTATTCCTAATGGATCAGGAGATCAGAATAGTCAATAGGCATGTTGTTTTATTTTCTTTTACATTATAAAATATCTAATGCTAGTTTTTAATATATATTAAAATATACACACAAGCGAACAAGAAAAAAAAAAGCAAAATGAAACCAAAAAAAAACCAATAAAGTAAAAAAAAATGTATACGATCGTAAATAATATGTACCTATGTGTTGACGCATATTACGTTTTAACTATACGCATTTGTATTCAATTTCTTCCTTCAAGAAAAATAAAAAAAATTTAGTGTGATCAAAACCTTCTATACAGAAGCCGTGCTATGGCTTTCTGCACTAACACAATCAAACACGATAAAAGTGTTGAAACGTCAAAACATTCAATGCTGGTAGTACAAATAGTGATGTAAAGAAAATGTGTTTTAGTTAAATATTTTTGTTTTTTTTTAATAAAATATGGTTTATAAAAGTTTTGAAATATAATAAATTATCAGTGTTATAATTTTTAAAGTACACAATAGTCAAAAAATTAAATAAAAAGGTGAAAAATATTGTGCCTTCTTACCTACTTGTAAGAGAAAAAATTAAAGTATAACTACATAGTACATACCTATGGTGAGGTTATAATATATGTAATAAAGTGAATAAATTGATTTGATTTAATAGAATTTAATTTATTAGTTATCACAAATTAAGTGTCTATTTGCCTTCATTACACAATAAAGATTATGTACCAAATTATTTACTTTTTCATAGACTTTTTTTATATAAATTTTTGTGATTATGTTATGATGTGAGAAATTGATTTGATTCAATAATTTAACAATTAATACAAACTTATAAATGAAATACTATTAAATTAAATGAATTTGTTCTGTATTTCGTTCACTTTATTTATTTTTTTCATATATTTGTGTTTACATTTTATTTCAATTTATTCACTTTTATAATATAACCTCACCATAGGTAATGTAGTCATTAGTCACATGTCAATATGTATATAGGTATAGAAGAAAAAAGTTTATATTATTATTCTTTAAACTTTAATTATTTATATAAATACATATATGTATTAGAATTATTATAAATTAAATTTTATTAAATCAAATCAATTTATTCACTTTATTACAAATAATATAACCTCACCATAGGTATGTACTATGTAGTTATACTTTAATTTTTTCTCTTACAAGTAGGTAAGAAGGCACAATATTTTTCACCTTTTTATTTTATTTTTTGACTATTGTGCACTTTAAAAATTATAACACTGTTAATTTATTATATTTTAAAACTTTTATAAACCATATTTTATTAAAAAAACCAAAAATATTCAACTAAAACACTATTTCTTTACACTAATATTCCACCACTCTTATTAAGAAACCATAAGAAACTAAAATGTCAAAACAAAACATGGCACTTCTAACTAATACATACAAAACTCTTGTTCGAGGCTTTTATTGTAGATGGTTTTGGTGTGATATTTTTTGTAAAATATTTTTCTCAAACACATACACACATTTTTTTGTACGGTGATTAACTATATATTACATATTGGTCTTTTGCATCGAAAAATGTATAGAATGATGAAGGGTAATAAGGAAAAAGTTTTTTTTATTATTTTTATTATTATTATATATAATATAATTTTTGTTTGATAAGAATTATGATTTCCTATTACAAAAACGATTTTGAGTACTGTAAATTTTAGGATTTTTGATAGAATTTATGAATAAAATTATTTTCTAAAAGTATCATTTTGATATTAGACCTGATAAACCATATGCAAGTTAATAAATTTTATATAAAAATCATTATCAGAAATTTTAAATGTGGTAATATGCAAATTAGCAGCTTATGTATGTACATGATCATGAATGTTTTTTAAAATATCCTCAGATCCTATATTGAATAAATTTTAAAAAGAAGAAAAAGAATCGTTCACTTTAACTTCTCATATACATATTATGTACCTACATACACTCCGTTTCAAAATATAGCCTCACCCTTATCTTGTGTGTATATCTCATATAAGGAGTGGATTTTTTACAAATCTTTGTTCTAGGATTTTGAAGAACCTGTTGTGTTAGGAAAAGTTTTGAAATTTAATTTTTGGAAAATCCCAACATATAGCAGAAAGGAGGGGAGAAAGTAAAATGTGCCCATAAAAGCTGTTGCAAAATATAGCCTCACTATAATGTTTTTTAAAATTTGGTATTGAAAACACAAATAATTTTTGTTTTTTAAATTTTATTAATAAGGAGTTTCTTTACTATTTTTAATTTAAATCTAACAAAGACGGTTATTTATGTTTTTATACAGTTTTCTGACATATACTTTTGAAACTCCATTTCGCTTCTTCTATATTACTTTTCTTGGATCCTGAACAGTTTTATACTGTTAGCCGTTTGAAAAAATTTTTCTTAATAAATATTTCCAAACGTTTTCTATTATGTTTAAGTCCGGTCACTGTAATATTTGTGAAATTTTTCCAGAAAATCAGCGTTTAACTATACCTGAAATATGGATTACTGCATTATTTTGTTGAAAAATGAAGTCGTCCTGCTCCAAATTTATAGAGATTTTTATTATTTGTTTCTTTTACAATTCTCAGTATTTTCTGGAAGTATTCTTCCACTCACAAATCTAATATGAATTACTACTATTGAAAAAATCACATAAATTAGTGAAAGCAAACTGGAGTTTTTTTTAGGTATAACTTAGCATTATATTCTCCGACAACCCATACCATAACAGAATTTCCATCCATTTGTATGCGTGCTAAGTAACTTTCCTCCTTTCTTAAATTATGGAAATAAAACCTTTAATCATCTAGTCTATCTAAATTAAACTTGTTTTCATCGGTTAAAATCACTTTGTGCCATTTTGCCTTACATGGTATGAGGTTCTATTGCAAAGCTAAGGCAATCTTCTCCGTGTTTTTTTGTGTAGCACGGATATTTTGTTATTTTTCTATGCGAAATGTTTCTATGCTCGTAATATATTATAAACAGTAGGATTCGTGAACATCCGCTCCTTATTTCTCTTTAATTTGATTCATTGTTAGTGTTAAACAACAAGAAGCATTCGGGATGGCTCATTTTTTCCTACGTGTTACTATTGGTGGTCGGCCAAAATTAGTTAGAACTACGTTTTATTTTTGATTTGAAAAAAAATTATTAATTGTCCTTGGACTTTGGCCCAGTAGTAGTATGAATGTGTATGTTCTGGACCATGGCTCTGGCTCAGTGACGTCATGAGCTTTTGAGCTTTTTGGTTGTGACATGTGTGTGCTTTAGGATATTTTGATCTTTTTGGTTGTGGCATGTGGTGTGCTTTGGGATATTTTGGGCTTTTTGGTTGTGACGTGTGGTGTGCTTTAGGATATTTTGGGCTTTTTGGTTGTGACATGAGTAGTATGAATATGGCGTTTCTGGACCATGGCTCTGGCTCAGTGACGTCATGAGCTTTTGAGCTTTTTGGTTGTGACATGTGGTGTTCTTTGGGATATTTTGCTCTTTTTGGTTGTGGCATGTGGTGTGCTTTGGGATATTTTGATCTTTTTGGTTGTGGCATGTGGTGTGCTTTGGGATATTTTGGGCTTTTTGGTTGTGACGTGTGGTGTGCTTTGGGATATTTTGATCTTTTTGGTTGTGGCATGTGGTGTGCTTTGGGAAATTTTGAGCTTTTTGGTTGCGGTGTGTGGTAGTTTAATATTGTTTATGATGTCATTGTTTTTTAAGTTAACTTTTTAGGATTATTCATATGTGCTGAGCATGTTGAGACATGTTTGTTCACGTTTCATATTGTTTATGCTGTGTTATTGTTTTTAGTTAACAAAAAAAAAAAAATACTTACCGTATTGTCAGAACCCGGATTTGAACCGGGGACCTTTAGAGTTTCAGTGTAACGCTCTCCCCACTGAGCTATTCTGACGATTGATTTTACGTGTATTATTTGATGTTTTAATGTTTTAATTTCGGTTTTCATCAAGTTGTGAAATTATTGTTATGTGTGTGTGTGTGTGTGTGTGTGTAAATTTTGTCAGCATTTGTAAGTAGTAGAAAAAGAGAGTGTTTGAATTTTGTCAGCACTTGTAAGCAGTTGAAAAAGGGTGGGATAAGATTTTTGCCTATAAATTGAGACAATTTCTTCGAACGGTATCAGTCTATCGTGAAATTTCAAAGTGATTATTATAAAATTTTATCTCAAAGTTTGTAAAATGAGTGAAGTACAGAAACCTGAAAAAGTTGGCTCAAAGAAGACAACAAAAGTAGTTAAACGGAAACAAGAAGATAATCTTGTAAGAGATGAACTACCAAACAAAGTATTTGCTTCTGAGCTGGAGGAATTAAAATCATTTCGATACAATATATACTTAAACTTGGGAAATATGGTGAAAAATCATACATATAAAATCATCAGTGCAGAAAAAGTTAACACAAAATTTGGTGATCGAGTTTCGCTTGAATTAGAAGGAAGTCAACGATTGAATTTACCAGAAAAATACAATAAGTTATCAGATAATGTGTTAACAGCATTAAACAAGGGGAAATATCACTTAATCAACTATGGGCAAGTAGGCAAAGCTTACAGTATAGACTTTACCGAATTTCCGATATCTAATGAATTTCAAGAACAACAACAAGAACAACTGAAAATAACAGAGAATGAGCAACCTGTACAATCAGAACCAGGTCAACAATATTCAACAGAAACGGAAGCTAATATAAATTTTGATGAATTTTCACAACAATTTGAGTAGTATGTATATGGGCATTCTAACTCAGGGAAGGATTTTTGTACATAGCTTTTTTGGATGACGTCATAAGCTTTGAGCTTTTCGGTTGTGACGTGTGGTGTGCTTCGGGAGCTTTTAAGCTTTTCTGGTTGTGGCATGTGGTGGAAGCTTTTGTGGTTTGTGGGTGGTGGCGTGTGGCGTGGGTTTGAAGCTTCGAAGCTTTTCGCCGTGGGTTGAAGCTTTTAAGGCGAAATGGTGGATTCTGACGGGGAGAGGTGTGTAAAGAAGCTGAGTCAGATGAAACTGGTTTTATCTGGAAATTATTGGTTTTTCTGAGAAATTTTGTTATCTCGTTTAGTTTCTTGGAATTTGGTTATCTCGTTGGTTTCTTGTAATTTAGTGTTTGATTTCTGAGAAATTTTGTTATCTCGTTAATTTCTCAGAATTTTGTGGTCTTATCTAGAATTAGAATTTTATTGATTTCTTGGAATTTTGTTATCTCGTTGGTTTCTTGTAATTTTGTGTTTGATTTCTGAGAAATTTTGTTATCTCGTTAATTTCTCGGCATTTTGTGGTCTTATCTAGAATTAGAATTTTATTGATTTCTTGGAATTTTGTTATCTCGTTGGTTTCTTATAATTTTGTGTTTGATTTCTGAGAAATTTTGTTATCTTGTTAATTTCTCGGAATTTTGTGGTCTTATCTAGAATTAGAATTTTATTGATTTTTTGGAATTTTGTTATCTCGTTGGTTTCTTGTAATTTTGTGTTTGATTTCTGAGAAATTTTGTTATCTCATTAATTTCTCGGAATTTTGTGGTCTTATCTAGAATTAGAATTTTATTGATTTCTTGGAATTTTGCGGGTACTTATCAAGAAAATATTTTGGGTGAATATGATATTCAGGGTATAAATACCTTGGAAAAAACAGATTTGACTACAGTACCTTTGAGTTTTCAATGCAACAAAGAGGTTTTCGCGGATTAAGATAGTGAATCAACATTTATATATGTTTTCAAATAAGTTAAATTTATATTAAAAAATGAAGTTTAAATGTGAATTATGTAATAAAGATTTTTCAACAAAAGTAGTTTTAAAAAGACATGTTAATAGCATTCATGGTGAACGCGTAGTTTGTGATATTTGTGGGAAACATTTAAGTAGACAAGATAAATTATTAGAACATAAAAAGCAGATTCATACTGTTTCTGTTATCGAGAAACTTTCCTGTGTAGTGTGTAAAAAGGAATTCTCAAGGAGTGATCATTTATTATCTCATTTAAGAGAGAATCATACGGTTGAAGTAAAAAATCCAGTTGAACATAGCGATAACAAAATTTTAAGATGCATGCCAAAAAGATATTTTAAAAAAGAATTGGTCATATCATGTAAGAACAAATTTTCATAAAAAAATGCAGCTGAACCTTTAAATGAAAATTTAAAGGTAATCAAAAGCGCTTTTGAAGAAAGAGTTGAAACGTATATACTTGAAAACAAAGATGAAGGTGTATTAGATGTCTTAAAATTCTTTAATACATCAAAAGATCATGTTTTAAATGCTTTAGGAAATCTACTCGATAAACACACATCATTCAAGTTTAATATGGAATTATTTTGCGAATATATAAAAATAACAAAAGGAAATGACGGCGAAGATGATATTACACTTTCAGTTAAATCGTTTCAATCTTGTATGACAATTATACAAAAAATCGAAGATTTAAGTCAAGTTTATGAAGAGATGGTTGACAAAATTCACAAAAACATGCAAGAATTTCAAGAAAGAGATAGTGGTTGGACTCTAATAAGAATTATTCATGTTGAAATTAATATTAATCAATGGAAGCCCTTACGAGGATCTCAGTACATATCACTTCCAAAATCTATACAAAATAAAAAAGCTTGTATAAATGTAAGGAATGAGGATGAGTACTGTTTTAAATGGGCTATAATATCTGCATTGAACCCAGTTGAAAAAAATTCTGAAAGATCATCATCATATCAGATTGAAAATATCAAGTCTGAAAAAATAATTTTAAAAAATGGCGTTAATCTTGATTTTTCTACACTAGAGTTCCCAGTAAAAACATCTAATATTCATAAATTTGAAATGCTGAATCCAAAAATCAGTATTAATGTATTTGGATTAGAAGATAATAGAATTATTGGACCATATTATTCAACTTCTAAAGAAAACGAAATTCATATAAATTTATTACTTGTACAAGAAGAAGAAAAGGCTCATTACGTATGGATAAAAAACATGTCTAGGTAATAGTGTTAGTGTAAATTATGAAATTTTAATTATTAACAAAAAAATTGTTCTTCAAAATTTCAGATTAATGAGAGAGCAGTTAACAAACCATCATCATCAAATATATATGTGTAATTCATGCTTGTTATACTTTTCTTGTGAAAATGACTTGGATACTCACAGAACAGATTGTAATAAAATAGTGACAAGAATGCCAACAAAAGAAAAAAGTATTTTGAAATTTGAACATTATGAGCGTCAATTAGATGTTCCTTTTGTAATATATGCTGATTTTGAATGTATTTTAAGGGATATTAGTACATGCATGCCAGATCCATCATTACCATCCACAACAAATGTGCAGGAGCATGAGCCATGTGCTTTTGCATATTATATAAAATGTAGCTTTGATGATAATTTAAATAAATTCAGAACTTACAAGGGAAAAGATTGTACAAAAATATTTGTATCTTCAATTATTCAAGATGTGAAACATTTATATCACAATTATATAGAAAATTCAAAATCAATGAATCGTTTAACACTAAATGAAATGAAAATTCAAAATGAAAGCACAGAATGTCATATTTGCAAACAGTTTTTAGATAAGGATAGAGTTCGAGATCACTGTCATCTAACTGAAAAATATAGAGGACCAGCTCATGAAAAATGTAATTTACTATATCGCGTACCTAAACTTCTTCCAATATTTTTTCATAATTTTTCTGGATACGATTGTCATTTGTTTATGAAGGAGTTATCTGATTTTGATGGACAAATAAATGTTATTCCTCTGAATAAGGAGCTATATGTGTCATTATCGAAGAGAATTTTCGTTGATGAAAAGAATACAATAGAATTGAGATTTCTAGACTCGAATAAATTCATGCAGTCTAGTTTAGATTCTTTAGCAAAAAATTTGACAAATGATATGTTAAAAATAGTTCGATCAGAGTTCAAGGATGATGATAAATTTAAATTGCTAACAAGAAAAGGAGTATTCCCATATGAGTATATCAATTCATGGGAGCGATTAGATAAAACAAGTTTACCAGCACAAGAAGATTTTAGCAGTAAATTGACAAATAGTGAATGTAATAATGAAGATTATAATCATGCGCGAAAGGTTTGGCGTAAATTTGAGTGTAAAAATCTTTGGGATTATTTATTATTATATTTGAAGACGGATGTACTACTTTTAGCTGATGTATTTGAAAATTTTAGAAAAGTTTGCAAAAGTATTTACTCACTCGATCCTTGTCAATATTATACCGCTCCAGGATTATCATGGGATGCAATGTTGAAGGAAACAAAAATTGAACTGGAATTATTAACAGATATTAATATGCACAGTTTCATTTAAAAAAGCATCAGAGGTGGAATTTCTCAGTGTTGTCATAGACATTCTGTAGCAAATAATAAATATATGGATGATTATGATGAACAAAAACTATCACAATATTTAATGTATGTAGATGCAAATAATTTGTATGGTTATGCAATGTCACAAGCTCTTCCTTATGGTGATTTTAAATGGATGGAGAATAAAAATATTGATATTGAAAATATTCCTGAAGATTCAGATACTGGTTACATATTAGAAGTTGATTTAGAATATCCTGAAGTACTACATGATATACATAATGACTTACCATTTTGTTCAGAAAATAAAATAACTTCAAATTCGAAACATGTTAAATTAATCACAGATTTAACAAACAAGAAGCGATATGTTATTCATTATAGAAATCTACAACATTGTATTAAGCATGGTCTTAAAGTTACACATATTCATAGAGTTTTGCAGTTCAAACAATCAAAATGGATGCAACGATTCATTGATTTAAATAATCATCATCGTACGCTTGCAAAAAATACATTTGATAAAAATTTTTTCAAGTTAATGAATAATGCTACTTTCGGAAAGACTATGGAAAATGTTGATAAAAGAAAAGATGTAAAAATTGTAACAAAATGGGATAATTATTTTAGGAAATTAGGAGCTAGAGCTTTGATAGCAAAACCTAATTTTCATAGCGCCACACAATTTACTGATAACATGGTTGCTATACAAATGAAACGTATGCATACTTATTATGATAAGCCAATTTACTTAGGATTTTGTGTTTTAGAATTATCAAAATTGAACATGTATAAATTTCACTATGATTATATAAAACCAAAATATGGTGAAAATATTTTGATAAATTATATGGATACTGACTCTTTTATATATACTATTCAAACAGAAGATTTTTATAATGATATCAAAAATGATATTGATAAATACTTTGATACTTCTGAATATGCATTCAATAATCCTTATGATATTCCATTAAAAAATAAAAAAGTGTTAGGTATGATGAAAGATGAAAATAATGGAAATATAATGACTGAATTTATTGGTTTAAGATCGAAAATGTATTCATTAAGTGTTAAAGATTCAAAAGATATAAAAAAAGCAAAAGGTGTAAAAGAGACAGTTGTTAATAATTTAAGTTTAGAGTAGTGTGTATATGGCGGTTCTAGACCAAGGAAGGGTTTTTGTACACAGCTTTTTTGGATGACGTCATAAGCTTTGAGCTTTTTGGTTGTGACGTGTGGTGTGCTTCGGGAGCTTTTGAGCTTTTTTGGTTGTGGCATGTGGTGGAAGCTTTTGTGGTTTGTGGGTGGTGGCATGTGTCGTGGGTTTGAAGCTTCGAAGCTTTTCGCTGTGGGTTGAAGCTTTAAAGCGAAATGGTGGATTCTGGCAGGGGGAGGTGTGTAAAGAAGCTGAGTCAGATGAAACTGGTTTTATCTGGAAATTATTGGTTTTTTTGAGAAATTGTTGTTATCTCGTTTAGTTTCTTTGAATTTTGTTATCTCGTTGGTTTCTTGTAATTTTGTGTTTGATTTCTGAGAAATTTTGTTATCTCGTTAATTTCTCGGAATTTCGTGGTCTTATCTAGAATTTTATTGATTTCTTCCAATTTTGCGGTTTCTTATCAAGAAAATATTTTGGGTGAATATGATATTCAGGATATAAATACCTTAGAAAAATTTTTAAAACAGAATTGGTTATATCATGTAAGAACAAATTTTCATAAAAAAATGCAGCTGAACCTTTAAATGAAAATTTGAAGGTAATCAAAAGCGCTTTTGAAGAAAGAGTTGAATCATATATGCTTGAAAACAAAGATGAAGGTGTATTAGATGTTTTAAAATTCTTTAATACATCAAAATATCATATTTTAAATGCTTTAGGAAATCTACTCGATAAACATTCATCATTCAAGTTTAATATGGAATTATTCTGTGAATATATGAAAATAATAAAAGGAAATGACGGCGAAGATGATATTACACTTTCAGTTAAATCATTTCAATCTTGTATGACAATTATACAGAAAATCGAAGATTTAAGTGAAGTTTATGAAGAGATGGTTGACAAAATTCACAAAAAAAATGTAAGAATTTCAAGAAAGAGATAGTGGTTGGACTCTAATAAGAATTATTCATGTTGAAATTAATATTAATCAATGGAAGCCCTAACGAGGATCTCAGTACATATCACTTCCAAAATCTATACAAAATAAAAAAGCTTGTATAAATGTGAAGAATGAGGATGAGTACTGTTTTAAATGGGTTATAATATCTGCATTGAATCCAGTTGAAAAAAATTCTGAAAGACCATCATCGTATCAAATTGAAAATATCAAGTCTGAAAAAATAATTTTAAAAAATGACGTTAATCTTGATTTTTCTATACTAGAGTTCTAGGTAATAGAATTTGTGTAAATTGTCGCCGAAGCTATTGAAGCATTTAAGCAAGATTTGATACGTAAAGAAAGTGAAGTAGCTGGAATAATTGAAAGTGAGCATCTATTTTACAGACATTTTAAAACAGAATTTGCTGATAATACAAATTTAACAATAAGATGTACATATAATAGTAATTACAAGAAGCACGCTTTAAGTATTTCTTGCTATGAATATCATGAATATGAAACAGAAAGAATTTTAAGTAATGGTGAAGTTGAATTAGTTAAAATTCAAGATCCTAATTACAAAACTAATGTTGAATATATTGATGCTAGTAAAGTGAAACAAGTCTACAAAATGCAAATTTCATAAAAAAATATTTTTAAATTCATCTATATATTATTCAAAAAATAATAATTTATTTTAGTCATTAATTAATTTTGAAAGTGTCTAGTTATATATTTAAATAAGAAAAAAATGATTTACGAAGATCTTATAAAAAAATTTGATCATATTTTATTGGATGAGCATCGAGAACAACTTTTGCGTGACGCAACATTTTTAACACCATATTACATCATGGAAAGGGTTAAATCAATTCATGGAATACACTATATAAGCTGTCCTTGGTCTAAAGATAGTACTACATCTGGACCAGATACATGTGAATGTTGTGATGTAAATCGAATTGAAAGTAGGATGCTAAAACTTATTACCTTTTACAGTAGATTTTTAAATGAAAACTATGCAAATTGTAGTTTAAACAGTTGTTTATTGAAAAATAATTAAATAAAGTATAAATATATTTTAATTTACAATAATTCTGTTTTATTTATCCATGAGTTATGCTCATTTGAAAATCCTAACCATTTTACAAAAACTTTATCTCCTTTTTTTCTCAAAACTTTTTCTATTAAATAAATGTGTGGATATTTTGATTTTAAAAGTTTCTTTTCATAAAAACCTCCTTTAATTGGATCACCCTTATAGTCCTCTAAATAATATGTTACTGGATTCGTATTTTTTATGCTTTTAATTTTGAAAATTTCAGTCGTCCAATTTGGTGTATATCCCTTTTCAAAAACGTGTTTATGTTTACTTATACGAACAGAATCACCAATTTTGAACTTTTCACCAGGAAAAACTTTCAAATTACTATATACAGTTTTTAGCAGCGATTTTTCATTAGATGAATTAACATCTCGAGGACGCATTTTAATAGTACGATGTTTTGTATTGTTGTAACTTTCAACCAGTTTTTGAACGTCATCAATCCATTTATATGTTCCTTTAAAACTAAATTGTTTCCACATTAAAGCTTTTAAAGTTCTATTAAAACGTTGAACAATTGAAGCTTTCAAAGTGCTATACGTAGAATAATGATTTATATGATTCTTTTTCATCAAATCTTGAAAGTGTTTGTTGTAAAATTCTTTTCCAAGATCACTTTGTATATTCTTGGGTATTCTATTTGAAGATTTAAAAATACTTTCCATTGCTTTAGTTACATCAGGACCACTTTTTGTTTTTACAGGAATAGCCCACGCAAATTTAGAGAATACATCAATTACAGTTAATAGAAAACGATAACCTTTGTTATTTACAGAATATGCACCAATTTCAACTAAATCTATTTGCCAAAGATCATCTATTCCTTTTGTAATTACTTTTCTTCGATTAAATCTTTTTCGTGCTGATTTATGCAGCTCTTCAACAAGTTGTTTCTTACTCATTTTTCAATCAAATATCAGGATTTATATAAAACTTTGTATATTATTATTATATATATAGAATTAAGTTGTTTTGTATGTATATGTTTTTAACATATCATTATTAATTCGTTCAAGTTTATCATTATATATCATAAAAAATTTATGCATATTAGAATTCATTTCATTTGTAATTTGTTTGATGGTTTTTTCAGTATCTTCTTTAAGGTTTCGTATATTCTCTTTAAATTTATTCTCCAATTTTTTTATTATTTCAATAGTCAAATTATTTATTTGTTCTTCAAGAAAATGCTTTGTAACCGCATCTTGAGGATTTATAGGATTTGCAACATTTTTTAGACTTTTAAAATTAATATCAAAATGACCATCTGGTGTAAGTGAGAAACCTATTCCTCTCCTATTACCTATTACACTCATTATATAATAGTAATGTAAATCGATAATGTAAATTGAAAAAGATTAATGATAGTTTAAATAATAATATTGGCTTCTCTTAACTCTTCTATTATTGAAATAATTTCATTATTATGATTAGTATGACCTGCTTGCTCTGATGCAATAAGCAATCTTAATCTATCAACCAATTCATTAGGATCATCCCAATATATATAACTAGACTTTTTATTGTTTAATAGCATTAATCCCTGTCCTTGCTTTTTTGTATCAACTAATTTTTTAATAATATTTCTATATTTGCTACCTGCATTACCTTTGATATGACTTTTATCATCAAATACATCTTTTCTGTGAACATTTGTTTGAATTAATATTTCATGATAATTCTGAAGATCATTAATATTATATAAAGAAGGATTTTTCATAAAAATAAGTTCATAAAGACCTCTAGTAGCATTATAATCTTTACCATCAATATTTACAGTATTATCATTAAATTTTAAATCACTCCGACCGAGTTCAAAGCTATTTTTTTCTTTATTATACTTGGGTCCATAAGCTTTATCAATACCAAAACCATTTGTATATTCATTCATATAATATGAATTTAATGAGGTATCTTCATCTAAAGATTTTTCAAGCGATCGTCGTAATTTTTGTATGGGAGTACTTTGAAGGATTGTGTTATCTGGGGTCTTAAAAGTAGTTTCTTCAGTTACTGGTGTTGATTTGAATACAGGAAATTTTGAAACATCTTTTCCAAATGTACTCATTTCATCAATTTCAGATTTTGCTTTATATGTAGAAACTGACTCTAGTTCCTTTTTAACTTCATTTTTGATTTTTTTCTCAATTTCTTCTTCATATTTTTCTTTTGATTCTTTCAGAGGTTTACTTATTGGTTTAAAAGTTTCTTCAAGAAATTTTTCTTTGAAAACTTTTCCAGTTTTGATAGCTTTATATTTTTTACGAATTTCATTAGTTGACTTTATTATATTTTTTAGTAATTTTGAATCCATTTTTTTTACTTCTTACTACTTCTTACTTGGTATGTAAACAGCTAATAGACAGCTAAAAGCAGCTCTTAAACAGCTCAAGCGGCCTCTAAAACTGGTATGTAGACAGCTAATAAACAGCTAATAAACAGCTAAACAGCTCAAGCGGTCTCTAAAACTGGTATGTAGACAGCTAATAAACAGCTAATAAACAGCTAAACAGCTCAAGCGGCCTCTAAAACTGGTATGTAGACAGCTAATAAACAGCTAAACAGCTCAAGCGGTCTCTAAAACTGGTATGTAGACAGCTAATAAACAGCTAAACAGCTCAAGCGGCCTCTAAAACTGGTATGTAGACATAGATGTCTACATACCAGTTTTAGAAACCGCTTGAGCTGTTTAAGAGCTGCTTTTAGCTGTTTATTAGCTGTTTATTAGCTGTCTACATACCAGTTTTAGAGACCACTTGAGCTGTTTAAGAGCTGCTTTTAGCTGTTTATTAGCTGTTTATTAGCTGTCTACATACCAGTTTAAGAGACCGCTTGAGCTGTTTAAGAGCTGCTTTTAGCTGTTTATTAGCTGTTTATTAGCTGTCTACATACCAGTTTTAGAAACCGCTTGAGCTGTTTAAGAGCTGCTTTTAGCTGTTTATTAGCTGTTTATTAGCTGTCTACATACCAGTTTTAGAGACCGCTTGAGCTGTTTAAGAGCTGCTTTTAGCTGTTTATTAGGTGTCTACATACCAGTTTTAGAGACCGCTTGAGCTGTTGAAGAACTGCTTTTAGCTGTTTATTAGCTGTTTATTAGCTGTCTACATACCAGTTTTAGAGACCGCTTGAGCTGTTTAAGAGCTGTTTACATACCAAGTAAGAAGTTGTAAGAAGTAAAAAAATGGATTCAAAATTACTAAAAAATATAATAAAGTCAACTAATGGAATTCGTAAAAAATATAAAGCTATCAAAACTGGAAAAGTTTTCAAAGAAAAATTTCTTTAAGAAACTTTTAAACCAATAGGTAAACCTCTGAAAGAATTAAAAGAAAAATATGAAGAAGAAATTGAAAAAAAAATCAAAAATGAAGTTAAAAAGGAACTAGAGTCAGTTTCTCTATATAAAGCCAAATCTGAAATTGATGAAATGAACACATTTGAAAAAGATGTTTCCAAATTTCCTATATTCAAATCAACACCAGTAACTGAATATACTACTTTTAAGACCCCAGATAACACAATCCTTCAAAGTAGGTACTCCCATACAAAAATTACGACGATCGCTTGAAAAATCTTTAGATGAAGATGCCTCATTAAATTCATACTATATGAATGAATATACATATTCATTTGGTATTGATAAAGCTTATGGACCCAAGTATAATAAAGAAAAAAATAGCTTTGAACTCGGTCGGAGTGATTTAAAATTTAATGATATTACTGTAAATATTGATGGTAAAAATTATAATGCTACTAGAGGTCTTTATGAACTTATTTTTATGAAAAATCCTTCTTTATATAATATTAATGATCTTCAGAATTATCATGAAATATTAATTCAAACAAATGTTCACAGAAAAGATGTATTTGATGATAAAAGTCATATCAAAGGTACAAAAGAAAATCTTGTACTTGAATTGTAAAGAAAGAAAGAAAAAATAAAACATGTATTATTATTATTTTTTAGTAATAATAAATTTATTTAATAAAATTTTTTAAATAACATTTATTTTAATTTATATCCATATTAATTCTAAAATGCCCCCAAGCATATGTACTTATCCCATTTTCTCTTATAAATCTTTTATCATCAGAAAAACTTAAAGCTACTTTATTAATTATTTGTGTATAAATATTATGAACCTTAGATCTAAATACATACATATTATTACTATAAAATAATTTCTTTTTATACAAACAATCTCTATAATTATCTAAACTTAAATTATTAACAACTGTCTTTTTTACACCTTTTGCTTTTTTTATATCTTTTGAATCTTTAACACTTAATGAATACATTTTCGATCTT
This sequence comes from Bombylius major, assembly GCA_932526495.1. Classification (NCBI taxonomy): domain Eukaryota; kingdom Metazoa; phylum Arthropoda; class Insecta; order Diptera; family Bombyliidae; genus Bombylius; species Bombylius major. The sequence continues at coordinate 12,170,616 of OW052046.1, forward strand.
AAACCAATAAGTCTTCAGTCATTATATTTCCATTATTTTCATCTTTCATCATACCTAACACTTTTTTATTTTTTAATGGAATATCATAAGGATTATTGAATGCATATTCAGAAGTATCAAAGTATTTATCAATATCATTTTTGATATCATTATAAAAATCTTCTGTTTGAATAGTATATATAAAAGAGTCAGTATCCATATAATTTATCAAAATATTTTCACCATATTTTGGTTTTATATAATCATAGTGAAATTTATACATGTTCAATTTTGATAATTCTAAAACACAAAATCCTAAGTAAATTGGCTTATCATAATAAGTATGCATACGTTTCATTTGTATAGCAACCATGTTATCAGTAAATTGTGTGACGCTATGAAAATTAGGTTTTGCTATCAAAGCTCTAGCTCCTAATTTCCTAAAATAATTATCCCATTCTGTTACAATTTTAACATTTTTTCTTTTATCAACATTTTCCATAGTTTTTCCTAATGAAGCATTATTCATTAACTTGAAAAAATTTTTATCAAATGTATTTTTTGCAAGCGTACGATGATGATTATTTAAATCAATGAATCGTTGCATCCATTTTGATTGTTTGAACTGCAAAACTCTATGAATATGTGTAACTTTAAGACCATGCTTAATACAATGTTGTAGATTTCTATAATGAATAACATATCGCTTCTTGTTTGTTAAATCTGTGATTAATTTAACATGTTTCGAATTTGAAGTTATTTTATTTTCTGAACAAAATGGTAAGTCATTATGTATATCATGTAGTACTTCAGGATATTCTAAATCAACTTCTAATATGTAACCAGTATCTGAATCTTCAGGAATATTTTCAATATCAATATTTTTATTCTCCATCCATTTAAAATCACCATAAGGAAGAGCTTGTGACATTGCATAACCATACAAATTATTTGCATCTACATACATTAAATATTGTGATAGTTTTTGTTCATCATAATCATCCATATATTTATTATTTGCTACAGAATGTCTATGACAACACTGAGAAATTCCACCTCTGATGCTTTTTTAAATGAAACTGTGCATATTAATATCTGTTAATAATTCCAGTTCAATTTTTGTTTCCTTACATTGCATCCCATGATAATCCTGGAGCGGTATAATATTGACAAGGATCGAGTGAGTAAATACTTTTGCAAACTTTTCTAAAATTTTCAAATACATCAGCTAAAAGTAGTACATCCGTCTTCAAATATAATAATAAATAATCCCAAAGATTTTTACATTCAAATTTACGCCAAACCTTTCGCGCATGATTATAATCTTCATTATTACATTCACTATTTGTCAATTTACTGCTAAAATCTTCTTGTGCTGGTAAACTTGTTTTATCTAATCGTTCCCATGAATTGATATACTCGTATGGGAATACTCCTTTTCTTGTTAGCAATTTAAATTTATCATCATCCTTGAACTCTGATCGAACTATTTTTAACATATCATTTGTCAAATTTTTTGCTAAAGAATCTAAACTAGACTGCATGAATCTATTCGAGTCTAGAAATCTCAATTCTATTGTATTTTTTTCATCAACGAAAATTCTCTTCGATAATGATACATATAGCTCCTTATTCAGAGGAATAACATTTATTTGTCCATCAAAATCGGATAACTCCTTTATAAACAAATGACAATCGTATCCAGAAAAATTATGAAAAAATATTGGAAAAAATTTAGGTACGCGATATAGTAAATTACATTTCTCATGAGCTGGTCCTCTATATTTGCCAGTTAGATGACAGTGGTCTCGAACTCTATCCTTATCTAAAAACTGTTTGCAAATATGACATTCTGTGCTTTCATTTTGAATTTTTATTTCGTTTAGTATTAAGCGATTCATTGATTTTGAATTTTCTATATAATTGTGATATAAATGTTTCACATCTTGAATAATTGAAGATACAAATATTTTTGTACAATCTTTTCCCTTGTAAGTTCTGAATTTATTTAAATTATCATCAAAGCTACATTTAATATAATATGCAAAAGCACATGGCTCATGCTCCTGCACATTTGTTGTGAATGGTAATGATGGATCTGGCATGCATGTACTAATATCCTTTAAAATACATTCAAAATCAGCATATATTACAAAAGGAACATCTAATTGACGCTCATAATGTTCAAATTTCAAAATACTTTTTTCTTTCGTTGGCATTCTTGTCACTATTTTATTACAATCTGTTCTGTGAGTATTCAAGTCATTTTCGCAAGAAAAGTATAACAAGCATGAATTACACATATATATTTGATGCTGATGGTTTGTTAACTGCTCTCTCATTAATCTGAAATTTTGAAGAACAATTTTTTTGTTAATAATTAAAATTTCATAATTTACACTAACACTATTACCTAGACATGTTTTTTATCCAAACGTAATGATCCTTTTCTTCTTCTTGTATAAGTAATAAATTTATATGAATTTCTTTTTCTTTAGAAGTTGAATAATATGGTCCAATAATTATATTATCTTCTAATCCAAATACATTAATACTGATTTTTGGATTCAGCATTTCAAATTTATGAATATTAGATATTTTTACTGGGAACTCTAGTGTAGAAAAATCAAGATTAACGCCATTTTTTAAAATTATTTTTTCAGACTTGATATTTTCAATCTGATATGATGATGGTCTGTCAGAATGTATGTCAACTGGGTTCAATGCAGATATTATAGCCCATTTAAAACAGTACTCATCCTCATTCTTTACATTTATACAAGCTTTTTTATTTTGTATAGATTTTGGAAGTGATATGTACTGAGATCCTCGTAAGGGCTTCCATTGATTAATATTAATTTCAACATGAATAATTCTTATTAGAGTCCAACCACTATCTCTTTCTTGAAATTCTTGCATTTTTTTATGAATTTTGTCAACCATCTCTTCATAAACTTGACTTAAATCTTCGATTTTTTGCATAATTGTCATACAAGATTGAAACGATTTAACTGAAAGTGCAATATCATCTTCACCGTCATTTCCTTTTGTTATTTTTATATATTCGCAAAATAATTCCATATTAAACTTGAATGATGAGTGTTTATCGAGTAGGTTTCCTAAAGCATTTAAAACATGATCTTTTGATGTATTAAAGAATTTTAAAACATCTAATACACCTTCATCTTTGTTTTCAAGCATATATGATTCAACTCTTTCTTCAAAAGCGCTTTTGATTACCTTCAAATTTTCATTTAAAGGTTCAGCTGCATTTTTTTATGAAAATTTGTTCTTACATGATATAACCAATTCTTTTTTAAAACATCTTTTTGACATGCATCACAAAATTTTGTTATTGCTATTGACTCAACTGAATTTTTTACTTCAACCGTATGATTCTTTCTTAAATGAGATAATAAATTATCACTCCTTGAGAATTCCTTTTTACATACTACACAGGAAAGTTTCTCGATAACAGAATCAGAATGGATCTTCTTTTTATGTTCTAATAATTTATCTTGTCTACTTAAATGTTTTCCACAAATATCACAAACTACGCGTTCACCATGAATGCTATTAACATGTCTTTTTAAAACTACTTTTGTTGAAAAATCTTTATTACATAATTCACATTTAAACTTCATTTTTTAATATAAATTTAACTTATTTGAAAACATATATATGTAAATGTTGTTTCACTATCACAATCCGCGAAAACCTCTTTATTGAATTGAAAACTCAAAGGTACTGTAGTCAAAACTGTTTTTTCTAAGGTATTTATACCCTGAATATCATATTCACCCATAATATTTTCTTGATAAGAAACCTCAAAATTCCAAGAAATCAATAAAATTCTAATTCTAGATAAGACCACAAAATTCCGAGAAATTAACGAGATAACAAAATTCCTCAGAAACCAAACACTAAATTACAGGAAACCAACGAGATAACAAAATTCCAAGAAATCAATAAAATTCTAATTCTAGATAAGACCACAAAATTCCGAGAAATTAACGAGATAACAAAATTTCTCAGAAATCAATAAAATTCTAGATAAGACCACGAAATTCCGAGAAATTAACGAGATAACAAAATTTCTCAGAAATCAAACACAAAATTACAAGAAACCAACGAGATAACAAAATTCAAAGAAACTAAACGAGATAACAAAATTTCTCAGAAAAACCAATAATTTCCAGATAAAACCAGTTTCATCTACCTCAGCTTCTTTACACACCTCCCCCTGCCAGAATCCACCATTTCGCCTTAAAGCTTCAACCCACAGCGAAAAGCTTCGAAGCTTCAAACCCACGCCACATGCCACCACCCACAAACCACAAAAGCTTCCACCACATGCCACAACCAAAAAAGCTCAAAAGCTCCCGAAGCACACCACACGTCACAACCAAAAAGCTCAAAGCTTATGACGTCATCCAAAAAAGCTGTGTACAAAAACCCTTCCTTGGTCTAGAACCGCCATATACACACTACTGTTTAGATAATTATAGAGATTGTTTGTATAAAAAGAAATTATTTTATAGTAATAATATGTATGTATTTAGATCTAAGGTTCATAATATTTATACACAAATAATTAATAAAGTAGCTTTAAGTTTTTCTGATGATAAAAGATTTATAAGAGAAAATGGGATAAGTACATATGCTTGGGGGCATTTTAGAATTAATATGGATATAAATTAAAATAAATGTTATTTGAAAAATTTTATTAAATAAATTTATTATTACTAAAAAATAATAATAATACATGTTTTATTTTTTCTTTCTTTCTTTACAATTCAAGTACAAGATTTTCTTTTGTACCTTTGATATGACTTTTATCATCAAATACATCTTTTCTGTGAACATTTGTTTGAATTAATATTTCATGATAATTCTGAAGATCATTAATATTATATAAAGAAGGATTTTTCATAAAAATAAGTTCATAAAGACCTCTAGTAGCATTATAATTTTTACCATCAATATTTACAGTAATATCATTAAATTTTAAATCACTCCGACCGAGTTCAAAGCTATTTTTTTCTTTATTATACTTGGGTCCATAAGCTTTATCAATACCAAATGAATATGTATATTCATTCATATAGTATGAATTTAATGAGGCATCTTCATCTAAAGATTTTTCAAGCGATCGTCGTAATTTTTGTATGGGAGTACCTACTTTGAAGGATTGTGTTATCTGGGGTCTTAAAAGTAGTATATTCAGTTACTGGTGTTAATTTGAATATTGGAAATTTTGAAACATCTTTTTCAAATGTGTTCATTTCATCAATTTCAGATTTTGCTTTATATAGAGAAATTGACTCTAGTTCCTTTTTAACTTCATTTTTGATTTTTTTCTCAATTTCTTCTTCATATTTTTCTTTTAATTCTTTCAGAGGTTTACTTATTGGTTTAAAAGTTTCTTCAAAAAATTTTTCTTTGAAAACTTCTCCAGTTTTGATAGCTTTATATTTTTTACGAATTCCATTGGTTGACTTTATTATATTTTTTAGTAATTTTGAATCCATTTTTTTACTTCTTACTACTTCTTACTTGGTATGTAAACAGCTAATAAACAGCTAAAAGCAGCTCTTAAACAGCTCAAGCGGTCTCTAAAACTGGTATGTAGACAGCTAAAAAACAGCTAATAAACAGCTAAAAGCAGCTCTTAAACATTTGTTTTTCCACAATTTGATGGGTCTACAATTAAAGCCCTTATGTTATTTGGTAACATAGTACTATGTTTTCTTTTTTGTTTGTTGATATATTTTCCAAATCATAGTTCTTAACATCAAGTTTTTTATGTTGTTTTGTGTATTTCATATTTGTAACTAATTTTCTATTTGTATTAAATAATATAAAGGCTGTCTACATACCAGTTTTAGAGACCGATTGAGCTGTTTAGCTGTTTATTAGCTGTTTATTAGCTGTCTACATACCAGTTTTAGAGACCGCTTGAGCTGTTTAGCTGTTTATTAGCTATTTATTAGCTGTCTACATAACAGTTTTAGAGACCGCTTGAGCTGTTTAGCTGTTTATTAGCTGTCTACATACCAGTTTTAGAGACCGCTTGAGCTGTTTAGCTGTTTATTAGCTGTTTATTAGCTGTTTATTAGCTGTCTACATACCAGTTTTAGAGACCGCTTGAGCTGTTTATTAGCTGTCTACATACCAGTTTTAGAGACCGCTTGAGCTGTTTAGCTGTTTATTAGCTGTTTATCAGCTGTCTACATACCAGTTTTAGAGGCCGCTTGAGCTGTTTAAGAGCTGCTTTTAGCTGTTTATTAGCTGTTTACATACCAAGTAAGAAGTAGTAAGAAGTAAAAAAATGGATTCAAAATTACTAAAAAATATAATAAAGTCAACTAATGAAATTCGTAAAAAATATAAAGCTATCAAAACTGGAAAAGTTTTCAAAGAAAAATTTCTTGAAGAAACTTTTAAACCAGTAAGTAAACCTCTGAAAGAATTAAAAGAAGAATATGAAGAAGAAATTGAGAAAAAAATCAAAAATGAAGTTAAAAAGGAACTAGAGTCAGTTTCTACATATAAAGCAAAATCTGAAATTGATGAAATGAGCACATTTGGAAAAGATGTTTCAAAATTTCCTGTATTCAAATCAACACCAGTAACTGAAGATACTACTTTTAACACCCCAGATAACACAATCCTTCAAAGTACTCCCATACAAAAATTACGACGATCGCTTGAAAAATCTTTAGATGAAGATGCCTCATTAAATTCATACTATATGAATGAATATACAAATGGTTTTGGTATTGATAAAGCTTATGGACCCAAGTATAATAAAGAAAAAAATAGCTTTGAACTCGGTCGGAGTGATTTAAAATTTAATGATAATACTGTAAATATTGATGGTAAAGATTATAATGCTACTAGAGGTCTTTATGAACTTATTTTTATGAAAAATCCTTCTTTATATAATATTAATGATCTTCAGAATTATCATGAAATATTAATTCAAACAAATGTTCACAGAAAAGATGTATTTGATGATAAAAGTCATATCAAAGGTAATGCAGGTAGCAAATATAGAAATATTATTAAAAAATTAGTTGATACAAAAAAGCAAGAACAGGGATTAATGCTATTAAACAATAAAAAGTCTAATTATATATATTGGGATGATCCTAATGAATTGGTTGATAGATTAAGATTGCTTATTGCAAGCAGCAGGTCATACTAATCATAATAATGAAATTATTTCAAAAATAGAAGAGTTAAGAGAAACCAATATTATTATTTAAACTATCATTAAACTTTTTCAATTTACATTACTATTATATAATGAGTGTTGATAAATTCGGACGTTTTGTTAGTAATCGAACTACTCATCAAGTTATCAGTGAACGAGGCCCACAAGGACCACCAGGAATAGGTTTCTCACTTACACCAGATGGTCATTTTGATATTAATTTTAAAAGTCTAAAAAATGTTGCAAATCCTATAAATCCTCAAGATGCGGTTACAAAGCATTTTCTTGAAGAACAAATAAATAATTTGACTATTGAAATAATAAAAAAATTGGAGAATAAATTTAAAGAGAATATACGAAACCTTAAAGAAGATACTGAAAAAACCATCAAACAAATTACAAATGAAATGAATTCTAATATGCATAAATTTTTTATGATATATAATGATAAACTTGAACGAATTAACAATGATATGTTAAAAACATATACATACAAAACAACTTAATTCTATATATATAATAATAATATACAAAGTTTTATATAAATCCTGATATTTGATTGAAAAATGAGTAAGAAACAACTTGTTGAAGAGCTGCATAAATCAGCACGAAAAAGATTTAATCGAAGAAAAGTAATTACAAAAGGAATAGATGATCTTTGGCAAATAGATTTAGTTGAAATTGGTGCATATTCTTCAAATAACAAAGGTTATCGTTTTCTATTAACTGTAATTGATGTATTTTCTAAATTTGCGTGGGCTATTCCTTTAAAAACAAAAAGTGGTCCTGATGTAACTAAAGCAATGGAAAGTATTTTTAAATCTTCAAATAGAATACCCAAGAATATACAAAGTGATATTGGAAAAGAATTTTACAACAAACACTTTCAAGATTTGATGAAAAAGAATCATATAAATCATTATTCTACGTATAGCACTTTGAAAGCTTCAATTGTTCAACGTTTTAATAGAACTTTAAAAGCTTTAATGTGGAAACAATTTAGTTTTAAAGGAACATATAAATGGATTGATGACGTTCAAAAACTGATTGAAAGTTACAACAATACAAAACATCGTACTATTAAAATGCGCCCTCGAGATGTTAATTCATCTAATGAAAAATCGCTGCTAAAAACTGTATATAGTAATTTGAAAGTTTTTCCTGGTGCAAAGTTCAAAATTGGTGATTCTGTTCGTATAAGTAAACATAAACACGTTTTTGAAAAGGGATATACACCAAATTGGACGACTGAAATTTTCAAAATTAAAAGCATAAAAAATACGAATCCAGTAACATATTATTTAGAGGACTATATATATAGAGGGTGATCCAATTAAAGGAGGTTTTTATGAAAAGGAACTTTTAAAATCAAAATATCCACACATTTATTTAATAGAAAAAGTTTTGAGAAAAAAAGGAGATAAAGTTTTTGTAAAATGGTTAGGATTTTCAAATGAGCATAACTCATGGATAAATAAAACAGAATTATTGTAAATTAAAATATATTTATACTTTATTTAATTATTTTTCAATAAACAACTGTTTAAACTACAATTTGCATAGTTTTCATTTAAAAATCTACTGTAAAAGGTAATAAGTTTTAGCATCCTACTTTCAATTCGATTTACATCACAACATTCACATGTATCTGGTCCAGATGTAGTACTGTCTTTAGACCAAGGACAGCTTATATAGTGTATTCCATGAATTGATTTAACCCTTTCCATGATGTAATATGGTGTTAAAAATGTTGCGTCACGCAAAAGTTGTTCTCGATGCTCATCCAATAAAATATGATCAAATTTTTTTATAAGATCTTCGTAAATCATTTTTTTCTTATTTAAATATATGTATAACTAGACACTTTCAAAATTAATTAATGACTAAAATAAATTATTATTTTTTTGAATAATATATAGATGAATTTAAAAATATTTTTCTATGAAATTTGCATTTTGTAGACTTGTTTCACTTTACTAGCATCAATATATTCAACATTAGTTTTGTAATTATGATCTTGAATTTTAACTAATTCAACTTCACCATTACTTAAAATTCTTTCTGTTTCATATTCATGATATTCATAGCAAGAAATACTTAAAGCGTGCTTCTTGTAATTACTATCATATGTACATCTTATTGTTAAATTTGTATTATCAGCAAATTCTGTTTTAAAATGTCTGTAAAATAGATGCTCACTTTCAATTATTCCAGCTACTTCACTTTCTTTACGTATCAAATCTTGCTTAAATGCTTCAATAGCTTCGGCGACAATTTACACTAATTCTATTACCTAGAACTCTAGTATAGAAAAATCAAGATTAACGTCATTTTTTAAAATTATTTTTTCAGACTTGATATTTTCAATTTGATACGATGATGGTCTTTCAGAATTTTTTTCAACTGGATTCAATGCAGATATTATAACCCATTTAAAACAGTACTCATCCTCATTCTTCACATTTATACAAGCTTTTTTATTTTGTATAGATTTTGGAAGTGATATGTACTGAGATCCTCGTAAGGGCTTCCATTGATTAATATTAATTTCAACATGAATAATTCTTATTAGAGTCCAACCACTATCTCTTTCTTGAAATTCTTGCATGTTTTTGTGAATTTTGTCAACCATCTCTTCATAAACTTCACTTAAATCTTCGATTTTCTGTATAATTGTCATACAAGATTGAAATGATTTAACTGAAAGTGTAATATCATCTTCGCCGTCATTTCCTTTTATTATTTTCATATATTCACAAAATAATTCCATATTAAACTTGAATGATGAATGTTCATCAAGCAGATTTATTAAAGCATTTAAAATATAATATTTTGATGTATTAAAGAATTTTAAAACATCTAATACACCTTCATCTTTGTTTTCAAGCATATATGATTCAACTCTTTCTTCAAAAGTGCTTTTGATTACCTTCAAATTTTCATTTAAAGGTTCAGCTGCATTTTTTTATGAAAATTTATTCTTACATGATATAACCAATTCTTTTTAAAAAATTTTTCTAAGGTATTTATATCCTAAATATCATATTCACCCAAAATATTTTCTTGATAAGAAACCGCAAAATTCGAAGAAATCAATAAAATTCTAGATAAGACCACAAAATTCCGAGAAATTATCGAGATAACAACATTTCTCAGAAATCAAACACAAAATTACAAGAAAACAACGAGATAACAAAATTCCAAGAAACTAAACGAGATAACAACAATTTCTCAGAAAAACCAATAATTTCCAGATAAAACCAGTTTCATCTCATTCAGCTTCTTTCCACACCTCCCCCCGTCAGTATCCACCATTTCGCCTTAAAGCTTCAACCCACAGCGAAAAGCTTCGAAGCTTCAAACCCACGCCACATGCCACCACCCACAAACCACAAAAGCTTCCACCACATGCCACAACCAAAAAAGCTTAAAAGCTCCCGAAGCACACCACACGTCACAACCGAAAAGCTCAAAGCTTATGACGTCATCCAAAAAAGCTATGTACAAAAACCCTTCCCTGAGTTAGAGTCGCTATATACATACTACTTCTCATACAAATTTTTATACTGAGTCAAATGGTATATTGTCAATGATTATAGATTTACACAATAGATATTTCGCGTAGTACATTTGTATTTTCACTCTATTTCATTAAAGGCTCCTAAACGAAACCTTCTTGTCTGTCCTATCTGGCGAGCAAAAATAGAACTAACGTTTTGAAATTCAAACTTAAAAAAAATGATCGAGTGATTTTTTTTATTATCCATTCGCTCATGCTCTTGTTATTGTTTTTTTTGTGTATAACCAAATCAAACCAGTTTCCAGTATAACTTTGTGTATACCTATATTTATATAATATATATAACAATGTATATATATGTACATATTTTTGCATGTACACAAATGCGTATTTACCGTCTGTGCACATTTCATTTAATATTTCTTTTTTTTTCTTCTTTTTTTAAAATTTGTTTCATCGGTTAGTATAATATTTTTTATTTTTTCATCCATAGAATATTAATATGTATGTACATACATTATGTATGTAAATATATATGTATTGTATTGTATAGGAATATGAATTAGAATTAGAATTATTTTATGTAACTACATATATATTTTTTTTTCAAATGAAAAAGGGAATTAAGATATTTTGTTTTCAATTCAAGTACCTAATTAACAACATTACAATACACATTTAAATACTTTTAATTTACCCATATTTATATTTCAAAATGTTACATAATGTGAGGTAGTTAGATATGTTGGACTCTACAAATTTTAATCAATTAGGTGTACCTATAAAATTTTATTAAAACCTTGCAGCCGGGAGATGATCACAGTCATTATTAGAAAATTAGAAAATCGCTAATGCTTACAAAGTGTTAATGTACGTGCAATGTGCATTATAATATACAGTAGCGGTCATGAAAGTCGCCTAACTAATAATTTCTAAAAACTTTTCTCGATACTATCTTTAAATTTTGGTGGGGATGAATGATGGTTTGTTTTTTAACTAAGTATGTGTGTTTTTTAAAGTATATTTTCTATAAAAAAAGAAAAACCATACATGATTCTGTAATACAGCTTAATAAATAAATTATTTTTAGAAAAATGAAAATTATTTGAGTCATGCGTTTTTTCCGCAACTGTATAAACTACAATCTGCATATTATACAAAAATACATACTTGTATATGCTAAATGGGAAAAATACAAAATTGAGAAAAAAACAGTGACTTCAAGTTTACAATAAATTTTGTATTTAGGTACGAAGCAACAACAAAATTCAAATACGGTATTATAAAAAAATTGTAAATTTGGTTGGGTACTTGAAAAATGAAAAATAAAAACAACAATTTTTTTTTTATATGTGTGTTGTTTTTGTTTATATTATAATTATATGTATAAATTTTCATATAGTACAACATCAACAAAAAAATTGTATGATGATGTCATGCACATTTACTCCGTCCTCATTTTCCATATAAAATTTTCTAATTACAGTTCTGAGGATTTTTGTGTATGTTAAATTTTTTTTTTATTGCAAAAACGGTCATAACGTATTTTTAAATCTAATGTTCTAAGCGATTCCTTCTTGTCTGTCCGCTCTATGAACAGATTTAGAACTAAAAATTTATTTTTCAACAGCTTTTCTGTTCTGGAATATCTACTTCTTATTAATTATCTTTGATATTGTATACTGAATATATGGAGAAAAGGAAAAGCTGTTTCCATATGATTCTGTATATTGTAATGCTTGAAACATGAGAATGATTGTGTTCAAAATGTTAAAATTTCTCAAATTTTTTTAAAAATTTTGTATGTATTGTATGGAAAATAGATAGAAAAGGGAATATATTTTAAAATGAGAATAATTAAGAAAAAATCCTGAGAATAAGAAAGAGCTTAAAACAGCTTTAAGATTGGAGGCCAGCTTTGAGATTGGAGGCCGTTTGGTTGTGACTATTTCGATGTACTGCGATAATAAGTCTGATAGAATATTATATTGTCATTGGTTTAAGTATGTTAGCAGCAGGCCTAAATAAGTAGATAAGAATTAAGATTAGGTTAAGTTAGTCTTAGTCCAGCCGATATGGCCTACGATGCCTCGGCTTATGTAAGTTAAGTTAAGTTTTTTATTAACTTAATTTAATTTTAAATAAATAAATAAAAAAAAATATTTTCCATGATTTCCAAAATAAAGAACTGAGAAATCATCATTTTTTGCTAACTTTGAAAAGCTGTGTCTCGAAAACTAAAAGTCGCACAGCCAAGTCCTTTGCAGATTCAGATTCAAGACATTCCAAATTATGAATTTCAGTCCTTTTTACAAAAATCTAAACTACATCGATTTTCGTGAAAAATTCAAAGAGCCTTGATTTTTGGGTCAAAAATTTTTTTGCACAGAAATGAACTGAATGGGTATTCTTGTTATAGATTTGAGTCTTAAGAATTAAGAAAATGTATCCTTTTTTCGACACTCCAACTATTTCGTGAGCTATGAACAAAATTCTGTACCTACCTGAAAATTTTTTAATTGAATGTATACAAGTATTGTCCTGAAACAACTTCTAAACAATTGACGGTGTTGGTCTGGATTTCCATAAGATTGTAAATTTGTAAGAGGGGATAAAAAAAAAAAGGATAATAAAATTGAAACTCACTGTTTTTCTTTTTTTTTACAATTAAATATTTTATATTTATTCATTTTTATTTATTTAAAATCTTCTTTATGTTTTTTTTTTAAATCATTCCTTTTTTTTTTAAAAAACAACAAACAATCATTTCTTATCACTATACAGCTGCTTGTCAATCTACATTGTTTTTTTTTTCTCTTTAACATTAAATTAGTTATTTTTTAATCTTAAATCTTAAATGAAAATGTAAAGATTTTTTTTTTTTGCATTTTTAAAATTTATTCAAATTCATATATTAAAAGACAAGCCACACAATGGTCCCGTGTAAGTACATGAATAGATGAATTTAAACTCAAATAAGTATTTTAGTGTATAAATAATTTTTTTTGATATACCATACATAATATATGTACATATGTATGTATGTATATCAAGGGTATTGTTTTCTACATAAAAAGAATGGTACCATGATATTCTCTGGACTATTTTATAAAAAAAATTGTAGATACTAGGAAAAATTTCTATTGTGTCTATTTTCACCGCTAGAAGGCGTTCAAAATTATGAATTTTATGCAAAATCTCCCAACAAAATATCATCTGCAAACAGCGAAAATAGACACGATAGAAATTTTCACTAGGATAATTTTTTTTCATAAAATATTCCAGAGAATGTCGTGATACCATTCTTGGTACGTAGATTAAAAAAAAAAAAACCCTGTACTAATTTTTATAACTTATAATATAATACAATATATTGTGTATAAAACATAATTTAATGGACGATATAAAGTAAAATATAATTTCTTTCACGTAAAACTTTTTTTAAAATTTTTTTTTTTTTTATAATTAATTTTTTTTTTTACATAAATTTATTTATATTTTTTTATTCATTTATTTTATAAGAATTTGACCGAAAATTCTGAATAGAAGGCGTATAACATGGAATTGTTGTTATATAAAAATAAACATTTTTCGATATTATAAAAAAAAAAATAGTGATTTATTAGTTTAGGATAATGGTTTTTTTTTAGCAATGACCAAAATAAAAAGGAAGAGAAAAAAAAACCACAATTTTGAAATATATGTTTGAGAAGAAAAGTGATAAATATCGGTGTTTTCGAAAATACGAAATATGTATACGAAAATACCTTTATACGCTGAATTGTATATCACGGCAGCATTACTTCATTTTCGAAAACACTGTATATTATGGATGTGGATGTGAAGTGAGATTATAGGTTAGGTTTGAAAATGGGGAGCCGATGCAATGCAAGGTATATAGGACAACTACAAGGTATCCTCTTCCGTTTTTGTCGGATCTGGATCCCTGTCTATATACCTTGGATTCGATGCAAGCTTCCTTGAGCACATCTGATCTAACCAACATATAGTGACCATTGTACTCCAGTATTTCGTTTCTAGTGGAATTTTTAATTGCTCTAATAAATTCTCTTATCCTTTTCTTCATCACCATATAAAGGAGTAATTCACTTATAATTCGAATTAAGAAAATTGTAAATGATCCCATCGATTGCTTATAATATTTAAATTCATAACAAGAATTTGAAATATTTTAATTATTATTATTATTTTTTTTTTAATTTTGAAAAGTTCAAAAACATTTTTTTTTTGTTCTTTTGAAACTACATACATTGGTACATATTTTGTATTTTATTAAAAAATAATTACTGATCGTTATATTAAAAGTGCTTTAATTAATTATTCATTATTTGATTTTTTTTTTACAGAATTATGTATATAATTACATATTTTAAAATATAAATTTTTTGGACATGATTCTTCGAGAAGATTTTTAGTTTATTAGTTATTTTTTTTTTTACAAATATTAACTTACGTTATACAAATGTACCTATATGTGATTTTCTCTCTAAAATTATAATCAATTAATATAAATCTAAATTATATTTTGTATTTGTTAATAAATTTTTTTTATTTTTAAATTTTTATATAAAGCACGTACGTTTTATATGGTCTGTTTATATAAATTCAATTTAGAATTTGTAACGCAATTTAATAATTTTTTTTTAATTATAAACAAAAGTTTTTTTTTTTTTTAAATAGAAAAAAAAATCACACACACACACTTAAATAGATTGTTATCATTCAAAAAAAAAAAAAAAACAATTATCAGCTTAAAACGTTGTATTGTTGAATTTCGTCAACTATTGACGATCATCTGATGACATTTTCGAAGATACAATAAGTTAAATTTGGTTTAATTTAAAAATTAATATTTTTTTTTTCAAATATTTTATTTAATAAAATTGCACGTTGAGTTAAAAAAAAAAGGAAATAAAGCTAATTAGTTTTTCCATATAAGAACAAAATATTATCGATTAAAATGTCCTTTGTTTTATTTTTGTTCCAGTTTTTTTTCATGTTTATTATAACTGAAAAATAATTTTTATATCTTCTTTATATTTTTTTCATGAAAAATATTCTGTACATTCTGTCTGAGTGCTCGTTGATGCCTAATCCAGCATCCCCCCCCCCCCCCCCTACCCACACAAACAACTACATATTATATATTCATATATGTAGTTAGGTGAAAAATTTATTGTTCAGCTTTCAAATAAATTACAATTACGTTCATGCGATTTAGACCTACACATTTTGTTGGTGTTTTGTTTTTTTTTTAATTTTCGTTTATTTGTTTTCTTTAAAAAAATCTACACGTACTTCACATTGACAAAAAAAAAAGAAGTAAAAAAGCTGAAATGCGATTGTTTTGTGGGTGTTGTTTTTCAAAGAAGAATGTCTTTTAATAATTCCTCTGAATTTTTTATTAAATTCATAGTTCAAGATACAAAAAAAAACAAAAAAACAAAATAAAGTAGAAAAAAAAAAGCGAATATAATGTGTGACTTTCGAAAATGCTAAATTTCAATATCGAAAAAAATATTTATGACAAAAATAAATAAAATCAAATTAACATATTTATACTGTAAGGCACTTTGAATTTAAAAAAAAAAATATTCAACATAATTTTATTTGTTTTTTTTTTTTTGTTCTCTTTTTCAGTTGGAAAAATTTTAAGGGATTCAAATCGTTCAAATTAATGAAAATAAAATTATATTTCCCAATACAATTAACTTTTCTCATTAATTTTGTAAATTGAAGCAAAAATCTAACGTATATAAAATTAAGTTCAGATACATATATGTAAACGCTTGTTCAGTTTTAAGGATAATCCATTTTATATTCTGTAGTAGCTAAGAACAGAAAAAACGACATTAGACTCGACTGCGAATCGAACCACAGTCCAGGACTGGTGTCTTGCCGAGATAGCGCGCTTATGGCTGTATGATACGGACTATGGTATTAATTTCATGATTAATTTCGTTATTAAAAAGAGATAACAAGTATGTTTTACGGAAAAAGCAACTAGAAAGAAAGAGTGATATGAACTAACAATAATTTCAGTATTAATACTGAAAATGTCAAAAAATAACTCTCCCAATTCTCCAAATTCCAATATCCTTCCATTAATCATAAAGCTGTTATGATACGGTATTAATACTATTGGAAATTTTAAGTACTTAAAGAAAGAGACAACAGATTTGAGTAACAGAGACACACTATCAAAATCAGCTGACATTTTCTTAAAGTTGTGTTGCCTGTATCTCTGTTTAAAGGAAATGGCAATTAAATAATTTAGTAAATGAATATTCGTGATTATTATTTCTTTTCTATTCATTTTTTTGCACTCACTGAAAAAAATTAGAAATAAATAATTAGACACGTCACACTCGTTTAAACATAATATTAAACTATGAAAAATGTCTAAACACGATGGCAACACAAAAATAATGTTAATGTTCAAATTTCATGATTAATTTCATGATTAATGGAAGGATATTGGAATTTGGAGAATTGGGAGAGTTATTTTTTGACATTTTCAGTATTAATACTGAAATAAGTGTTAGTCATATCTCTCTTTCTTTCTAGTTGATTTTTCCGTACAGCATACTTGTTATCTCTTTTTAATAACGAAATTAATCATGAAATTAATACCGTATCATAACAGCATAAAATTTGAACATTATTATTATTTTTGTGTTGCCATCGTGTTTAGATATTTTTCATAGTTCAATATTCTATTTCAACGAATGTGACGTGTCTAATTATTCATTTCTAATTTTCTTCAGTAAGTGCAAACAAAATGAATAGAAAAGAAATAATAATCACGAACATTCATTTACTAAATTATTTAATTGCCATTTACTTTAAACAGAGATACTGGCAACACAACTTTAAGAAAATGTTAGCTGATTTTGATAGTGTGTCGTCTCTGTTTACCAAATCTGTTGTCTCTTTCTTTAAGTACTTAAAATTTCCAATAGTATTAATACCGTGTCATAAATCATAATAACAGCATTACCAATGCGCCATCGAATGTCATGCCGTAGTTACTACTTTAAACATTGATATTCAAATCTCACATTTTCTAAGCTTCTTCAATTAAGTGATTTTGTACAAAACGTCTTTCACAAAAATTCAATTCCAAATTTTCATCTTGAAAAACTTTTTTTTTTATTTTTATTTTTTTTCAAATTTTAAGTGTGTTAAAAATGATATACACTGCATGTATGTGTTTGCCTTTTTTGTTTCCCCTTTGTAATTAACAATTTTTAAGCTTTTTAAAGAAAAAAAAATTAATACAAAAACTATAAAATAATTTTAACAAAAATATGCATTTAAGCAGATTATTTAAGTACATATATACCTATATTTAATTTTAATAAAATCTAAAATGATTCAATCTCTAAACACATCACCCCCCCCCCCCTCCGCCACCACTATCTTGATTAAAAATAGATGTTATAGAAATTTTACGTGCTCTTGTGTGTTTTTTTTATCCTCTTTGTTGTTAAGTTTTGTTATTTTTATTTGGTTTTTTTATTAATTAATTAATTTTAAATATAATTAAATTATTTTATAAAGCTAAAAACCATACGGTGTATATAGACACAGTGTACATTTACATTTTACATTCTTAAAGTAAATACATTATATATGTGTGTGTAGAGCTTTAGATTATTTTTTGGTCGTCTTAAATTTAAAAAAAAAAATTGTTTTTAATTAGTAAAACGTCGTGGTGCGGGTTTTTTTTTTATTCAAAATAATTTCTCTTTATTATAAAATTCGTAGTTTTATTAATTAATGTTCTCGGGTTATTTTTTTTTTTTTAATTTTTCATTAAAATATGGATGCATCAGATTATATTAGTTTTACAGTAGCTTCTTCCATAAAAGGAAATTTTACATTAAGAAAATGCAAATTGGGTTTTCAAAAGCTTTCAGAAATTTTATATGGATTTGGTGACGTGACCATCACCTACAGAAACTCAGCCCTGAAGTTTTTTTTTGGTTGTTGTTGTTCTTTAGTAAACTTAGATGCATCTTTTCAGATGAAAATTTTTCCTTTTTTTTTTCTCGAAAGATTTCTGTTATATTTCTGGGGTTACATTCGCAAATAATCGCTTAAGTCGACATAAGAAAACCGTTTAAGTCAGACTTAGGCGGTTCGGTTTGTATACTTGTGACCACAGATTTATTTTTTGCGATTAGATTTATTTTTTTTTAAGTACTCTCTTTTCTTTTTTAAATTTAATTAATTATTTCTTAATTACTAATTGTTCATAATTATAATGTTCTTGCTTATAATACGAAAAACATCAAAGTGTGTAATGGACGATAATTATGTATTTATTTTTTTATTTTTTAAATTAGTTTTCTTAGAATATTGTTTTTTAATTTAATTTTTTTACTTTTTTTTGTTCTAATTTTAATCTAAAATAATAGTGTGTTCATCTAAATATAGTTTTTCTTCTTAATTTTCTCCATAAAATTATTAAAAAAAGGATTTTATATAATTAAATTTTGTGTGCTTAAATATTTTTATTCATTTTTTGTTTCTTTTTTTTTTTTTTTTTTGAATTTTCCATAACTTTTTTTTTATCAGAATGCGTTTATATCGTTTTTCTTCTTCTTTTATATAAAAAAAAAGTGTTTATTTAAAAAATATGTACATACGTATATATTATGTATATAATAAAAATATATTTCATATTCATATTTTTTTTATGTAAGTAGATATATATTTTTTTTCTTTCTTTTCGTCATCGTCGTTTTTATTTTCTTTTCAGTTAGCTTACCTTTTCTAATGGAAATACGTTTTATCTAGTTTTTGTTTCATTTTCTCTTTAAAAAATAAAAATGAAACGTTCATTATTATTAATAAATTTCCTTTTATATAGGATATCATAAGATTTACAAAAGAAAATAATAATAAAGCGAACAAAGAAAAATATAATGATAATGTACGTGTATGTATATGAGATAAAAAATTCATATATTTACTTAAATTTCAATGTTGTAATAAATTGACATACATAATATGTTCTTTATTTTGTTTTATTTTTTTTTCCTTTTTCATTTTTGTTTTACTTTTACATACAATTTACATATTTATTTATTTTGCATAGTAATAAAATACCTACCTTGAAAAATAACTGCATATACGAGTATGTATACCTAGAATTTTTCATCTGCATATGTATTTTAAAGTTTATCATAAAATTTTTAATAATAAGGATCACTACTTTGCATATATTAAGTGTATGTATCATCGTATATCTATGTATATGTTATATGAGGGGTATAAAAAAAAAGTCAGCAATCTCCACTTTTGATAAAAAAAAAATAAATAAAGAGTGCAAAAAACATGAGAAATATATATGAGGATTTAGTTGAACAATACATATATACGAAAAAAGAAACATGTTTATTAGAATTTACAACAACAAAAACGCATGTATGTAAATATATTTTCTTCTGCGCATGCCAACGTAGTACAATACGAAACTTCATCTCTTTTGGTTCAAGCTATAAAATGAAATGACAACCAAATCTCATAGCAAATATGGCTTTAAAAAACCGTACTTTTTAAGCCGTTACAAACAAATAAAGTATAAACTGAAAATCGTTAGAAAAAAGATAAATGGCTTTTACTGAAATTTAACAAAAGTGGAGATTGCTGAATTTGCTTTTATACCTCTCATATGTATTCCTAATTACAATTAAGTATATACATATGTATATACTCGTATTTTTGTATATTGTATGTTCAGTTCTAAAATTTACAACTAATATATAAGTATTTTTTTTTTCATTCTAAAACATCTTATTTTATTACATAAATTTACATATACAATCGAAAAATGTAAAAAAAATGATTAGAAAACATACATTCTCATATTTTATTTATGAATATATTTTTAAATTGACTTTTATTATAATTATGATATAAAAGTATATACATATTATTTTTGTATTCTCATTTTTGCATTTTTATGTACACTAAACCCCCGACGTTCGTGAGGGATACATTCTATAAAAACCTCGTATATATTGAATTCACAAATGTGGGGGGATCCAAACACAATACAAAATAAGGAAATATGGTTTCAAGTATTTATTTATTCTTCTACGGCCTAACTGTTTTGTGATGTTGACAAAAAAATTTTTCAAAATGCTAGGCTAGGTTGTTTCTCCTTTTTTTTTTCATCTAAAATTTGCTTGTACAGAGCAATTGAACTTAGCATTTATGCTTTGAAAATCGAAGCTCATTTATCATTTGAATCTCGATCAACTCAACAACAAAACAAACCACTTATCTTCGACCTTTTCTACCAATCAGACGCGTACTAAAAATTCACAAATGTTTAGGGAAGTTCAGAAAAATCAATTTGCGAATAAGCGAATCCGCGAGTACCGGAATCGCGAATGTCGGGGGTTCATATATGATAATGATATATAATATGTAGTAGATTATAGTATTTAGAAAATATGTATATTTGGAAGGATTTTGATGTAGTATTCACTTTTTATATATAGAATTTGTCATTTATAGCTTCTGCATGTTGATGAATGAAAACGTCATTCAGTGTCATAGTCTGAATTCTTGTTTTTTTTTTTTTTTTCTTAAGAAACAGTGGATTGGAAAATAAGCTGTACTGTATTGGGTATATGCTCGGTACTGATGTAGTTTGATGGCTCTGTTTACTGACCATAAGCAAGTCCACAAAACCAACTACAAAAATATCAGTACCAAGTCCTGTATAAGTAAAAATGGATCGATGCATGCCAGATGAAAAAAAAATATTAATATTGACTTACTCATTGAATACTTTTGGTTAGTAAAGCTTTTACTTACTTATATATTATTTCATTTAAAAAATAAAAAGCAAGAGAAAGAGAAAGTTACCAGTCCATGTGTGAGTTTCCTCCATCGATGTATCGATTTCTTTTAGAACCCTTCAACGTTGAACTGTGCTATAGCTTTATCCAGTAAATCTCAGTATTTTTCATATTTTATTTAGATCATCCAGTAAATAACGGATAAATCATACTTATGATGAGTGATATTTTTATATTATGACATGAAGTCACATACACTTATAAAAAGGCCTAAAAAAAAGGGGTTTAAAATATTGGTAACTTTACCCTTAACAAAATAGAATAGTATTTACATAATATTCAAGTTATACAAATATTCTTATTTTTCAATCGGCGATTTTAAAAAACTTAAGGCCTTATATACCAAACGTAGACTGCCAGTGTCAGTAAATTATATTAGCAAAAAACAGTCAATTTTTTCTTCTTTAAATTGATCATACGGTAACACACGTAACCGTCATCCCTACCCTACTCGTCAAACGTGTACGTGGACGTGTAAGAACATAAGCTATCGTAGTGTGTGTGAGCGTGAATATACTGAGCAGCAGTGCTGCCGAAAAAAATATTTATTTTTAGCTAAAAAAGGCTAAATAATAAATAGTCATCTTTTTTATACTTTTATAAACAAAACAAATTCATTTTACTCAATAAAAAAAAAAAAAAACTTGCATATCCTCTATTAAATCGCGTAAAAAGTAAGGATAAAGAATATCATAAAAAAGTGTGGTATATTATTTTGTTCTTTTTATATGAACGGCCCCGGCAACTTGACTATATCATTAAAACATTTTTTACATGTTAAAATAAAATGATCACATAAACAGCGCAGACTTAAATTCGGCTCGAAATACTCATTTTTGTACATTTTGATTATCTTTCAATGATTTAAATGGAATTTAAATAAATTTGCTTGTTATTAATAAGTACTGCAATTGCATCTTTATTTGCATTTATGTTTTTTAGTTTGTTGATGTCTTAATCAACCACATAATTTTGGTTGTAATGTGCAATAACAATATTTACACTTTAAAATCTCATCATCTAGAGAAATAAGCCAATCATAAAATCTTTCATCATTTTTAAACTTTAGAAATATTGACCAGTAAAAAATAGTAGATCAATATGGTTTATTAAAAACTAGTAGAATGAAATCAGATGAAATTTTTCATTTTTTCTAATGGAGCTAAAAAGGGCTTAAAATACGTCTAAAAGAGCTAAAAAATGAGCTAGGGACAAAAGCCAATTTTAGGAGCTAAATGAAATAAAAAAGGGCTAAATTTAGCCCGAAAAAGGCTAAAACGGCATCACTGCTGAACAGTAAAATACATAAATATATGTACTAAACGTTGTATGGATTTAGTTTATTTGGCGATGACGGATATTTCTTGTCTACCAAATTTCTTTTCTATCCATTTCTGTCCACTTGTGGATAAAATGTACTTCACCACTTCGCCTTCTCTGTTCTAGAAAATCGGCTTACTGAGTACTGACACTGAAACGTCTGGTTTATGTATACAATACATACCTATAATATACTCATGCTTATGATTTTCTTAAAAATAAAATAAAAGTTTAAAAAAAAAAAAATGTGTACGACATTCAACTTATTAATTAAGAATTTTTCATACCTATGTATATGTAATTAAATTTAAAGTAAATTAAATTATATGTAATTTAAAAATATGTATGTACATATTATGTATTTAATTCTATTCTAGTTATATACGAATTATATTTAATTATACAATATATACCCAGTAAACATTATTTCGGATTCATTCGATAGTTTGTCGAATGATTTAATCGAAGTCGCAAACGAAATCTTAAATATGTATCTTCTAAGCTGGTTTTCTAACAATGTCAAGTAAATTGTCTGTTTATGGGAAAAAATGACAAAAATCATATTCATATTATTCAATTTTTGAATTTGAAGTGTTGAAGAGAGTTTAAGTTAAATGAAGTGCATAATATATATACTTTAAATATTATTATATATAATATATAATATTATAACAATAATAACACACATAATAATTAATTAATATACAAGTTAGTTGATTGACACCATCAAAATTAATTAAATTTAAAAAAATTTAAATTTATTATAATCCGTATTTTGCATGTAAATATCACGATTGTGCGGCCCTGTAAAAAAAAAAAAACTACATAATAAAAAAAGCTCTACCGAAAAAATATTGTTGTGGAGGTAGATTTCGAATTCGTTAAGAATTCTAATGTTTAATGTTTTTTCGAAATCGTATCAATCAATTCATATAACTTTCTTACCAAAATACATATAGTAAACCATACGGTTTACTGGGTACGTACGAATGTATATATATATATATATGTATATTATGTAAAATATACATATGTGTATGTAGTCATACATATATCGGGGACATTTATGTAAATTGAAATATTTTTCGTTTTTTTCTTATGATGATGTTGTTCTTGAATTAAATTATTTATTGTTTATTTGTTTTTTTTTCCAATAAGGAATATAATTAAATTTATTTGAGCAACGAAAAAAAAAATGAAAGTTATATGTATGTGTACATGAACACATACACTCCGCGTCACTTGATTACTGCCACTTATTTTTTAAAGTTATTTTGGATATTAATACTATAAATTTTTTTACGTGAGTATTACTTTTTATGCTTGTATTTGAGAGTAAGTTCTGTTACGAATATAATCACGTAAAAAAATTTTAAAATATAATACCGTTATTTGTGTAGTACCAAAAAGTTTTTAAATAGGGAGAGATAGCATGTAATATAAAAATGTGTATCCGAAAATTTTTGTACTGGGGTACTGATATCAGTACCCCAAGTTATGAATTACATTGTTCTAACCGCACGTTTTCCCTCCCCATCTAAGTAGATTCGAATTTGTGGTATACACATTTTTTCCTATATAGAATCTTTTTGGTAGTACTCATTAACTACAATCTCTTTAAAAAACATGCATTTTAAATGCGTCACTTGATTACGGCCAGTATTGAAAAATAGTGTTCTAACTATTATGACAAACAATTTTTCGACTTTATTTAGAAATATTTCGTTTATTAATTTGCTAGTGTTCATTTGCTACCAAATTATTGAATTTTTTGAAGAATAGGTGCAGAAAAGACATTGTCAGAAAGTGGAAAGGCAAAAATCGAGGTTTTGAAGCAAGAAGGCTCTTGCAGAATAAATTGGAAGAAAAAGAAATGTAATTGTTTTTTTCCTTGAAAAATACAGGGTGGTGTTATGGTTTGGAGAGCTATTTCATTCAATGGCACGATTGACTTATCTTTCAAAATACGAGAATGACTGCAGTTTCATATAGAACCATATTAGAAGAAGCTTTTCCAAAGTTTATTGAGATGTTTGGTCCTCTGGCTTTGATTTACCAACAGGATAATGCTCCGATTCACACTTCAGGACGCGCTACACAGTTCATTGAAAAAAAAAATATGTCATTGCTACAGTGGCCATCATATTCGTTGGATTTAAAAATCATGGAAAACATTCGGAGATGGCTGCCAAAGGAGGTCTATGAAGGAGGAAGAAAATTTGAAGATAAAGCTTCACTAATAAAATCAATAAAATCTGTCTGGACAAAAATCTCGCTAAAGTACTTCACATCGTTATACAATTCGATGCCATTACGAATTTTCGAAACAATTTGTCACAACGGAGGCAGCAATCATTATTACAATTAATTGAAAATAATAACAAATTAATTAATTTCATATAAATAACACAAAAAAAGTTGTTTTTCATTCAAATTTTTCTTTTTTTGAGACAGTTTCAATACTGGCCGTAATCAAGTGACGCATTTAAAATGAATGTTTTTTGAAGAGATTGTAGTTAATGAGTACTACCAAAAAGATTCTATATAGGAAAAAATGTGTATACCACAAATTCGAATCTACTTAGATGGGGAGGGAAAACGTGCGGTTAGAACAATGTAATTCATAACTTGGGGTACTGATATCAGTACCCCAGTACAAAAATTTTCGGATACACATTTTTATATTACATGCTATCTCTCCCTATTTAAAAACTTTTTGGTACTACACAAATAACGGTATTATATTTTAAAATTTTTTTACGTGATTATTCGTAACAGAACGTACTGTCAAATACAAGCATAAAAAGTAATACTCACGTAAAAAAATTTATAGTAATATCCAAAATAACTTTAAAAAATAAGTGGCCGTAATCAAGTATAAAATTTTAGTATATTTTTTTTGTTAAATTTTTCTATTTTTTTTTTTTTTTTGCATTTTTCATTATCAGTTTCTTTTTTTTTTTTTTTAGATATGATATAGGTATTTTCCGGTGTTTAATTTTTCTATTGTATTTTTAATTTTCAATTTAAATAAATGTCTCCGATGGTAAATGTTACAAGAATTCTTCATCATGGGGTGGTGATGGTCCAGATATTGATAATGTTGGTAAAGTTTGTAATTTTGTTGGTTGGATTGGTGATGAAAGAGGTGGAAATAAAGAAGAAGAAGAAGAAGATGTAAGAGCTGATGTTGTTGTTGTTATTATTATTGTACCTGATTTATTGTTATTATTATTATTATTATTATTATTAATATTATTGATGTTGATGTTGTTGTTGTTATTTTGATTATTATTTGTAAGAATTGGACTATTGCTGCGTGATGTAATTGGTGATTGACTTTTTGTTGATGATGATGTTGCTGTTGAAATTTGATTAGCAAATTGTTGTTGTTTTTCTTTTTGCTTTCTAAATTGACGACGCTGTTGTTGTTGTTGTGGTTGTTGTTGTTGTTGTGGTTGTTGTTTTTGTTGGTGTTGAATATGCGGTGGTGGAGTTTCAATTGATATACTACCAACAATAACTGTATTACTAGTTGTTACTGTTGCTGTACGTGGTATTGTTGTAATTGATGTTGGATTTGTTGTATTTCTTGATTGTGATGCGGTTAGATTTGTTTTAGAAACCGTTATTGGTATTGTATGACAATCAGCCAATTCAATTGTTTCATTTGGTGGATTATTATTACTGCTATCCATTGTACTCCATTGACGATTTTCAGAGAAACGATGCTAAATTTATTTTGAGGGACAAAAAAAAATTAAGTATAAAAAAAATAAAATACATATAATTAAAAAATTTTTAATAAAAAGTAAAAAAAAAAATCGAAGGGAATTATCTCGTTAGCGTCTTTTTTTTCTCTTGTGAGCTACTGAAACGAGTTTTTTTTTCAAACGGTACTTTGAAGTGCCTTATTTAAAATGACATATGTATGTCCTTATTGGCACAAATTCCATTTTATAACCGAAAAATACCGTTACAAATTTTATGAAAAAATTAATATGGTTTACAACAACTGATTTTAAAGAGAACTTCTTCTTCCTTCTAACACAATTTATATTACTTCGATCGAAATAATGGTTGTTGAAATATAGGGACTTAAATTAAAAATTTCAAAAAATTAATAAATTATTTTCAAACTTTTCCTAAAAGCTTCCCGCTAAATCTTCATGAAGAATGACGGTAAAAAAAATATGTAGAGATTTTTCTTTTTTGATTTTAATTTTTCTCAAAGAAATCTTTTGACTTTTTTTTACATTAAAAAGAGATCTCATATCAATTTTTGTTTGTTTGTGAACTTTCAAATGAATTAATCCTTTATAAAAAAATAAGATTTTATATTTTTCAATAACTTGAAAAAAAAAATCCGTTAAACTTTTATTTTGTTATTTAAAAAAAAAATATATACATATTTTTTTAAACACATTACCTTACGGTCTTCATCACTTATATTTTCTGCACTTCGAGCTTTACGACATAATACACTTTGTGATCCATGACGTCTTAAAAATTCAATTGAATCAAAACCATGTCCTTCAGATGATACAAATATTGCTGAATTAATACGGCTACGTGTACATCTTTCTGATATTGTTGTTGATGGTTCATCTTGTAGATAATGGAAATGCTGCTAAGTCGAGTATTTATCAAAAAAGAAGAAGAAAAAAAAAGAGATAAAAGAAAAACAAAAAAAAAAACAAAAAAAAACAAATTGTATTTAACTTTTTATTACATCTGGATTTTATTGATTTTATGTTTTTTTTTCTGTCAAAAAAGCTGTACAAATGATTTAAAAAAAAAAATTAAAAAAAATAAAATAAACAAAAGAAGAAAAAAAAAGTAACTTGAAAAATCATTACAAAATTTTTTTTCTCTAAAAAAATAATGAATGTGCGTTAAATAAGAAATTTCACACTATATAAGATTTTTGCATATAATTATATACGAGGTGTAATATGTATTTTGTTTTGATGTGAATTTTTCAAATGTGAAAATAAAGAATAAAAATATAATACAGTGATGGCAAAAAATATTTGTACTATGTAAATTTCATACCCATATATATCTACCATTTAAAAAAATAATTTTTAATTTTTTTCGTATAGTTAACTAATTGTTTAATAATATTTATTTTATATTGCTTTTAAGTTCTTCTTTTAATAGTTGAGTATGAAATTTACATAGTACAAATATTTTTTGCCATCACTGTATTATAGTATAGTATGCACACTGTACAGAATATTATTAAGTTTATTAATCGCTCATATCAATTTAAAAATAAATTTCTTTCACGATTACCACAAATAAATTTTTGAGATAAAAAAAAAATCCCCCGAACATCCTTGATATTATCTTAAATTGCTCCTATTTTTCTGTTTCCTTTTTGTTTTTGAAATAAAATAAAAAATACACAACCTTTCGTTTGTTGTTTTTGTCAAATTCAAAATATACATAATATCATATGTACAATACATATTCCAAAAAAAAAAATCAATAGAATAATTTTATTTGAAATATAAAAAAAAATCTCAAATCAAAAAATCAAAAAAGTTGAGGTATTATCGCGTAGTGATCTTCTTGGTGTATACATAATATACGAAAGAAAAAACTTATTTCTTAGAATTTACAAAAACAAAAATGCATATGTGTAAGTATCTTTTCTTCTGCGCATGTTTTTCTAGTATAATACGATTCCTCAACTTTTTTGGTTCAATTACCTATAACAATTGATACTTCTTGCTATATGTCTGCGGAATTTTGATTTTTTTTTTTTTGCGAAATATCTGATTAATTGATTTTAATGCCTCCTACACTGTTTTTGGTTTTTATTGAACAGAATTTTAATCATTTCAATTTGATTAATTCTGTTAACATTCCATTCAGACATAGGCCTTTAGAATACAAGAATTTATGTACATATATTATGTATGCAAGAGAATAACTATAGTATGAAAGAATACAGGAGAAATAAGGTGAAAATGAGAAATAATTATATGATGTTTACGTTAGATATATACGTACTTAGCTTTTATTTATTTTTTCTATTTTTCAAGCGTTGAAGGGATACAATCAAGTAAAATCGTATGAAAACTCAAAAAAATTCAATGAAAAAATCAGTAAAATCTATAAATAGTTATTTACAAACAAAAAAATTCACAATTGAATTTCCTAACTTTTGTGAAAAGAAAAAAAAAGCAATATTGTGTAAATTCGATTTACTTTAAAATGGGGGGAGAAAAATTTTGTACGATTGTATCATTGACCTATATATACTGGACAGAACAACTTTATCTGTTTCATGTGGACAAACATTGAAAAATCCTCCATTGAAATAACGCATTTACAAGTAAGTTATTGATTTATTCAAGGACAATTTGATTTTTATCGAATTTAAATTTAATTTTAATTCAAATTCAGTTAACTTAATTTTAATTTAAATGATCATTGTGCCTCCACTTATCTATTAAAAATATCAAATATTTAAGCCTAGGATTGCCTGATCGTATACAAACGTATACACGCGGACTTTGACCCTTGATAACGATCCCTTTGAGCTAGGACCTTGAAACCTTCACCAATTTCTTCATTGAAGGGTTCTCTCTAAGCACCTCAATTTTCAAGGTCTTAGCTCAAAATCGGTAGAACAAAATATCCTTTTTTATGCAAAAACACAAATTTGGCCGTGAGTATACAAATGTATACCATACATTTTATATGGAAATTTTGAAATTTTTTTTTTCAAAAAAAGATATCTCAGTATTCCGTGGACCGTAATTTTTTGACCTAATTATTTTATGAAGTGCTCTTTTTGATTATGCTGTACGATTTTTTTCTAGTATTTTTACTTTTTGAGATAAAGTGCAAAAACATGGTAAAGAGTCGAAAATTTTCCATACATTTTTGAGACCAAACACAAATTTTACTTAAATTTCAACTTCAAAGATCTGTATCTCAGCATCCCGTAAATTGAAAAATAATATTTTTATACTAAAACATTTATCAAAGTGTTCTCTTTAGTATTGTTCTTTACAGTATTTTTGTAGTTTTTTTAGTTTTCAAGATAAAATGCATAATAACATGAAAAACGTGAATGTTCCATACGAATGTATGTACAAGAATTTGTACAATACATTCATAAAAGCAAACATCTATTGTTGGCTTTGAAGTTCTATATCTCAGCATCCTCTGAACCAAAAACTAATATTTTTGGATTAAAATATTTGCTGAAGTGTTGCTTAAAAGCTATCTTATACAGTAATTCTGTAAGTGCCACAGTTTTCAACCAAAAGGACAAAATACGCGAAAAACCATTGAGAAGTTCAACATTTTCAACCTTATTTTCCATTTTATCTCGGAAACTAGTAAAATTTGAAACTGAAATAGCAACAACATCAAAGAGAACACTTCAATAAAGACTGCAACATAAAAATCATAGTTTTTGGTTCACGGGATGCTGAGATCCAGTCCTTCAAAGTCAACTTTAGGTCTTAATTATGGTCGAATTTGTAAATGTATGAAAATTTCACGTTTTATACCCTATTTTGCACTTTATCTCGAAAAATAAAAGATAAACAAGAAAACTGTACAGGACAGTTTTAAAGAGGGCACTTCAATAAATATTAAGGTCAAAGAATTACGGTTTTTGGTCCACGGAATACTGAGATATCTTTTTTTGAAAAAAAAATTTCAAAATTTCCATATAAAATGTATGGTATACATTTGTATACTCACGGCCAAATTTGTGTCTTTTCATGTTTTTTTACCTATTACGTCCTCTTCCCCAAAAACTATGATAGTTACAGGATAGCCGTGGGAGACAATTTTATAAAGGACACTTCAACAAATATCAGTAACAAAAAATTACAGTTTTTAGTCCACGGGATGCTGAGATACAGCTATTTGAAGAAAAAAATTCAAAATTTTCATATAAAATGTATGGTATACATTTGTATACTCACGGCCAAATATGTGACATTCTCGATCAGGCAATCCTAGGGTTAAATTAATTTTTGTTCATTGAAACAAGACGAATCCCCTATGAGTGAGACAACAATATAAATTTAGTCCCATTTTTACAGTAGGTATGGTGTTTCATAAATATGTATGTTTTGTCCAGGAAATATGTCAATGAATTTTTTTTTATTAGGAAACAATTTTATAACATTGTAGAACAAATAGTCGGCAACATTTATCATAAAGTTCATCTGATTTTGGATTGGATATAAAATTTAAATTGAAGGGGAGCACTGTCAGTGACGAAAATCCGAAATACTTTGTGTAATTACTGAAAGGAGAAACAAGACAAAATATATCCATAAGATCTGTCTGTACTGAAAAATCTTTGTGAACAGAGTATTTAAGTCCTTTTTATAATAAATTTGTTTTTTGTATTTAAATTTTTTGATAATTTATTTTTTCATGAAACTTATGAACTAGTCAGATTTTCAACAACAATTACGATTTTTATAAAGTTACTTTTTAACTCTAAACAAAACCCAATATGAATGAATATATGAGAGACTTTATATACATAGGGGGAGGTAGGTACACATACATATTTTATTTGAATTTTTTACCTTCTTATAACATTTCAATTAAAATAATGGGAATGTTCGTTATGGAAAATTTATCGCCTTTTTTTATTTGTTTTTTTTTTTGTTTTTGTTTAATCTAATAATAAATGAAATAAAATATCTGACATAGAGGTACAATATAATAATGTCGAAATGATGTTTGTTTGTTTGATTGATATTTTCTTTTCTTTTTTTTTTTTTTTTGAAATGAATGTGCTGACGATAAAAATTCACTACCTAGATGAATATTATGTATATATACATAATAATATGTATGATAGGATAGGTATATGTTTTTTATAATTCTCTCCACAAAACTTTTTATATGTTTTTTTTTTTTTTTTGAAATTTTTGATTTTTTGCTTCTAAATTTAATATACATATATGTACGAACTTACTTGATGTGTTACTGTTTGAGAGGTAAGATTAGCAATAGGAGCTATAGAACCCTTTTCACTTCCTTCACACTGAAATTAAGATAAGGATTAAGAAGAGGAATACCTAAAATATAACTGTATATTTATTATTTAATTAATTATTGTTATTTGATAATTTGCTTTTTTTTTGTTTTGTTTCTAAACAAAAATAAACTTTTTCTACTTTATTCTAGGTGTATTTTTTTTTTTTGTGGTGACAAAAACACAAACGAATGTTTGCAAAAAAAAAAAAATAATAATCTATAAAATTTACAATTTTAAAATTGCTTCGTTAACAATTTTTTTTTTTGGTTTTTGTGAAATTAAAAAAAGCATTTTTTTTTTTTTTTACCAAACTACAAAATTATTAAATATTCGTACATATATAATATACTTTTGTATCTACATATTTACAATTATAAAAAATTTAAAATTAGCTTTTATCTATAACTAAAGTGATTTTTGTGTGTTTATCTATTATTTTCTTGTTATATTTTTTTTTTTCAAAATTGCAAGTAAAAAAGCTTTTTCGATTTAAAAAAAAAATTGCATTGAATAACATAATTACAAAGTAATTAAATGTACAAATTTTTGTACATAAATCTTAATTTAATACAATACACAATATTATACAGTATATATACATATCTTAAAAATTAAAAAATACAACAATTGTATCTAATTTTTTTTGTTTTTTTTTTTTGTTTGTTTGTCATATAATGCATCAAAAATATGTACGTAAACAAAAAATTCTTTGTTATGAATTAATTAATTAATTTTTATGCATTTTCTAAGCCATATTGCATAGGTATGCAGTATATATAATTATCATCTACGTTATGCTATGGTTATGCTTTAACAAATTTTTATGAAATTATGAAGAACAAATAAAAAAAGAATTTAATTGAAAATTTGTAAACTAGAAAAAAAAAATGCTATAAAAATTCATCAAATGAATAAATTTGAAAAATGTTCAAAGATTTTTGCTACATTCTTGCCTTTTTGTAACGATACAAATGTATTTTTTTTTTCTATTAAAAAATACTTGGTGTTTGTGTGTATGAAGCACGCACTATATATACAGTACAGCTAAATAAGATTGGCAAAGGGGAAGTATGCGCAGTAGGATCTGCGTATCCTTTCCACTGAAATTTCACTGTGATGTAAGCATCACATTTTACAAAAATCCTTCTTGAAAAGAGAAATTCGTATTTTGTTCCTTAGGTAGGAATATTCACGATCTTACATATATTTTCATTTTCTTATTCATAAGAATTTCCTATTTTAAAAGGATACTTATCATCACTGATCACTCATATTGTTTTTGTTATTCTGTATTTTCTTCACTATCCTTTAAATTTTTTTTTCAGTAGTATGGCATTCGTCATACAAAGAACATCGGATGGAAGGGTGTTGTTATTTTTTTCATCTAAAAAGAGGATATGCCTTGTGTGTGCGATAGATGATCGCTAGTCATTATACTTACTGAGTGGAAGATTTAATCTTTATTTTCTTTTACTGTCTTCTTTAAAAAAGGGGAAATGAAAGGATATTTTTAATATTTTCAAAATTTCTCCCACCTGCTCAACTTTTTGCCAATCTTATTTAGCTGTACTGTACCTACATATGAGATACATCAACGACTACCTATATAAGTATCAAGCCGCGTGTAATGCTAATTTTGTGTAGTTGTTGCGTGTCCCGGGGGTCTGGAATGAGATCAACATTGTAGGTACTGACTGTCTGTGAAGGGATCTATGCCTTGTAACATTCCAGTATTGCAACTGTTGAGTTCTTGTTCAAGTGCTCGCTTTACTTCCTCACTGTGCATCGGTGGCCCCTGGAAACTGAATCTGATATAGTCAGCCAAAAATTGCAAGTGCTGTGGCTGTGGCCCTTTTACAGGGGGTTAGCATGAGGCTGACAACCACATCTTTTAAAAAACGAACTGTCACGAAACCCGAAGGGAAGCCAAGACTTTTGACGAGCTGTAGCGCCATGGAATAAGTAAGTAAGTAAGTAAGTTGGGCGTGCCAAATTAACATCACAAATTATTGTTTTTTGAACCAGAATTACTTTTCATAAAACTGGCAACAATGATTTTTTCAATATATTCATTCAATGAGAAAGTCGCAGAAATTATACATGACAGTGTAAACTCGATAATTTGAACTAATTTAAATCTGCCTTGTTTAAAAATTTGAAAATATTAGATAGAAACCAATTTACACTTTCAACATTTATGTATTTCAAACGAAAAAAAATATATATACATATTATTTAAAAGATCGATCGATGGTGTTTCTAAATCAAATTAAAAAATCCATTTTTTTTTCTTTCGTTATTTTCATTTCAAATTTAATCATCGCGAATTAGAAATTAATTATCTTTATACATTTTAGAAAATTCTTTATTCTTTTTTTTTTTATTATTTAAATTGTAAACAAAAACATTTAGAAAATCCCAAAGGAGAAAAACAAAAACATAAAAAAATGCGCGTAAGATAAATAAATCTTTTTTATAATAATTGTTGTTGTTTGTTTCTTTTCTTTTTCATTGTGAAATTAAAATTCATTTGAATTTTTATAAGCTGAAATTTAAGGATAATAAATTCACAAAGAACAAAAATCTTTTATCAATGTATTGAAAGAAAAATCACAATTTTATGTAAATTAAATAATTTGTACAGAATACGAGTAAAACAGATTTTTTTTTTTTTGTTTTTTTAATTAATTTACATATTTTAGTTTTAGTAATTCTTTGCAACTGTCAAACTGTGTATAATCGAGTATTTTTTTCTTCTTTTTTTTTTCGCTTTTAAATTAAATAACAATTTTCTCTTCTGTTTTTTACGTAGAATTTTTGCATTAGTTTTAAGATTTCTAAAATTATTCGTGTGTATTTTTCTTTTGAAAATATTTACATACTTGATTTTTAACTGTTTCCAAATTATGATGAATTTACATAAGTTTTTTTTTGTATCTTTTGTAATTGAAAATATTTTGTGTGTGAATTAAATGATGATTTTAAATAAGACGTTTCTAGAAGAGAATATGTATTTGATGGTTAAAAATGCTAAAAAGTAATAAAATTTTTGTTCAAGTCCTTTGAGAACTTTAAAAATCTCTTAAAGACTGTCATGTCGTTGGAAAACACAAAATTTAAATTTACTAAAACGGATTTCTAACGTTTAGAATTTGTTTGATAAAGAACCCTTCAAAGAATATTCTGGCTGAACTTTAACTTATTCCCACTCCTCCGGGAAGGAACATACTTTTTTAAAAGGACGAAAATGTCTACAAAAATGTCCTCAAAACTGATTGGCTTATTTTTTTTCTTTGGAGCTCTAAAACTTGTACCCTATTGCAGGGGTCTTTTTTTTTTTTTTTTTGATTTAAAGAGAGAATTTTTTAGAGAATAGCAAGACCAGGAGACATACCTTGCATATGCACATTTTGAGATTGTATTATCTATATTCAACAAAATGATAATATTTTGAATATTTTCTCATTTCTCCTAATTTTGTTTTTTTGTTTTTCTTTTTCTAGTGGGTTAAATTTAAAAATATTACAAATTCACATAATAATTATGAGAAATTCGAAATATTTTGTAACATGATAATTTTCGATAATTTTATGATTCGAAAAATTATAAACATAAATGTTGGATGCATAAGTATTGGTGTTTTCGAAAATGCAGTGATGCTGCAATGATACACAATTTAGTGTATAAGGGATTTAAGCTGAATTCTGCATCATGATTGCATCACTGCGTTCTTGAAAAAACCATATATGTATGTATATCACATATGAGAGTTAAATTTCGAATGTAATATTTTGAAAAAAAGAGTTTATAAAATGCTTTTTGTGATCCCTCAATCTTTCAAATAAAATTTAATCTATACAATACATACAGTTAATTGAACGTTTTTGTACTTTGTTGTGTTTACATATAATGATTAAAATTTTATATTGTAAAATATATCTTATGTGTTCTTTTTTATGACTTATATTTTTTGAAATATGTCCAAATGTAAATAGTGTTTTTAACTTGAATTAGGTGCTTGTAATGAAAAAAAAATGAACACAGTGTACGAATATGTATTTTCCTGTGTAAAATCACACACTACAAATCTAAAAATGAAAATTTGGGCAATATATAGTAACAGTGCTATAAACATATTTACACAATTTTGTTTTCCTCATTTTGTACAATTTTAAATTTTTGATTTATATCAAAAAATATATAACAAGAAAATCTTGTGAGACTATTAATTTATTTACAATTGGATAATTAATACGTGTATTTACAAAAAATAAAAAATAAATAAAACGCATACCTAATAATTTGTATACACAAGGATTTAATTTTGAATATCTCTACAAATATTTTTTTGTTATCTTTTTTCTTATTTGAGTATCTTATTAGTAATAATTTCATTTATAAAGCTCCAGTACTCGAATCTTACCGAAATTTTGTTCCCTTTTAAAAAAAAATATGTAAGAAATAGGTGACGGTATTCCGTCAAGACATTTTTCCGTTAACTTTTTTGTTTTGTAATATTGGAAATGCTCAAAAGATGAGGCTGACGATCAGTCTCCATTAATTATCTGTCACCATTGACACAAAAGCTGTGTTGTATTGGACCTCAGGAAGAGATAATTCTGAGATTTCTCACTTTCTCACTTGATAAGCGCTTGTTGGTTTTTGGGACTCAGTTCATATAACCGAAAATAGAAACCGCTACGAATAATATCGGTTTGTCAGTGAGGAATTGATGAACAAATTTTATTATATTGTAACTGTTTTAGTGCGTCATAATTTGAAGTTTAGGAATTATTACGTAATTTTGTAATTCGTATTTTATACTTCTTCTTGAATTGTTTTGTAATCTTGGATTTTTTTTTAAATAAAATTCATTGAAGTATACAATTTAATTTTTCATCATGTACATAATATGTATGTATTTTGGACAGTTAACGTGAATCTATTCTCAAGAAGAAGATAAGTGATCATGAACAAAAACTGAATTGATCACATATCACTTCCTCATCACTACTTGCTTTTTGATTTGTTTGTACATACTTGCAATATTTTCACATATTCTGAAAAAAAAAAATTTTCTCCGTGTAGAAATAAATAGCAAAAAAAAAAAAAACAAGAAAAATTATTTCGCCAAGATCTGAGTACTTAGCTTAAATTAAAATTGAATAAAAATTAAATTAAATTTGTAGAGATAAGTGTATGCTTTTTATGAAGAAAAAAATTAAATATATTTTTCAAGTGTGTTTGAGAACAATTACATATTTATAAGAAAGAAGAGCGTTCATTTTTTTTTTTCATAATAAGAAAAAAGAAACGAAAATTTAAACGCTTAACATTATCATTTTATGAACTTTACAAATTTTTTATTATATAACACTTGGACGTGTAAGGTAGAAATGTAGAATTTAAAATCCACTTACGCTGTTTACACTATTCCTTTTGCTATCGCTGTAGTAACGTACCAAACTATATTCACGACTTTCACGGCTACTTTCACTTTTTTCCATACATGAAAATTGACGTTGATATAAACGTCTTCGACGATTGGCACTTATAACTGGACGATAATAAACGCCATCATAACTAAATTGTTTACGACGCCAAGCTTCATATTGACGATAATGACTAAATAAACGTCTTCTACGTAACATTAATTGTCTTTTAGCTTCTTGCTCTAATAATGCTTGTTCATCTAGTTGTTGCTGTTGCTGTTGTTGTTGTTGTTGTTGCTGTTGCTGTTGCTGCTGCTGCTGATGAAGTTGATATTGTAATTGATGTTGTAATTGTTGTTGCTGCTGTTGATTCTTAGGATGATGATGCTCATTATCCTTTTTATTATCATGAGCATCATCATCCTGTGCTGGCTGCTAGCTTTCTGTATCAGCTCTATGTAATAGAGCAAACTGACAACCACAATCACGATCTCTTTGTCGAGGACATTGGAAGCAGCGATCCAGGAGTCCACAACCTTCACATCGTGGTAAACACTAGGATATATCAATCTAATTTGAAAATGCTTTTTTTTGCATTTTTTTTGTTTTTGCATTTTTTTTTCCTAATTTGTTTTTTTTTAAACTTTTTTTTTATAATTTATTTAATTTATAATTACAAAGTCATTTGAACACTACGTACAATGTTTATAATACATAAAGGAGGTGTTTTAGGATAAAAGGTGGTTGTTCAACTATTTTATTATATTATATATATTCAAGCTACAACAAAAGTTTCAAACAAAAGGGGTAGAGGGGTATTTATTCATATTCAATTTTTTGTTTTTTTTAATTTTTCAAAAGATCATTTTTTGTTTGTCTTGATGTGTTTAAATTTGAAAAGCGTATATAGAACATTTTGTTTGTTAATTTTAAGTGTTAAGTTGTTCAAGTTTTGTGTTTCGTGTTTTCAAGTTTTGTGTTTTTAATTTAAAATGTTGAGAACTGTTTTTTTTTTTTTAAATTATTAATAAAACAAAGCAGCAGCAAAAGCAAGGCAAAATATCAAGAATAAAGAGAATATAAAGAGAGAAAAAAACTACAGGGAAAATGTCTTAAGTAATGTGTAATATTCATGTGAAATTTGTTTATACACGATAATGATTATTTTGATAATAATGATAATGATTTTAAACTATGTAAAAGCTCTAATCTGTTATTATTTTAGAATTCATATGGCATATAGATTTTTATGCGAATTTCGCATAAAAATAAGATTAAAATGAATAAGGAATAATAGAGAATATAATGTAAAATGAAAGTCCGTAAACATCAAATAGAATAAAAAAAAATAAAAATTTGCAAAAGCAATTGCAAAAATAAACCTTTTGCGAACTATGTGTCATGACAGCGCGTCATCTCGTGTCACCCTTAAAGCAATTAAAAATCAAGAAGCAAGTTAGAATGAGTGCAAAAATGTCATATGAATTTTAAAGATTTTTAATAATTACCCTAAAATTTCATTCAAAATCAAAGATAAATATAATGTAAAATTAACTATTTCAAGGAAATTTTATTGCTTAAGCTGAATATTTATGAATCTTATAGAGTGTACCGAAAATATATTATGGGCCGTATTATGATTTTCGATCAAAATTCAATCGAATCGAATGAATATTCACAATATTTCGTGTCATTCTCAAACAAATGCTAATATACGCTATATGAATTTTATTTAAAATATCTAGTAATCTATGCATTTTAATGTTTTATTCGATTGCTACCAAAAATTATTTCGATATCTCTTTTCTGATCGAATGAAATTGTTAAATAAAATTTAAAAAGCACAGATTACTATATATTTTAAATGAAATTCATATAGCGTATATTAGCATTTGTTTGAGAATGACACGAAATATTGTGAATCATTCGATTCGATTGAATAATGATCGAAAATTATAATAGGGCCCTATGTTTATATTCTACTTTGTCTAATAAATTTATTTTTGTAATCATTATGAATGATAAATATCAATTTGTTTAGGTAGTTCTTGGTTGTTTTTTTTTTTCTAAATGGAATTTTCTATTAATGAAGTACTATCTAGTTTGGGAAAGTATGTATTTATGTATATGAACTATGAAAAAAGAAGGAGAAACGAAAATTGTATGAAAACAAATAAAATAAGTATATGATATGTATGTATAAAGAGTGACACTGCCCTTCTCCGAAATTGAAGTTAGCTCTTCTTCTCTGGTAGTACAGTGGTACTACCCAGTATAGAGAAGATGTTCGTCGAATTCAAGGCTTTGATCACGGCTTGCCTGATATGTGAAAATACCTACATACATAAGTATATTGTTGCCTGATGTGGCAGTTTCTCTACATGATTTGCAGGCTTCAAGGATAGCAAGTGTTTCTGCCTGGAAAACGCTTGCATAGATATTTGTAATTGAATAGATAAAGAGAGGTTATCTGAAAACACTTCCACTCTCACACCCTTTGTTCATCTTAGATCCACCCGTAAATATTGCGATATCGTAATTCCCAACCCCCTCGTACCTCGTCTTCATTCTCTTCTTGTGAGGAATTTTACCTTAAAGTTCTTATCAAGGTTCAATCTTTGGTAGAATGCGATTTCAAGGAATTTTTTTTTCTAACTTAAAGCCTAGTTCAGAAAATTATTTCAAATGATAAATGTGGGGTATTTAAATTTTTTAGGAAATTCACTTCTTATAAAAGTGATGGACTGATGTGAAATTCATTGAAATTATTTACGATTAATTTTTATTTATTTATTTATTTTTTTTTTTTAAATTTAAAACATTGGAATGGTCGTTTGTATGTTATAGTTTATGTCGATTTACTATGTTAATTAAGTGTCAGTTATAGTAGTAACGTAAAAAAAAAACAAATTCTAAATTTTATAATCAAAATTTAACGGTAATTAAAACATTCCATCTAATAATCAAGTCTTTTTTTTTCTTCATTTTATTGAAAATACAACCTTTCTGCTAAAGACAAATAGGAACTTTTTCAAGTTTTCTTTTACAATTTATTCTATAAATGGGTTAATTATTTTTAAATTGAAGAAAACAAAACAAAAAAACAAATATTTTTTTAAATTTAACTTTGTAAAATTAATGAAATGGATTTTAGTATTTTTTATTAAAGTTAAAGTTTGTTTATTGAATTGGTTTTAAATTTACTCAAGAGATTTGTTTAATTATTAACTTCAAGCGACAAGTAAAAGTTTGAAACGTGTAAGTAATTAAATAATATTTCAGCAAACAGTTTTTAGTTTTAATTACTACTATACAACTACACTATATACACATTTAAAAGTTTTTGTTCATTTCAATTTGTAAATAAACTGAGTTTCCCATTTAAAATAAATTTCATTTTGCATTAGTTACATCCTTAAAATGTATTTTGTTGAAACTATGCACATTATACATATTTATAGTTATGGAATAGATTTAATTAATACTATTTATTAGAGACATTTTGTTGTAATTAAAATCATTTTTTTTTTCAGAGATTTACTGTTATAGCTCTTTTGTTTAATTTTGACGCGTATACAAAATACAGTACAATTTTAAGTGAGATTGTGAACTATAACAAACTTATTTATATAATTTCAATATAATTTAAATTCAATTAAAAAGGAAATAGTTTAAGGCTATATGCACGATAAATATCCTAATAGAAACGCGTGTTCTAAACAGTTACATATTTAGCGTGTGGGTGTTGAAATTACGTCATAAGTCAGATAAATAATTAATCTACCTAACTGTTAGAGTGAGCAAAAAAAAAAAAATGTATTGATTTAATAATTGATAATTATTTTTTTTTTATTTTTTTATTAATTTGCTATATTTCATATTTTTGAAGAATTTCGTACCCTACACAAAACAAAAATAATAAATAAGAAAAAATGGGTATCCCCTTCAATACCAACTGTCATACCTAGTTGCAGTGCAGGGAAGCCAAAGTTACGGTAAGAGACATTATAAGATTCCTAAATGGAACAGGATTGCTATAGTGATCTACCGATATTGCCTAAGGTTAGGCGAGGTGTGGTATCCAAAACGGAACTTTCAGTGCTAATTGGGTCTTCGAAAGATTTCGAACCAACCAAATGATATATAATTTTTATAGTATGTATTCTTTTTTCAACGAAATAGTTTTTAAATTTTTTGCTAAATGAATGAAAAAAAAAGTTTTATATATTATGTAGTAGGTATAAAGTTATAACTTCGTATATTTAGTTTTAATCTAAAAATAAAAATTATATACTTTTTCAGTGAACATTTTTTTAATTAAAAAGAACACAAAAGTAATTTTTCAAAAAATAATGTAAAATGTATATAGATTGATGATTAATTTTATTGATGTAATATGATCGATGAGAATATTGAAATTTT